>CM055903.1:66506178-67223897 GCA_029582155.1 Panopea generosa | reverse complement strand
TGCATTTTTTTTATTCCATCGAGGGCTTACAGGTGATCAGTTAACCTAACCACTCTTTCCTGGGATCCTGGGAAGTTAACAAATACTTGAGTACACCCATCTCCGCAAGTAACTGACACTTTCCACTTCAATTAGCAGTCAGAAATGAACGTCAATATACGTCTTATATCAACAACCATGGAGACTTGGCCTGGATTCAAACTCACAATCCCTGGATTGACAGCCAGATATGTTACCAACTGACCTAACCAGGCCAGACTCTTGTATTTAGTATGCTTAAAAATGTAACTTGAATTACAAACATTGTCGTTTGAAGAAAAACTTCAAGTCACAGTTTCACAGGATATTTTTAAAATTAATTTTGCAATAAATGAAAGTTAAGCATGTTTTGAACACAAATTGCTGGGAATATTCTCATTTTATGGGGGATTCCAGTCTGCAAATTAATAAACTTGATTTGTATTCAATAGATGGACTGAGATAATTGACAAGGATTCATGATATTCTGGGTGACTGCACTTGAATGCTTTTATAACATCTCGGGACATTGCTGCAGTTCCAATACTCAAAGTTTACTCATACGTTTTCCTGCCGTCTATTGATACTTACCTTTTTTGCACTCTTAGATATTAAATGTTGTGCTGGGTGCATGAAATTCACATAGGTTAACCGTAATGTGAAATAAATGGATTTATTTTACGATTTTATAGGTATCTTCATTGAATGTATTTTTTACACATAACTGGATAATTGTGGAATTGAAAACATGTTGAACTATTAACCGCATCCCTGCCATCCCCACCCTCACCCTCACCCCCACCCTCTCTCTCTCCTACTTCCAATATGCAAAGCCCTCAGGGTCATTTATTAGGAACAAGATGGTATATAATGTATCATTGGAATTTAATTATACAACAAGTCCCCCACCCCACCCCTGCTATTGTTTTAGTGATTAATTATATTTTTGAAACTAGCACTTTAAAATTCCTACAGGAAATGTTTGTTGATTAAAACTGTAATATAAAACCAATTAGGAGACTTTCCACCTCATCAAGTAAACCTCCATTATCGGTAATTAATCTTTCTTTCCTTGAGGTCCAATTACATATAATAATAATGTGACAATTAAAATGGTATCAAAATTAAGAATGGAACATAATCAATAGAAATGGCTCCTGGTTGTATGCTGTATAATGTCTTGGTGCCACCGTGGCAGTGAGTTTCATTATTACAGAATATTAATCTTTTAATTAAAATGTAATCTTGAACTGAATTACTGGAAACAAGGCCAATTAACACAGTTTCTGATTATACGGATCATTAACAGGTTGCCCAAAACTGATGCGAAGATACTGAAGATTACACAGGAATCTGTGAGCCATGTCCTACCTTATAAAGTCAACAATGCAACTCTTAATTTTGATTTTGTGTGCTATGACTAAATGTCACTTTCAGAAATATTCTATTAAAGTACAAGACGTAGTGTCATTAATAATTCTACTCTCTTTAATTCATCTTTATTCTTTTCTTTTTCTTTATTCACGCTTAAAATAATACTTGTCAGACATGTATGCATGTTATGTTATCTAAAGTTATCATATAATGTGTTAAGTTTTACAATTATACAGCTTGTATTGATACCTGAACTGTATTCTGTCTTACATGGAACAAAAGATATTCATCTTTTTTATTGTTCCTGCAAATAGATCTAATTAATTACTTATAATGTACCAAAAATATGCTACAATGTTCCCGGCATGCTCATCCAAGGTAATGCAATCTCACTTCAGAAACAGTGTTTAAGTTCTATTAGTAGTAACTGTCACCATTTTAAATCATGGGCAAAAGCTCGAAATCCGAACTGGAGAAAGGGACATAATTAATCAACATTTGATCAGCATTGGATGAGAGATGTTAAATGAGAAGTTGTTCAATTTGTTTCCCATTTTAAGTCCATTGGTCAGAGTTTGGGAAATAACAAACATTGCCAAAGGAAAAATAATTTAAAAATCAAATCCAGTTTGTCATTTCTTGTATTTATTTTCTATGTAAATCAAATGTCTAACGTTCAAGTTCTTGTGGTGGTGTACATCTTAAATGTTTTATGATTACATAACACAGAAATTTGAGGTAAATTGACCCAAGAATTATGCAACATTAGTTCTATCAGCATTGGAAATGCGGTTTCAGTGTTTGAAATGTTTGCAATTACCATCTATTTTTAGCAACGAAAGCCATACTGGATTTACTTATTTTTTTTTTTTTTTTATAGGGTTTAACGTATTAACACCTTTTAGGTTATATATGGCATATCCAGTTTCATTGGTTCTACTTCCTTCCACAAGTAACTGGCAAACGGCACTCAAACCTATGACCTTGGTGGTGATCTTGAAAGTGATCTTGAAATGGAGCCTTAGACCACTTGGCCATAGACGACCATTGATACTGGATTAAAGCAGCAACAAAACTTCTGAAATGGCACCTGCATATAATCAGTGTTGTCCAGCAATAGATTTGAAACACTATGTTTTCTTAAATTCTGTTGTTTCTTCCAGTACAATCCTCCTTGTATTGATTAGACACTGTCTTCAACCAACTCCATCATGATACCCAATAGAATAATAGCATCATTTGTCAACTACAAGACTCACAACTGAGTAAATAATAAATTACAGACTTTGATTTTTATCAAAATAAATGGCACCATCTGATCATCAGTTGGAGCATTCTAATGTTTGTTTTCTTTCAACTAACAGATTAGTGAGACTCTCTTAACGCAGCTGCTCTGATAGAGCGAGACAAGACCGCCAGTTTCCTTAGACAAGCTGACAATGTCTAATTTAACATTATATCACATTTACTTGGACAGGTAGATCAGGTTTAGTAATAACAGACATGACCAATGATTGGCGCAATAGTCATTTTTGCACACTGGGTAAAGGTATCAGCATTTTTATCAGGGTTAGATATGTCAATAATTATGATGTAACAGCATTCATAATAATATGGTATACTTGCGCTACTATAAAATATAAACTTGTTCAAAAATCTACAAGAAAAAGTATCTTTGATGGTTGTTTTTTTTTCGGTGAGGATTCAAAATTCCATTCCGAGGGATAACTGTTTTGGCTTCGTTACTGCTAAAGCAGTTATCCATCTGGTTGGAATTTTCCATCCGCACCTCAAACTCATGAAAGATATCGATATTCTAGTGTCAGATTAATTGTTCTTCTTAGATTCATTTTGAGGTCAACACAGTACAGGTTATATATGGCACATCCAGTTTTATTGGTAGAGGCAAACCTCAGAATAAGAAAAGTCACTGTCCCTCTGCAAGTAACAAGCAAACTTTCACACATAAACCTCAGTGGTGAGTGGTAGGTGATCACCAGTGAGTGGTAGGTGATCAGCAGTGAGTGGTAGGTGAGCAGCGGTGAGTGGTAGGTGAGCAGCAGTGAGTGTTAGGTGATCAGCGGTGAGTGGTAGGTGATCAGCGGTGAGTGGTAGGTGAGCAGCAGTGAGTGTTAGGTGATCAGTGGTAAGTGGTAGGTGAGCAACAGTGAGTGATCAGTGGTGAGTGGTAGGTGAGCAGCAGTGAGTGGTAGGTGATCAGAGGTGAGTGGTAGGTGAGCAGCAGTGAGTGGTAGGTGAGCAGCGGTGAGTGTTAGGTGCTCAGTGGTGAGTGGTAGGTGAGCAGCAGTGAGTGGTAGGTGAGCAGCAGTGAGTGGTAGGTGAGCAGCGGTAAGTGGTAAGTGAGCAGCGGTGAGTGTTAGGTGATCAGTGGTGAGTGGTAGGTGATCGGCAGTGAATGGTAGGTGATCAGCAGTGAGTGGTAGGTGATCAGCGGTGAGTGGTAGGTGATCATCGGTGAGTGGTAGATGATCAGCGGTGAGTGGTAGGTGATATTGAGATGATGCCTTAGACTACTTGGACACGCGGATCCTGACACAGTGTTGAAATACAATCTAATAACGGGTAAGTGCTGCGAAAAATTCAATGGGTGTGGTGGTTATAACTGCACTGGCATTTGGTTATTTGATCCGACTGAAAATTCTTGATAACAAAGATTGCAGTGGCTTTAAAAAACATTCAACACAACCATGAAAGGTCACATCTGCATGGTCACCTCAAAAGGAAATAAGATGACTACTGAACCTTTCCACAGTTATGCCTTGCCAGACCCATGTGGGCTGATGTCTAAAACTAAAAGCAAACAGGCGGCTACCAAGGACAATACAGTATAATTATATAACCAAAGTAATACTTACAGGAAAAATAAATACATAATAATAATAATAATTTTCTTAGGCAATTTCTTTCGTCAGAGAACAAAATTAATGACAACATTGCAGTCATAAAAGTAATTTAATCATACATTTATGAAAACTAAAATGACAGAGCATTTTCTGTTATATTATATTTCATGTTTTTACACCATTCCATCTTGAATCCATGGAGATTCAGTGATTGTGAGATGAGAGACATTCTCAGATGTCCTTAAAAGCCTACAATAATTTACTTCACCAATATATTGGACTTTGTGTAGGCGTACATCACAGAAAGTATTTTGTTAGCCACAATTTATGATTGAACTGACAACTTCCTCACTAAAGTTCTGGATCATTTCTAGAGCAAAACTTTGTCTCTCGAGACATTGTTTAACATTTTACATTCTGGCTGCGACCAATGCTGACCACCACAAAACTTTTTCTATCGAGACATTGTTAAACATTTACATTCTGGCTGCGGCCAATGCTGACCACCAGAAAAGTAGGGCTTCTCTGAAAAAGTCATGTAAACTATAAATCTTTTGTCATATTACACTGACTGACCAATCACCTGATCAATCAAAACTGGTATATAATTGTTACCATAGACCAGTGAGTGACATTTTGCTTCAAGAAGTTACATAATCTGGTAAACCAGGCACAAAAAAGTTTAAATGGCGCCTCTGGATAAAATGTCTGTTTTGCTTTTGCATCATTTTTACGCCATCAATGGCTTATAGACAATCTGTTAACCTAATCACTGTTTCCTGGGATCCTTGAAGGTTAACCAGCACTCAAGCACACCCAACTCTGCAAGTGGCTGTTAATTTTCGCACTTGAATCAGCAGCGAAAGATGAAAGATAATGAGGCACAATGTAATATATCGATGTTTACAGAGAATGTGGTACGGCAGGGATTCGTACTCATGATCATGAATTGATAGTTAGACATGCTACTGACTGAGCTATACCCGCCATCTCTGCAAGTAACCTGATAACGGTCGCACTTTAGAGTTAGCAATGAGAGATGAATGATAATGATACCCAACCATCACAGACGCTGTTGCTGGGCGGGTTATTTGAACTTCCGACCCCTGGATTGATATTCAGATGTGCGACCCACTGAGCTAACCGTGCCGAGCACAATATAAAGGAGGCTGAATACAATACTGTTGTAGCTACTTCTTAAGAAAAGTAGTCCTTATGACATTTTTGTATTCATCCATACAATTATTTGCAAAAGAAAAGCTATGCAATGATTTATGTCTGTATTTAGAACAAATTTTGTCTTAAATAAATATAACGACAGCGGATAAATCAATAAGAATACCCTTATCATAACTGAAAACATTATAGTGCATACAATTTACTTCAACTTTTCTATTGGGAAGTGTCTATATCCCCCACATGTTATGTATGCTTCACTCTGTAACTCAGCTGGTAGTCAATACAAGCCGGTTGCACAACACTAAATGTCTGGTCTGTATTGATTGGATAAACAGTTGAGCACATGGCAAAACAGTCGGGGTTAACCCCAGTCAGACTGGTTACATCAATAAAACGAATGGTTAATCGACTGGTTAATCAAGTCAGACCGGTTACATCAATATCCACATGTCCATGATTGTGGTTTACATGTGAACATGTTATCAATTTATCTATAAGGGAACTGTGGGGGTGGAGGATAGATGGAATAATTTTATAGGTTCCATTACCCCACTAATTTTTTAATATTTATATATTTGACCTATTTCATATTCAGGGCTTTTCCTGGAAATTGGGAAGAGGCCCAAGCCTTCAAGATTGGGAAAAAACAGAGCGTGATCAAGGGAAAATTTGGAATTCCAAATGTACAAAAAAAAAATTTGTTTTTTTTCATTTTTGGGACGCTGTCGAAATATGAGCCTGTTTAATTAGGTCACGATTATACAAACAATTTTATGACATAAATTGTGCTCAATATTGCAACTGTATAATTTCATCTCTATTATAATTATTTATATGGGAGTGGTATCCGAATACAGAAAATTTATGTTTTCATTTTAAAAGAACATACACCGGTTTGACCCCAGATAGTTCTAGAACACTTCAAAACTGACCACAAGGTTTCTTTGGTATTGATTTTAGTTTATTATAATAAAATATCACAAGCAATAATTGAGTTTGTGTTAATTTTTGCGTATTTAAGTGAATGTTGGTGAAGCAGAGGCCCCCATCACAACAGACATAAGTATGTTTTCCCTTCAGATACTTCTTGTGGGCTTCAGATATTGCTAGTAGATTGACTGATTAATATTTAGCATTATTTATATGCCATCGAGGACTAAGTTAGCCTAACAGAAGATCAGTCAACAAAACCATTCTTTTCTGGGATCCTGGAAGGTTAACAAGTTATCGATCACACCCATCTCTGTAGGTAACTTGATAACTTTCCCACTAAAATCAGCGGTGAGAGATGAATGGTAACAAGATGCAATGTTGTATAATCATCATGGAGACTGGTTGGACAGGGATTCAAACTCACATCCCCTGGACTGATAGTCAGATGTGCCACCAACTGAGCTAACTGGGCCCAACCCAGGACAACCAGTAGAAAACAACTTATCAGGTCAAAACAGATAAAATACCATGTCCTGGTTTCTAAAATTTCTAGATAAACTGTAAGTTAAGACAGATAAAAGACTGCGTCCATGTATCAGATATTCCTAAAGTAGGCAAAATAATCACAATTGATAAAATACACTGTTTATATCTTTCCCCTCTTTCAAGGCGACAATAAACTGGGGTATAACAGATAATATCATGTTTTAATTCCAACACAACTGTCACTACCAACAACTTCTCTTGTAAACAACATGAATCCAGTTTCAGCAGTACACGTTTCCTTGTCGATCTTATTATTGCAACAGTCTTTCATCTGCCATTTTACGCTGGAAATGGTCATAGTACATGAAGGGAAGGGAAATAACATCAATTAATAAAACATGAACCTTGCCAGTAAACACTGCAGTCATGAATTGTTGATAATTAAAAGTTCAGTATAATCCCAGCTATGCACATAGGCAGATCCTTTCCAGTTCGAGAGTTGGGTGGGTGGAGCTGGGGGTGGTGTCAGGGGTCCAATATGGAACCTCAGAGAGGTGCCCTGCTCCTACCTACTCATTCAAAACTGCAGCTACCCAAACATTTTATTGACTTTCAAAGCATTTAAATTTTTTCTCATGATTTCTGTCCATTTTTCTTTAAAATGACTATGCAAAATCAAAATTTGGCTAAAAAAAAAAAAAGCTACCTACCTACCCACATAAAAAAATACTGGGTCGGAGCACAGCAAACAAATATTTTTTTAAGTATGGCCTAGGGTCATATTCACCAACCAATCTTGGTTACAAATTCTAATTCTAAATTGAAATTCAATCAATAGAAAATATTTCAAAAGATTAAGCATATTTGGGCCGAGAGTATATCAAAAACTCTATTATGTACTGATGCACAATACGTCCACAATGTCAGTAAATGATAGAAGGGAAACAACTCTAACTGAGAAATCATCCACTGATTGGACACAAAACTTTCCTTAAAGAGAAAGATATCATGTTCTGTCTGAAAAGAAATAGACACCTCATTTTTTCTTTAAAAAAAAATAAAATTGTTATTTGTTGAAGGAAAAGGATATCTTGTTCTTTCTTCAAAGGGAAGATGTCTTGATTTAACTCTTTATTCATATTAGCGCACAGTGAAGATATTTGGGCACAGTGAGTGATACAAAAACAACTGAGTTGTCAGAAGACAACAAAGCTCGACGATGGGATAAAACTCACCACCCATTAAAAGATTGAGATTGGAGGCAAACACCAAAACTAATCCCAAAAGTTTACCTGAGTGTCTACAGACAAAAAATTAAGTCCAAAAGGCCATAACTTTGCCAAATGCAACCCCGAGTTATGGTTCTTGTCTCTGTGTGTTCCATTGATGATGGTGAACACACATGGGGAATTTTCATTCATATCCAATGAGTGATTGCATAGATATGTTACCTGATAAAAAACTTAAACCTGAAAAATTAAGTTGAAAAAGGGCCATAACTGTGCCAAAATGCAACCCCCGAGTTATGGATTTTGTCTCTGTGTGTTTCCATTGATGATGGTCAACACAAATGCGAAGTTTCATTCACATTCAATGAGTGGTTGCAAAGATGTCTTGAACTTAAATGTAACTAAACGCAAAAGTTTATCTCGAGTGTCTAAGTCCAAAAAGGGCCATAACTGTGCAAAAATGCAATCCAGAGTTATGGTTCTTGTCTCTGTGTGTTCCAATGATGATGGTGAACAAACATGTGAAGTTTCATTCACGTTCAATGAGTGGTTGCAAAAGTTTAATCGCTGCTGACAATGAAGCAGTGGTCATGGCAATAGCACTCATTGGACGTAGAAGATATTAGGCCACAGTGAATGATACAAAGACAATAAGTATAAGATATTAGGGCACAGTGAGTGATACAAAGACAATAAGTGTAAGATATTAGGCCACAGTGAATGATACAAAGACAATAAGTGTAAGATATTTGGGCACAGTGAGTGATACAAGACAATAAGTAGAAGATATTAGGGCATAGTGAGTGATACAAAGACAATAAGTAGAAGATATTAGGGCACAGTGAGTGATACAAAGACAATAAGTAGAAGATATTAGGGCACAGTGAGTGATACAAAGACAATAATTAGAAGATATTAGGGCACAGTGAGTGATACAAGACAATAAGTAGAAGATATTAGGGCACAGTGAGTGATACAAAGACAATAAGTGGAAGATATTAGGGCACAGTAAGTGATACAAAGACAATAAGTAGAAGATATTAGGGCACAGTGAATGATACAAAGACAATAATTAGAAGATATTAGGGCACAGTGAGTGATACAAAGACAATAAGTAGAAGATATTAGGGCACAGTGAGTGGTACAATGTTTTTCAGTCATATCGCGACAGTGTCTACTTAAGACAGTACTCTGAGCAATCTCACACTGGAGTATCATGTCGCAGACACATGGTATGATACCCCACCCAGTTACATTATACTGACACCAAGTCGACCAGACATAGAACTTTATTCTAATGCTGAGGTCAAGCGAGGAAGCTTCTAGTACCATTTTTACAGTCTTTGGTATGACTCAGACAGGGATCGAACCCACAACCTTCCGCATGCGAGGCGGACGCTCTATCACTAGACTACGCTGAGGTCTGAGTAAAACAAAGACTGAACTACATACTATACAGTTAATCGGCTGGGCAAGGACACTTTTGACAACATTTTTTTTAATATTAGAAATAGAAACATTATTATCTTAATACAGTCACACCTGTGTAAGCTGTAACCTCTATTACCGGGTAAGCCACTTGTCTTAAGCAGCCATATTTGCTATTTCCCATTTCTATGCTTTAAGATCAAATCAACCTGTAAAAAGTGATATTAACCTGTCTTAAAAGGCCAGTATCATTCTTTCCCTTGGCTGGCTCCTTAAGACAGGTTTCACTGTATATAAAGACAGAGAAAGAGAAATAGTACCAAAAGAGAGAGAAAATATATATAGGACATAATTATAGTGGCCATAGTATTTTTTGAAACTTCAAAAGTATTAAATTTTAATGTTGTCATGTGAGCAATTTCATTAAGAACAGCTACTGAAATGGTGAAACTGGTTACACACCACGTCATACATAAGAAACTGCTACTGAAATGGTGAAACTGGTTACACACCACGTCAGACATAAGGGACAGCTACTGAGATAGTGAAACTGGTTACACACCACATCAGACATAAGGGACAACCACAGAAATGGTGAAACTGGTAACACACCATGTCAGACATAAGGAACAGCCACTGAGATAGTGAAACTGGTTACACACCACGTCAGACATAAGGGACAGCCACTGAGATAGTGAAACTGGTTACACACCACGTCAGACATAAGGGACAGCCACTGAAATAGTGAAACTGGTAACACACCACGTCAGACATAAGGGACAGCCACTGACATAGTGAAACTGGTAACACACCACGTCAGACATAAGGGACAACCACTGAGATAGTGAAACTGGTTACACACCACGTCAGACATAAGGGACAACCACTGACATAGTGAAACTGGTAACACACCACGTCAGACATAAGGGACAACCACTGAGATAGTGAAACTGGTTACACACCACGTCAGACATAAGGGACAGCCACTGACATAGTGAAACTGGTAACACACCACTTCAGACATAAAGGACAACCACAGAAATGGTGAAACTGGTAACACACCACGTCAGACATAAGGAACAGCCACTGAGATAGTGAAACTGGTTACACACCACATCAGACATAAGGGACAGCTACTGAAATGGTGAAACTGGTAACACACCACGTCAGACATAAGGGACAACCACTGAGATAGTGAAACTGGTTACACACCACGTCAGACATAAGGAACAGCCACTGAGATAGTGAAACTGGTTACACACCACGTCAGACATAAGGGACAACCACTGAGATAGTGAAACTGGTTACACACCATGTCAGACATAAGGGACAGCCACTGACATAGTGAAACTGGTAACACACCACATCAGACATAAGGGACAACCACTGAGATAGTGAAACTGGTTACACACCACGTCAGACATAAGGAAACAGCCACTGAGATAGTGAAACTGGTAACACACCACTTCAGACATAAAGGACAACCACAGAAATGGTGAAACTGATAACACACCATGTCAGTCATAAGGAACAGCCACTGAGATAGTGAAACTGGTTACACACCACATCAGACATAAGGGACAGCTACTGAAATGGTGAAACTGGTAACACACCACGTTAGACATAAGGGACAGCCACTGAGATAGTGAAACTGGTTACACAACCCGTCAGACATAAGGGACAGCCACTGAGATAGTGAAACTGGTTACACACCACATCAGACATAAGGGACAACCACTGAGATAGTGAAACTGGTTACACACCACGTCAGACATAAGGGACAGCCACTGAGATAGTGAAACTGGTTACACACCATTTCAGACATAAGGGACAGCCACTGCGATAGTGAAACTGGTTACACACCATGTCAGACATAATGAACAGCCACTGAGATAGTGAAACTGGTTACACACCACGTCAGACATAAGGGACAGCAACTGAAATAGTGAAACTGGTTACACACCTCGTCAGACATAAGGGACAACCACTGAGATAGTGAACTGGTTACACACCACGTTAGACATAAGGTAAAGCCACTGACATAGTGAAACTGGTGACACACCACGTCAGACATAAGGGACAGCCACTGAGATAGTGAAACTGGTTACACACCACATCAGACATAACGGACAGCCACAGAGATAGTGACACCACGTCAGACATAAGGGACAGCCACTGAGATAGTGAAACTGGTTACACGCCACGTCAGACATAAGGTACAGCCACTGAGATAGTGAAACTGGTAACACACCACGTCAGACATAATGGACAGCCACTGAGATAGTGAAACTGGTTACACACCACATCAGACATAAGGGACAGCTATTGAGATAGTGAAACTGGTTACACACCATGTCACACATAAGGGACAGCCACGGAGATAGTGAAACTGGTTACACACTACGTCAGACATAAGTGACAGCTACAGAGATAATAAAACTGGTTACACACCACGTCAGACATAACAAACAGCTACAGAGATAGTGAAACTGGTTACACACTACGTCAGACATAAGTGACAGCTACAGAGATAATGAAACTGGTTACACACCACGTCAGACATAACAAACAGCTACTGAGATAGTGAAACTGGTTACACACCACATCAAATATAAGGGACACTACCAAGATAGTGAAACTTGTTACATACGTCAGACATAGCTGTTTTCTGAGAATATACCTACAGTGAAAAAAGGAAGGAAAGTGAGGAATAGAGGGCAAACAAAGAAAGAAAGAGGAGAGAAACTGAAAGAGGGGAGAGATAGAGAGAGAAAAAGCGAAAGACAGAGGCAGGGAAAATAGGATGGACAGAGAGTATGTGACAAAGATAGATAGAGAGAGAGAGAGATACACTCGGGTCTCGTTATAACTCAGTCTGATATAACGTGAAACTCTTAACGCGTTTTTTACCATGGCTGCCACATTTAAAATTGAAATTTTCAACCAGATTTATTTAAAACTTGAGGTAAAATAATTGATGAACTGATCACTAATCTCAACTATAGCGTTTCAGTGTTTGCAAGCTCATTACATTTTTCCAAACTTTTTATTGTTATAAACAACATCACTTTTAATTGATTTACACAGACAAAAAAATGGCCTGTCATATTTATCACACATTGTCATGTGTTTGTTTACGGTATTTCGACCGAATATAGTATTGCCAAATAATGTAGCTCAGTGCATCTTAACATGATTTCGTGTATGTCATGGTTTCATTCCATGGATCACAGCAACTGCATTATAATGAGACCCAAGTGTGTGTATGAAGAGAGATATAGAGATGTGAACAGTGACGCCACTTACTTCAGTCCTTCATCAGTTATCTGGTAACATCCCGAGAGACTTAGAAATTCCAGATACCTCCCCTTGTCTGTACACACCCCATCATTATCAGTCACTTTGTTGGATGTTTCAATATCACAAGCATCACTGTCTGTCATGTTTGTATTCCGGGTAACTTTAATGTAAGATTCGTCCACATTTTGAGAATTTTTGAAAAGGTCAAGGTCATTGCCTTTCCTTCCTGGAAAAATGATAAAGTCAGGAAGATATGTCAGCCCCGGAATTGTATCTGTTGGTGTCATCTCGGCAAGGTTCACTTTATTGTTCTTGTTAACATTACTTTCGAAGAAGACATCTTCAGTAGAGCTTATGAAGGTTGTAGGGGGGTCATGACAATTCTCACCAACCTTATCCCCATTTATTTCACTGTTAATCCCATCCAAAACTGACAATGAACCTGGATTTGTTAGCTTTGGTTCAATGCCGTTCTGTCTAAGTGGCAAAATATCACACTCAGTAGTTTCAGACCATTTATTGAAACTTTTGTTCTCACTTGAAAAGGTTTCTTCACTTTTCTCCTCATTCTCTGGAGAAAGGTCACGATTAATAGTCTCTGACCTTTCATCACACATTTTGCTTTGCCATAAACTTGACCTTGACTTGAAATTACTCTCTCTATTCATCGGAAGGTCACAATCAACAGTCTCTGACCTTTGATCTCTGGCATGATTCTGACTAGACTCACTCCTATCACAGTTTGCAGACATACAACACTTGAACTTGACCGGGGGATAGTCAGCTCCATCATCGAACTGACCGACAGTTCCACGCATATCACAAATAGGGCCAGACATTTTACAATTGCCATAGCAACACTGCAAGCAGTTCTTTAAGTTGTCCGTTTCCTCATCAGCACAAGAACTGGTAACATCGTCTTGGTACTGGTGAATTTGATTTTGAAGTCTATCCACCTTATTGTCACCACATTCTTGTACATGTTCACAGCCTCTACTAGAATGACCTTCACCACTGAAGTTCAACTGAGTTTCTGTGTCACAGCAGCACTTAATGCAATACTTACTGTGCTTTTTATTATCAATGTCATTTTCTTCAACAGCACTTGCTTTCATAGAATTCATACTGTCACACGCACCATTATCCCCTAAGGAAGTCACATGATGATCATCATCAATCACATGATTGGTAACATGATCCACTGACTGAGTCATGTGACATGGTATCTGTCCGAGAGCAGCAGACAATCTCTGTAGGGTCAGGTCAGTGATATAAAGACAGCCAGACAGGTCCAGATGACGCAATTTTTGTCCACATTTGCTCTTTTGTAGCCTACAAAAGATAAACAGAGAATGGATCTATTTATGGTCTTTCATGTGTTTAATGGAACATATGTGTTAATAATATTTGAAATTCTAACACCTTATTGATCAGGTTCTGCATCTCTTATTTACTAACATCTTGTAAATATCTGAAATAGTGGTACACTGCTAATAGCATCTGTATCTGAAATACTGGTACACTGCCGATATACTGGTACACTGCAAATAGCATCTGTATCTGAAATACTGGTACACTGCCAATAGCATCTGCATCTGAAATACTGTTACCCTGCCAATAGCATCTGTATCTATAATACTGTTACCCTGCCAATAGCATCTGTATCTGAAATACTGGTACTGAGTCAATAGCATCTACATCTGAATTACTGGTACCCTGCCTATAGCATCTGCATCTGAAATACTGTTACCCTGCCAATAGCATCTGTATCTATAATACTGTTACCCTGCAAATAGCATCTGTATCTGAAATACTGGTACTGAGTCAATAGCATCTGCATCTGAAATACTGGTACCCTGACAATGACATCTGCAGTTGTAATACTGGTACCCTGCCAATTACATCTGCATCTGAAAATACATGTACTCTGCCAATAGAATCTGCAATTGAAATAACAGTACTCTGCGAAAAGAATCTGCATTTGAAATAATGGTACTCTGCCAATAGCAACTGCATTTGAAATACTGGTACTCTGCCAATAGCATCTGCATTTGAAATACTGGTACTCTGAAAATAGAATCTGCATTTGAAATACTGGTACTCTGCAAATAGAATCTGCATTTGAAATAATGGTACCCTGCCAATAGCAACTGCATTTGAAATACTGGTATCCTCCCAATAGCATCTGCATTTGAAATACTGGTACCCTCAAAATAGAATCTGCATTTGAAATACCGGTACCTTGCAAATAGTATCTGCATTTGAAATACTGGTACCCTCCCAATAGTATCTGCATCTGAAATACTGG
Organism: Panopea generosa; assembly: GCA_029582155.1. Lineage (NCBI taxonomy): Eukaryota > Metazoa > Mollusca > Bivalvia > Adapedonta > Hiatellidae > Panopea > Panopea generosa. Next base: position 67,208,778 of record CM055903.1, on the reverse strand, counting down.
TACCCTGCCAAGAACATCTGCATATGAAATACTGGTACCCTTCAAAAAGTATCTACATCTGAAATATTGGTACTCTGCTGATAGCATAGAAATACTTGTACCCTGTAAATAAACTCTGTTTGACTTACTCATTACAAGCAGTTTCCACACAGACACATTCAGCAGAATTATAGAACGGCACATTTATTTACTAGTATCAGCATCCAATTGGGGTTACATAACTATTTCATGTTCTACGAAATAATTCAAATGTCACAATAAATGAAAGTATCCTTAGACAGTAGACATAATGTCCCATGTCTGTACTTTCTAGATGTTCTGGTGAAATATAAATTATACTGTCGGGATGATATATACAATAAGATTACTGTCTGGATATGAAATATAGTTTGTAAATGAAACCAAGGAGTATTACTGCCACTTTGACATTTCTATGTATGAGATTTACAAAAGCAGCAGTCTTGTATAACTGAAACAAGAGGATCACAATGGCCATATATTACTGACCAATGGCTTAATCAACATCATAGCACAAATCTACCAGTCTAGATTAGTGACACAGCATTCTCTCTACATGAGGAATCGTACGAGTTGGTTCCCCCGGGCTGGGTCCAAAGATTTTACAAATCATACTTAAAGTTTCCTAAGTTTGTACCCAGCAGGGTACCGGCCAAGGATCAATATAATGTGACATGGTGGAGCATTACACTATAGCACACAATACAATTCATGCATAATTAAAAGACCACAGTCATTACACATATTCTTGACCTATAGCCATTATACATATTCCTGACCTATAGTCATTACAAATATTCTTGATCTATAGCCATTACACAAACTTCCGGCCAATAACCATTACACAGTTTCCAGACCTATAGCCAATATACAAATTCTTGACCTATAGCAATTATACATATTATTGACCTATAACTATTACACAGATTCCTGACCTATAACCATTACACAGATTCCTGACCTATAACCATTACACAGTTTCCAGACCTATAGCCAATATACAAATTCTTGACCTATAGCAATTATACATATTACTGACCTATAGCCATTACACAGACTCTTCACATATAACCATTATACAAATTCTTGACCAATAGCCATTACACAAATTCTTGACCTATGGCCATTACACAAATTCCTGACCTATAGCCATTATAAATATTATTGACTTATAGCCATTACACAGATTATTGACCTATAACCATTACACAGATTATTGACCTATAACCATTAAACATATTATTGACCTATAACCATTATACAGATTCCTGACCTATAACCATTACACAGATTCCTGACCTATAACCATTACACAGATTCCTGACCTATAACCATTATACATATTATTGACTTATAGCCATTACACAGATTATTGACCTATAACCATTACACAGATTATTGACCTATAACCATTACACAGATTCCTGACCTATAACCATTACACAGATTCTTTACCTATAGCTACTACACAATTTGCAGATCACTTGTAAGCACTTACAGCCTACATATGAGGACATAATTACATGAATACCAACATAATTGATCATAATCTTCTACACCCCAGACAATGTGTTCTTTTAAGATACAAGTCATATTTGGACACTGACAAAGTGTTCCCGTGATATTCAAGACACATTGGAATTGTAACAGACAAAGCAAACATTAAGAAAGCAATAAATAAATATAAGAACCCTCTTACATAGTTATCATGTTTTGATTTATCTTCAGATTTCTTGTCATTGTTTATAAATATTCAATGAATGTAATTTTCTTACTATCAAGCACAGACACTTTGGCATATCTACAGATGGTGATTATTTGAAACATGGATAAAGTACAAAATTAATCTGTAATGATTCCAAGTTATGAACATGAAAACCTGACCCCAAAGCATCCTAGGAATCTGACCCTGGGGCACACTACAGGTCTGATCTCAGGGCAAATTACAGATCTGACCCCGGGCACACTAGAGATATGACCCCAGGTACACTAGAGATCTGACCCTGGACACAATAGATATATGACCCCAGGTACACTAGAGATCTGACCCTGGACACACTAGATATATGACCCCCGGTACACTAGAGATCTGACCCTGGGCACACTAGATATTACCCTGGTCACACTAGAGATCTGACCCTGGGCACATTTAATATGACCCTGGGCACACTAGATATATGACCCCTGGTACAATAGAGATCTGACCCTGGGCACACTAGATATGACCCTGGGCACACTAGAGATATTCCTTTCAGAGTTTCCTTACAAAGAATTTCTGAGAAATGAAAGCTCTTGTCATTGGAACAGAGGTGTTCCAGAAATTTGTGATATAATTGATATAAACAGATTTGAGAGAAGTAGAAGAGGTGATCCAAAAATTTGTGTGTTGGTACGCCGTAAAACCCTATTCATTCATTCATTCATTCTGTAGATTCTGGTAAACAAGCGCATACTTGAATATAAGTGTATACCAAAATTAAGCGCATACGTCCCTACCATCATTCTGTGAAAATCTTACCGTAATTTTGTGTTAAGAAAAGGCGTATATACCAATAAATACAAATAAATTAGCAGCCAAACTTGCTAATTGTCTTTATCAATACCGTGATAATTGGTTACTGGTATTGTGTATAAAGGTGACAAGTGTTGAGTAACATGACATAGTCAGATAGATATAGTTATATTAGTATTTCACATCTATTGAAGTGTAATCGTTTTCCAATAATCATGTTGTTTGAATAGCATTTAGCAACTGTAAACACAAACCAGATGCTAGTATATCGTTCGAGTCGTGATATGCAACAGTTTGTTTGTGATCTTTTGTGTGCATCAAACATGGATAAAACTCCTTTAAAAAGGAAATCTTACTCGTGATAAATATAGCAACATAGGGACAATGCCAAACAGCCATAGCGTACATTAACTAGAACTGTGCCACGCACAATATATGTTGAACTGTTGTTGTAATTATTCATGTTTATATTGCTGTACATTTGATAAATTTCGTATTTGTGAAAATAGTTATAAATTAAATGCAGGTAGTTCGCCACATATGTCAGTACTAGTACTAGTATTTTAATTTTGTTTTCTTAAAGGGACTATACTGGTATATTACCGTCAATTCCCTGTCCTAAATACACGCCCAGCATGAAGATACACTTATAACTTCGTGATGTACATGTCTAAAGTGTCTAATTGCATAACCTCTTTATTACAAACATCGGGTTTCTGAAGCCACGTTTTTGTTCTTTCTGGATTAACAACATGTTTGTGTTACTTGCAAATATAATCCCTTTAACCAAGGTAAGCGTTGATCAAGATGTCAAAAAATATGGCTTATGTTTATGCGCATATCAATGAAAGGTGCATAGTTAAGTGGTTCAGTATAAGAGCTTACCAATAATAAGCACATAAAAGTATCAGTAAAAATAATGTCAGCGCATACGCTTATTTACTAGATTCTACAGTAATTTATATAAACAGATATGAGCGAAGAAAAAGAGATGATCCAGAAATTGATTTGAGGGAAGCTATTCATCATGTAAGGGTTAAAGAGTGCAAACCAGTTAACTATACATGTACAGAATTCTATCTCCGACACCTTAATTTGCTCTTCATATCTTACAACAAACACAACAAGAGCGGTCAGAGGGACAGCGCGCTCGACTATTCAAATATTTGTCACAGAAGTGATTGAGACTGATGACAAATTCAAGCAAATAAGAGTTATCTAACTTCCAAATTGAGAAAATTGAGTAGGTCTTATAACTGCAATATATTGTATGAAGTTTCAATCAAATACATGCAGTGACTGACGACTTATGAAATATCTAAGTAAAACAAAAGCCCTCATTTGCAAAAAAAATCTGGCAAAAATTATATTCATGCAAGAATTATCTAACATAGTTACTGTAATAGGGTTGATGACTTGGAGACTTGTGTTAAGTTTCAATCAAATACATTGAGTGGTGAAATATAGACTTAATGGTACTTGCACACAAAACTTTAACCAGAATTTTTAAGTCAAACAAGGGCAATAATTTACATTATATACATGCAAGAGTTATCTTAATCAGTAAGTGTAGTAGGTTGAAGACTTGTGTAAAGTTTCAATAAAAAACACTGAGTGGTTGGTGAGATATGGACTTGATGGTATTTGCACACAAAACTTTAACTAGAATTTCTAAGTCAAACAAGGGCAATAATTTGAATTATATTCATGCATGAGTAAGCTAATCTAATAACTGTAGTAGGGTTGATGACTGGGAAGGCTTGTGTAAAGTTTCAATCAAATACATTGAGTAATTGGTGAGAAATTGAGTTGATGGTATTTGCACCAAAACTTTAACCAGAATTTCTAAGTCAAACAAGGGCAATAATTTGCAATATATTCAGGCAAGAGTTATCTAACTTAGTTATTGTAGTAGTGTTGATGACAAGGAAGGCTTGTGTAAAGTTTTAATGCAATACATGCAATGGTAACTGAAATAGGGATTTGCATGCAAAAGGTTAACCAGAATTTCTTTAACCAAGGTGTGACACCGACGCCTGGGTGAGTAGAATAGCTCTCTTTATTCTCCGAATAGTCGAGCTAAAAATTACATTTTACTTATAGATTTTACTTTATTTATTATAAACTTTAAAAATGTGCTGCTAGACTTATCCTTCGTAAAGATATCGGCACACCATCTAAAATATCAAAAATGTTTAAAACCCTAAATGCCATTGTTCAAAAACAAACAACATTGCTACATAATTTTACCCTAATATTTAATATACATCCCAAGTCTATGCTCACAGTCAAATAATTCCTTACATGTACTAGAACCAAAGTTGGAAATCTACTGCATTTCTGTTTGATACTCGGGGGTCCAAAATTTGAAATATCTTCCAGAACATGTTAAGGAATGCTTCTCTTGTTTTCAATAATTTAAGAAAAATTACGTAACAGTCTCTTTCTCAACAATTATTTGTATATTGTAGTGTTTTTTCTAGACCAGGAAAAGGGGCAGGGAGCAAGAAAAAGGGGCAGGGAGCAAAGTTTGTGCGCGATTGGCATATTCATGGTCAAACTTTTTCTTTGGTGTTTTTTTTTTAAAATAGGGTTATCTCCCCTTTACATTATGCATGTGTAAATTACAAGTATTAGAGTTTGAATAAGATAGGTAGAAGTGAGAGAAATTCAGGGAGAAGTGAATATTCTCTATCAGTATGACCAACTTATTATGTTGTGTTTAGTCTTTATTCTTTGTTGAATAACTATCATTTCTGTTCTATCCTGACTCAGTGGCAGTGTGGGAGCAGGAGTTAGTTTAAAACATTATTTTAAACATCATCCTTTTCTTTTTTAATGGTTGCTAACTGTCATAACATACTATAATGACAATGTCAAGCCTCCAAAGCTATTCAATCCATCAAAAAGAACTTTGCAATATGCTAAATAAATGCAATCTATGATAGCCCTCAAATACCTAGAAAATTGTAACTAATCAACTATATTTCAAATATTTAAAAAAGGTCACATAATTTATGTTAATTGTTGTTTTCAATAATGTATGTAAATCATGATATGACTGTCAAAAGAAAATTATACGCTGAATATACACAAGCAGTAAGCAATAAATTTATTAAATTACTATAGTACCCCACCCACATTTTATTTACCTTTAACTCAATTTTAATATCAACGTTTACTTTGTCACAGAAGAAAATTTACATACATGCAGTTCCAATTATTGTAAATCTATAAAATATTCATAAAATTACCGGAACCGAAAGCTGACATTATGCAAATCGCGGTCTATCGAGAATTCTCTTCAGAAACATAATCAGATTTTAGAAATTGCCACCATTTTGGCAAGGGAGATAATATTTTTATTGCTGAAAACAAGTAAGTTATTTCCCTTTTAAATTTTGAGGGATACCACCGAATTACGTCATCACCTATTTTAAGATCAAATCTCTGCTGATTTTGACCGGAGAGAAAACACAGCTTGAAGCTGATTAATTCGATAAATGATGCGATAGTTGATTGTTTATAGGGATAGGGATCAAACTGGCAAGCCAATACAGTGTGACCTTTAGCAACTTAAATAAATGGTATACTGAAAATTAGGACAAGTCTACATAGCTTTTCCAGACTGCCAGAGCGAAGTCTAAAAGTTGAATATAACGACATTTTCGCTAGCTTGGACCCTGAATTCCTCTGTAATTTACCTATCGAAGTCATATAGTAAGCATAAACGCTAATTCTCAGTAAACAGATCTGTAACACCTTAATGAATAATTCATTTAGTTTCCGAAATATGCGCATCAGAAAAAAAACATGATATTTGACCCTTAAACTAACTTCAAAAGTCACTGGAGTGTGACATCATTTGCTGTATCCACACGCGACAAGGACCTGATTAGCTGATTGTTACATATTTCACAAGAGAATGACTGGTGAATACCTGTGTATTTGGGTCAAGCGTGTCATATCAGTAAACTATCAGCAAATGCTTAACACATGTATGTGATTGACAGTTGATTTGTTTATAAACGACTTGTAATTGGGGCAGCAGGCCGCATTTAAACAAAGAAGGGTGGCGTTTTTAGGGCAGAAGGGCGGAGCCTAAAAGGGACAGGGCACTGCGCCCTTTCATTCTGCTTTAGAAAATACCCTATATTGTACCAGAACAGGAAAGAGTGGTTCGGCTAACTGACTGTCTGTAAGCCCTCGATGGCATGAAAACAACACTACATATTCAAACAAATTATTTCAAAGATTCTTATAGCATTTTACCTTATGTTACTTGAATCATGACAATCATACGATAATTTAATCTTTAAATACTTCGAGAATATACGTTAAGAAATACTAACCCTTTAAAACCGAGATCTGAGACTCTTGTCTGTGTGAGATCCAGGTGTTCTAAGTTTGGACAAAGGGAGAGAATCTTGTAGAGCTGAAAAATAGAAGATTACAGTGATTTGCTGAACCTTGGTATTCGATAAGGGCTTTTCCAGAATTAAATGTATGGGGGGGTCGGACGGCACTTATTTTTTTTACCCACAGAGCATAAAATTTAATTGTGATATATACCACCATGCATAAAATTTTAATTAGATAAAATACCACCATGCACAAAATAAAAATAAAAAAGAGGCTAAAATCCCCTTTCTAATGTTTTCTTACTGTAACGCTTCCAAAATTACCAGTCTGGACGGTTGCCTACTTTCTTTGAAGTACGCCGACGTTACACTTTGATCTAATGCCGATATGCAAGTGATTACGTCACAAATTACCTCAGGTCGCGAATTAAATAAAGGGGCACTATAGATAACAAACGAGAAAAAAAACACAACATAATAATAATTAAAGGTTAGTGTTTGTTTGTAAATAGTTGTCTTCTAAAATGTTGTTTTTTTTCAGTTAACTAATTTCTTAAAAAAGAATTACTATTAAATTGATAAGATCCATAAAGAGAGTTATGCTACACATGCCTAAATTTATGCACAGAATGAACACGCTGTCCCTTTCATTAACGCCTTGTGCCAATGTCCGATGATGTCACTCTGACAGTGAAACAAACATTATTATGACACATGTTATTTACTCCCTACTATCAATAAAGGTTTAATCTAATTTGACCTCATTTCGCACACCCGATGGCAAACAATCGGGTTATGGATGCTCAAAGACAATTTCACAGTCCAATTTATGTTTTTGTACGACCGTTAAGAAACATCTGCTTTTCGCCATGATTTTTTCAGACACTGGGGTAAGAATGAGGCGTATAGGGTGTGGGATGACATATCTGAGAATGTTGATTTTATTTTCACTGCTAACGCAATGTCTTAATTTAGATTTGTTGTCACAATAGACTTTGCATTTCTTGGGGTTTCTTTTTGTGCCGAATAAATTAGTGTTTTACACTATCTGACAAACAGCGCGGATATGCATATAATTATAGCAATGCCGCCTTAAGAGTTGAATTGTAGTTTTTGCAGAATTTAATAATATACACGTCTGTATATTCATATCCGTATTGGAGTATTTGTAAACATATCCGATACGTCAAATATTGATATATAATTTGTAAAATTTACTTGAGATAATTTTGTGACACGGCATCTCGGCATTTAATAAAGTAGACGTGGTTACGGCCTGCTATGTGTGTATTCCGCCATCTGATTAGCTCGTACATTTCCGTGTTAATAATTTATTCACGACTAAGAGTATGTTTCTTGTCCTTTTCGGGAAGTCCGAAGGTAAATAATTATACTTTATTTCAAACAAACAAATTAAATCATATATTGTTGTCGGGTGATGTAATTATATTATGGCGGTCTTAACAAAAAAGATCAATCAGTTTGAGATGAAAAAGTTAATTGAAGACAACATCACCAGTGTATCGAGTGTCCAACTGTGTAGTCGCGTAAAACATTCACTTGGTCATGATGTCTGGAGGTTGTGTATTACAATCGTTACAACACGCGTGTCAGTGGCAAACATAAAGGTCAAATCAAGGTAAATTTAAAAGACCTGCAGTTTCTGCTGCGATAAAGATAAGACGCTCGCCTAAATCTGACGCTGCGGGATGTTGACTCGGTGCGGTACATGGGGAAGGACAGGGGAAGGACAATTTTATGTTTTTGTATACGACGGGAGGAAATATTTGGGCAGAAAATGTATAAAATTTCGAGAAGAAAAACGGTATTGAAGAAAAAATTCGGTTCAGAGACGGAAATACCGGCAAGGCATAAAATTTTAATAAGCTTTTACCCCGCAAGGCATCATTTTTTTTTTTATGAAAACACCCACCAGGCATAAAAGTTTAATTATACTGCCGTCCGACCCCCCCATACATTTAATTCTGGAAAAGCCCAAATCACATTTTAAATGAATCAACTTGCATTGTGATCTTGTATACATAAAGCACCATCTTGCCATTAATATCACAAAAACTTTAGATTTCAAAATAATAACTTTACAACTTTATCAGTCAAAATCAGCATTTTATTTTCGGCATCTATATCATAGCATAATAAAATTACATTCAAATAAATTGTTTCCTACAATAATGTACAGTAGTTGGGCATACTAATAAGTAGAAAGGACCAGCTGCTACAGCTGGATGAGTATAGAGGAGGCGACCAAAGACCTGCCCAAGGTTAAGGCAAGATTAGCCCGACTTGTACCAACACTTCATCTTAAGGTAATGGTTATATACCTGTGGAGAATTTAGAAGACAAATAATTTTTTTTTTCCAATTCACAACAGGAAGAGATCTTTTTGTGTGGTCCAGTGGTAGAGTAGTAGTTAGTATTCTAAGCCAAATTCTTACTCAACTCAACCTCCAATAAAACTTTATTTGCCTCCCACACATTATCTAGACAAATGACCTCTATCCAATGCTGGTGGTATCCCAATACAAATAGCTGAAACAAAACACAATGCTTCTCAACTCACAGATCCATTGGTGATTCCCTTGCTGTATGCGAGGTCACACAGATGTATGGATGAACCAACACGAGTCAGCAGGTGCCTACACATGGATGTCAGCATTCTAGACTGCTTCTGGATCTTAAAAGACAATATGATAATGAAACAGGTATTTTAGAAATATCTATTTTTCAGAATTTAAAATTTGAAGAAATTGCTGTTGGCATAATATATTCAACATTATTTACATTTGTTTTACTTCAACTTTTTTTATTATTAATTTTATTTAGTCTCATCGAGTTATTTAGTCTCATAGAGTTATTCACCCCTTATATTTGGATCTGAGAGAGTCGGGTTGAGACATCCTGTGACAAACTGTACAGATATATGTATATAACCAAGTGAACTCATATGATAACATGTACATAAAGTAAGAAATTACAACACTGACAGCAAGAAAAGGATTGGTACCAAAAGTGGCTGACTTTTAAAGCTGACATTCTGACATTCAACATAGAATTATAAGAAAAATGGATAACGAAACAAGAAATACACAATTCAGAACACCTCTGCAATTTCCCTAATACAGAAGTATGCCAGAATTATCTGAGTTTGTACATGATGTTTCATACCAAAACATAAGCTATTAGTCGTAATCTAATAAGATACGATGTGACACAGCATTACAGAACAAACTGATTCCTAAATGCTGCGTTATATGACTTTTACAAATTATGATCATAAACAGGTTAATGCATTTAAACAAAATAATGATCAATTTGATATAAACGAGTGCATTTTTATGACGTTGCATAGTTTGCACCACAGATGAGGCTACTATACTGCACACATAGCCCAATTGCACATATAATGTTCCTATCATGCAGGTTATATATAGATTCTATTTATTACCGCATTAAAACAAACCTTACTTACTTCGTAAGCCTCTGTGTCCCAGTCTTCTGACTCGTCAATATCCACGTCCTCATCTTGAGATTTCTTCTCCAATTTCTCTGACAGCTTCTGTGTATTCTCCTGATAGACTCCACCTTTAGCATCCCAGTCGCCTAGCAACAGAAGTAATATGGTAACCAATACAGCATGCATAAACAAATACAGTCAGATACAGCTACATCCTGCACTATTTATGTATATACAGTCAAACTCGTGCAAGTGGTGACCTCTATTAAGCAGCCACCTGTATTAAGCAGCCACATTTGCTATTTCCCATTTTAAGCCCTCAGAGAAAATAAACCTGTTTTAAGCAACAACCCGTCTTAAGAGGCCACTTTTGCTTCTTCCCTTGACTGGCTGCTTAAGACAGGTTTTACCATGTTGTTCTTTCTTTGTTATACATTTACAAATTAAACCCTTACAAGAAATACAGACACATGTTGTAGTTTCATTAATCTCCTTCTAAAAGCATATAGGAGTAAAATAGACACAAAATGAAAAGTACAAAGGGTATAACTGTCTCCTCCAGTTACTAGAAGGAACATTTAATCTCAGTGATGTATTTCATTCAATTCATTAAGGTTTTCTTCTTTGCAGCAAGATCTATGGACACAAAATGTATTCTATGATAAACACAGGGAAAATATCATAAAAAAAAGGGAAAATACTCTGAATTGATTTACAGAGATTATTCCACATACATAGCAAGGGAGACAATACTTATTACCATAACACCCACTTTTCTTTACAACTTTACAGTGAAGAATTATTCCATTTGTAGCGAAATATAATCTGTCCTACTAAAATCAAATTTTATCTGGATTCTTTATACACAATTAATTTATTACCAGTAACAGTAACTTATCCTTTTAAAGCAACAATGTTTTTTCCCAGGTCCTCCATAGTCAATTTGTCTCAGGCGCTGTCTCCAGACCACTTACCTCTAACCACTTAGGTTGTGGGTTCAATCCCAGCTCAATCTTTATGTGAGAAAGTTCACATCTGAGCTCTTCCTCTAATCAAGTCCAGCTGGCTCCAAACACTTTATTAGACAGTTTGCCAGTTAATTGCAGGACGGTGGTTTTACTCAGATACTTTTGAGGTTTTCCTCCACCAATAAACTGGATATATAATATGTAACCTACCATGTGTTGAAATTGGTGTTAAATCCTACTAAAAAGAAAAGAAAAAAAGGTACCTGTCATGTATTGAACATGGCGTCAAACCAATTTTTATTTTTGCTTCTTTTATATAGTTCTAAGAAAAAATAATATAAATGTGTTAAAAACAGATTTTTCTTTGTACAGCCACACCTATGTAGGTGACCACCTCTATTGAGCACTTGTCTTAAGCAGCAACATTTGCTATTTCCCTTTATATGCTGTCAAAGCAAGTTTACCTGTATTAAGCAACAATCTGTCTTAAAGGGCCACTTTTGCTCCTTCCCTTGACTGGCAGCTTAAGACAGATTTGACTGTATATGTCTAGCCACATGTATATGAAATCTGAACTTTTTTTGTGATATATATATATTTTTTTTAAATGTAAATATATGTACCTAACTTCTTCTTCCAAAAGACAAGAACAAATACACAATACTGTCAGATATCAGTTCTTACCATAGGCCCAGCTTACAGGGTACAAGTCTGTCCACAATGATCCGTCCATAGCGAGTTGCTGCCATCGTGTGCACACTTGAGCCGAGCGACACAGATCACGAGGGTTGAGGTGTGAAAATATTTTTAATGCAACTTCATCTGGTAAAGTGTCAAACCCTGCCAACTGTTTATCATGATTAAACTCCTCCACTGCCTTCGTAGGGACTTTACCTTGATATATATATATATAATGTCAAATTGTAAAAAAAAAAAAAAATCTATACAATAAAGTGCCATGGGAAAATAACATAAAAGTGACCCCAGCATGGGAAATACTATTTAGTGTGAGTGGAAAATAGTAGTCGACATCCTGTCATGGTAAAGTTTAATGCCAAAAGGAGAATAACATTCGAAGCATATTCTGTCACAGTAAAAACAATTTACTGCAAATGGGAAAATACATTAATCAAAGCATAATCATGCTCAAAAAGCATGACCCTGTGAAATTAAATCCATGCAGTATACTATACAACAAGAGCCCCGCACACGCGTGCAGACGCTTGTCTTCAAAGTCAGTGAAGTTAACTTTTTAAACATGACGGTGATTTGTTGACAATATCAATAGTATTACTAAAAAAAATAAAACAGATTTTAAAAAAAATATATCAAAACCGAGCTAAACAATAAACATTAACCTAAGGTTTTACAGTCTAAAGTATGGAAATTTAGGTAAGTAAGCTATATACATTGCTTCTATAACATAATACGAATATGTTTATGAAGTTCAGTCACATAGGTAGTTTGTTCAGAAACAGAGAAAAAGCTGAGCTAAACATACAACTTTTAAATGGCGGACAACGACAACAACGCCAGGGTCATGACAATAGCTCTTCATTTTTTTTAATGTAATTTTCATTTGTTTCACTCCACTTAATGCCTATACAAAGTTTATGTCCCGAATATACTGGATTTGAGTAAATGAAAAATCGCATTTCCATTGTGACCCATATACTGTAATAAAGATTTTTTGTTCAGTTCAGATTTCTCCATCAAATAATAATTTGTTCAGTAAGATATAATTAAATATCACACTCACTTGACTCATTGTCATGTACAAATTTCTCCTGTGTTTCATCAGCTTCCACCTTGAAATGTTGCTCAATTACCGTTGTCTTAATTTGTTTCAATTCATCAAACGTGAAATGTTGCATCAACAATGGCTGAAAGACCTGAAATCAACAATTTGTGATAAATATAATAGAGAAGCTGCATAGCTTCTTACAGACTTTTCCTGGCTGTTTCAAGAAACTGCCATTCGCATGCGAAGATTGACGTATAGTTACTTTTAGTATTATAACAAAAACTGTCACAAATTCTGTCCCAAAACACCCCTTTTCAAATGCATGATCACCTCAAAGAAATTAGGGAATTACCAGTTGCTACACAGATGTCAGTCAATTTAAACTTGCCAAATAACTATCAAAATTTTCTAGGTATACTGTGATATTAATCGTAAAACAAACCAGCTGGAAAACTTACCAAAGTTCAAAACCCGTTTCTGGGTTAATTCAAAATAAGAGCTGTTCTCGGTAAATTGCTTTGTCTGTGAGTTCCCGGTCTCCCCAAGCTCCAAGAGCAGTAGTGTGGTAAGGGAAGTGTAAAGTATGGGTAATTTGGTAATGTAAAATACCAGATTTTGATCCAACTTTTGCTATAAAGTTACGCCAAGCCAGGACAAGTTTAATATATGTAGATCCCTTTTTTCTTTAAAAATTCTGGTTAAAAGTGAATTGATAATAAAAATATTGTACCTTGTATTGCAGTTTTCATTTCAGTTTGCAAAGTTTCATCCATAATTATTGAGATACCAACTTTGACAAGAAATTCTAAGTGAAGGATGGACCATAACAGTTACTATGAGAAATATTCAGGAAAAAGAATTACAGACTGCATCTCATCAGGGTCTCAAAGTGTTAAGAAGTTACTGAAATATTACTGAACATAAAGTAACCAGTGTTCTCCACAAGAAGGAATGCAAACGCTAGGATAAGGGCGCATAAACACCTTCAACACATTTTCAAGCGCTGTGTAAGGCACTCATTGAAATATATTTCACTAGTAAAACTTGTAACAATCAGTTAACCCTTTACTCCATAGATACATGTTTTCCTGCACCAATCACAGAAGGACTTTGAAAACAGTGCAGGAAGAGTTCAGATTGCTCGTAACGAGCAATCTGAACACTTCCTGCACTGTTTTCCACTCTGTCAGTTAATATAAACATAATTCACCAAATAATTCAAAAGCCTTCTATATTAGAGGTGTCCAAAGGCGTCAATATTAGAGGTGTCCAAAGGCGTCTATATGAAGTAAAGGGTTAAAGTCATTATATTAGTATGTTTCATTTTAGACATTAACATGAGAAAAGATATGCAAAAAAAAACAATAATTTATAGGAAAGTAAGCTTTTGCAAAATTTTGTTAAAAAATCCAAGCCCTAGGGAAATACCATTTCTGATAGTCAAGCGCTGGGGTGCCCTGTGCTTAAATGGCCTCTGGAGAAGCCTGGCAACACATTTAGATGTGGGAAGTTGCATTCTACCCCTCCCCCACCCCCAGTGGTATTGCAAAACCAGCATATATACACAAACTTTAACCAATACATGTGTTAGAGTGCACACAATTTCGCAATATAAAATAGGGGCCACAACACAGACATTAACTATCCAATTTGGCCAGTTCATGAACATATTAAAGTTACATTTACTGTGTAAGATTGATGAAAAGCCAATGAAAAGATGGAAAAATACTGTGTTTAAAGTAAAATATTCTGGTAAATTCAAACCATATGTTGCATGAAATATGTAGTGCAAAGTTGTTATTCAAAAAGACTCTGACATATTAACTCAAGAACATTTATTTTACTCGTCAAAATTACAACTGATTTTTTTAAAAAGATAGTGCCGTATACACCAATAAGAGAAATGATGTAAAGTGTTGATATGTATAACATAATGAACGTATGTCACAATTATAAACAGTATCTAATTTTATCACAACCTAAAAGCCAGGAGATTGACAACAGTGATGAGAATAGTTTACCTTGACCATTGAATATAGCATTCAGATACCTAGATTTTCAGCTTTTGTGCTTATTTATGACTTTTACAATGAAATGAGTAAACAAACCTACCTCTTCTTCTTCTTCCATATGAGGCAGAAAGGTTTCCGTGAATTGCTCCAGCGCTAACCTCAGCTTGATGCCGAAGTTGATCATGTCTGCTGCAGACTTCCTCGTACACTTGTAGCCGTCCTCCAGGAGAGTCAGCATGTCCAGCAGCTGGTTGTCTTTATGACAGTTACACACTGCAGTATTCTGAATGGACAGTGCACGCAACTTGTTCTTCAGCTTCTTCATGATGAAACGGTTCTCAATTTGCTCATGAGCGATGAACTCGTGAAATGTCTTGCATAGAATTTCAAGCAAGTTCCTCATCTGTAAGGCGTTTGAGAAATTGGTGGAAGGCAGCTGAAATTAAGAAAACAATGGTTGTAAATTAACAGTTTTAAATGCAATGGGTGACCTATTTGTTTTATAAATCTGTTAACAATAAACTGTTAAAGTGGTTGGAATATCACTTGATTATTAGAAAAACGTATGAGCAGTTTTCACCTTGACATGTCTCATCCACTATCTGTTCAAGACAAATGAAAATTAAAAAAAAAACAAGAGGCCCAAGAGGGCCTGAGGACCCTCGATCTACTGGCTCATATTGACAATAGCACTTTTTGAAATTTCACAATATCAACCCCCTTTGGGGGTCGTCTTAACAACTTATGGATAATTACCCCCACCACACCCATACTGAACAAAATGTTAATATCTATGAAAAGGAAATACTTTAAATTCCCATACCATTCATCTGTAATAAATATAGTTCCTGTACAGAACCCTTATACATACCAGCCCCTAGATTTGTCAAAACTTCAATCACCGATTCTTAGGGATTTGTTATGAGCAAAAATGCTTTATTTTAAATAGAAGTTTTTTTGGCCCCTTGATTTGCAGAATCTTCAATCTCTTGTTGATGTAAGAATAATTTATACCATAAAAAAATTATATGAACAAGTTTGACAGAATGGTTATTAGCCATATGGCCCCTTATGGAAATTCAATCCTCTTTATTAATGAACAAAATCAAATTTACTGTTACTAGACAATGCTTTAGATCTTAAATTGAACAACAAATTTACAGAAATGGCCAAAAATAGGAGAATTTTCTATTTTTCCATAGTATTTCTATGTAAAACTCAAAAGTCCCCTTACAGGGCCTCTATACATCCCAGTGCCCCTTGATTTGTAAAAACTTATTAATCTTAATAATAGGGATAATTTATATAAAATATGACCAAATTTGACAGATTGTTTGTTGAGAATAAGATTTATGAAAATGTTCACCTGGCCCCTTTTGGAAAGTCAATCCTTCTTATTAACAAAATCTTATTTGTTATGACTAGAAGATGCTTCAGAACTCAAACTGAATAAAATTAAAACCATAAATGGTTAAAAAAATTAGAATTTTCTGTTTTCCCATAGTATTCCTACATAAAACTCAAAGTCCCCTTACAGGGCCCCAATAAATACAAGCCCCTTCATGTGTACAAATTTTAAACCCATACTCATTGGGATAATCTATATCAATTATGAACAAATTTGACAGATCGATTGTCGATAAAGAATATTTTTGAAAATTTTCTATTTTAACCCTTCTTTGACCCACCCTGTCCCCATATGGAAAGTCAATTCTTCTTATTGAACCAAATCTTATTTTCTATGATTAGATGACGCTTCAAAACTCAAACTGAATAATAATTTTGCCCAAATAGATGAAAAAAAATAGAATTTTCCATTTTCTCGTAGTATTCCTACATAAAACTCAAAGTCCCCTTACAGAGCCCCAATAAATACAAGCCCCTTCATGTGTACAAATTTTAAACCCATAATCATTGGGATAATCTATATCAATAATGAACAAATTTGACAGATCGATTGTCAAGAAGAAGATTTTTGAAAAATTTCTATTTTAACCCTTTTTTGACCCACCCTGGCGCCTTATGGAAAGTCAATTCTCCTAACTGAACCAAATCTAATTTCCTATGACCAGATGATGCTTCAGAACTCAAATTGAATAACAATTTTGCCCAAATGAATGAAAAAATGAGAATTTTCTGTTTTCTCACAGAATCCCTATGTAAAATTCTAAGTCCCCTTACAGGGCCCCTATAAAATTAGCCCCTTAATTCTTATCTTCATTAAAACCTATAGACATAGGAATACTTTATACCAAATATGAACAAATTTGACTGACTGGTTCTGAAAAAAAAGATTTTTGTAATTCCCAATTTTTACCCTTTTGGGGCCCCTTCTGACCCCTTAAGACAGTGGAACCCAGTCATTTTCACAAATCTGAACCTTCTTGACCAAACAATGCTTGTGTAAAATATAGGCAAAATCAATTCATTAAAAAAAAAAATATTAATGTTTATTATAATGACATGTCTCCTAACTGAACCCTCGGGGAGGGGTCATTTTTAACACCAGGGACACCATTTGAACAAATCTAATAGAGCTATAGTTGGTTATCATTACTATGTAAACAATTACAAAATCTGTTGGGCGGTTCATGAGAAGATGTTTTTTTAAGTTTTGGCCTATTTAGTAATGGCAGTCATCTTGAATTTCAGATCGAAAAAAAAAAAAGTGTATAGTCTCCTATCCAATAGAAACATCCATGTAAAGTTTGAGTTTAATTGGCCTAGTGGTTTCAGAAAAAGTGCTGCTAACGGACGACAGACAACGTACGACAGACAACGTACAACACACCATCACATAAGCCCTTCTGGCCTTTGGCCAGTAGAGCTAAAAATGTTTCAGTTTTAGGTTCTAGGTCTAACTGTTTTCAGTAAGAGTGTTGTTGCTATTATATGGTGTTCAGCGTTAATTTAACAATTTTCAGTCATATTGCAACTGTGTCTACTTGAGACAATATTCTTGGTGCTGCCACACGGAAGTCTCATGCCACAGACACATGCTATGATACCCCACCCATTCACATCATAGTTTCATACTGACACAAGGCTGACCAGGAAGGTTCTAGTACCATTTTCAAGTCTTTGGTATGACTTGGCCAAGGATCGAACCCATGACATTCTGAATGTAAGGCAATGCTCTACCACTAGACAACCACTATGGTATTCAATGAGCGAGTTATTGAATAAATGGCCATTATTGTTTAATCCAACACCAATAATGTTTTCTATTTGTCATGTTTGTTTTTTGGTGGTTTTTTTACCTTTAAAAAGTCTTGGCGGAATTTTCTAATGATAATTGCCAGGTCATTATATATTACAGGGAGTGCTCAAAGTGTAACACCTTGATTGTAAATATGCATGTTGCAATCTAATTGCTTCTGCCTGTAGCGCAACCTGTGAAAAATGCTCACGAGCCTCTAAGAAGTTTTCAAATTTGTTGCTATTACTTACACTTTAACTTTATTTCATTGAAATCAGTCATGGATTCAGTGATTTTAGTCTTTTTGAAGTGTCCTACCTTTCCATTATTTACTATATATCCCTTGTATTCCTAATACCGCGATATACCTATTACTGCGAATGCCCGTATAATAACAATTTTCAAGACATGCGCAAAGCTCCAACTTCTGTTAGCATCGGCATTTGTTTACATTTCGTACCGGCAATTGTTTATTACTCAGCACACTTAAATAACTTTATTACTGTTTATTATTGATTCCATTATTTTACATTGTTGACAAAGTTTTAGACTTGCGGTAATAGGTATACTGGTCATACCTAATACCGCGAGTCTAAAAAATAAATTTATATATATTTTCAACCATGTAAAGAATGGCGTCAATAATAAACAGTAAGTGAGCTGAGTAAAAAACCAGTTGCCGATACGGAATGCAAACAAATGCAGACGCTAACGGAAGTTGGAGCTTCACGCATGTCTTCCAAGATTATTATTATACCGGCATTCGCGGTAATAGGTATATCGCGGTATTAGGTATACAAGGGATATTTATTAAGCTATCCAAAAACTGTAGTAAGATAGGGCCAGTGATATTAATGGTTTTTGTAAAATTGAACAAACCACAAATACTGCATGACATGTTGCAAATCTCATATAGGAGTATTTGTAATTTAGGAATAAACTTTAAACATTATAAGAAATAAATATGTGTCCATACAATGATTCAATAAATCAGCAATAAACAGAAAAAGTGTTTTCAAAAAGTAGGTCATGTTCTCATTTTGTTTTTTATATTGCCGTTTTCAAAATTTACGTTATTGACAAATATAAAGTTAACACAGCTGTTCGTCAACACGCTTTCAAGTCCTCACCATGTCGAGATAAGTGTAAACAAGCTCTTTCATTCGGCTATGCGGAATTGTAAACACATCCACCTCTTCAGGACACGAGGGCGCCATTTTTGTTGTTGTTGTTGTTATTATTAAAACCGGAAGTGTTTTTCTTCTCGCGAGAATTTGCGGGAAGTGTGACATCACGTTACCGTAGCGACGTTGATATGCTGTAGGATCGGATTTTAGAGGTGTCACGGCAAGTTTATAGGACTTAAAAATTGCCAGGTAACACAAAGAATCGTTGATTGATTCTGAAGACTTAAAACGAATTGTAAAAGACACTAAATTTCCATCATGTCGATGCGAAGTTATCCGGCAAATACACAAATTCAAAAGTTTTTAGAGGAATCTTACAATAAGGAACGGGACGTCCGGCTTGCTTGGCATAGCAAACTTGGTCCGAGATCAGGAGGTAAATCCAAACAGTTTGAAGTGTTTCGTAGGAAGATAGAAAATGAAGCGAAACCGGGAGATGGTTTTTTAGCAAAAGTGCCAAAGAATGTGGTAGAACCAAGATACAATAAAAAAGTTTCACGACTGGACGATACCATGGCAACGAAAGCTGATAGTGCTAAAATGTTGTGCGCTGAGATGCGCCCAGTTACCCCTTGTACCCAGAGTACGCTCTACGAAGGTTTCACAAAGGAAGGGAAGGGCAGATACCAGTATCTTTCGGCTAGATATGAGAAAAATCCAGAGGATAAATTCAGTTTCCCTCTTTTAAGCTCATGGGAGTACGGATGGCGACTCAGCGATGTTATAAGGAAAGAGGACATTAAGAAACCCACAAATGGACGTACAAGGATTGTTGCAGATACGTTTTATACACGGACAGGCATTCCTTCTTAAACTTTTGATTTCTTAATTGCATTGGATTTTGAGAGATTATTTTGATATATAAAAGTGTGTAATCAAAGATGAGATGAAACCATGCTTAGGCCTATTATATTTTTTCTATAAATTGTTCAACATTGTTCTTTTACGCTAATGTGTATTAAAATTAACAATAAGTATTAAAATCAACACGGAATAGTATTAAGATCTATATAATTGACGTATTTTGAAGAAGAAAAAAACACTATTAAATAAATATTGATATACACTTATTTCTACTTTACCCACTTTGAATTGACCTATGTTTGTCAAGTGACGTAAATTGCTTACTTGACACTACTACGACCGTTCATTTGTTATCTTTCTTTTATCTATTTAAAATATATACACATATTTTTGCTGTTCAAAAGATCTGATTTATTTAGCATCTTACATCACACTGGTTTACAATCGATATAATGTGGATTAAAGATATAAATTATAATTCGGTTTAATCGAGCACGATTTCGACGGATTTCACCTTTAGAAGGTCCAGATAACATTCTCAAATATTTTCTCCACGTGGCCCTGCAGAATTAGACAAACTGTTTGCATATCAGATAAAATGATACTAAATAAGATGAAAGATTGTGTCTAAACCACGACACCACACAAGAGTAATCGAAAATGAACCTTGGATAGAACTACTTTAATTACACCTGATGTGAATCTATAATATCAAATATGTATTACATATACGCTCAAATATCTTTTTAAGTTTATGTGTACATAAAGGAATGTGTTTTACTTGTTAAGTTTTTATCGTAATTTATAATTGTGTTTAACATTTATTCTAATTGTAAATATTACTTTATAGAATCATCAAATATTTAGAGGTCACTAGGCATTTTACATACCTGGAACCTCGACCCATTGTCAGTGTCATCCGTCCAAAAATGACATAAATATATATATGCACATGTTTCAATTTTATATGTAAATACATAGTTAATGATAAATTGTTTATAAAACTGTTTTATTCATGTTTTATTTCATGAATTCATGCTTTTGAAATAAAGGCTTATCTTTTCTAATTTACAATGTTGTGTTTTGTGATTACTATTCAGTTGTAATATACAGAGCTTTTAAAGATTTAACTGCACTGTACATTATTTTTAGAAAATTCATTTATACAGTCGTTGAAGTCGTTTGTTTTTGCATTACATATGCCGGTTCGAATATACACTTATAGTGATAAAGTACCATAAAAAGAAGAAGAGAACGATCACCGTTATTTCGTTTAGATTATATTTGCCTGCTTTTAGAATAGTTTTGAAATGAAAACAATCTCAGACTGGAGTTCTGATGTGGTAAAAGAATGACTGTATATTGTATTATTGAAGCTAAGTAAATGGATAACCAATAACCAATAAAGCTAACCAACCATTAAGATTCTTACGTCGCAACCTTAAAATAATTTTTACTAAAGGAAACGATCATGCATACAAGTGACTTGTGTGAAAAAAATTAGAATATTCGTCCACTATTTGGGACCCTCACGCCAAAACTCATATAAATCAAATAGAAAAAGTACAACGACGTGCCGCCAGATTCGTTTCACATCAATATCTTAACACAAGCTCTGTAACTAACATGTTAAAAAAAACTTATATTGGCCCACCCTTGAAACCCACAGAACCCGATCACGATTTATAATGTTTTATAAAATAATTTGCTATGTAGTGGCCACCAATCCATCGAATAACCTACTAGTCCCTGTTGACACCAGATCTAGACTTAGCAACACCCGCTGTTACATACATATTCCGGCAGACATCCAAAGACACTTACAAATACTCATTCTATCCCAGTACAATAATACAATAGTAATATTTCTAACCTCTATACATGAGGCGGCCACAGTTTAATATGGATCTTAAATTTAAGTGTTACAATTCCGCTTTAGAATTGAGGTCTCTTATAAAATAATAATCAAGGAATTAGACACAATCTACAAGTCCTTGAAAACAATTAACTAATTATATAATGGCATTGTCTCCCATAAACGATCAACTATGTACAGTGTTGTTTGCAGAGTATGAACATAGCATACTGCTACCAAATAACATATTGCTACCAAATATTATACTGCTACCAAATAACATACTGCTACCAACATTTTACAGTTGTAATTCAAATTAAGATTTAAGTCGGAGTCGGGGCGTAGGACTAAAAATGACGCACATACACCGGGCATATCAAATCGATTGTATTGGGAAATTGAGTTGAATTAAAATACTATATTAACTAGATATACAAGTGAATCCTAACTGGCAACACAATGTTCGTTCTACTGAAATACTATGTAAACTTAACATAACTGGATATTTACATCCGTTATTCCAACTAAATTATAAAAAAACCTCCCACTTCGTATTTTACTTATCACTTTTTCATGAGAATATGACACCGAGGCTATCGGATACAATGGATCTTTCAATACTTTTCCCCTCAAATTGGAAATGTGACCATGTTATCATCGGTTATCGATTCCAATGCCTAGCACAGGCAAGGTTGTCGGGACGATCTCGGGCTGCAGTCACCTGAAAGTAAAACTGATCAAAATAATAAAGATCAATTGATAACGGCTGGAATTCAATACACTTGTATCAGACATTGAACATGTACAAACCATCTAGGCTATTGACATGCATACACTTAGCAATGTACAATATAGACACATGATCTAATTGTTCGATGATGGGTATATATATATACATTGTAATGGGGTATTTTTGTGGATTTGTGATATATATATATATATATAAATATTGTCATCTTAGATAATATCTCACTACCTAGGTATCTTTTATTGCTAGCTCAATATCGAGAAAATCAACGTCTAAACAAATCCTTTGATCAATATCTGTCCGCTACCTGCCGCTATCTTACTAGCCATTTCATTAGAAGCAACGCCATATAACTATCGGAAAACAGTAAAAAGGGTATGATCACCGTTTTATCATCTTGACAAAATTTGATATGCTGGTCCACTCCATGTAACATGCAAACGTGTTACAGTAAATGCTATCGCAGGCACGAACATAACCACACATAATAACAACAACCACAAGTATATATTGTAAAATAATTACTCAATAGCCAGTTTTATAATTAATACATAAACGCATTTTTGCGGTAAAACCATTGCGTGTACAGGAGCAAGTCACGCGTACCCAGTACCTAAGTGAACTGTTTGAAAACCTTGGGCGCATATATATATATCCGTACAGTTTATTGATTTCTAACAGGTCGGTGTTCTGTTCAAAAGACTATAATCCTAACAATTTCTTAAGTAATTTATCTGGGATTAGTAAAGAAACTCTGACTATGACATATACATAGAGTAAATAAATGCTATTTCATTTCTAAACCAAATAAAATCTTTACGGTGAAATTCAATATGTCTGAATACATACATAGGCATATATCGGCCTGTAGGTAGTACCGTGCGATTGAATAATACAATGGATTAGTAACTTTGCGGTAACTGTGATTTATATTTTAACAATCGGTCTGTTGTTGACTACGTACGTTAATTAAATACAAGTTTTACCATACAGTGCGTCTGGGGTATTGCTTAATTAACACTTCGGCATGTCACGCCAGTATGTGCCGATGTCAAAACTGTCATGGTATCATGCCGGAGACACATGTCTAAATACTCCACATAGTCACATTATACTGTCACCCGGTCTACCAGCCCATCATTAAACCTTATACATCGAAGGTTTGCTATCACTGAACAAATTGGGTATTGATTGAACCACTCGGCAGTTACTCCCATTTCTATAGGTTGCACGTGCATGCAAATATTTCAACTAAAATCCTTATATGTATAGTGTCTTTTTTCAGTTAACTAATATAGTTAAATGGCGAAAGTTTAAGAGTTAATTTGTATTCATTTCTAAGCTTGTAATTAAAATGACGATGTTTTAGAACTTTAATTGACTGACAGCATGAGTGGTGTCAAATGTTCGTATCCGGGAAGTGACATAGTTGTTGTTGATGTTGTTGTTACCACCGCCGCTGCTGCTGTTGCTGCTGCATGATTTCATGGCTGGAATTGGCCGTGTTTAGTTGATTCTGAAACCTTACTGCTTCTACAAAAGTCTAGACGGCAGTGCAGTCACTCACGTCAAAGATAGCTGGTTAACCCCTCTCAAAAACAACACTCGGTATTGGTTCTATTCAGAATTAATGAATGAATAGGGTTTTACGGCGTACCAGCACATTATACGTTATTCGACGCCAACAGGAATGAAGATTCCAGGTTCACTTTACATGTACAAACAAAAAATTAACATACAGATTTAAAAAAAATACATCAACAAATGAATATGCAGAATGAACCTAGAACTTTGATATCTGCAGAACTACAGAGTTTCAGCAAAATCCATCATATTACTCAAATTGTCGCTTCTTACGACATGTATGAGCCAAAGTGATCCTATTCTTGCCATTACTCATATGGCTCCCTGAAACCACACAGGGGTTGGTAATTTAACCGTAATAGTGAACATAACAAAAATGTTAAAATGAACATGACACCCATTCGAAGGATTCCTACCCCTCTGCAGAGATCGACAGTGATTCTTTTCTTAGCAGGAACCACAAAGGTTATTTTTTTAATTAAAAAAAGAATAGCGTGTAATATACAGCATTGGTGTTTGGAGAGTAACAAAAAAGGAAAACATCGAAATTCAAGTAGCTTTTTCTGAACTATACGCTTCAAATTAGTGATTTGCATCTGTATTAATAATATAACTCAATAACGTTCTGAGTAAAACCAGTGTGGATGGAAGTGATTCGCTCAAGGACTCAGCAAAATTAGTAAACTTGAGTCGTTCAGACACTGCGGCATTCAAAACAATTGCAAATAAATCCGCACCCTCGTTATTGTGAATGGGGGCGGTACTAGAGTTAGTTGGCTGAGAAAAAATATATTTGCATACTTTATAGTAACACATGCTAATTCCCGCATATCATGAAATTGTCATGTACACGTTTCTTTACTTTACCGGTTGATAAGAACCGAGACTTTGTTTATATAACATATTTACCAAAAGAATAATTTTTTAATCAATCATTGTTAAGCACAGAGTAGTGACATCGGGGGTAATGTTTAAGTCAATGTGTTCAATAATATTGAAGACAACATTGGGATTCCCGTAACTGATGTCCGACGTGGCTTGTTGTGGCGGGGATCACCTAATTAATTATCACTAATGAAACAATAAAACAAGTAGTTTGGCGATAACGACCGTACCTATTGCTGAAAACGTGTACTCTGTAGTGGTCGATCGATGAGTTGCCGGGATACGTCGCTTTTTGAAACTATTTTGCGATAGTTGTAACCACCGAACGTTTCTCGGGTAACTGATCTGATGGCTTTGTCCGTTATGATCTGTAGGAAAAGGAAGATTTGTTGATTAAATACATTAATCTTATCCGTCTTTGTGTTACATTTTTAATAAGGCGAACAGCTGGTTATAATTTGCGGGAGCGCAAACCTTTCATTTAGTACAATTTCATTAATTATGCCAGAAACCGAGGATCTGACACGAGCATTCATTTAGAAATGGCCTTTCCTTGTTAAACGTTCATGGGCTATGAACTTAGGTGTAACACGTGTAAAATAAGTGAATATTGAATAGATTTGTGTAAAGTTTGCTCGTCGAGTGTAAGTTCATCTCTCGTGGATATGCAAAAAAAAAAAAAATGTTCACTTCTGCTGTTTATATTGTTAATGTTCTCGATTAACACCGCCATGTCCGCACACCGGGTATCCCGACACTCCGAACAGGAGCGGGCACAATGAGTCGATATTCAGATGACAACAAAATCGGGAAGTAAACATTCTGTCAATGTTTTTATGTAACAGCCTAATTTTTTTTTTTTATTTTGCCAATACAACCGTAAAGAGCACATAATAATAAATCAGAATTCTTCTATATACTTTATAAAGTTGGCAGGTTTGCATTGGAGTTGGGGTCGGTGATTTATATCCCGAACTGAAGTAAGATGGATACGGTGCTGGCAACCAGCAGTCCATTTAACTCCGTAGCAAAAGGAACAAAATGGCTGTCAAATGTGTGTGTTTTCCGAACAGGAAATAGAACAAACCAGTCCAATGTAGTTTAGTACAATATATGTTGCAGCTGATGAACGGAGCGGCAAACGTTTCGCCGTTTGCACGCTATCCATTGCTTCGTGGCGTCAAAAAAAACAACGTTTATGATAATGACGTTTTTTCTTTAATCAATCGCAAATCTCGGACTAGGTTTAGTTTATATCTAAAAATGTCCGAAGCTAAAACTGACCGTTCATTGGTATGCGTCCATGGGAAAATGAACAACATAATTGTATATAGTTGCGTCACAAATATATATTAACCCATTATAAATGATATTGTTGCTAGGGTAAAACCTAGTAAGGTGTTGGACTCGGTTCACGTGTTCTTGTTGAGGAGGAGGAAGAAGAAGAAGAAGAAGAAGAAGAAGAAGAAGGAGAGCTTCTATATTGTGTCGGTGAGCAACATACTATTTAATTATATATCCATATTAACTTCATACAGGTAAAACAAGAAAAAAAACGAGTATATTTGTATTGAAATGGGTAAATACTGTTTTTCATTTCATCCAGTAAGATACGAAATTGAAAGTTAAAATTAAAGTAGAGTTTAAAAAAATGATTGAAAATGTTATCTATTGTTCTCTCTTTTTATAAATATTGTGTTAAAGTATATGTATATATATCTTTATTTCCTCGGCTGAAGGACAGAAAACCCTAAAAATGTGTATCTATACCCGAATGACATTTAAAGGTTACGTTTCTGGTAGTGCAACAACAACTTGACCTCTAGGCTGCATAGTTTCGTGTGACCTTTGAACTGAATCACTCATAATCAGCAGGTATTAACCATTTAAACCAAATATAAAAATTGTTGAATAATCAAAGATAATGTACATCCTGTATGTGGGATACTTCACCATGAATAGGAGCCAAAAGAGTACCACCGCGGCCGGATGTTTATCAGTGGGGTTCCTATCTCGACTTTTAACTCAAATGGCCATTGACAGGCAAAACATAACGCCTTGATAGCTCTTCGTCAAAACATGGGCGTAGGAGAGGGGGTATGGGCAATTTGAGGAGAGAAAGTATAAGGATGTTTGACAAAGTATATGCTGGCCACCACAACCTGAACATTGGGGACGGGGGTCTGTCCCCTCACCCCCGCCTCCTACGCCTATGCAAAACGTTATTTTTCTCTTATTTTGAATATATGCGTATAATTTATGTATATATATATATATATATATTTGTGGTGGAGGGCGTGTATATAAATATCTGTAGTTGTTTGTTTGTATTCGAATTGTTTCAAGCTTGAATTGTAAACACTAGTACACGACCTATTGTTCGTCAGAACACACACCATGCATGTTTATGAAATAATCCTGTTTTAATTACAGTTAAAATTCACAGCATTCCGATAATAATGACGTTATTTTTTTGTAAATAAAAAAAGGACAACAACGTGCGTATGGGTTTAATATTTAGCAATGTACGCTGAAATGAAATTAGAATAATGTCACAGCGAGTATCGCTGTGACAAGTCTCATTTAATCGCCGTAATAGAGTAGAGGACGATCAAATAAAAAAATATAAAAAAACGTTCAAAGACGTGCTTTGATATGCACTACTTAGTGAGTTGCTTTATATCTATTAAGGCATGTTGTTAAGATGGGCCGCCATGGACTGAACATCGTCTATAATAGATTGTAAAACTTGTGTTTTTCCCCTTTTCAGGCTATATATTTACATTTTAATGAAATGTTTAAAGTTGTCGTTTTAATAAATGTGCAGGATGAAAAACACACGATTAAGAAATTGTAGATCTAAACAAGTCCTTGACACGATGTAACCAATGTTTGACACTAGCACAGGGTAGAGCTGGCTGACATGTACTGAGAGGATACATGTGAATTTCAAAGCCACATTATCAAACTATCATTAGTGAAATACCTCTACATGCATATATGCTAAAATTGTAAATACCTCTACATGCATATAT
This sequence comes from Panopea generosa, assembly GCA_029582155.1. Classification (NCBI taxonomy): domain Eukaryota; kingdom Metazoa; phylum Mollusca; class Bivalvia; order Adapedonta; family Hiatellidae; genus Panopea; species Panopea generosa. Next base: position 67,180,391 of record CM055903.1, on the reverse strand, counting down.
GCTAAAATTGTAAATACCTCTACATGCATATATGCTAAAATTGTAAATACCTCTACAAGCATATATGTTAAAATTGAAAATACCTCTACATGCATATATGCTAAAATTGTAAATACATCTACATGCATGTATGCTAAAATTGTAAATACCTCTACATGCATGTATGCTAAAATTGTTAATACATCTACAATATGTTAAAATTGTAAATACCTCTATATGCATATATGCTAAAATTGTAAATACATCTACATGCTGCATGTATGTTAAAGTTGTAAATACCTCTACAATATGCTAAAATTGTAAATACCTCTATATGCATATATGCTAAAATTGTAAATACCTCTACATGCATATATGCTAAAATTGTAAATACCTCTACAATATGCTAAAATTGTAAATACCTCTATATGCATATATGCTAAAATTGTAAATACCTATACATGCATATATGCTAAAATTGTAAATACCTCTACATGCATATATGCTAAAAATGTAAATACCTTTACATGCATATATGCTTAAATTGTAAATATGGCTTACAAGTTGAATAAAGTGGCTCTGAAATGCATCCCGCGTGGCATTTCCACCGGTAGGCCATATGCATATAATCATGATTGCTTAACATCGAAGAAAAATCGAGGCCTTTTTTAAAATTCATATTTTTCATAGTTATCTTGCAAAATACTTTCATTATAGTCGGTGATAGGGGAGGTCGCGGGGTGTTTAAAGAGAAAAGAAATAAACAAAATGTCAAAATTAGTCTGTGTTGGAGCGAATTTGATCAAAATTATTCATAAGCTGTGTATTGCAATGTAAAGTGGCTTATCATACCGCAACAATGGGACCACTTCATTTGTATGGACATTTAATATTCAGTTCATATACTGTTAAGTGGCTTTATCTAAAGCCGCCAGTTGTAAAGCCTTTATTCCATATTTATAAACCCCCGAGACGATCTATTATTTAAATCTTGTTAAATAGTGGTATTGTGAGCTTTATCTGAGGCTAAACACTTGGCATATCTTGGACACGATTACATTTGCGATTGTGGTACTTGTATAGACAATGGGGTATTTACCCCAAATCTCAATCAAAATGTATGTTGAACGTTCCTTGGAGCGTTGGTGAAGGCATACTTTGTCATTTCCGTAATGTATGATTAATGCAAACTGATAACAATTAATTAAACAATACTTGTATAAATAAGCATGCGTCATAGATTCAATGTTAGCTTGTTTATGGTAAATTTTTGTCACGTGTGACACTCAATTCCCTGTCTTTGCAGAAATCTTTCCCAGGGAGTCTTACGCATCACTCAATTGAGTGTGGAACAAGGACGCGAGGGAGATTGCGTCTTGGAAGTGAAAACTGAAGCTGTTACTTTTGTCTTTCTGGAAATAATAACGGTGTAGCATTACTATAAAGTAATACTATGCTGACATGTAATGGAAAAATGGTGAGACGGAGAACCTATTTAAAGTTTATATAAAACTAAAATAAAGATTTACATGTATATACCTGCCTGCATACAGCATCCAACTAGCCAGCTTGCCGTCTACTTTGCCCACATGCTGGCATTCAAGAGCTGGGCAGTGGTTATTAGTGCCAAGTAAATTCTTATTGCATTTAACTGTCATTATAAGTATAGCATTGATGAAACCTTCATATTTTGAATCGTATTATAGGCGACGTTTACAACTAAAATCTGTAAGAGATGCCATAAAGCATTGAGATAAGGAAACGCAATTAATGAGATGACAGTTCTTGCATAGAGCAAAGTCGGTGACGGCAGAGGCATGGTCAACGTAGAATATGAGCCTATTTGCCTCATGCCTGTGGGTGCAACACATAATCGTTCGATTAAAAATGTCATTTATATGAAAACCATCTTCTAAAGACACTCGCACGGTTACTAAGCCACAGTTAAAGATAACAAACAGGCTGTATTATAATGAAACTTTCGATAAACACCATTTTGATAAAAACCCAAATCAAGAAACTGTAGTTTTATTATTGATGAAGCCCCTCTAGTCGAGTCGTCAGTCTGACAGACTGTCTTGCCGAGATTCTTTGGAATTTGATCATGCAGAAATATTAATTTTGTAGAGGTCATAAAAATGCAAGTTACAGAAAAGAACTGTCAAAGAAAATCGCAAATTGACAATAAAATATAACAAAATAAACCCTGAAGCAGATATGCAAGAGGACCACGTTGACACTAAATCGCTCACATGTGGTAGGAGACAGTGTCACTACAAAGTGATCTTTTAATACTTCAAGGGACACAACTCAGAAATTTATTATTAAATTTGACCTTTTCAAAATGTTATCCTATATTTTATGGTATGAAACAACTAAGTTTGGTGAAGATCCTGTTAAAAATATGCACGCCAGACTGGAAAGTCAAGTGATGCCATTTTTGACAATTCAAGGACCACAACTCCGACATTAATCACCTGATTTGGCCAGTTCAATAATTCTTTGCCTGTGGTTGTATGGTTGAGCAACTACAGTGTAAGTTTGGTGAGGATCCACTGAAAACTGTGAGTGTTGAAGAGCACACATGGGCAATAAACTCATTTTGTTGACAATGGACACAATTCCAACATTTATTACTAAATTATACCTTTTAATGTTATCCTGGGTTTTATGGTATTAGGTAACTAATTTGTCAAATTAAAAATGCAATGTCAAATAGTGCAATTTTTTATGGTTCAAGGGTCACAACTCGAAATTTAATTATCCGATTTGGCCAGTTCAAAAACTTGTCTAAGATATTATGGTTATAGAACTACAGTGTATGTTTGGTGAGGAATGCAAGAGAACTGCCGGTGTAACTTGAGTGTATACAAGATCAAATAATTCAATTTTTGACAATACAAGGGCAATAACTCTGACATTAGTTATCCTATTTGACTTGTTCCAAGAATTTGTGTTGATATATACTACTGTACATGTTTGATGAAGAGCAGATGCATCTTTTTATGTTCAACCAGTCATTCCTTCTCCCTCCAGGATGTTTAGATTATGAATGTTATTGTTGTATGGTGTTTAACGTCACTTTCATTTATTCGGTCATATTGTGACAGTGTCCACTTGAGACAGAATTCTGAGCGCTACTACTCTGGCATATCATGCTGCAGACATATGGTATGATACCCAACATAGTTATACTATACTATACTGACACCAGGCCGTCCAGACCTAGAACTATCCTCTAAATGCTTAGCACCAAGCGAGGAAGCATCTAGTACCATTTTTCAAGTCTTTGGTATGACCCGGCCAGGACTCAATTCCACTACCTTCCACATGCAAGGCAGACACTCTGTCACTGGACCACACTGCAGATTATGGATGTAGTCCTCTACTAGAAATGAGACAATTTATCTTCAAATGTCATATTTTGGTTCTACCCAGGAAGATATTCAAAGTTAGATTATTTTCAAAACGTAGAAATAGTAGTTACTAGATGTTACTTGCACATGGTCACAAAAGCTTCTATAAATTAACTGGCCACAAAAAAACACTGAACACGATTACTCAAAATAGTTTTTTAATAAATAAAATTAATCTATGCTGCTACACAGACCTGCTGTGTTACAAATTAGTGTTTGGAATGCTTAACTAAAACCATGACAACCACCACTATTTTTTTGCTCCGTTTTGCAGTTAACAAATATGTATATTACAAATGTAATTGATATATAATAAATGAATTCCTTTATTTTCATCTAAATTTGTTTTAAAACAGAGACTGAGATGCAATTGCAAATTCAGATATTAAACTGGACGTCTCATGTTGCCGTAGGCATGAAATATAAGAAAATAACCATTTATATCGAAGGTTTATTTTGTATATAAACTCAAAGGTTTAAACCAGTGAATTCAATTAATAAAACAAAAAGAAATACACAGCAGTTACTAAAATAAATTTATCACAAAAACTTTCGAATTTCTGACACTACTATTGCTATTGTCACTGCTGACAGAAAAATAAACGCTACAGATGAGACGAAAAGAAGATTTTTTTTATAACAATCTACAAATACTAGTATAAAAGAATAAACACCTAAATCTAACTAAAAAAATGCATCAACATTTTTTTTATTTAAACAATTCAATAAATGCAAAATCAACAACTGATAACTAAATATTTGCGTATGTTGCATAGCTGATTTTGATATTTAAAAAACACATCCCAAAAAAACAATAAAAATTTATAAAACAAAATAAAACTACGGTATCACAATTGCATGGAAAATGTTAATCTGAGCCAACTTTGACTTCATACATACAGTTTTGGATATACATTTATAAGTGTTTTAAGCTCAACTCATATACATGTTTAATATAGTGTGAATAGACAGCTTTTTTTAATTATTTGGATATCCAATATACCAGCCTTTGCTCTGGAAATGCAAAGTATAAAATTGTCCAAAGATTTGTTACTGATGTACAGATAAGTAGATACTTCTTATATCCTCAACCTGAAACTTTGAGTGTAGCCAGGTTGCTAAGTTTTGTAGTAAAACTTTTATTCCAGTCTGTAAAATGTTCAACTGATGCACATTGACCCATTTGATATATTAAAGGTTTTGAAATAAATTCTGGAAGGAATCCTTAAAAAAAGTAGCTATTTCTAATGTGCAACTAGCTGTGCAAATAAATTCTGAATTATGAAGCTAAAAGTGCCATAACATCACTATGATAGAATTATGTTGTTTGGTGTTGATTTTTTTTTTTTAAATCATTTTTACAAAACTAATTTCAGAAAAATAGGATGTTTTCTAAACAAAGAGAGGAACTACATTAATATATAATATAGTGTAAATCTGTTACATGAAAAACGTGGTTAGACGCGTCAAAGAGGGTTCAGACTAGATAAATATACAAGAACTGACAATAAATCAACATACTTTCTGCTTACATTATATCGCAGTATTGTTCAATATATATAAATACAAAATAAAAATATATTCTGTCACTATAGTGTACATGTACAAATAAAATCATTTGTTTTAATTAATTGCATTATGTAAGTTTGGACGGAGTTTAATTTTGTAAAGAAAAAAAAAAATTGATAAAACAATGATTTGATGAAATAACAGAGATTTTTAAACACAGAAACCTCACTCAAAAAATAAGGAAAACTACAAATTAGAAATCTCACTAATCCCCGAGAGGTGGTATATCCTACCTAAAACATATATTGTCATGGGTAAGAGCCTAAACTGCTTTGCATGAGAGTCCTTGTCCAAGACCTTTTGTTGTCATCCTGGGCTGCCAGATAGTACAATGTATTGTAATTCATCAATGAGCATGGTAAAGAAGTATATTAATTTACTGAAAGTCCATATAAATGACCTTTTGTTGTCACCCTGTACTGTAAGCCAGAAAGTACCAAGTATCATAATGCATCATTGAGCACATTAAAAGAGTTAATTATTTTGTTCCAAAGTCCTTGTCAAAGACCTTTTGTCATCATCCTGTGCTGTATGCCAGAAAAAAACAAGTATCACAATTCATCTTTGAGCACATTAAAGAAATATATACTACTCAAAATTTGCTAAGCACCAAATATTTCACAGGGCATTGACCAGAGAGGACTGGGTATGGAGAAAGCCAGGGGAGAGATTACACACAGCCAACATTGCTGAGCATGACTGTGATGGTCTGGGGGGGGGGGGGGGGGGATCAGCTGGGATGAATGTACAGACCTCATTGTCCTTGACTGGGGTACACTGAATGCCTAGCGCTATAGAGATGAGATTCTGGATACCTAGGTAAGACTTAATGCTGGTGCAGTGGGTGATGGGTTCATTCTAATAGATGATAATGTCAATCCTCATGCTACCAAGAAGGAGTGGATTGCATATCTTGACGGGCCGGCCTGGTCCCCCGACCTTAATCCCATCGAGCATGTGTTCAATGAGTTGCAGCTTGGAATTTCAGCCTATCAAGTCCAGCCAAAAAATCTCTATTTTCAATGGTTATCTTACTCAAAAGATGAAAACAAACGTAAAACACAAACAAATTCTACAATTTTTGCCTACATCCGAAAAGAGAATATTAAATGAAAAGTACAAACAATTTTCATAACATAATTGCAACAATAACGTAAAACATGTACTTGGATATTCTTGGTGCTTAGCAAACTTTGAGCAGTATACTATTCTTATATATTGAAAGATACGGAAATGCTTTCTTGGATTTTTATTATGTACCTTTCTTGTTTACATGTAATGACCATGCTACAGGTGATTTTTATTTACCTGAGAACTGTTGTAAACATAAACAGGTATCTTATTGATTTGGGGGTTTGCAGGTTTAAATGCATATGATAATACGCCAGGTAGATTTACCTACTCTACCTCAATATGCTGTGACCGTATCTCATTTGCATTCAAATTTGAATCGACTGTATATTGTTGTATTGCTGAGCCATAAAGAAAACAAGAACAATTCAATACAACTACATGCAGAAACTATGCAAAATACTAGTCCAGAAACTGTAAGAAAACTAATGCCATTTAACCACGCCTGGAGAAATAACTGGAGTTGAACCGACCAAAGAAAAGTGACATAAAATCTAATCTAATAATGAAGAACTAATTTGCTAAAATGAGACGATTTAATTGATTTCTTACTAGTAATCCTTACCCGTGATTTCAAATGTGTACATTAACTAATTAAACAATCGTTATTAGCAGAATAGACTCAGTAATGAGCCAATGGTAGGCTGCAATACAACACATCAACATCATAAGAAAGCTTTTTGTTCAGTTCAAATCACCCCATAGATGGATATTGATTTAATCAGATGTTACGGTAATGTGACAATTTTTCTGTGATTTAATTTGATGTAACAGAAATGTGGCAAATTTTCTGTGATTTAATCAGATATTACGGAATTGTGGCAATTTTCTGTGATTTAATCAGATGTTACAGAAACGTGGCAATTTTTCTGTGATTTAATCAAATTTTTCTGATGATTAATCTAATTCTGATTATTCACAGTTCCATGATTTTATAAATTCAAAGTAGCAATTTCAGATTGACACATTACATCATGTGATCGAAATCTGGTGACGCCATTTTTTTTGGAAGTATATCAGGGTCACCATGACCTGATGTGAATGGTGAAGGCAATGGGCTTGTATGTGTTATCTTTTAGGTAGGAAATTATCATTTTATTGTTTAAAAGTTAAATACAAGCGTTCAATGCCAACTTCCGAAATGAAATACATAACGGCGATTCTTAAGTGATCCAAAACTGGTCACACCATCATACTACAGTCATAAAATAAAACAAACAAACTGCCCTACAAAATACAATCTATAAGATTTTTTTATGCTGTTTAGCTGCCATTATAAATTAATTGCTAGATTATCATCCAATTTTTTTCTTAAAAAGGGGGAGGGTGAGAGGATTTTATTTTTTATTTCTATTTTAAAATGTTTGATAAATTTTATAATACATTTTTTTTTCTTTTAATTTTTTTTTTTATGAAAATAAAAGGATTATGGCGGCATAAAAATTAGGGTGCGGGCGGGGATGATAATCTAGCAATTAATTTATTATGGCCTTAAGGGTATAATATCAGAAGCATATACCAGTAGTTAAAACACAGATACAAAATCTACAACATTACTGGGTAAAGGCAAAGCACTATAAAATACCCACAATCCTACGTAATAAGCTTGATTTCATTTTTACCAATTTCATTTAACTCGGGGTTTACAATATTTGTGAGAGGTTTAGCTTTAAACCTTCAAGACAATGAGATGAAATGAGATTCTGCAAGTTGCCATCTCTCTCTACCAGATGTTGCAATATTTTTTGTTGTATATTGTCTTCATTATCATCGGTATTTCTTCATTATTTCCAACATGTCTTCATTATTTTTTTCATTATTTTCCAAATTTCTTCATCATTTCCCACATTTCTTCATTATTCCGAGAATGTCTTCATTATTTCTTTATTATTTACCATATTTCTTCATTATTTCCCACATTTGTCCACTCTGTCCCTTGACTATTCACTTTCCATTATTGAAATGCTTCAGTAAGAGGTTTTTCATTGTCAAATGTTTTTGCATCTTTTTTTTTCTGTTCTTTTTTCTGTTTGATGTCTGTTAACTTTGCCTCTTACTGTGCAGCCTGTGCATATTTACTCTCACTACTGCAAATATAAAACACACAATCAATTAAACTGAAGAAACATTGTCAAATACAGTTAATTGAAAACATTGATTAGCCGGCCAGTTGTAAAACTTGATTTTATGTCTTCTACCGTGCAGCCGACAATTGAGCACTTCCTGAAATCAGATTCAGTGTTTGACAAATAACATTATAAAATGATTTTAAAGGTGTTCATAATTAATCAATGCCATTCTCTACGCTCAAGAGTCTGCTGCCAGAGAAAATGTGGCATACTACAATTTTTTTTTTTTAAATGTCTATTACAAACAATCTTGTGTTTGATAGTTTGTTTCACAAACAATTAGGTTTCTTTTAACTGATAAGACTTGGAAAAAAAAACATATTAATAGGCCCGAGACGGTAGGAGATTTACTCAGGGGAATACGGCAAACATGAAATTATATTCTTAGTTTGCTTAAAAACTTAGATCTAGGTAAACGAATTTGGTAAAATAATCATGAAATTATATACATTCTTAAATGCTTTAAAACAGAGAATTATGAAAAACACTCTTGCTGATTATGATTTTGGAAAATCTTCTAGGTGACCATGAATTTGGAAAAGTGATCCTGAAATTATAATCTTAAATGATTAACTAAATTGCATCTAAATATTAAAAGCAGTTAAATAAACATGAATTTGGTAGAAATAATCATGGAATTATTTATAGTCTTAATTTCTTAATAACAGAGATACTGATATTCATCCTGATGATTATTGTACATGTAGAAAAGCATCTACCTTATCAATAAATTTTATTTTTTAATTTAATAATTTTTCTTTTTATGAAAATACAAAGGGTCTGAATTGCATGAAAATTAGGGAGAAAGCAAGGTGGATAATAAAGCAATCAATTTATTATGGCATAAACATCACTTTTTCGTTATTACTTGTTAACGATTTTCATTTTCATATCGTTTGTGCACTGGGTGTTTGTATAAAATATCAAAAGCTAGAAAACCTGAATAAACGTCCCCACACCACCCATTTGGGTCTTGGAAAAAAATTAAATGATACATTTTTTTTTCATCAGTAAAAAGAAACCTTATTTTAAAGTGTATTAAATTTTGCTTGAAAAAACAATTATCAAACACAAGAATGTTTGTAAGATACTACCCTCCTACCCTCAAATAAGCCCCACCCCCAATCTTTTGAAAAAGGTACGGCCCTGGGGGAACTTATTTGTGAGAATAAGATATTCCATTAGGTAAACATCAATATTGAACATGTGCATAGAGGATGGTCAGAAACTTCCAGATTTCAGGTATTAGCTTTCTACAGCTGTTACAATGTAAAACTACCAATCTCTTTATTGGATATACCGTACATGTATATGAAATACACGGCACGGAACCAATCAATGCTAGATCAATAGCCTTAACAATGAACTCACCATCAAGCTGAACGCAACAATTGGATCAATTTTACCATTTAAAATCGTAAATAATAGAAAACCAATAACTTGTTATTGCGCTATCAGCAGAATGCATTATGGGTAAACGAAGCATGGAAATAATCATTAGATTACAAGTACGCATCTACGCCTAATTGCATCACAAACTTTATCGCGGGTACATTAACAATTATGTGAAACCAAAGAAGCAGTCATTCTAATGGCAGTATCATTTCACATGATCATCATCCAACTGGGTACAGTCAAAAGCTCTTCATCAATATTTCATTTTTATTTTTTTATCAATATACATGTATAAATAAATATTTGTCTTCTTTTTTTTTAAATACATGTATAGTACCCAGTAAACAATATATCATAATAAACTGAATAGCGGCACTGCTTAATTAATAGAACTCCTTACAGGGAGTATATCAGGAAAAAAACACTAGTAATGTCTTAAAAAATAAAATAATCATTAAAATATTGTCATTAATGGTTTTGTATGTCAAATCCACCAAAACATGACAAAATAAATTAAATTAAATTAAAAAAAAAAGCAACATAGATACGGCTCGAACTCGTGACGCTTGGTTTGACAGTTCAAACCGTTACCAATAAGCTATCAGAACAGACAATAGTACAGCACACTTAATATTGATATCTATTTATTTTATAGTTTATGTTACAGATAAATCTGCTATCATTCTACAAACACCCCTTATACAGAAGGTCCCATCTAAATATAGAATGACGTAGTTTCAAAATAGCTGATTCGGTTTATATAGTTAAACATGTTTACTCTGTATATAAACACAAACGGGGTATCAAACAAATGAAAAGTAAACAGAAATCGGACAACATCGGCACTGTCCCTCTATTTCTCATTAAGTCACATGACCAACCCCGTTAGCAAACATTTAAAGCGAACATGTAGTCAGTTTGCTTCTGTTATCAAACGTCGCAAACAAATTAAACGTTTAGGCCAACTGAACACAGCCTAGTTTACATATTTTGCAGACATGACAGCCATATTTTACTGTCACGGAATGGTTACATTGTGGCGTATGTGTATGAATATTTATCAAAATTGCCATGTATCCCTTTAATGTAACATTAAACATTTATGTTTGTTATTTAAATATTCACAATACCCATGCATGACAGCATAAACTTGTTTTTAATGTACCAGTAATTTGAGCAACAGCTGAAATCAATAAAACAGAAAATATCAATCATCTGAACTCAATCAAAGTTTTATTTATATCAATTGATTTTAGCTCGATTGCAAAGTAAGCTTTCAAGTGAGTGTATTTGGTAGAACCAGTAATGGGTTTGTTTTTTTTTAATTTTAGAGGACATCGGTGCGAGCATAGATTAAAACATATAAACTCTGGTGTGAGTGGCCAATACCTACAGTTATTAAATAGCCAGGCTCTATGCCAAGGCATAGCCCATAACCAAACTTTGCTGTGTTGCTCATCGCCAAAATTATCACGGCGACAGGGACTACTTTTTTTCCTCAAATTTTATTTTTTCATGTTTAAAAAAAAAAAAAAGCTTTAAAAGTTAATTTGAATTTTAGTTTTCTTATTCATTAAATGTTAATGCACCAAATCAATGTTCTAGAACTGATATCTTGACAGATTCTTGTAAATTATCTGAATCTTTCTGGATAGGATGTGTACTAAGTGTATACATATAAAATGACTTGCTTGGTGGATTGAACCCATGACCCTCTGATCCTTGGCCCAAAGCTATATCACTAGAAGATCATGTGCTCCACAATATAGTTTGAGTTTCCAGTCTGAAGGTATTTACATCTTTTTCACCTAATCATCGTTCCGGGAATCTGCTAAACTAGAAATACCTTATCCCTTCAAGTGACTACTTCCTCACATATTTAAAGAGATTGAAGTCTCACGACTGTAACACAAAGTTCATAACCAATCATTATAGTGACTGTATATGTGACCGGGCAGGATTAAAACTAGTCAGACACAGACACTGCAAGCAGAACCATATCAACATTTTATGTCTGCAAGCAGGACTATATCAACATTTTACATCTGCAAGCAGGACCATATCAACATTTCACGTCTACAAGCAGGACCATATCAACATTTTACATCTGCAAGCAGGACCATATCAACATTTTACGTCTGCAAGCAGGACCATATCAACATTTCACGTCTACAAGCAGGACCATATCAACATTTCACATCTGCAAGCAGGACCATATCAACATTTTACATCTGCAAGCAGGGCCATATCAACATTTTACATCTGCAAGCAGGGCCATATCAACATTTTACATCTGCAAGCAGGGCCATATCAACATTTTACATCTGCAAGCAGGGCCATATCAACATTTTACATCTGCAAGCAGGACCATATCAACATTTTACATCTGCAAGCAGGACCATATCAACATTTTACATCTGCAAGCAGGGCCATATCAACATTTTACATCTGCAAGCAGAACCATATCAACATTTTATGTCTGCAAGCAGGACTATATCAACATTTTACGTCTGCAAGCAGGACCATATCAACATTTCACGTCTACAAGCAGGACCATATCAACATTTTACGTCTGCAAGCAGGACCATATCAACATTTTACGTCTGCAAGCAGGACCATATCAACATTTCACGTCTACAAGCAGGACCATATCAACATTTCACATCTGCAAGCAGGGCCATATCAACATTTTACATCTGCAAGCAGGGCCATATCAACATTTTACATCTGCAAGCAGGGCCATATCAACATTTTACATCTGCAAGCAGGGCCATATCAACATTTTACATCTGCAAGCAGGACCATATCAACATTTTACATCTGCAAGCAGGACCATATCAACATTTTACATCTGCAAGCAGGGCCATATCAACATTTTACATCTGCAAGCAGGGCCATATCAACATTTTACATCTGCAAGCAGGGCCATATCAACATTTTACATCTGCAAGCAGGGCCATATCAACATTTTACATCTGCAAGCAGGGCCATATCAACATTTTACATCTGCAAGCAGGGCCATATCAACATTTTACATCTGCAAGCAGGGCCATATCAACATTTTACATCTGCAAGCAGGGCCATATCAACATTTTACATCTGCAAGCAGGACCATATCAACATTTTACATCTGCAAGCAGGGCCATATCAACATTTTACATCTGCAAGCAGGGCCATATCAACATTTTACATCTGCAAGCAGGGCCATATCAACATTTTACATCTGCAAGCAGGGCCATATCAACATTTTACATCTGCAAGCAGGGCCATATCAACATTTTACATCTGCAAGCAGGGCCATATCAACATTTTACATCTGCAAGCAGGGCCATATCAACATTTTACATCTGCAAGCAGGGCCATATCAACATTTTACATCTGCAAGCAGGGCCATATCAACATTTTACATCTGCAAGCAGGGCCATATCAACATTTTACATCTGCAAGCAGGGCCATATCAACATTTTACATCTGCAAGCAGGGCCATATCAACATTTTACATCTGCAAGCAGGGCCATATCAACATTTTACATCTGCAAGCAGGGCCATATCAACATTTTACATCTGCAAGCAGGGCCATATCAACATTTTACATCTGCAAGCAGGGCCATATCAACATTTTACATCTGCAAGCAGGGCCATATCAACATTTTACATCTGCAAGCAGGGCCATATCAACATTTTACATCTGCAAGCAGGGCCATATCAACATTTTACATCTGCAAGCAGGGCCATATCAACATTTTACATCTGCAAGCAGGGCCATATCAATATTTTACATCTGTAAGCAGGGCCATATCAACATTTTACATCTGCAAGCAGGGCCATATCAACATTTTACATCTGCAAGCAGGGCCATATCAACATTTTACATCTGCAAGCAGGGCCATATCAACATTTTACATCTGCAAGCAGGGCCATATCAACATTTTACATCTGCAAGCAGGGCCATATCAACATTTTACATCTGCAAGCAGGGCCATATCAATATTTTACATCTGCAAGCAGGGCCATATCAACATTTTACATCTGCAAGCAGGGCCATATCAACATTTTACATCTGCAAGCAGGGCCATATCAACATTTTACATCTGCAAGCAGGGCCATATCAATATTTCACTTCTGCAAGCAGGACCATAACAACATTTCACGTCTACAAGCAGGACCATAACAACATTTTACATCTGCAAGCAGGGCCATATCAATATTTCACTTCTGCAAGCAGGGCCATATCAACATTTCACGTCTACAAGCAGGACCATATCAACATTTCACGTCTACAAGCAGGACCATAACAACATTTCACGTCTACAAGCAGGACCATAACAACATTTTACATCTGCAAGCAGGGCCATATCAATATTTCACTTCTGCAAGCAGGGCCATATCAACATTTCACGTCTACAAGCAGGGCCATATCAACATTTCACGTCTACAAGCAGGGCCATAACAACATTTTACATCTGCAGGACCATATCATCATTTTTCAATATTTCTACCACAATAATGATAATACATGTAGTCTGAAATAGACTGAATTTCTTTCTGATCTGTTTTATACTTTTTACCAGTTCCCCACAAGGTAGATGCATTACTAAGACTTGAAAAATGACAAAAGGTCCCATAATAGATTGTCGTAAAGCAACATCTAGAAAACCATGAATATTGGAAAAGTAATCAATTTCGAAAATATAGTTTCCTATCTATTCTGTGTTTATAAAAGGCAGTGTAAGAGTAATGCATTTTAAGTGCTTTGTATTATACATATATGAAAAATGGTGACAACTCGACCATTCAAGTTAAATTGATTTATTCCATTTGTATAAAATGAAATATATAAAGAGACTCGGTTTACAGCGTAGAATGGGTAAAGTTTATTGTAAATTGTAAAACTGCTGTATACAACGTCATCACTATAGAGAAAAGTACAAAGTTTATGTTCCATTTATTCAAGTGTTGAGTGGTTATTTTTTAAACATTTGGTTTTCATTGTGTTTATTTTGGGCATTTTCGAGTCTTTGGGTCAAGTCAAGATGGTGCATACCTGCATATAACTGTAACTTATATAGTTGTTGTTTATGATACACTTCCAAAGAAAGATTTTTAAAAAAAAATTTGAATGGGGTTTAATGCCATTTCCAACACACTGATGGGTGAAGTTCTCGTGGTCCAATGGTAGAGCACTGAACCCATGATTGGAGGGTGATGGGTTCAATACAGCTATGTTTGGTGTCCTTGGGCAAGACATTTTTTCTGCATGTGCTTAGTAATGGTTCTATCCAGGAAGACTTCAAGCATCATTTGTTGTAAGTTGTAAGAACAAGTAAAATAAATATGTTTATAATGGACTATGAAGATCTCGGAATGAATCTGGCTAGAACGGCTGACCTTCCGCAAGTAACTGGCAAACTTTCTCACATAAAGTTTTTGGAGTGAGTGGGACTCGAACCTACAACTTATCATAAAAACAGCTGGTAATTTTATTTTCGTAAAATGCAACCCTAGGACTGAAACCCTGGCCTCCTACAAAACAGGGCCCAAATCTAAAAAAATTGTTTTCCAATATCTAACCATCTTGAAAAAAAAATAGGTAGGTAAGTAAGCACTTTTTTAATGTTTTCATGTTTCTGCCCCCACCTTTTATAACCTACTTGTCAAACAGAAAGCAACCCTTAAGTTTACATTGAGCTTGCTCAGTGCATCTTTTTTTCAAAACATAAAATAAACTTATAAATGTCAGTGATTACATGTCTTTTCAATTTACCACACTCAACATGTAAGGAACCTGCTGTTTCTTTAGAAGTAAAAATATATATTGTTTTTATTGAAACACGATTATAGAGTTTTGGTATAAGGGAAGATGGAGAGTGGGCAAACAAACCACCCTCCCCACCACCCCCTAAATAAATAAAATAAAGAGGTGTGTTTGTTTGGGCACCCTTGATAACAAAATTTAATTGTATCATAACTGATGACATTGTGTAAATGCCAGAAAACACCAACTTTAACAGGTTTAAACCAAATTTCAATGGAAAACCAACCTACAGAAGTAAGTTATTTTACTTACAATAAATATAGGGGGTGGGGGCATTTATTAGGGTGGGGAGCATTAAAGTCTTTCTGGGGTGTAATGTAGAAGTAGAAAAGATCATTGAAGAAGTTCTGTACCTAACATTGATGTACATGGATATACATACAAAATGATTTTTGGTGTAACATTGTAACAATATAATTCCTTAGTTTTTATCTATAAATAGTATCATCATGCCCGTCAGCCAATTTGTTCCTACACATGTAGACAAACCTTTCAAAATGACAATCCTGTATATACCCGTCGAGTATTATAACGAATCAATATTTGATTAAGGAAGATGGCCGTAATCAGACACTCGTTCTATGTATCGAGTGCTTTGTCTCATATAATATTCATGTGTAATCTCTCTACCTATACACCGATCTATCTAATCTACAAGTTTAATTACTTATAACCCAAACAGTGGACATGTAAATCATTTAGTTAATCAATACTGATATCATGGACATATGTACTGGTATAGTCTATTACTGGGCTATTTAAGTGCATGCTCCTACCTTCATTATCAGTTATACCCAATCATATAGATCTTTAACATGCTCACATAGGTACCCTAGTTGTATTGTAACTGGCCTTGTATAGGAAAGGTCATTTTTGTACCCAAACAAAAATACATGTACCCTATTATAATGTTTTAATACTCTCTAAAGGCTAATCTCTCAAGTTACAAAGAGGTAATCATATCTACAGTATAATTGAACAAAATGGGTGTGGACAGACATGGATGAAATATATGTGTGTTAAATCATTAAATTTAGATGTTTAGTGGGTATATATTTTTAATAAATACTAAATCTTCTTAACCTGTAACTTGCTAAATCTTTCATTCTTGCATTTGGTTTCTATAAATTTATTTTAGCACAATTGTGAAGAAAACTCAAAGCTTATATTAACAGCTTTTCGAGTCAGCTTTCTGGGTAGAACCAGTCCAGCTGGGGATCAAACCTACAACCCCCGACATAAGCATCCAACACTCTATCCACTGCACTAAAGCCCCACTTTTTCTTGCATTAGAATTATTCGTCTATTCGGATTTTAAAATTGACTTAAAGCATTTCCCCCCAAAATATCATGCCTATATAATAATCTTACTGACCCCATATTGCAGAAAGGATATCTTTTTAAACATGCCAAAATAATATATTGAAAACGGATTTCCTAAATTTGGCTAGGCGCCTAGGTTAGATTAGACTAAAATAGATTTCCCGCTTAAAATTGTAACATATTTTGTGACTTTCTTTAAATTTGATCCTTTATCCCTTTACTTCATATAGACGCCTAATATAGAAGGCTTTTGAATTATTGGATAAATTGTGTTTATATTAACTGACAGAGTGTAAAGCAGTGCAGGAAGTGTTCAGATTGCTCATTACGAGCAATCTGAACTCTTCCTGCACTGTTTTCAAAGGCCTTCAGAGATTGGTGCGGGAAAATGTGTATCTATGGAGTAAAGGGTTATACAGGTTTGCACATTGTTTCATCTTAAAAAGAGTCCGAATGATGATGTGAAGGTTGCCAAGCAGTATTTAAATGCTATCTATTTTTAGAATGGAGATTTCATTCCAAGTTTAATACTCCAAGTTAAATATCGATTTTGTCACATTTTGGTGAATTTGCCAAACAAAACCATTTATTAATGATAATACGATGCTTTTTATCCATTTTAATGAATATCTTATTTTCAAGACGTTTATAGCATTTTTTGCCAATATACTACCTTTAAGAAAGTGGGTAAATAAGAAATACCAACAATGTACACTTAGATTAGACCATGCTGTTGATCTGGTTCTCCATTGTTTGCAAATGATGTCATGGCATGAGCAGCAAGCTATAACTCAAAGGTAACATTTTTAAAAGTTAAACCATTTGTTTAAACCTGAAATTGTGAAAACTTTTCTTATCAACGGTCTATAAATAAAATATGTACACTTAAGATATTAACTTTGTAAGTATATTTAACACTAAAACAGTTTGATATAGAGGTAAACATTACCTAGTACCAACACACAGGCCGTCTGCAGTTCACCCATTTCACCCCCTGACATAAATAACTGGTAATGGGTTTAGTGTGGGGTTGATCAAACATTTGTTTAGTTGGGCATGTGTGTATTATAAAAAACATCAATAATAGCAATAAAGAATACATTGTGTATTTATGTTTTAAAGCCTGTATGTCAGGTAAAAAAAATCGCTATAAATATATAAAAAATTAATTCTTTTTTAATTAAATATAAAGTATCTCTTTACCATTTGGTAACAAAATACAAATTATTGATTTTCAAATCTGCCAAAATGTGACAAAAAAAAGATATTTTAATCAGAGTGGTAAAATTGAAACATAACTGCTATTATAAAAGTAAATATCACATATATTTACATACTGCTTGATAACTGTCTCCTCATCATCCATACTCTTTCTATGATAAACCAAAGATAACGATATATACTGTGGAATGGAGCAGCTATCCCACCACGTTTGTATTTCCAATTTCGTTGTTTCTATATTGAGTAGTAGCCGGGCCAGATTATCTCAGTCGGTTACGCGTCTGACTATCAAGTTCAAATTCCCCGCCCAGCAACAGTCTCTGTGATGATTTATATACGACATTGTGTCTCATTATCATTCGTATCTCACCACTGATTCAAGTGGGAAAGTTATCTGTTACTCGAGGAGATGGGGTGTGCTCGAGTACTGGTCAATCCCAGGAAACAGTGGTTTGGTTAATTGATTGTCTATTAGTCCTTGATGACATAAAAATGACGCTAAATATTCAATCAATCTATATTGAGTAGTGTTAATGGGAATACAACATTTTTAATGTTATATAGCCTAAATGTTCATTCTTATTCAAGTTCAGATTTCAAGGAAATTATGTTAATACTTTTAGAGAAAATACATAAAATGTCAGGTACATAAAATGTCAGGTGGCAGGTTAGCTGTTCCATTCAGTATATAACTAATATGACAGACCAAACTGCATTTAAAATTCAATCAAGTGACTCTTTCAATATGTCACAACAAATGTTGCAATTTTCAGCTGGAAATCTATTTTAGTCTAACTTTGGCATATAAGCCAAGTCTGGAAACCCCATTTCAATTTACTAGTATTATGTTGGCCTGTTTTAACAGATATCTGTACAGTATTAAAGGTGCGTCTAAAATATGAATAATATATTGAGGAAAGTTTTCACATAGATTTGTCTAATAAATAAGTAAAGTTTTGGTTGCCATGCAACATTGTTAGAATTTGTTTAAATAACAAAATTGTTATAAATAAGAAATGTGTCTGAGAACATAGATGCTTCCACTGTTAACTCTGATACAATACTGAAGCCATTGGTAACATAAACCATATGTGGCCTGTGAAGTTTTATTTAACTCCATCTAGTAGTTACTAAGAAATAGAGTATAAAAAGGGACATAACTCATATAAAATACAAGACAATAGTGATGGCCCTTGTTTTTAAAGTTCCTTCACTGATACTGACCATATTAACTAAATGCTTACTGAAATACCAGTTCTCCCTACATTTTTCAATATGAAAGTACAACCTACACAAAGGCTACAACTTGCCAAAAACCAATGTACTGGAATGCATATCAAAGAAAAAGCACTGCCGATGAGAGATAGCATGTTCATGTAAGACTAGCATCGTGTAGTTTACACTCGTCAGTAACAAAGCAGACTTTTGATTTAACTCCTCATATTTGTACCCTTATATGGCAGTAAACTGTTTGTAACAATAACTTTCTCAACTACACTTCATCCTTGTACTTCCTAGATAATATTGTTACATTTAGAGGAGAAGTCCAGACAAGAATTATAGACTCACTGAGTTGTAAAATGTAGTGTAATGATACAAGACAAACACAAGTTAGTTTAGTTTTCTAAAGTTTATTAAAAGTTGTTCATCAAAAATCCGTTAATTCTAATCTAAACACAAGTTAAGTAATCTAGCTAAGTTTCATTTCGTGCGACAATAACATGACCTGACCCCAGTAAAGCCTAAAAGTATCCCCCTATTATTCAAATATCTCGCTTTAAATAGCGCTTCTATCTACGTTTTCGTAGATCTTCGTGATTCATCCATGACTTTTATTGATTATTAATTACCCGATGTACCGAGCTAGATCGCTATAAGCCCCGTATACCTGATCATTTTATTAGTCTTTTAATTGCTAATTACCGATTACTTCCTACGTAGGCCACTGGGATGTGATAATTCATCAACCCGCCTGACCTCCTTTATTTGCGCCTTAGCATGTTCCATGGTTTATACAATTTATACAGAACTTATCAATTTATATAAAACTTATCTAGACTTCTCTATGTTTCGCCCCAGTTCTGTTACAAAAACCATTAAATGGCAATAACTCCTAACATCAAACTGACGGATTGCAATGTAGCAAGAATATGTACAACTACACTCTTTCCTACCAAACATTATGCCACAAACTGATAAGGAGTTTAAAAGAGAGTCTCAACAAGTTTCAATTACCAGAAAAAACATTAAAGGGCCAGAACTCTACTAAACATGAATGGACTGGAACACAGAGACAATATGTTAAACTACACTTTGTACCAATACTTCCTACCAAATATAGGCAGTCTGGAGAAGCAGACCAGATATGAAGAAGGTGACATACAAAACAACAAATAAGTGAAAGCCCAAATTCTGACTGGTTTGCCAGGAAACTTTCCTAATTGTTATACAGAATGCAGCAAGTTAAGTATCTGATTAACACTGATCAAAGTTCACTTAAAGCCTCATTAAACTTCCGAATGCACAATTTCTGATAATAACAAAAATAATTGTATTTAATGTGTTGATAGAATTGTTCAAACCATTCTTAAAGACCACTTAGTGACAGTTTTTTAAAGAGCAATTAAAAAATAACTACAATTGAAATGTGTATTTCTTAAAAGAGCGCACTGAGCGTTTAACTATTGCTTACATTTTTGACATTCTGTAACAACTTGGTTGTTTTTTCCGACTGTTCCCCTGCTAATGTTCGGAAGCGATATGCGCATAAATTACCACCGGTCTCTGTTTTGAATGGACTCGTGGTTACCTGTTTCATGCCTAATGTGTTTATGGGTAAGAAACAGTGATTGATTTGTAAACAAACCCCAGTTCGCAATTATTGAAAATAATGCATCTTCGATTTATATCTTTGTTTGCATACTTTCTCAGAGGTCAAATAAACATGTAATTTATGAACTGGATAGTCAAATAGACTGAAATTATAAACAAAAATGGGTCAATCTGGAAGTTTAATGAGACTTTAAAGCAGCCAAATGTGTCCTTCAGAAATGGTCCTAGACCTCCCACTAAATACGAAGGACAAGGAACATGCAGTTTGCAAAAGTTACAACAGGCTCGAAACAATACACCAGTATGTTTCTTTCTATAAATACTGACACACACCCTTGTGAACTATGAATTATTGGGACAAGCATGGAATTCCCTGGTTTTTTATTTACCTGAATCAGGATATATCAGGGACTGGGTAGATAAGGACAATCTAAAGGTGTAGGTTATACAACTGGATAATTAACAATACCCTTATACATCTGATTAAGTAGATTGATTGATTGATTGATTGATTGAATATTTAGCATCATTTTTATGCCATCGAGGGCTAACAGACGATCAGTTAACTAAACCACTGTTTCCTGGGGTTAACCAGAACTCGAACACACCCCATCTCTGCAAGTAACTGATAACTTTCCCATTTGAATCAGTGGTGAGAGACAAAATTAATGATAATGAGACACAATGTCGTATATCAATCATCACGGAGACTGTTGCCCGGTGGGGGATTCAAACTTACGACCCCTGGATTGATAGTCAGATGCATAACCGACTGAGCTAATCGGGCCCAGCTCCTGATTAAGTAGAGAAATACTGATGTACCGGTAATTAGTTACTTAATGGGTCACTAATTAGACAGGTAATCTGATCATTTCACGTGCATGTACTAGGCTGATCACATATCCTACAGTAGTGTAATATATCATAATATATAAAAAACATAATGAGTTGAGTGGTTCAGCTCCAAGTATTGAATGTAAAATGATTTGTCTGTAATTTAATTTTATATGATTGCGTTGATTGATTCTTAAATTGTCTTTCACTTTTATTCCAACAATTTCATCACTTTAACCACAAATTTAAAAAATTAATTGCAGTTTACATACTAGTATTATATAAACTGATAAAAATGGTAACAGATCTGCGATAAAAATGTATCTAATATTAAAAAACTTGTATTTTTAAAAGCATTAAACATACTTCTTAAATGGATATATCAGGAAAAATAGGCTATAAACCTCATAAAAATATAATAATTACATACTGGATAAAAAATATATTAATAAATCATTAATAAATAGAAGGGTTTGGTATGTCAAATCCACCAAAACGTGACAAACTTGATATTTAATTAATTGGAGTGGTAAACTTGAAACAAAATCCCCATTTTAAAAATAGACAGCTTTTAAATACTGCTTGACAACTTTTGTAGTCATTCAGACTCTTTCTAAGATGAAACAATTTTTACTGCCAGGGTACATGTAAACCTGTATGACGGATCAAGTTGAAACCAAAATAAAATTACGTGACTCATATAATATGTCACAAAGTATGTTGCAATTTTAAGCAGGAAATCTATTTTAGTCTAACCTAGGTGCAACATTCAAGCTAGATAATCTCTTTTCTATTTCACTGTATTATTTTCCCATTTTAAATAGATAACTCCATAGTTACGTGTTTTCCCGCACCAATCACAGAAGGCCTTTGAAAACAGTGCAGGAAGAGTTCAGATTGCTCGTGACGAGCAATCTGAACACTTCCTGCACTGTTTTCCACTCTGTCAGTTAATATAATCATAATTCATCCATTGCTGATATGTGGTGAATTAATGCTTTCAATATTAGAGGTGTCCAAAGGCGTCTTTATGAAGTAAAGGGTTAAATAGATATCATTTTGGCAATAGAGGGTCACTGAGTATATATAGGCATGATAATTATATTGGAAAAAAATATTTTAGCCAATTTTAAAAAGTTTGAAAAATCCTGATAATTATATTTCCTTTAAAATATAAACACACCCAAATTATTCTACTTGTGTATCAATACACAGATTAGTCCATTGTAAACAAAATGTAAGTATTCAAGGGTACTTTTTAACTTGTTGAGGAAAGATAAACAAATTGTAAAGGCTTTATTCTTTTGTTAACTTATTTACATATAGACAACAATCAGTGTTGACTGACTACAAAACAAATAGCGTTTTAGATCTTTCTCTGTGACCTTACTGGAGGGTCACAGGTGAGGAATTATAGAAGATTATGTGATGTTTCAACATACGTAACAATTTACTATACTTAACGCCTTGTATGGGTATAGTGCCAAATCTAGTTATTATGAAATGAATCAGAAACCCAAAACTTTCAATTTTAATCCAACAATTTTATCACTAGTCTTGAAACACACAAATTTAACAAATTAACGATTTTGTAACATAAATGAACTGATAAAAGTCAGAGAGCAGATTGTGGATAAAAAAATATATTCAATATCCAAAAGGTATCAAGTATAGTTACAAGTAATTGGTAAGCCAGGTGATAGTGTAATGGATAGTGTTGGCAGCTCACACCAGGGTCTGGATTCGATCCCCAGTTTGAACCAATGCCTCTAAAAAATAACACTTGGTACTTTTTTCTACCCAGGAAGCAGACACAAAATGGCTCATATAAAGTTAGAGCTTTCTTCCCAATCAAACTAATATATAACTTAGTATAAACTAAGTAGTTGGTAACAAATCATGTTACATACATTCATATGAACCAGCTTATGTAAATTGATTAAAATTCATCCTTCATTAATTGGTCCTTCATTAATTGATCCTTCATTAATTAATCAAAATTTTATTCTCATTAGACAATGTCAAAATCAATATTTACTAAATGTATATAATTATATAAAATATTACACAGGGTCCTACGTGGTCAAAAGTCAAAGGGCGCTATATATAACCACTTACCCCTACTAACTTATATGGTCTTGGGTTTGAGCCCAGCCCCAACAATTTGTATAAGAAAGCTCGCAGATTACTTGCTGAAGGATGGGGGTTCTACTCTGTTTCATTCAGAAGTTTTACTTAAATAAAACTGGTTATGCCATATAGTTATAATACTTTAAACCCAATTTAAAAACAAAAAAATAAATTTATCAAAATTAATCTTACAACCACTGACCTGACATTTATTTATCAAAACTTATCTTACATTAAAATTACCAAATAACAAAAATGAAATATAAAAGCTTGCAGCTTCATATTTGGACAAGCAATAGGAAAAGTTACTTTCGCACAGTAATCAAATAATTGGCAAAGAAACACAATAGTGACGTGAAGAAATACAATGATTTTAAAAAAGTGAGAAACACATTTTAAAATGATAAGCATGCATTTTTTTCATTTTTTATTATAGCATACTATAATTAAACATGCAAAGAAGGATTTTTAAAAATCTACTTTATGTTTCATTTACAACATTAATTAAACTTCAGCAAGGTGAGGGAAGTGGAGCACAGATGCTCGTTTGAGGCAATTCAACAGTATTTACAACCAAATCCGTACTATCAGTTTTAAATAAACACACAATATATATATTTATTGGTTAATTTCAAGATATGATAAAGTGATTGTAACAAAGGTTTGGTATATAACACTATAGTTTATATATGGGAACCGGTTTTATTGGTGCAGAAAACCTTAGAGTCAGTCACAGAGGACTCATAATTAACTGGGGGCAACTCCTCAATGGCAATAGCCAAGGGGACCCATCATTAAGTAGGGGCACCTCCTCAGTGGCAATAGCCAAGGGGACCCATCATTAACAGGGGGCACCTCCTCAGTGGCAATAGCCAAGGGGACCCATCGTTAACAGGGGGCACCTCCTCAGTGGCAATAGCCAAGGGGACCCATCGTTAACAGGGGGCACCTCCTCAGTGGCAATAACCAAAGGGACCCATCATTAACTAGGGGCACCAACTCAGTGGTCATAGCCAAGGGGACCCATCATTAACTTGGGGCAACTCCTCAGTGGCAATAGCCAAGGGGACCCATCATTAACTAGAAGTATCTCCTCAGTGGCCATAGCCAACGGGACCCATCATTAACTTGGGGCAGCTCCTCAGTGGCAATAGCCAAGGGGACCCATCATTAACTAGGGGCACCTCCTCAGTGGCAATAGCCAAGGGGACCCATCATTAACTAGGGGCATCTCCTCAGTGGCAATAGCCAACGGGACCCATCATTAACTTGGGGCACCTCCTCAGTGGCAATAGCCAAGGGGACCCATCATTAACTAGGGGCACCTCCTCAGTGGCAATAGCCAAGGGGACCCATCATTAACTAGGGGCATCTCCTCAGTGGAAATAGTCAAGGGGGCTCACCATTAACTGGGGGCACCTCGTCAGTTGCAATATCCAAGGGGACCCATCATTTACTAGGGGCATCTCATCAGTGGAAATAGTCAAGGGTGCTCACCAATAACTTGGGGGCACCTCCTCTGTGGCAATAGCCAAGGGGACACATCATTGACTAGGAGCACCTCCTAAGTGGCAATAGCCAAGACAACCCATCATTAACTAGGAGCACCTCCTCAGTGGCAATAGCCAAGGAGACCTATCATTAACTAGGGGCAGCTCCTCAGTGGCAATAGCTAAGGGAACCCATCAATAACTGGGGGGAGGGGGTAACTCCTCAGTAACCATAGTCAAAGGGATCCATCATTAACTGAAAGCAACTCCTCAGTAACCATAGTCAAAGGGATCCATCATTAACTGAAAGCAACTCCTCAGTGGCCATGGTCAAGAGGACCCACCATTAACTAGGGGTAACTCTTCAGTGGCAACAGCCAAGGGGACCCACCATTAACTGTTGGCACCTCAGTGGCCATGGTTAAGGGGATCCACCATTAACTAGAGGTAACTCCTTGTTGGCCATAGTCAAGGTGCCTACCATTAACTGGGGGCAACTTCTCAGTGGCAATGGTCAAGGGGACCCACCATTAACTAGGGTAACTTCTCAGTGGCCATATTCAAGGGGACTCACCATTAACTGGGGAAACCTCCTCAAGGGCAATAGTCAAGGGGGGCTCACAATTAACTGGGGACACCTCAGTGGCAAAAGTCAAGGGGGGCTCAACATTAACTGGGGGCATCTCCTCAGTGTCAATAGCAAAGGGGACCCACCATTAACTGGGGGAACCTCCTCAGTGGCTATAGCCAATGGGATCCACCATTAACTGGAGGCACCTCCTCAGTGGCCATAGCCAAGGGAACCCACCATTAACTGGGGGCACCTCCTCAGTGGGTGTAGTCAAGGGGACCCATCATTAACTGGGGGCAATTCCTAAGTCACAATATTCAAGGGGATCCCCATTAAATGGGGGCACCTTCTCAGTACCCATAGTCAAGGGGATTCATCATTAACTGGGGACAACTCCTCAGTGGCCATTGCCAAGGGGACCCACCATTAACTGGGGACAACTCCTCAGTGGCCATAGCCAAGGGGATCAATCATTAACTAGGGACAACTCCTCAATGGCAATAGTCAAGGGGACCCACCATTTAATGGGGGCACTTCATCAGCGGCAATAGTCAAGGGGACCAACCATTAACTCAGGGCAATTCCTCAGTAGCAATATTCAAGGGGACCCACCATCAACTGGGGGCACCTCCTCAGTGGCAATTGTCAAGGGGACCCACCATTTTCTGTGGCTACCTTCTCAGTGGCAATAGTCAAGGGGGCCCACTATTAACTTAGGGCACCTCCTCAGTGGCAATAGTCAAGGGGACCCACCATTAACTGTGGGCACCTCCTCAGTGGCATTAAACAAAGGGATCCACCATTAACTGTGGGCACCTCCTCAGTTGCAATAGTCAAGGGGGCCCACCATTAACTTGGGACACCTCCTCAGTTGCAGTAGTCAAGGGGGCCCACTATTAACAGGGGGCACCTCCTCAGTGGCAATAGTCAAGGGGACCCACCATTAACTGTGGGCACCTCCTCAGTGGCAATAGTCAAGGGGATCCACCATTAACTGTGGGCACCTCCTCAGTTGCAATAGTCAAGGGGGCCCACCATTAATTTGGGACACCTCCTCAGTTGCAGTAGTCAAGGGGGTGCACTTATAACTTGGGGCACCTCCTCAGTGGCAAAAGTCAAGGGGACTCACCATTAACTGGGGGGCACTTCATCAGCTGCAATATTCATGGCGGGGGGGGGGGGGCACCATTAACCTGTGGCACCTTCACAGTGGCCATAGTCAAGGGGACCCAACATTAACTGGATGCACTTCATCAGCTGCAGTAGTCAATGGGGACTCCTTTATAACTTGGGGCACCTCCTCAGTGGCAATAGTCAAGGGCGCTAACCATTAACTGGGGGCACTTCATCAGCAGCAAAAGTCAAGGGGGGGGGGGGGGCACCATTAACATGGGGCACCTCCACAGTGGCCACAGTCAAGGGGGCCCACTATTAACTGGGGGCACCTCCTCAGTGGCAATAGGCAAGGGGATCCACCATTAACTGTGGGCACCTCCTCAGTGGCAATAGTCAAGGGGATCCACCATTAACTGTGGTCACCTCCTCAGTGGCAATAGTCAAGGGGATCCACCATTAACTGTGGGCACCTCCTTAGTGGCAAAAGTCAAGGGCGCTAACCATTAACTGGGGGCACTTCATCAGCAGCAAAAGTCAAGGGGAGGGGGGGGGGGGGCACCATTAACATGGGGCACCTCCACAGTGGCCACAGTCAAGGGGGCCCATCATTAACTGGGGGCACCTCCTCAGTGGCAATAGGCAAGGGGATCCACCATTAACTGTGGGAAACCTCCTCAGTGGCAATAGTCAAGGGGATCCACCATTAACTATGGTCACCTCCTCAGTGGCAATAGTCAAGGGGATCCACCATTAACTGTGGGCACCTCCTCAGTTGCAATAGTCAAGGGGGCCCACCATTAACTTGGGACACCTCCTCAGTTGCAGTAGTCAAGGGGGTGTACTTATAACTTGGGGCACCTCCACAGTGGCCATAGTCAAGGGGGCTCACCATTAACTGGGGGGCACTTCATCAGCTGCAATATTCAAGGGAGAGGGGGGGGGCACCATTAACATGGGGCACCTCCACAGTGGCCATAGTCAAGGGGACCCAACATTAACTGGATGAACTGGAGGCACTTCATCAGCTGCAGTAGTCAATGGGGACTCCGTTATAACTTGGGGCACCTCCTCAGTGGCAATAGTCAAGGGCGTCACCATTAACTGGGGGCCACTTCATCAGCTGCAATATTCAAGGGGGGGGGGGGGGGGAGGGGCACCATTAACATTGGGCACCTCCACAGTGGCCATAGTCAAGGGGACCCGACATTAACTGGATGCACTTCATCAGCTGCAATAGTCAATGGGGACTCCTTTATAACTTGGGGCACCTCCTCAGTTGCAATAGTCAAGTGCGCTCACCATTAACTGGGGGCACTTCATAAGCTGCAATAGTCAAGGGGGGGTAGGGGGGCACCATTAACATGGGGCACCTCCACAATAGCCATAGTCAAGGGGACCCACCATTTACTTTGGGCACCTCCTCAGTGGCAATAGTCAAGGGGATCAACCATTAACTGTGGTCACCTCCTCAGTGGCAATAGTCAAGGGGATCCACCATTAACTGTGGGCACCTCCTCAGTTGCAATAGTCAAGGGGGCCCACCATTAACTTGGGACACCTCCTCAGTTGCAGTAGTCAAGGGGGTGCACTTATAACTTGGGGCACCTCCACAGTGGCCATAGTCAAGGGGGCTCACCATTAACTGGGGGGCACTTCATCAGCTGCAATATTCAAGGGAGGGGGGGGGCACCATTAACATGGGGCACCTCCACAGTGGCCATAGTCAAGGGGACCCAACATTAACTGGATGAACTGGATGCACTTCATCAGCTGCAGTAGTCAATGGGGACTCCGTTATAACTTGGGGCACCTCCTCAGTGGCAATAGTCAAGGGCGTCACCATTAACTGGGGGGCACTTCATCAGCTGCAATATTCAAGGGGGGGGGGGGCACCATTAACATTGGGCACCTCCACAGTGGCCATAGTCAAGGGGACCCAACATTAACTGGATGCACTTCATCAGCTGCAATAGTCAATGGGGACTCCTTTATAACTTGGGGCACCTCCTCAGTGGCAATAGTCAAGTGCGCTCACCATTAACTGGGGGCACTTCATAAGCTGCAATAGTCAAGGAGGGGTAGGGGGGCACCATTAACATGGGGCACCTCCACAATAGCCATAGTCAAGGGGACCCACCATTTACTTTGGGCACCTCCTCAGTGGCAATAGTCAAGGGGGCTCACCATTAACTGGGGGCACTTCATCAGCAGAAATAGTCAAAGGGGACTCCCCATTAACTTGGGGCACCTCCTCAATGGCAATAGTCAAGGGTGCCCACTTTTAACTTTGGGCACCTCCTCAGTGGCAATAGGCAAGGAGACCCAACATTAACTGGGGGCACCTCCTCAGTGGCAATAGTCAAGGGGACCCACCATTAACTGGGGGCACCTCCTCTGTGGCAACAGTCAATGGGACCCACCATTTACTTGGGAAACCTCCTCAGTGGCAATAGTCAAGGGGACCCACCATTAACTGGGGGCACCTCCTCTGTGGCCAACAATCATGGGGACCCACCATTTACTTAGGAAATTTCCTCAGTGGCAATAGTCAAGGGGACCCAACATTAACTGAGGGCACCTCCTCAGTGGCAATAGTCAAGGGGACCCACCATTAACTGGGGGCACCTCCTTTGTGAGTAATTTTAGATAATGGTGTGGAATTAAAAAAGGCTATCTAAGTTTCACTGCTATAATCAAGTTATTTCAACATGTTCTTTAGTTTCTGAGAATAATGAAGTATGAAGATCATTTGAGGTTTAAAAGATTTACACCACATATTTATTTTTTTAATGCGATTAACCACCATTTCCAACACATTTTAGGTTATACATACATATCCTGTTTTATTGGTGGAGGAAGACCTCAGAATGACTCCGACTAGAACCATGTCATTCTGCTAGTAACTTACATAAAGTTTTTTGAGCAAGCGGGACTCGAACCTACAACCGTAGTGGTGAGACCGCACAGCCATAGAGGACTCTTCACAAATTAATTTTGGAGCTGATAATCTTATGTTAAAATAAAGGTTAAGGAGATAATCTTTTTTATGTTCTTGCCAAACTGTAACCCTAATCCTTGATCCATAATTCCAAATATTTGCTCTGAAGGACAAATGGACAAACAGAAACGACTCTATATGCCCCCTAGTCCCTTAAGTCATTTAACGCAATAATAAAATGACAGACAAGTGATGTTCAAATGAAAAACCTATTTTTTCTCTGCTTATAACCCGCAAGGTTTTTCTGATTTTTACACAAAATATTTAATAGTAGTTATCACATGTGGTTTTACAAAATGAACAGTATGCCAGTCTAGATTATGTGACTTAAAATCTAGCCAATCAAAATTTGTCTTTCGATTTCAAAATGGTGGCAGTAGTAAACAACTGCGTATTATTCATGGATATAAGTTTTTTTTTCACAAGTTTTGGCTTCAAAATTAGCCTGCAGGTTATACTTGGCAAAGGGGTATAATCAAACGATTACGGTAGTTCAGGTGACATTGCTCAAATGAGCCAAGACATTTGGTGAAATTTAAAGACAGAAATCATGCTATCTATTCACGTATCTATTTATCATTTCATGTTGAATTATATTTTAATGATAGAAATAGGATCCACATTTTAATTAAATCCTGGTTTGGAAATTTTGTGCACAAAAACACTGGAGAACTACACAAATGTGTTCAAATAAACTGTGATACAACAAACATTATTTATACAAATATATAAAAAAAAAACTACAGGCATTTAACAATAACTGGAAAAACTACACAGCAATAGATAAAAAACATACATAATGTTTGCAAACATTAAGATAAACTGAACTACGGACATTCAGGGGTAACTGGAAAACTGCATCAATAATAGGTAAAAACATACAAATGTATTCAAATATTAAGAAAACTAAGCTATTGACATTTAGTGGTAACTGGAAAACTACATAAATTATAGGTAAAAAACATATTAAAAAAATACAGTATTGGTGTTTAGATTACCCCATTTACTTGACCTCCAAAAAAGTCCTAAACAGTGTCATATTTTTTAAAAAGGAAATTTACAGAAAAATGATATTCATATAATTATATTCATTTAAAGAAATTGTGGTGGTGGTTGGGGGCAGGGGGTGGGTGGTATCAGGATTTTGTTTTTGCTTTGGGGGCTCAGGTAAAGAGGGTAATCTAAACATGGATACTGTCACTTGCGGGCATATATATAATTTGGTAGGTGTAAAAGATCAGATGACAATGAAATATGCTTAAGCTTACTGGCTGTAATAGTCTACCATGAGTCTAATCCTCTGTTATAGGTGCCAGCTGGAAGGATTTACAAGTTTGTCAGATTATTATAGGTTTATAAACATTTTATGTCCACTATAATTAATAAGAGAATTTTCTAAGTATAATATCCTGAAAAAATAAACAGATATCGTATTGTTCCTAATAAACGTTACATTTTAGAATGGGTGAGGAGTGTTTAATACAGGAACAATTTTTAAATTTCACAGCTGTCCAATTCAATATTACAAATGTACTTAAATTATCTTAGGAAAAAAATTGATTTTTTATAGCTGTGTTTATTTCTTCAGGATCTCTAAAGTCAGGGGTGAGAACTGCGCATCATCTATGTGTAGAATAATTGTAAAAACTAATGTATGATTTATAATGTACATGATTATATATATATATTTTTTTTTTTTTTCCATTTTTTCCAAAAAAAATTATTTTGGGTTGGGGCAACTATAATAGATGGGGCATCTAGTAGGAATAATATGGTAATAACTTTTGTTTAAATCTTTATTTTCAGATACATGTATATGTTTATTTGTGTTTTCTATCACAATAGTAGTGGTAAATTAAGCATTTCACAGTACACCTGACAAGTAATTGTTCTGACTTTGAGATGAATAACTCACCTGATAACCCAACCCTTAGAGCCAGGTTCAAGCCTCAGTTGAGCAGCACAGTACATGTTCCTCTACTATCACACATTTATTGTCCAATTACTTTATAGGGAAGTTTTTTTGTAACAAATCAGTTTCGTTTACATTTCTTCACACATGGTATACCCAAGTTTTGTAAAACAAGAGGACAAGATTGGCCCTAAATCACTCACCTATGACAGAGGAGACAATGCTAAATTTTTGTAGATGCTAGATTGTACATAAATTCAAATAATACAATTTTTGTTGATTCAAAGACCATAACATTAATTATCCAATTTGACCAGATCAAGAACTATAACCAGTGAGTGCTAGAGTGCACACAACATCAAATACACATAATTTTTGACAATTCAAGGGCCATAACTCTGACAATATTTATCCAATTGGCCAGTTCAAAAACTTGTTCAATATTATTATGGTTACATAATAACAGTGTAAGTTTGTCAAATATTAAATGAAAACTGCAAGTAATAGATGCACACAAGGTAAAACATCACATATTTTGACAATTAAAGGGCTGTAACTCAAACACTTACTATCCAATTTGGTCAGTTCAAAAATTTGTCCTAGATATTATTGTTATATAACTCCTGTATTAGTTTAAGGAGGATCAAATGTGCTAGAGTGCACATAAGGTCAAATATTATTTTTTCAATGTTTAAGGGGCTATAACTTTTACATTAATGGTACAATTCAGCCAGTTCAAGAACTTGTCTGAGATATTATAGTTATGTAACTTCTACGTAAGTTTGGTGAGAATCAAATGAAAAATGTGCGGGCTACAGTGCACATAAGGTCAAATAGTGCATTTTTTAACTTTTCAAGGGCAATAACTCAGACATTAGTAATTTTGGCCAGTTCAAAAGCTTGAACTAGATATTATTGTTACATAACTACTGCGTAAGTTTGGTGACAATCAAATGAAAAATGCAGGTGATAGAGTGAACACAATAAAAAGTTCACGGGCGGACAATGGACAACAGGCGATCAGAATAGCTTACCAGTACTTAAAAAAATGTTGGATATGATTGCAGTTGAGAAGAAGTTGATTGAATGAATAGTTAGCATCATTTTTGTTCCATTAAGGGCTAACAGAGATCAGTTAACCTAACCATGTTTCTGGGAATCCTGGAAGATTAACCAGTACTCGAGCACACCCAATCTCCGCATGTAACTGATGACTTTCCCACTTGAATCAGAGGTGAGAGATGAATGATTATGAGATGCAATGTCGTATATCAATCATCACAGAGAGTTTGACCAGACCGGGGATTCAAACTCACGACCCTGGATTGATAGTCAGATGCGCAACCCACTGTGCTAATCTAGAAGAAGTTGGAGATATAGAAACATTAGATACTTTGTAAATATATACATGTAATTCTGAGTTGACCCCCACTCACAATTATGAAAGAGTGTGATTGATTTGTAAACAAAATTGTTAGAAATTTTGTGAAAACATGACAATTACTTGAGTGAATATATGACACTATGTTTGGTCATGTGTTCACAGTCACAATAAAACAGTTTACAAAAACATTGTTACATATTGTATTTTCATAGAAATGTAATTGCATGTTTAATGATTTATTTCTTATTTGTTCTAAATGCAATTTTACTACCATATATAATGACAAAGTATATAATAATGCATCTTTAAATGGATTTGATTTGAGATGAAAATTTTAAAATTGGAAGCAATAGCAGACCCCGGTTATGACCTGTTTCACATCACAAGGGAACGCATTTATAACCAGAAAATGTAATCATCAATATCCCCAGTCATAGGGTATTTTACTCAGATGTTCAGAGTTCTGAAACATGAAAACAGAAACTCTCTCATAGCAAAAGCACAACTATACCATTTAGTTGACACTTTCATTTAATGTCTCAAATCTTTGTACACATGCCAACCTTGTGATTTAGTAGTGCCTTTTTCTATGAGT
Source organism: Panopea generosa (assembly GCA_029582155.1). NCBI lineage: Eukaryota > Metazoa > Mollusca > Bivalvia > Adapedonta > Hiatellidae > Panopea > Panopea generosa. The sequence goes on along the minus strand of CM055903.1, from coordinate 67,146,551 downwards.
GAGTTTTCGTTTTCAACACATTTTCTATTACCATGAAGCGACTGCCTGTAATAAATAATATGCTTATCCAAGAATAAAATAATAGTCCTTGCCAGTACCTAGACAAAAATGACATTCATGAACAGTTTTGGATAATTATACCCTTAACCACAGCCTGGAATAGAATTAAGAGTCAAAACCAAGGTTAGAATAAATCTGTAAGTCTAACCAATCTGCAATACATTTATAAACATACAGTTTAGATTACGGTAAGAATAAATCTACATATACATAGACCAATGTATATAGACACAGTCTAAAATAAGTCTGTATGTATATAGACACAGTCTAAAATAAACCTGCATGTATATAGACAGTCTAAAATAAATCTATAGGTATATGGAAAGGTTAAATGTCTATGTAATAGTTGGTGTTCCTAAAGTAAAAATTTAACAATTGTTACATTTTTACTTAATGGAAACTAATTGGCTAAATGTTAAAGGTCATTTGACTGACAGCTTATGTAACTTTGGGTGGAACTACAATATAAGCTGAGATGATTGATGTTTGAAAACCCATCCGTTGCTAAGGCCATTTCTAAGCATAGCTCGTGCAGGCTTTGTAGTCTGTACACGACTCGTTCAGAATTGAAAAAGGGCAGAGTGTGTGCAATGCCTTAAATAATGCAAGGTATATAAACAGTCTTAGATAAATATATAGGTATATAGACAGTCTAAAATAAATATATAGGTATATAGACAGTCTGAAATAAATATATAGGTATATAGACAGTCTGAAATAAATATATACACATAATCAAAGACCAAAATATAATATATAACACATATTTACACAATTTATGAATTCAGATAATTACATTAAAATGATCATTTATCTAAAATAACTATTGATCTATACAATATTGCAATTTACTATGAACATCACAGGTCATTATATCACTTAATTTCAGTACCTTATCACAGTATTGATCATTATCTATCAATGAGTACCTTATTCTTTTACTTGAATACCTATTATTAATAGTTTGTAGGATGAAAACTAAAACTAAAACTAAACATGAAATAATGGTGAACTTTAAAGTGACACAAATTGCTTGGAAAACATATTTATTTCATACTGAGCATATAAGGAATGTCTACGAACCTTGCCAGCAGGTGATGGTTCCCTTTTGTCTCGTAAACGCGAAACTTTCTCCTTCATCTTCTGTAGCTGGCGTTCTTTCTCATCCTGGAAAATGTATTTAAACATTAAAACATGGATCAATCAGTTGTTTGTTTTTGTGTTGAATATGTACGTGTGTGTAGGGAAAACAAACATGCGTCAATGTAACTATGTTTGATATTCCCCAGTATAAACGCTCCCTCCTTATAAATGTCCCACAACAAATTTGGGTCTGAAAATAACAAAAAAAGTGTTATCAGTCAAAAGATACATGATTGTATTGAGTATTTGTATGTGAAATACTTATCAAACACAAGATTGTTTGTAAAAATTCTGGACCTAAATAAACATATTGACAGGCTAATATCAATGTAATGCATGTACATGGCTGATATTTCAAGTGTTACCTTTAGTGTTTCTTTAATAACTCTTTGTCTGAATTAAATAATTTTGGTTTCAAAGTAAAGCTGATATAAATGATGACTATTTACAATTATCAATTATTTAATGTTTTTCTTCTGAATTTAAATTATTACAGATTGAAATAAAAAAATGTTGAAATTTTCATGAAATATTTAACTTTGTAACGAAAAAACAGTAGTGTACTTAATTTAACAAATACGTTTTAACAACACACAATAGAAATAAAAAAATTATGTAGAAAGATGAAGAAGTTAGTTTTCCATTGGTGGTAAAAATTTCATATCGATATTTAAAGAAGATTCTCTTATTTCTTACTCTAAAGATAGATTAAAAATGAGAAAATGATCACCCAAAAAATAACTGTAAGCGTAAACAAAATTCATTTCTTTAATTTTCAAAAAAAAATATCAACAAATACGTTTTAACAACACACAATAGAAATACAAAGATATATAGAAAGATGAAGAAGTTAGTTTTCCATCGGTGGTAAAAATTTCATATTGATATTTAAAGAAGATTCTCTTATTTCTTACTCTAAAATGACTAAAAATGAGAAAATGATCACCCAAAAAATAACTGTAAGCGTAAAAAAAATTCATTTCTTTAATTTTCAAAAAAAAAATCCACCACCAAAAGTTACATTCAAACCCTTTCTTTTGATACAAATTTCACAAAAAATATATTGTTGGGCGAGGAGTTGTGTTTCCAAGATTTAGAAACACCAAATGTGCTGCCTGAAATTTAGACAATTGCCTCCAGTTGACAATCTCTGTTTATATGTTTCTGGTAATACTTGGAGATAAATGTCTTTATAAGGTTGTACATTCATGAATGTAAAGTCTGATTTATTGGGTAAACACAAGGAAACTTCTATTTCAACATTGCCAAGTGTCCTTTTAAAGTTATATCATGAATTTTAAAAGTGAAATTCACAGACATTTTATAATTGTATAAGTAATTGTATTTCATTAAAAATGTAAATAAAACTCATTAAAATCTCCTTAATTAGTTAATAAGATAAATAAAAGAAACACACTGAAAACAACACTGCATAAGTCTAAGAATTTAGAACTTCACAATCCAAGGGAGACAACTGAAGCTATAAAACTGTGCCAACAGGACAAGAGCAATATTTTATGGCTACTCATAATAACTGATGGGTTGACATCATTTTTATTCTGACTTACATCCAATTCAGATTATTATGGGGTATTCCTCAACAATTCTTAACATATTCTAAGATGTGAACTCAAAATTGAATTTTATAATACACGCTTAAAGACCATTTTTTATGTCAGAATTTGCAAGCATGTACAGACACCTAATATAAAGTCAAATAAGCTCACATTTTATATTATTCTATTTGTAATGGTAAACTAGATAACTAAGGTAGAAATAATATTCTCAAAAATGTTTGGTGAATGACACCAGCCGTTTGTTCAAGTCAGAAAAAAAATGTCCATTAGTCCTGCTTATTAAATGTGATATGCAAATAGCAATTTCAAAGGGAAATGAGCTTTCTGGTGAACAGTCCCACCAGCTTCTCTTGCTAAAGGACTGAGCCTTAACAGACAGTGACCTAAGCTCATGTAACCTGTGCAGGTTCACATTGAGTCATTAACTCTCACTGCCAAATCAGAGCATAAACTTCTCAATGCCAAATATATTTCCAAGTGAACCGTATAAATGGGTATATAGTAATGTACCAGAGCTCCATCACTATAACTTACTAATGCCTATATTGTTATGTACCAGAGTTCAATCACTATAACTTACTTATGCCTATATTGTTATGTACCAGAGCTCCATCACTATAACTTACTAATGCCTATATAGCTATGTACCAGAGCTTGATCACTATAACTTACTAATGCCTATATTGTTATGTACCAGAGCTCCATCACTATAACTTACTAATGCCTATATTGTTATGTACCAGAGCTTGATCACTATAACTTACTAATGCATATATTGTTATATACCATAGTTCCATCACTATAACTTTGTAATGCGTATATTGTTATGTACCAGAGCTCCATCACTATAACTTACTTATGCCTATATAGCTATGTACCAGAGCTCCATCACTATAACTTAGTAATGCCTATATTGTTTTGTACCAGAGCTCCATCACTATAACTTACTTATGCCTGTATAGTTATGTACCAGAGCTCCATCACTATAACTTACTAATGCCTATATTGTTATGTACCAGAGCTCCATCACTATAACTTACTAATCCCTATATTGTTATGTACCAGAGCTCCATCACTATAACTTACTAATGCCTATATTGTTATGAACCAGAGCTCCATCACTATAACTTACTAATGCCTATATTGTTATGTACCAGAGTTCAATCACTATAACTTACTTATGCCTATATTGTTATGTACCAGAGCTCCATCACTATAACTTACTAATCCCTATATTGTTATGTACCAGAGCTCCATCACTATAACTTACTAATGCCTATATTGTTATGTACCAGAGCTCCATCACTATAACTTACTAATGCCTATATAGCTATGTACCAGAGCTTGATCACTATAACTTACTAATGCCTATATTGTTATGTACCAGAGCTCCATCACTATAACTTACTAATGCCTATATTGTTATGTACCAGAGCTTGATCACTATAACTTACTAATGCATATATTGTTATATACCATAGTTCCATCACTATAACTTTGTAATGCGTATATTGTTATGTACCAGAGCTCCATCACTATAACTTACTTATGCCTATATAGCTATGTACCAGAGCTCCATCACTATAACTTACTAATGTCTATATTGTTATGTACCAGAGCTCCATCACTATAACTTACTTATGCCTGTATAGTTATGTACCAGAGCTCCATCACTATAACTTACTAATGCCTATATTGTTATGTACCAAAGCTCCATCACTATAACTTTCTTATGCCTATATAGTTATGTACCAGAGCTCCATCACTATAACTTAGTAATGCCTATATTGTTTTGTACCAGAGCTCCATCACTATAACTTACTTATGCCTGTATAGTTATGTACCAGAGCTCCATCACTATAACTTACTAATGCCTATATTGTTATGTACCAGAGCTCCATCACTATAACTTACTAATCCCTATATTGTTATGTACCAGAGCTCCATCACTATAACTTACTAATGCCTATATTGTTATGAACCAGAGCTCCATCACTATAACTTACTAATGCCTATATTGTTATGTACCAGAGTTCAATCACTATAACTTACTTATGCCTATATTGTTATGTACCAGAGCTCCATCACTATAACTTACTAATCCCTATATTGTTATGTACCAGAGCTCCATCACTATAACTTACTAATGCCTATATTGTTATGTACCAGAGCTCCATCACTATAACTTACTAATGCCTATATAGCTATGTACCAGAGCTTGATCACTATAACTTACTAATGCCTATATTGTTATGTACCAGAGCTCCATCACTATAACTTACTAATGCCTATATTGTTATGTACCAGAGCTTGATCACTATAACTTACTAATGCATATATTGTTATATACCATAGTTCCATCACTATAACTTTGTAATGTGTATATTGTTATGTACCAGAGCTCCATCACTATAACTTACTAATGCCTATATAGCTATGTACCAGAGCTCCATCACTATAACTTACTAATGTCTATATTGTTATGTACCAGAGCTCCATCACTATAACTTACTTATGCCTGTATAGTTATGTACCAGAGCTCCATCACTATAACTTACTAATGCCTATATTGTTATGTACCAAAGCTCCATCACTATAACTTTCTTATGCCTATATAGTTATGTACCAGAGCTCCATCACTATAACTTAGTAATGCCTATATTGTTTTGTACCAGAGCTCCATCACTATAACTTACTTATGCCTGTATAGTTATGTACCAGAGCTCCATCACTATAACTTACTAATGCCTATATTGTTATGTACCAGAGCTCCATCACTATAACTTACTAATGGCTATATTGTTATGAACCAGAGCTCCATCACTATAACTTACTAATGCCTATATAGCTATGTACCAGAGCTCCATCACTATAACTTACTTATGCCTATATTGTTATGTACCAAAGCTCCATCACTATAACTTACTAATGCCTATATAGCTATGTACCAGAGCTCCATCACTATAACTTACTTATGCCTATATTGTTATGTACCAGAGCTCCATCACTATAACTTACTAATGCCTATATAGCTATGTACCAGAGCTTGATCACTATAACTTACTAATGCCTATATTGTTATGTACCAGCGCCCCATCACTATAACTTACTAATCCCTATATTGTTATGAACCAGAGCTCCATCACTATAACTTACTAATGCCTATATAGCTATGTACCAGAGCTCCATCACTATAACTTACTTATGCCTATATTGTTATGTACCAGAGCTCCATCACTATAACTTACTAATGCCTATATAGCTATGTACCAGAGCTCCATCACTATAACTTACTTATGCCTATATTGTTATGTACCAGAGCTCCATCACTATAACTTACTAATGCCTATATAGCTATGTACCAGAGCTTGATCACTATAACTTACTTATGCCTATATTGTTATGTACCAGCGCCCCATCACTATAACTTACTTATGCCTATATAGTTACGTACCAGAGCTCCATCACTATAACTTACTTATGCCTATATAGCTATGTACCAGAGCTTGATCACTATAACTTACTAATGCCTATATTGTTATGTACCAGAGCTCCATCACTATAACTTACTAATGCCTATATTGTTATGTACCAGAGCTCCATCACTATAGCTTACTTATGCCTATGTAGTAACGTACCAGAGCTCCATCACTATAACTTACCTATATTGTTATGAAACTTTCAGGATATGCTGTGCATTTACATTGTATTTTTCATTTAAAAACACATTTCATTGATATATGGACAAATAACCTTAACCTTAAATGCTATTGCTTCATATCTGGGTATCCATGTTGCTGATGGTAACATTGGCAGTTGGTGGTTCATTGCCAAATGGCAACATTGGCAGGTGGTGGTTCATTGCCAAATGGCAACATTGGCAGTTGGTGGTTCATTGCAAAATGACAACATTGGCAGTTGGTGGTTCATTGCCAAATGACAACATTGGCAGTTGGTGGTTCATTGCCAAATGGCAATATTGGCAAGTGAAAGAGTTAAAGAAGCTTGGCTCATGCAAAAAATATTTAGTAGATGCAATGACCAAGTGTTTTTTTATATTATTTAAGTGGAATATCTAAAGTCAAAGTATATTTCATTAAACTCTCAAAACCGATCATAATTATCTCAGTTGTCAAAAAAAAGTAAAGGGCAGCTAGTCACAGAGTTCTGCCATTTTATGAATTAACATTGTCAGGATTTTCTAGTTTTTGTTCACTTCAAGACATTAAAAACACCATTGAGAAAGTGACGAGCAAAGCATTGAAGCCTGTTTCACAAGTGTTTGATATAAAGAAGGATAGGAAACTTTAATCATTTCCCAACTAAATGTTGATCAAATAGCTCCCGACGTATTAATTATTTGGCAAATTAATCATTCACAATTCACAGGCAACTGCTTTATTGTATATTAAACGTAAGTGGTATGTAATCTAAGATGTTTAATAATGGTCCAATCACACAAAATGACTTTTAATTGAAAAAAGTGCAGTATGAAGAAAAGTTTTTTCAAGTAATTTTTTTAAATTGCAGTATACGAATTTTGTAATCAAAGTACTTCAAGGATTTTTAACATAAGTTGCTGGGAATGTTCTCTTTTGATTGAGAGTCTCATTCTGCAAAGTAATAAGTTTGATTTGTATACCTGAGGTGAATGGAAGTTAAGATAATTGAAAAAAAAAGATTTTGTGTGACTTTACAAGCTTTCACAAAGTTTCAACCAGTTGCTCTATGTACTTCCTTGCTATTTTATAATCAAATTAAAAAAAATGCAAACAAAACCTAGTTAACAGATTCATTAAGAATATAAGAGCCAATTCAAATCAAAAGCAATCACTTAAAATCATAATAATAAATAAAACAATGTGGTTATCTAAAATAGAAATTTCTAATAATTATTGTGCAGGGTTTTAAACCCAACTCAAACAACGTTACCATGCCAACAAGCTGAAATTTTATTAAACCCTATAATGAATCATAAATAAAAAAGGTTACAGTGGGTATTATTATACGTTATATTTGTTAATAGGTGTATATTAATAAATATAAGCTATAAATAACTCTATCATAACTTAAGTTGTTGAATAGAAAAACATTTTTCTATTTTTAGTTACAGCAATCTTGACCTTGAATCCAGTGACTACATATTATGCAATTCTGACCCTTGCCTTAATATAAGCTACCTATGTACAAAGTTTCATTGAAATAGCTCAATCCTTATTAAAGTTATAGAACAGAAACTATCAGTTTGACGCCAATCCACCCACCAAACAACACTCATCAATCTAATAACCTGGTTTTGAAAAATCATATAATTCCTCTGTACAAGCCTAACTCTACTTCAAAATATAAATTTCAATTTCATATTGTAGAATTCAATTTTATATTGTAAAATTTAGTTTCATATTGTACAATCTAGTTTCATATTGTACAATCTAGTTTCATATTGTACAATTTAGTTTCACATTGTACAGTCTAGTTTGTATTGTACAATTTAGTTTCAAATTGTAAAGTCTAGTTTATATTGTAGAATATAGTTTCATATTGTACAATTTAGTTTATATTGTACAATCTAGTTCTTACTGTACAATCTAGTTTCATATTTTACAATATAGTTTATACTGTACAGTCTAGTTTAACATTGTACAGTCTAGTTTATATTGTACAATCCAGTTTCATACTGTACAGTCTAGTTTCATATTGTACAATTTAGTTTCATACTGTACAGTCTAGTTTCATACTGTACAATCTAGTTTCATTTTGTACAAATTAGTTTCATACTGTACAGTCTAGTTTCATATTGTACAATCCAGTTTCATAATGTACAGTCTAGTTTCATACTGTACAATCTAGTTTCATACTGTACAATCTAGTTTCATATCGTACAAATTAGTTTCATGTTGTACAATGTGTTACATATTGTACAATTTAGTTTATAGTATTACAAGAGCTTGAAATTCTATCCATAAATAACTAAAATGCCTTTTATCTAGACCAAGACCTTATATACATATATAAATATTGACAGCATTTTATATATTTATGGATAGAATTTCAAGATACTATAACTACTAGTATAAATATAGGCTGATACATCAATCTTTATATATATTCTTACTGTGTTACATGTCTCATTTAATTTAATTTAATTCATGTAATTATGTTACTTTTAATATAAGCAGATAATAAGTTTCTGTATCACCAGTTGTTTAAAACACAATTAACACAAATCCCGGTCGGCACCTCAAATGTTTACCCTATCTTTCACTGTACATGGAAACTAGACTGGATCAAGTTTTAACAAAATGTTAACTAAAAGTACACCTCTTCTGTCAATATGGCACAACATTATTAAGACTGGTATCCATTTGAAGGTTATCATTACCATACATACAATGTCTAGTCTATCCAAAATCAGGCTTGTTCAACCCTGATGAAAAATGGGAACTCATTCTATGCCGATCTCACAATTTATGGCACTTTAACAATTACCAAACTATGACGTCATTAAACTTTCCCTAAAGCAACTGACCAATCAATGTACTCAAACCTCATTGCTATGTAACGGACCCAAGCAACTGACCATTCAATGTACTCAAACCTCATTGCTATGTAACAGACCCAAGCAACTGACCAATCAATGTACTCAAACATCATTGCTATGTTACAGACCCAAGCAACTGACCAATCAACATACTCAAACCTCATTGCTATGTAACAGACCCAAGCAACTGACCAATCAACATACTCAAACCTCATTGCTATGTAATGGACCCAAGCAACTGACCAATCAACATACTCAAACCTCATTGCTATGTAATGGACCCAAGCAACTGACCAATCAACATTATCAAACCTCATTGCTATGTAACAGACCCAAGCAACTGACCAATCAACATGCTCAAACCTCATTGCTATGTAACGGTCCCAAGCAACTGACCAATCAACATACTCAAACCTCATTGCTATGTAATGGGCCCAAGCAACTGACCAATCAACATACTCAAACCTCATTGCTATGTAACAGACCCAAGCAACTGACCAATCAACATACTCAAACCTCATTGCTATGTAATGGACCCAAGCAACTGACCAATCAACATACTCAAACCTCATTGCTATGTAATGGACCCAAGCAACTGACCAATCAACATACTCAAACCTCATTGCTATGTAATGGACCCAAGCAACTGACCAATCAACATTATCAAACCTCATTGCTATGTAACAGACCCAAGCAACTGACCAATCAACATACTCAAACCTCATTGCTATGTAACGGTCCCAAGCAACTGACCAATCAACATACTCAAACCTCATTGCTATGTAATAGATCCAAGCGACTGACCAATCAACATACTCAAACCTCATTGCTATGTAATAGACCCAAGCAACTGACCAATCAATGTACTCAAACCTCTTGCTATGTAATGGACCCAAGCAACTGACCAATCAACATACTCAAACCTCATTGCTATGTAATGTTCCCAAGCAACTGACCAATCAACATGCTCAAACCTCATTGCTATGTAAAGTTCCCAAGCAACTGACCAATCAACATGCTCAAACCTCATTGTTATGTAACAGACCCAAGCAACTGACCAATCAACATGCTTAAACCTCATTGCTATGTAACGGACCCAAGCAACTGACCAATGAACATGCTCAAACCTCATTGCTATGTAACAGACCAAAGCAACTGACCAATCAACATGCTCAAACCTCATTGCTATGTAACGGACCCAAGCAACTGTTCAATCAACATGCTCAAACCTCATTGCTATGTAACGGACCAAAGCAACTGACCAATCAACATGCTCAAACCTCATTGCTATGTAACGGACCAAAGCAACTGACCAATCAACATGCTCAAACCTCATTGCTATGTAACGGACCAAAGCAACTGACCAATCAACATGCTCAAACCTCATTGCTATGTAATGGACCCAAGCAACTGACCAATCAACATGCTCAAACCTCATTGCTTAGTAACGGACCCAAGCAACTGACAAATCAACATGCTCAAACATCATTGCTATGTAACGGACCCAAGCAACTGACCAATCAACATGCTCAAACCTAATTGCTATGTAACGGACCCAAGCAACTGACCAATCAACATGCTCAAACCTCATTGCTATGTAACGGTCCCAAGCAACTGACCAATCAACATGCTCAAACCTCATTGCTATATAACGGACCAAAGCAACTGACCAATCGACATGCTCAAACCTCATTACTATGTAACGGACCCAAGCAACTGACCAATCAACATGCTCAAACCTCATTGCTATGTCACGGACCCAAGCAACTGACCAATCAACATACTCAAACCTCATTGCTATGTAACGGACCCAAGCAACTGACCAATGAACATACTCAAACCTTATTGCTATGTAACGGACCCAAGCAACTAACCAATCAACATGCTCAAATCTCATTGCTATGTAACGGACCCAAGCTGGAGAGCTGGGTCTGTTCTACAGTCTTTAAAGTGTGTGCCAAACATTGCAATACTGGTTTCCCAGTCTTACCCGCTTTGACGCTTCCAGAGTGGTTTTCTGTCTCTCGCCCAAACTGAACAACTCTGCTGCTTCCTCTTCCTGCTTCCCGTGCCTGGCGCGTAGACGTCTCTTCAACTGTGTATGGAAATAGTTTAGGTTTTATACATTACAGCATGTTTATTTTTATCATTAATTCGTCATAGTAGCATTATCATGATTATTTATTATATCACCAAATGTCTAGGTCATTAAAATGATTATTAATAACATCATCCATGAATATTCCATGAATATTGATTATATCACCAAATGTCTAGGTCATTTAAATGATTATTAATAACAACATCCATGAATATTCCAAGAATATTTATTATATCACCAAATGTCTAGGTCATTTAAATGATTATTTATAACATCATCCATGATAATCCATGAATATTGATTATATCACCAAATGTCTAGGTCATTTAAATGATTATTTATAACATCATCCATGATTACCCATGAATATTGATTATATCACCAAATGTCTAGGTCATTTAAATGATTATTTATAACATCATCCATGATAATCCATGAATATTTATTATTTCACCAAATGTCTAGGTCATTTAAATGATTATTTATAACATCATCCATGATAATCCATGAATATTGATTATATCACCAAATGTCTAGGTCATTTAAATGATTATTTATAACATCATCCATGATTACCCATGAATATTGATTATATCACCAAATGTCTAGGTCATTTAAATGATTATTTATAACATCATCCATGATTACCCATGAATATTGATTATATCACCAAATGTCTAGGTCATTTAAATGATTATTTATAACATCATCCATGATAATCCATGAATATTTATTATTTCACCAAATGTCTAGGTCATTTAAATGATTATTTATAACATCATCCATGATAATCCATGAATATTGATTATATCACCAAATGTCTAGGTCATTTAAATGATTATTTATAACATCATCCATGATAATCCATGAATATTGATTATATCACCAAATGTCTAGGTCATTTAAATGATTATTTATAACATCATCCATGATAATCCATGAATATTTATTATATCACCAAATGTCTAGGTCATTTAAATGATTATTTATAACATCATCCATGATAATCCATGAATATTTATTATATCACCAAATGTCTAGGTCATTTAAATGATTATTTATAACATCATCCATGATAATCCATGAATATTGATTATATCACCAAATGTCTAGGTCATTTAAATGATTATTTATAACATCATCCATGATAATCCATGAATATTGATTATATCACCAAATGTCTAGGTCATTTAAATGATTATTTATAACATCATCCATGATATTCCAAGAATATTTATTATATCACCAAATGTCTAGGTCATTTAAATGATTATTTATAACATCATCCATGATAATCCATGAATATTGATTATATCACCAAATGTCTAGGTCATTTAAATGATTATTTATAACATCATCCATGATTATCCATGAATATTGATTATATCACCAAATGTCTAGGTCATTTAAATGATTATTTATAACATCATCCATGATAATCCATGAATATTTATTATATCACCGAATGTCTAGGTCATTTAAATGATTATTTATAACATCATCCATGATTACCCATGAATATTTATTATATCACCGAATGTCTAGGTATTTAAATGATTATTTATAACATCATCCATGATAATCCATGAATATTTATTATATCACCAAATGTCTAGGTCATTTAAATGATTATTTATAACATCATCCATGATAATCCATGAATATTTATTATATCACCAAATGTCAAGGTCATTTAAATGATTATTAATAACATCATCCATGATAATCCATGAATATTTATTATATCACCAAAATGATTATTTATAATATCATCCAAGATTATCAATGAATGTTTATAATATGTTCCAAGAAGAGTTGTAAAACATCATCTATTATTATCCATGATTATTTATAAAAAACACTCATGAATATTTAAAATAGGATACATGAATATTCATGATATCCTCTTTGGCAAACTAAAACATCATTCATCAATATACATTGTATATGACAATTTTCTTTAATGTGTAACGATATACTTGAATACAATGTATTTTAGCTACGATTATTTACAGCATCATCAAATAATTTTTATTTGTTTTCATGAATATTTATGATTTTTTTTCATTAATATTCCAATGAATGTTTATGAGGTTCACTATTTGTAATTATTTACCATTTCTTCCTGTCTCTTCTGCTGTTCCGTGATTTTACTTTGCAGGTTCTTCTGCTGTCTCATGATTGACGTGATCATTGCCTGCTTCTGTTCCTCACTGACATCAACATCCACCACTGTCTTCTCACGATGCATAGCACCGAATGGAGACTGCAAACATAGGACAAAGTTCTCAATATATGATCAACACGAATATGAAAATAAACATTTGTAACTTTTTACATATTTTCTTGGCTTGAACTGATGGTAAATTCAGTGTTTTCTCCAGAGCGCGTTTCTTGCATTTTTGACACAATTACATCTCATTTGATGCAATCAAGTTTGTTCAGTGCATCCGCTATTATGCAACCTTAAAAATACAGAAATTCAAATTACGCATATTGGTTTCAGAGTTATTTTTACAATCTAGCTGTTTTGATAGATCACATGGTCTGATTCAGGAAAACCCAAGTCACCTGGTTCTACCAAGCTACGTTAACGCTTCATTTGGTCATTAACACTATACTGATGCAATCGCATAGACGATTATGATCACATATATAATTTTCCGCGAGGCAATATTGTAGTTTGTGACAGCGCTTGCTCGCATATGACCAAGACTTAGACAACATCTGTGAAAACAAACATATGCTACAACAATAGCACTGATATATAACCAGTTTTAGGCTGTTTGTATATAAAGATGAAATGTGGAAATCGTGAAACTTTCCAAAAAAAGTTGTTTAAAATGTACGGAAAATACTCTTTTATTTTGTTTTCTATAAGGTATCGAGACGCGACATTTTAATACCAGTTTAAACATCGGCCGGTCCAAGTTTTACGGTGGTATTCCCGGCACAATTTATGTTTCTTTAACAGACGATTAAAAGGTTATGGGAAAAAGAAATCAACTTTTAGAAAATTATGTTCATTTTAAAAAAGTTAATAAATTTTCGTTAAGTTACCATTAAAATGTTATTATATTATTTTTTTAAGGTAACATTACTCTAAAACGAGTCTAGCTATGAGCCAGAAGAGAAATGCTTTTGGGAAAAAGAAAAAAACAACAAAGTTTTGTTTTTCAAAGAGTATAATGCATGGCAACCCTAAACATGTAGCTCAGCTGAAATATAAAATATTGAAATAATTTTAGTGTTTTTCATTGAAAATAGTTAGGGCCTTGGTAATTTAGCTGCGTCCATGACATTTGAAAAGTTCATGGCCCTGTGGCCATGATCATCAAAACAACTAGTTTGTGAATTGTTGCCTGAAGTGAAACATTCATTTGAAATTAAATTGTTTTGAAGTTGTTAATTGCAGATTTGATTGAGAAATTTGTGTGAAACAGGAAGTAAAACCGTTTTAGTAAAATATGTATTTTTCTACCTCCGTTTATTCAAGTTCGTTAAGTTTAAAAAAATTGGAGCTGGAGAAAACACTGTAAATTATGTTTTAGATTTACAAATATACATTCATTTTCCTAACAAAACCAAGACATGTCAATGTCTAAATATGTGTTTCATAGATTTAAGTAATTTCTGGTTATGTAATTTTGTGACTACTGGCCAGTATACATATTTCAGCATTTAAGTGAAACTAAAGTTGAGCATGCCCTTGTTAATTTGCTATCAACTTCTAGCAATGAAATCATTTTAAAATGATTTTAAATTTTCACAAGCAAGAAATTGCTTGTCGAATCTGGAAATTTAATTTTGAAGGCATTTGTTGTGTAAATTGAAAATAGTGTAAGTTAATGATATCAATCATGTTTCTGTAAAAGCCACCTCTCAACCCTGACATTGCCACTGGGATAACTGACTTCTGCCCCTCAACCCTGACATTGCCACTGGAATTACTGACTGCTACCCCTTAACCCTGACATTACCATCAGGATGACTGATTGCCACCCCTCAACGCTGACATTGCCAGTGGGATTACTGACCGCTACCCCTCAACCCTGACATTACCATCAGAATGACCGATTGCCACCCCTCAACCCTGACATTGGCACTGGGATTACTGACTGCCACCCTTCAACCCTGACATTACCATCAGGATGACTGATTGCCACCCCTCAACCCTGACATTGCCACTGAGATTACTGACTGCCACCCCTCAACCCTGACATTGCCACTGAGATTACTGACTGCCACCCCTCAACCCTGACATTTCCATCAGGATGATTGATTGCCACCCCTCAACCCTGACATTTCCATCAGGATGATTGATTGCCACCCCTCAACCCTGACATTGCCACTGAGATTACTGACTGCCACCCCTCAACCCTGACATTACCATCAGGATGACTGATTGCCACCCCTTAACCCTGACATTGCCACTGAGATTACTGACTGCCACCCCTCAACCCTTACATTACCACTGAGATTACTGACTGCCACCCCTCAACCCTGACATTACCATCAGGATGACTGATTGCCACCCCTCAACCCTGACATTACCATCAGTATGACCAATTGCCACCCCTCAACCCTGACATTGCCGCTGAGATTACTGACTGCTACCCCTCAACCCTGACATTTCCATCAGGATGACCGATTGCCACCCCTCAACCCTGACATTGCCACTGGGATTACTGACTTCTACCCCTCAACCCTGACATTTCCATCAGGATGACCAATTGCCACCCCTCAACCCTGACGTTGCCACTGAGATTACTGACTGCCACCCCTCAACCCTGACATTGCCACTGGGATTACTGACTTCTACCCCTCAACCCTGACATTACCATCAGGATGACTGATTGCCACCCCTCAACCCTGACATTGCCACTGAGATTACTGACTGCCACCCCTCAACCCTGACATTACCATCAGGATGACCAATTGCCACCTCTCAACCCTGACATTGCCAGTGGGATTACTGACTGCCACCCCTCAACCCTGACATTACCATCAGGATGACTGATTGCCACCCCTCAACCCAGACATTGCCACTGGGATTACTGACTGCCACCCCTCAACCCTGACATTACCATCAGGATGACTGATTGCCACCCCTCAACCCTGACATTACCATCAGGATGACTGACTGCCATCCCTCAACCCTGACATTACCATCAGGATGATTGATTGCCACCCCTCAACCCTGACATTGCCACTGAGATTACTGACTGCCACCCCTCAACCCTGACATTACCATCAAGATGACTGATTGCCACCCCTCAACCCTGACATTGCCACTGAGATTACTGACTGCCACCCCTCAACCCTGACATTACCATCAGGATGACAGATTGCCACCCCTCAACCCTGACATTGCCACTGAGATTACTGACTGCTACCCCTCAACCCTGACATTTCCATCAGGATTACTGATTGCCACCCCTCAACCCTGACATTGCCACTGAGATTACTGACTGCCACCCCTCAACCCTGACATTGCCATCAGGATGACTGATTGCCACCCCTCAACCCTGACATTGCCACTGAGATTACTGACTGCCACCCCTCAACCCTGACATTACCATCAGGATGACTGATTGCCACCCCTCAACCCTGACATTGCCACTGGGATTACTGACTGCTACCCCTCAACCCTGACATTTCCATCAGGATGACCGATTGCCACCTCTCAACCCTGACATTGCCACTGAGATTACTGACTGCCACCCCTCAACCCTGACATTACCATCAGTATGACCGATTGCCACCCCTCAACCCTGACATTGCCACTGGGATTACTGACTGCCACCCCTCAACCCTGACATTTCCATCAGGATGACCGATTGCCACCTCTCAACCCTGACATTGCCACTGAGATTACTGACTGCCACCCCTCAACCCTGACATTACCATCAGTATGACCGATTGCCACCCCTCAACCCTGACATTACCATCAGGATGACCAATTGCCACCCCTCAACCCTGACATTGCCATCAGGATGACTGATTGCCACCCCTCAACCCCGACATTGCCACTGAGATTACTGACTGCCACCCCTCAACCCTGACATTACCATCAGGATGACTGATTGCCACCCATCAACCCTGACATTGCCATCAGGATGACTGATTGCCACCTCTCAACCCTGACATTGCCACTGAGATTACTGACTGCCACCCCTCAACCCTGACATTACCATCAGGATGACTGATTGCCACCTCTCAACCCTGACATTGCCACTGAGATTACTGACTGCCACCCCTCAACCCTGACATTACCATCAGGATGACTGATTGCCACCTCTCAACCCTGACATTGCCACTGGGATTACTGACTGCTACCCCTCAACCCTGACATTTCAATCAGGATGACCGATTGCCACCTCTCGCCCCTGACATTGCCACCAAGATTACTGACTGCCACCCCTCAACCCTGACATTACCATCAGGATGACCGATTGCCACCCCTCAACCCAGACATTGCCACTGGGATTACTGACTTCTACCCCTCAACCCTGACATTTCCATCAGGATGATTGATTGCCACCCCTCAACCCTGACATTGCCACTGAGATTACTGACTGCCACCCCTCAACCCTGAAATTACCATCAGGATGACCAATTGCCACTCCTCAACCCTGACATTGCCACTGAGATTACTGACTGCCACCCCTCAACCCTGAAATTACCATCAGGATGACCAATTGCCACTCCTCAACCCTGACATTGCCACTGGGATTACTGACTGACACCCCTCAACCCTGACATTACCACTGAGATTACTGACTGCCACCCCTCAACCCTGACATTGCAATCAGGATAACAGACTGCTACCCCTCAACCCTGACATTGCCACTGAGATTACTGACTGCCACCCCTCAACCCTGACATTTCCATCAGGATGACCAATTGCCACCCCTCAACCCTGACATTGCCACTGAGATTACTGACTGCTACCCTTCAACCCTGACATTTCCATCAGGATTACTGACTGCTACCCCTCAACCCTGACATTGCCAGTGGGATTACTGACTGCCAACCCTCAACCCTGACATTGCCATCAAAATAACTGACTGCCACCCCTCAACCCTGACATTGCCACTGGGATTACTGACTGTACCGCTCAACCCTGACATTTCAGTCAGGATTACCGACTGCCAGCCCTCAACCCTGACATTGACATCTAGATTACTGACTGCCATCCCTCAACCCTGACATTGCCACCGGGATTACTGACTGTCACCCCTCAACCCTGACATTACAATTGGGATTACAGATTGCCACCCCTCAACCCTGACATTGCCATCTGGATTACCAACTGCCAACCCTAAACCCTGACATTGCCATTGGGCTTATCGACTGCCACCCCTCAACCCTGACATTGCCATCGAGATTACAGATTGCCACCCCTCAACCCTGACATTGCCATCTGGATTACCAACTGCCAACCCTCAACCCTGATATTGCCATCGGGATTATCGACTGCCACCCCTCAACCCTGACATTGACATCTAGATTACTGACTGCCATCCCTCAACACTGACATTGCCATCGGGATAGCAAACTGTCACCCCTCAACCCTGACATTGCCATCGAGATTACTGACTGCCAACCCTCAACCCTGACATCGCTATCTGGATAACCGATTGCCACCCCTCAACCCTGGCACTGCCATCGGGATAACTGACTGCCACCCCTCAACCCTTACATTGCCATCTGGATTACTGACTGCCACGCCTCAACCTTTACACTGCCACCGGGATTACTGACTGCCAACCCATGGAATATTTTTTATACTTCTGTGAAAGGTGCAAGTTTTATTAAGTCTTTCCTGTTTTGTTTAATCATCAAACTTGCAACTTTTGGCATAAGAGGCCAACACTCTTACCATGCACTACCTCCCCTCTGTAGTGATGGGTAAATGACCTCGAGACTGAGCCTTGCAATGCTCTAATGAGTCATTGGAACTTAAATAATAAATAAAAAAGAACTTCAAACTTTCTGGACTTACTGGAGTTGCATCTTTTCTACTTGCTGGACTTTTACCGGAAGTGCCATCATCAAATCCATCAAGAGTGTCCTCCCTTTCCATAAAAATCTTGGCCGCCTTCCTCGCTTCTTTTCTCTCTGCAAGCCTCTGTTGTAACTGTAAAGTAGTGGTTAGCAGTAAAACTATGCTGGGTACAGTTTTGTTGTCCCCTGCCCCCATGACATATCCTAAAGTGAATGTTATAGAACATTATGACAAAAACAATAACTGCGACATTCACTGTGACCTTTAACATTTTCTGATTTATTTTGTAGTGGTACCTGGTACCCGGAACAAAGCCAACAATCTTTCCATGCTGACCATTCTATGCAGGGCAACAAAAGTGAGAAGACGGAAAGAAACAATAAAAGATACAGGCATATAAAATATAGAACTACAAACCAAGTTTGATTGTTTGCCGCGCTCCTGTTCAATATTTTCTTTAACATTATTCATCTGGTCCTCGACAAGTTTCAACATGTGGCGCACGGACAGTTCTTCATAATCCTTCTGTTCACGGGACATACGCTTCACTGCAAGTTTCTGCATCATCACCTCCTTCTGCTTGTGCATATCATCCATCACAGCCTGCAATATGGAAATTTATACTTACGGTATTTACACCGAATAAACGCACCCCTAATAAATGCCAATTTTTTTTTTAATTATTTGACCCAAATAAACTCCCCCCTTTTGAAAAATGAATTGCACATGGGGGCATTTATTTGGGGGAATATGGTATGTTTGAATTTAAAAGAAACTAGTTTCAAGTAATTCATATTTCAGCCCATGTTTATGAGATAACTGATACATTAATCTACATTTAGGGGAAAAACTATTACTTTACTTCGCAATTATTAAAGGAAAATAGGAAAATTTATACTTTAGGTGAAATTTAAAAGAAAATTTACTCTTAAGGCAATATTTAAAGGAAAATTTATACTTTAAGTGATATTTAAAGGAAAATTTATACTTTAGGCGATATTTTAAGGAAAATTTTAAAGGAAAATTTATACTTGAGGTTTAATTTAAAGGAAAATTGATAACCAATACATCAATAGGCATGAATGATTGAGTTTAGCCAGGTCAAGTACACGTCAATGATCTTATAGTTATACATCTACTGTGTAAGTTTGGAGAAGATCCAATAAAAACTACTGGTATTGTTGCTAGACTGCACACATGACCAAATAATGCAACTTTTGATGATTCAAGATATTACTCAGACATAACTTATTTAATTTGGCCCTAAAGTCAAGAGCTTGTCCAATACCTCATAGCTATCTAACATGTGTAAGTTTGGTGAAGATCTGAAAAACGTGCATGCACACAACCTAAATGTTAACTAACATAATATGGACAATGGACAAATTGGGGATACAATAACAAGTGATGGACACAAGTCAAGTACAATGAACTATTCTCAATATGGCCAAGTTTGTCCAAATGTAAAATCTTAAATCCATGCAATTATATTTTTGAGTTATGATTAAGCAGAATCTGATGCTACAAACATACTTTACCATCTTTGTACTATTCAGTTTCTTACAGATGAATTTTGAAAAAAATCACGCAATGTAAATCTTTGGCCAACTTTTACCCTAGGGTCAGAAAAAAATATAAACCTGTTTTTTATCTTCATATTCCTGCATTAGTTTTTCTTTGACTGCCTCATCATCAATGACTTCCCCTTCTGCTGCTGCATTCTGCCGCGCTGAAACATGGATTATATGGAACAATTACTTAAGAGGGCCTCATGGAAGATTACTTTGTAACTATAAAGACTACTACCGGTACTATTATTAAGATATTTTATTGATATGCTAAACTGATAATCAAACTTTCTGTATAAATAATATAGACAGCAGTTTTCTATATCCACATAACACATTATTCAAGTTTTGTTTCATAATAGTGGAAAGTAATGACATTAATAATAATAATAATAATAATAATAATAATAATAACAATAAACTGTGGTCAATGTTTTTTTCATTATTTTTTATTTTCACACTCAAATATAAACAAAGGATTTATTAGATTGGGAATACTTTAAAAAACAAGAATTCCGCGGAATGATATGTCTCGCCGTGGCTGCTTTGACCGTAAATACACACATGGGAAAGATAAAGAATAAAAATTCTTTTAAATAAATTAAAAAAAAACAGTACTCAGCATCTGCATTATATTATGTAATGCAAGGTGTTAGTTGTAACTATGATCCAAGTATGAGTGTCCTACATGTAGCACTAGTACTTATTGAGAAATAGTCTAAAAATGAAAACTTAACATTAGAGGTAAATGCAAAATTCAGCATCAAACAATGTCAATGGACCATGAAATGTAGGTCACTCTCAGCATCTGCAGTATATAATGTGATGCAGGGTGTCAGTTGTATCTATGATCCAAGTATGAGTGTCCTAGTACTTGCACTTGTTGAGAAATATTGTAAACATGAAAACTTAACGTTGGAGCTAAATATAAATGTTTGACGCCGTCACCAGAAAAGCAACACCTTAATCTCCTCTCTCCTTTGTTGTGGCGAGACAATAAAATGGATGATTGCCATAGTTTAAAATCCGACTTTTTTTTTTAAGAGTTATATGGTGATGCTGCTGATGTTGTTGATCATTAAGAGAATTCATAGAAAGTTAAGTTTACGTATCATAGGTTGACTGTTAGAGTTTATTATATTTTAAATGGATTATAATAAATACAACTAGAATGTAAGTTGATCTGGAAAGACCATTTCACAGTATATCAATTAAAGGCCAAAAAAATTGTTTGTTTGGTTAAATATTTATTATTATTTTTAAGCCATCGGGAGTTAGCAAATGATCAGTTAACCTAATAATTTTTTCTTGGGATCCTGGACGGTTAACGAGTGCTCAAACACACCCATCTCCGCAAGTAACCGATAACTTTCCCAATTGAACCATCAGTGAGAAACGTATGAGAATTAGACGCAAAGGACTTCAGTATTCATTCAAACCATTTTAGCCTCTTAATGCAGGTGATTTCTAGACACATATATCAGTCCTATATATGTGAATATTGTCAGAGTAGAAGGCAACGCATCTGTTTAACATAAGGTATAATTGTGAAATTGAAAGAGGTCATTACAGAAATATAGAAAGAGATCGAAGGTAATGTACATTGTGTGATGTAAATGTTGTAGAAGATGAGTTTCACTTTTTACTGTGTTGTTATATATATGCAGATAAAAGAGAAGCATATTTGCCATTTAAATATTTTAATAATCCAAATGAACATGAACATAAGTTTACCATAAAATGACACTTTGATAAAATCTGTAGCAACTTATTTCCGTTATGCCTTTAAAAGACGAAAGGAAGTTCTATGTGTTACTAGTTAAGCTATACACTAATGTATATGTACTATGCTATAATATTTCTGTTTTATGCATGTATAGCTGCATATAAATGAAGTAATACTTTGTGTAATCCCGAAAACTCACGTACTGTTTTGTTAACATTTATTTGTATAAAAATATGTTGCATGGGCTGGTGGCCTTATAGCAACTATTCTCATTGTCATTGTCATTGTATAATGTAGGTTAACGTAAGCACAGTTTTGTCCATTTAACAATTCTTACTGCTGAAGTAAATTATTTACACAATGAATATTTAAAAAATAAAAACAATGAATTGAAATGATATACTCATTATGCATTCACATGGTAGCATAGATAGTGTTGACCGCACATGCTAGAGGTTGTGGGTTCGATTCCCAGCTCGGCTCCATGTCTCTCAAAACACAACACTCAGTACTTGTTCTACCCAGGAAGCGAGCTTGATCCTTTTTTTTTTATTTTGAAATATTCTGAATAAACCATTATGCTTTCTTTCATTTATTTTGCATATTTGGCAAAACTGAAATAATTATGGAACAATATGATAAAGTCTATATGAAATGTAAAATAACTGTTATGGAAGCAGATTTACACAAGCTTCTAAAGCTTTTTTCTGTATCATTTCCACATAATTTGTTAAATTTATGTCTTAATGCTTTATTGTTAAATGTATGCTAAACATATTTACTAATGTGAATAAAATATTAATATAACTCAAGAGTGTTTCATATAAGCTCTGAGTTTTCTTTACAATCAAGCTAAAACAAATTAGTGTAAACTAAACATTCACAGAGAATAAACTTAGAATGTTGCTGAAGATGATCAGTTCATGGCTGATGAAGTCTAGCTAGTAAAGATAGCAGGTACAGTGAACTATGCACATATACATATGGTGAGAAACAAGCATATAGAGTGTCACTCTTGAGGCCCAATAGGACCTGAATCTCTCTACTGGCAACAAATGGACAGATGAACATTTCAGTGGAAATACTTTTTGTAAGTACTTCTTTATTAAAACCTTTAGGAGACCACCATGCAATGCTTCATATAAAACATCTAAGGTCTAGGCCTTAAACTTAAAAGAATGTTTTTATAATGTTTCGCTTAAAATGTGCTTACAAGTCTGTGATGGAGCATTTGTGGACGAATCAGACTGGTTCAATAACATGTCCTTGATCTTGTGGTTACATAACTGCTGTACGCGTTTGGTTAAGATTCAATGAAAATGGGGGTGTTATTGCGTCTTCAACATTTTCCTTATATAACTCTTTGTAAAACAGTGACCCCTGTGGCAGCCCCGAATTTAACCCCAGGGACCTAATCTCAACAAACTTTTTAGGGGAAAATGTTTTTTGAAGTTTTTCTTCAACAAATCTTATGGGGACCTCCATACAATGCTACATGTTAAATATCTAAGGTCTACAAGAAAAAGGTTAACGGAAGGACAACGGATGGACGATGGACAATTTACCATGAACTAAGCCCTGCTAAAAACTATTATATATAAATGTCATAGTAATGATCATTAACCAAGTTAGTATCTACAATGTACATAAACTTAGCAACAGTTGTATAATCAAAATTTATTTCAATATAATAAATGAAAGAAAACAGAAACGTATGGGGCATGTCCAATGTACAAATAGCTCTCTCCCCCTCCCCCAACCCCCACCACAAAAAAGATGATAATGGTAAAATGATGAAAAAATGTCAATTCTTATTAAGTTAGTTTTGATGTACTATTGGCTATATTTTATGAATAAAACACCCAAGTGACATTGACTTTCATGCGGAATGCTATTTCAGTGAGCAGGTTTTACCATTTAAGCTTCAAAAACTAAAGTAAAAATGGATTGTTTATACCAGATAAATATATAAACATAAATAAATAGTGTTAGTATAATATAATAAACTCATACTGTGTTCCAGATTACTACTTCACTAGCATGGATAATACTGATTTGACTGACTTTAGTAAAATTACTTTCAGTTTTATTAAAACAAATATTAGTTGTAGACTATATTAGCTACCAAAACACCAGGGGTCGTATCCATTAACCATTCCTGAGAATATTCTTAGACTTCAGCTTGATTATTCAAATTTCAACCATTACTTAGATAATTGGTCACCATAACAAATAGTATAAGAATAATTGAGAGTTTAAATGACTAGGTTTTCTTTATGCTTGCAAATTTTGGTTTCTAAGAATGGTTTCTAAATGTGTTTTTTTAAATTCATTCTTGAGTTCAAGTCTAAAAAGATTGGTGAAGACCTATCCAGATCTCACTGTTCGCTTGGTGGCCATTATGCTATGAATATTTTAAGGTTTCATAAATTATGTTTAAATAAATGATTGATTGAATATTTAGCATCATTTTCATGCCATCGAGGGCTAACAGACGTTCAGTTAACCTAACAACTGTTTCCTGGGATCCTGAAAGGTTAACCAGTACTCGAGCACACCCCATCTCCCCAAGTAACTGATAACTACTTGAATCAGCGGTGATAATGAGAAGCAATATATTATATATCAATCATCACAGAGATTGTTGCTGAGCGGAGATTTGAACTCATGACCCCTGGATTGACATGCTAAAGACTGAGCTAATCGGGCCGCGCAAATTATGTTAAAACATGGACTACATTTCTATGACTACAAGTAGTGGCTAAACTAGAAGACAAAATAATAACCTCAATGCAACTTTTTTCTACACCATAATTATAAGTCATACCTCTTTCCAGTCCTGAAATTATTTAATAAAGCACACATGACAAAAATCTTTAAATATATATTCCAAGAAAAAACAAAACAGGAAATGTTTTTCCATAACAAAAATTTAGTCATAACAAGAGTTGTCAGAAGACAACAAAGCTTGCCAATAGGATAAAACTCAACACCCATGCAAAGATTGAGATTGGAGGCAAACACCAAAATTTAAACGCAACTAAATACAAAAGTTTTAAACATGGGTGTCTACAGACGAAAAATTAAGTCTAAAAGGGCCATAACTCTGCCAAAATGCAACCCAGAGTTATGGTTCTTGTCTCTGTGTGTTCCATTGAAGATGGTGAACACACATGCGAAGTTTCATTCACATACAATGAGTGGTTGCATAGATATCTTACTTGATAAAAAACTTTAACCTGAAAAATTAATTAAAAAAAGGGACATAACTCCAAAATGCAATCCAGAGCTATGGTTCTTGTCTGTGTGTGTTCCATTCATGATGGTGAACACACATGCAAAGTTTCATTCACATCAAATGAGTTGTTGCATAGATATCTTAAACTTAAACACAACTAAATGCAAAGTTTAACCTGGGTGTCTAAGTCCAAAAAGAGCCATAACTATGCGATAATGCAATCCAGAGTTATGGATATTGTATGTGTGTGTTCCATTGATGATGGTGAATACACATGCTAAGTTTCATTCATATCCAATGAGTTGTTGCATAGATATCTTAAACTTAAACGCAAAAATTTAACCTGGGTGTCTGCAGACGCCGACGCTGGGGTCATGGCAAAAGCTCTCCTTGGACTTCGTCCAGGCGAGCTAAAAATCAACCTAGATATACAGAACAAAACCTACACATTTTTGTTTGTTATTTAACAAAATAATAGCATCTCTCTATTCATTGTAATTTAATTTTAACTTTTATTTTTACTTTAATTTTTAATCTTATTCCTACAATTAATATATCTATTTTTTTTGTATAAAAAAAACAACAACAAATACAAGGATAGTCACAATCTATTATTATTCCTAACAACAAACCTTTCTCAATTTCTTTCTCCTTCCCTGCTTCAAAGTCAGCCTCCATCTGTGCGAGAGTCTCCTGAAACTTCTCCTCGATGGACTCCTTCTCGTCCGTGCCGCCCTTCATCAGTGACACGTGGAATATCGTACGTGACAGATTGTCAAACCAGCCCTCTCTACATGCGACATGTTGACTTTTTTTCATCTCTCGTAACATCTTTTCATCCTAGAGAGAAATTGATTTTTTTCTGCTTTTAGAATTTTAAACATTAAATAAAAAGTATTTCATCAACTGCTAATTTCTTCCTATATAAATGTTTCCTATATCAACAATAAAGAAAAATATGTAAATTTTTACTGTTGTTATAAGGTGTTTAACATCACTTTCAACAATGTTTTAGTGATATCGCGACACATTGGAGTATCATGCGGCAGATACATGGTATAATACCCCACCCAATCACATTATACTGACACTGGGTTGACCAGACCTAGAACTATCCTCTAAGTGCTAACTCCAAGCTAGGAACAATTTTTCAAGTCTTTGGTTTGATCCTGCCAGAGATCAAACCTACAATTTTCCACATGTGAGGCAGACTCTCTACCACTAGACCACTACTGCAGTGTAATGTACATTGTATACTCGGACAACTTTAAGGAGGCAAAAAGCATACAGATGATTATAGGGTTACATTTTCCATTCTTATCTATTTAACATAGATTATGAAACAACTATACAAATCAAGCTCGAAGTATTCCTAAGTACAACCAATATTTTAAGCATAATTATGTAAATATAGTGTGTTGCTGAAGGACACACAACATGGCCCTGGTCTGGTATTGGACTCTCCCTCAAATGCTCTACCACCATACATATACCATGTTATTCCCTACCAGAGTCCTAGTTCTTTCTCTGTCAAAGATAATAATCAGAAATTCCATTGCAGATGATCAATAGATGTTAAACCTTTAGTTATTACCGATAAATTGAAAAAAAAAAATTCAACTCAATTCCAAATTGAATTTCCAGTTTCTTATTTCCAATCATAAAATCAACCGAACACATGCCAGTCACAAAGTATACCTGTTCTTCCATCAACTTCTGCATGGCTCTGTTCTCGGAGATTTGTTTTTCCTGCAGGTCTGTCATCATGGCAACCTGTAGCTCTTCCTCCATCCTGTCAGCTGACATGTCAGATTTTTTCTGCTGCAGCAGACGCTTCTCAACTGGCGATATAAAAAATTACAATAAACAACTTGTCTATACACTTTATTTGCTTAATAAATAATCTACATGAATTAAAGTGAGGAAAATATATCAGGCTCAAACAAACCATGTCTCTGCTTGACATGTCATTGGTGAGCTGTGAACAGCTAGAGAGCATAAACATTTTATCACTGTGGTTGAGAGTGATCTTGCTCGATACAGAAGTTTTCTATAAAAAGATAAATATTTATGGCAGCTTCCAGCTGGGTGCCTACTTGAACTGAGGTACAATGCCTACCAAACCCACCATTATTCATGGGGATAATGTAACAATTGCTGACTGACTGACTTGTGAAATCTCGTATTGTTTACCTCCCATTACTGAGGTTGTGGGGTAAAATAAGATTTGCCAGTTACTCTTCTGACAGGTGGATGGCTCATCTGAAGACATCCACTACACTAGCTGCACCGTATGACCTTTATTATTATGATCCATTATTCATATAAAATCACACCTTCTAGTCTGCACACAAGTGCCTCAGCCAGTATCTTGATCTGATCAGATCTGTTCTTGGCAACGTCCGCCATATGTTGCTGGCTCTTCTCTACTGTCATATTGGCCTCGTCAAGCTCGCTGGCCATCTGGGCAGAATGTTTACGCCAGCGCATCTGCTCCTGCTCTAGACGAGTCAATTCTGATTTCAACTCCTGAAACAATACAAAAATAAAGAAAAATTACATGTGTGAAGTATTGAAAATTTTATATTTCAGATTGTATGAGATTATATCACATTTAAGCAATAGAAATATGATGAAGAATATCTTAAATATTGTTTAGCATATTTATATTACTTCAATTGTGATACAAATCTGTACAACTTAGACAAATCATGCTCAAGTCTTCCTGGGTAGAACCAGAACAAAGCATAATTATGCAGATAAAGTGTCTTACTCAAGGATGCCACACATAGCCGTGGCAGAGGATCAAACTACGACCCTTCTACGGTCTGCAATCCTGGGTCCGATAATAATAATATTTTAGACTGGTGCCTATGTTCAGAAAACCATTTTGAAGATATCAGCAGCATGTTATTTTCTTTTTCCAAACAACACCCCCATTCCCCATCATCACATTTTTTGTTAGGAAAAAAAATACAGAAAAAGAAAAAAAGCTCAATGATCTTGAATGATTCTTCTGACAGAATCTTTCTTGGTTAAGAATGACCATAACAGTTACTATTGTAACAAGTTTATAGTTAGTTTATCTGGGGGCACATGAAAGGTTTTAATCTCACTCTAAAGAGAATCGAAGATAACAGTTTCTGAAAGAAATCTTAAAATTTTTATAGACAGCACGCTGCTGTTAAAGGAAAGATTTTTACAAAGTAAATGTAAATTGATCTGACAAACACTGATAGGATACAAATGGAAGATTAAGACACATGACAACAACAAAACTAGGGTTCATTACAATACTGTTCTATCTACATACAGACAAATAAGGAAATAGAGCAATGTTGCACTGACCCATCAAAAAAAGATAAAACAAAGTCAGCTTAGTTTCATCAATGAGGTCTGAAAGAAATATTCAAAATGTATATAAAGGACATTTACAGAGTCTTGTTCACTGTTAAATTTTTTCGCTTGTTGTTTATCTGCCCTAGCAATGTCCATCAAGGCCATTAACATGTCCATTTCTTCTTCCTGCTTGTTCTCCACTGTTGTCATTAACGCCTCTTGTATACTCTGGCCTAGAAAACATTTAGAATACACAATTTTATCAAAATTTATCAAAAAGGGATGTTTATCAAGTTCTCAGTCACAAAAGAAATAATAAATGAAACTGAACCTGACAGTAATGCTCAAGTTTGAGCAAAGTGCACAATTTCATCAAAAACAAAAAAATTTGTTTTGGTACAAATGTTTTGAGATCTTCAAATATCTATAATAACCAACCACAACTTTATACATTGACATTATGAAAGTAATTAAGAAACTTATCTGCTAAATTATTTTTATTGCAACTATTATTTCTAATAATTCAAAAAGAAATAACTGGTGTGGATAAACCTTTTCATTATTTTATCATTATTATTTAAATAAATTATTAGCAATGACAACGTTTTATTTTTAAATAACATAAAAATACACTGATGAAGTCACGTCTAATTTTTCCCTCAGCAACAACAGAGATTTAGTGGAAGCAAACCTTCAGCTTGTTTTACAGCATCTTCTAACGCTGCCTTCTCCTCTTCCTCCAGGAGTTTCTTTTCCATTTCATCTGTATTTAATGGAGTCCCATGCTTTTTACGTCGACGAGCCTCGAGGCGCTCCTGTGCAGCGAGTCGTTGCCTTTCCCGCTCTGCTTCAATACTGACAAAAAAGTTAAGTTTTTGTTTTATGTTGAAGCAGTTGTATTGCTTTTAGCCATGGCGACCATGTTATGTTTAGCTACGACAAGCCATAGAATTATTATTGGACCACACTGCCCTCATTGAGTTCAGAACAAGCACAATCGTCACTCACCAAATCAAAAAACAGTGATACAGTTAAAACACTTTAAAATTTCAATCGGCTTGCCTTTAGTAATGAATAGAACTAATTATTGACTGTGGTGTGTGCATCTTTCACAAAACAAAAAACTCCATTTTCTAAAAAAGAAATTTTAGAACAAGCTACCTATCAGGCATGCTGCTGGTAGCGGCCATAAAGAATCAGATCAAAATAACTCGTCCAAACAAAGTACAGTAAAACCTGTATTAGTGGCCACCTGTATTAAGCAACCAATTTCTTAAACAGCCACATTTTCTATTTAAATTTTTACCAGTTACCATTTTTATAATTTTAGGTTTACTCAACCTGTATTAAGGAGCCACTTGGCTTGAGTTTTGCTCTTTCCATTGAGTGGCTGCTTAAAAGAGGTTTGACCATACATGTACATGTATAACTGTGGTTTGATTAATGTTTCCCTTGCAGTATTGTGTAAATGTGTTATGTTAATTAAATAACAGTTGAACGTTATCTTGAAATCAGTTTATCACAGGAAGTGAACAGTTATATTTCCAAATGAATTACACCTAACAAATATACTGCAATCCAAGTAGGAACTTAAGAGATGCAACTTTGGTTAGTAATCTATGTTTTGTATTTATATCTATTTAAAATATGGAATGCCTACCAAATTTGAAAATGTCCTCACATTTTTCCTTTATTGTCTCCACAAATACTTGGCAGGGCAGTGACCTTAAGTTATCGCGGCGGAAGCACATTATTATAAAAAAATTTATATTGTTGGCATACAGGTACAATGTCATGCAGAGACAGACAGATATTCATTCAAATGATATGAATTTAAGCATCATTTTATGTCATTGAGAGCTAACAGCACCCATATCTTTAAGTAACTGAAAAATTTCCCACTTGAATCATAGGTGAGAGATGCATAATGTTGTATATCAATCATCATCTGAATGGACTGACTTCAATATCCCAGACAACCTCTCCTACAAGTTTACGATAGATATTATTACTATTACAGTACTTACCCTTGCTCTCGTCTCTTATCATTCTCTTTTGAATTAAAAATAATTGTCGCAACAGTTTCCAATTTCTGACTCTTCTGCATCAGTCGTTCATCACGCTTTATTTTGGCAATCTCTAGCTGCCTCTGTCGTTCCATTGACACTTTGTCCATCTGATTGGATAAAGTTCTCAGCAGACGTAATTTCTCATCTTCAAAATCACGTTCCAGGTTTTCCAGAATGTTCTGTGAAGGTATAAATGTAAAATATATATAGTTCAACTCTACACCTTCTCAATGTGCTTCACATGTATGTTTTTTTATTATTTTTTACAAAGCAAAAGGAAAGAATTTGCAATGTTGGACAGAAAAGGAATTATCACACTTGCTTTATTTACATATTATAACACTTTAAGCAATTAACATTTACCTTTGGTTTTGTATTTGTTAACTTAACTACAAAATATTTCACACTTGTGTTCTAAATAATCAGAAATTTCTGTACTAGCCTAGTTATAGTATTTGAAGGTTATATGTTTTACTTATATGTGGTTTTGCGCCTTTTTCAGCTGTATTTCAGTTATCTAATGGTGCTCTGCAGTGTACCAAATCAAGGTTCCTAGGATCCATTAGGTACTTAACCAGTACTGGACAGACCTTATCTTTGCAAGTCACTAACCACTTCCCTACACATTCAGATCTCTGTATTTCCACATTCACACGCAGATTAGTGGTCCTGTGGTTAAGGCCTTGGACTGGGATTCTAGGGGTCCCAGGTTCGATCCCCCAACTAGAAATACACAGTCTTTCGGATGAGTCTTTAACAAAAAAGGTCCCATATCTCGGTGCAAGTAAAAGAATCAGGGATGTCACAAAAAGGTCTTCTGTATCTCTTCACTAGCCTCCAAAAAACCTCAAATTACTAATACTCTTATGGGAAACCATTGGTAATTGTTAAATTAAAATATCATCATCATCTACATTCACATATAGCAGTTATACCCGTCTCTTCTGCATCATCTACATTCACATATAGCAGTTATACCCTTCTCTTCTACATCAACTACATTCACATATAGCAGTGACACCCGTCTCTTCTGCATCATCTACATTCACATAAAGCAGTTTTACCCTTCTCTTCTACATCATCTACATTCACATATAGCAGTTACACCCGTCTCTTCTGCATCATCTACATTCACATATAGCAGTTATACCCTTCTCTTCTACATCATCTACATTCACATATAGCAGTTATATACCCTTCTCTTCTACATCATCTACATTCACATATAGCAGTTACACCCGTCTCTTCTGCATCATCTACATTCACATATAGCAGTGATACCCTTCTCTTCTACATCATCTACATTCACATATAGCAGTTATATACCCTTCTCTTCTACATCATCTACATTCACATATCGCAGTTTTACCCTTCTCTTCTGCATCATCTACTTTCACATATAGCAGTTATACCCTTCTCTTCTACATCATCTACATTCACATATAGCAGTTATACCCTTTTCTTTTACATCATCTACATTCACATATAGTAGTTATACCCTTCTCTTCTACATCATCTACATTCACATATCGCAGACATACTCTTCTCTTCTACATTCACATATAGCAGTTTTACCCTTCTCTTCTACATCATCTACATTCACATATAGCAGTTTTACCCTTCTCTTCTGCATCATCTACTTTCACATATAGCAGTTATACCCTTCTCTTCTACATCATCTACATTCACATATAGCAGTTATACCCTTTTCTTCTACATCATCTACATTCACATATAGCAGTTTTACCCTTCTCTTCTACATCATCTACATTCACATATAGCAGTTATACACTTCTCTTCTGCATCATCTACATTCACATATAGCAGTTATACCCTTTTCTTCTACATCATCTACATTCACATATCGCAGACATACTCTTCTCTTCTACATTCACATATAGCAGTTATACCCTTCTCTTCTACATCATCTACATTCACATATAGCAGTTTTACCCTTCTCTTCTGCATCATCTACTTTCACATATAGCAGTTATACCCTTCTCTTCTACATCATCTACATTCACATATAGCAGTTATACCCTTTTCTTCTACATCATCTACATTCACATATAGCAGTTTTACCCTTCTCTTCTACATCATCTACATTCACATATAGCAGTTATACCCTTCTCTTCTGCATCATCTACATTCACATATAGCAGTTATACCCTTTTCTTCTACATCATCTACATTCACATATCGCAGACATACTCTTCTCTTCTACATTCACATATAGCAGTTATACCCGTCTCTTCTACATCATCTACATTCACATATAGCAGTCATACCCTTCTCTTCTACATCATCTACATTCACATATTGCAGTTATACTCTTTTCTTCTACATCATCTACATTCACATATCGCAGACATACTCTTCTCTTCTACATCATCTACATTCACATATCGCAGTCATACTCTTCTCTTCTACATTCACATATAGCAGTGTTACCCTTCTCTTCTACATCATCTACATTCACATATCGCAGTCATACTCTTCTCTTCTACATTCACATATAGCAGTTATACCCTTTTCTTCTACATCATCTAC
Source organism: Panopea generosa (assembly GCA_029582155.1). Lineage (NCBI taxonomy): Eukaryota > Metazoa > Mollusca > Bivalvia > Adapedonta > Hiatellidae > Panopea > Panopea generosa. Next base: position 67,112,628 of record CM055903.1, on the reverse strand, counting down.
ATTCACATATCGCAGTCATACTCTTCTCTTCTACATTCACATATAGCAGTTTTACCCTTCTCTTCTGCATCATCTACATTCACATATAGCAGTCATACTCTTCTCTTCTACATTCACATGTAGCAGTTATACCCTTCTCTTCTACATCATCTACATTCACATATAGCAGTTATACCCTTCTCTTCTGCATCATCTACATTCACATATAGCAGTTATACCCTTCTCTTCTACATCGTCTACATTCACATATAGCAGTCATACCCTTCTCTTCTACATCATCTACATTCACATATAGCAGTTATACCCTTCTCTTCTACATCGTCTACATTCACATATAGCAGTTATACCCTTCTCTTCTACATCATCTACATTCACATATAGCAGTTATACCCTTCTCTTCTACATCATCTACATTGACATATAGCAGTTATACCCTTCTCTTCTACATCGTCTACATTCACATATAGCAGTCATACCCTTCTCTTCTACATCATCTACATTCACATATAGCAGTTATACCCTTCTCTTCTACATCGTCTACATTCACATATAGCAGTCATACCCTTCTCTTCTGCATCATCTACATTCACATATAGCAGTTATACCCTTCTCTTCTACATCATCTACATTCACATATAGTAGTTATACCCGTCTCTTCAGCTTCTCCTCCTGCACCTCCTCCTCCTCTATAATGGCATCCACTGTTGTGTCATCAGTCGATAGACCCTCCGCCTCACGCTCAGCTATCAGCTCCTTCTTACGAGCCAATCGCTCCTGAAGTTTTTGTTTCTGAGATTTCTTGCTCTCCCCAATCAACTCATCTAGCACTGGATTGGACAGTACAAGTAATATAATCATAAGTACATTGTGTTTCCATGGTGAGCAAGGTATATTAAACTGTTCATGTAAAAATGAACTAAACTAAACATTAAATGCTATTGCATCAAAACAATATTATACAGACCCAGTTTTATTATTGATGGAAATCTTACAATGAATCAGAGTTGAACCATCGTCCTTTTGCAAGTTGCTAGCAAACATTCTCATATAAATATTTGGTATTGAGCTTGGCTTGAACCCACAACCTCAGCGGTGAGAGGTAAGTTACTGTGATCATTAAATGACAGTGCCTTAGACCACTTGGCCACAGAGGACCTACAGTTTATCATGTTAAAAAGTGTTGTTATGCGATAAACAGAACTTTAATGTGATAAGATTTAATGTGAAATATTAACACATTAAACTACTTTTACTATGTTAAACTATATTTGATTGATTGAATATATGGCATCTTTTTTATGCCATCGAGGACTAACAGATGATCAGTTAGCCTAACCACTATTTCCTGGGATCCTGGAAGGTTGACCAATACTCGAGCACATCCCATCTCCGGAAGTAACTGATAACTTTCTCACTTGAATCAGAGATGTGAGACAAATGATAATGAGATGCAATGTCATATATCAAACATCACGGAGATTGTGGCCGAGCGGAGGTTCAAAGTTATGACCCCTGGATTGACAGTCAGATGCGCTAATGACTGAGCTAAGTGGGCCCAGCAATGCACAACATACAAGGAAGATTTTGGTAGGATAAAAGTTTAACATAAACTACATCACATCATTCGTTATAGCATTTAACCTGATAAACAATTTTTTAATGTGATAAATAACATAATTAATATATTTATCACATAAAACTAGTTTTATCATGTTGGGGAAGTAGTTAATCAGAAATACTGACAATCAAAGGCAGGAATAACAGGCATTTAACTTGCTCTTTTTTTATGCTGATGACCTTCCATACCAAAGAAGAAATGTTAACTTAAAGTGGATTCTATCTTACTAGTACACATACAGACTAAAATCTTTACCAATAGTATTAACAAAATGTAACACCCATATGACTTTATTCCTTACACTTTTCATTTTCAAGATGGCTGCCAATGATGTTGGCAATCTCGTCTAGTTTTCCCGCTTTTCTCAGTTGTCTCTCTTTCAACTTGAGTTCAATCAGTTTCTTCTGACGCTGTTTCTCCGACATAGCTGCCCACTCGCTCTCTCCGTGTTCCTTCATCAAAGCCTGGTATATTAACAATATCACTCAGTGAGTCTTCAAGGAGATTGTTGGTTAATCATTTGTGATAAATGTTTGGGTGAAGTATAATGAAAGGGTTGTAATGAATGTCAGAGGGATTTGTTTCAAGAATCAAGCTTCTGTTTTACCAACATTTTATCTAAATACTTAAAAACTAAGTCTTAGAGATCTTCTGTATAAGTGTGAAAACTCCCCATTTATATAGCTGAAACTAGTGTAAAATCATAATCACATGAGCCAGGTCAGTCATATTAAGAACTATATGAGCCGGTAAATGTTAATCAATGTAGATTTAGAATCTATACTCAGGTTGGGGCTTACTAGACAGATGGGCTATGGTATTGTATCAGACTGTAGAATTGACCAAGCTCTTTTGATTGGTTCCATTAAATAGTAATGAAATTTTAGCATGTTTATTGGTTAGCTGCTTCAGCGAATGTACAATGCCACCACATTTACATTGAATAGCTATGAATTGTTGGACAGGCATAGTTTCCTGCTTTTTTATTGAGGTTGAACAGACCTTATTCAGATGACATCAGTGACTTGGATATAGACTACATATTATCTTGACAAGAACACGGGATAATCAATTTTACTTGTGCAATGTGTTGTTTTCTCTTAAATCTTAGCCATTCAAGCAACATACAGTTAGTGCATGATTATCATTTTTGATAAATGTCAGGGTAAATCCTCCTGATCGCTTTCCTTTCTCTAAATAAGCCCCTGCAGGTTGCAAAACAGACTTATTTCATCTTATTTTTATTACATTTTATTAGCAATGTGAAACAATTTACTTATTCTTACCTCCATCAGTAGTTTTTCCTTGATGGCATCATACTTGTGTTCCAAGGCTTTGATAACACTGGCTTCAGCGGACTCCTCTTCTTCATCATCCTCAGTACTCTCCCTTGGCAAAATATCTCCTAGCAACACTGAGGCGATGTTGTTATGACAACCATCTTTGTTCAATAATGAAATGGCCTTGTGTAGTTGCTGTAACCCTAGAAGTTCCTGTCAAGTTAGAAACATGTTTGAGAGAACTATTAATATTTTAGTGAAATATCAGTACATATTATACTTGAGTGAATAATTAACATTTGAGTGAAATATCGGTACATATACTTGAGTGAAATATTAATATTTGAGTAAAATATCAGTATATATATATATATATAAAATTTACTATCAATCTTCCGAAGGGAAGAAAATATTATATCAATATATATATTTGACTAAATTATTAATATTTGAGTGAAATATCGGTACATACACTTGAGTGAATTATTAATAGTTGGGTAAAATTATCAGTATATAAACTAGAGTGAAATATTAATATTTGAGTAAAATATCAGTATATATATTTGAATGAATTATTAATATTTGAGTGAAATATCGGTACATACACTTAAGTGAATTATTAATATTAGAGTGAAATATCGGTACATATTCTCGAGTGAATTATTAACATTTGAGTGAAATATCGGTACATTTATTTGAGTTAATTATTAATATTTTAGTGAAATATCGGTACAAATACTTGAGTGAATTATTATTGTTTAAGTGAAATATCAGTACATGCACTTGAGTGAATTATTAACATTTTAGTGAAATATCAATACATACAAATGAGTAAATTATTTATACTTGAGTAAAATATCGGTACATATACTTGAGTAAATTATCAACATTTGAGTGAAGTACCGATATCTGAGTGAAATATAAGTACAATGGGCAGCATTTTACTTTGATCTGACAGTCTATTTGTCTCATTGAACAATGGTAGAATGGTACCAAGCTGATAGAAGAGCACTACACTAATGTGGAAACAGTGGAGAGCTTTGAATGTAACCTTTACCTTGGTTAGTTTGGTCAATGATCAAACTCACTCATCATTATTTAGATAAAAGATTACCACGCGATATAAATCAACCAATCGTGTGTAATACATCCAAAAGTACCGAGTTACAAAAGTGTATAATATGTGTAATATGAAGGTGAGCTGACCTTGTTCTCTATATCTGTCAGGAGATGTTGTGCTTCCTGTTTCTGATGCTCCTGAAGATTAGCTAGCAGCGCCACCTGAAGGTCATCACTGGTAACCTGACGTCCGTCTGCTTGTGCCTGAACAGACATAATTTCAAGCTTGCAACCAGCAATTTCCTAAAATGAAAAATAATCAACTTCTGCAACAAACTTAAAGAAATATTTTTTGTTTTTATATTTTTCAAGAGAACTAAGACAAATGAAACATATTAATGCAAATAATATTAATCCATTTTTGTATATACTGTTCTTTGTAAACTGATAAATCTGTGGCTGCCATTTTGAATACTTGGCAAAGATACACTGACAATTATTGCTATAACTGACAGATGGTGATCTTCAGCTATTGTCAAAATCTCAATTTTATAAATTTCTGTACGTGAAACTTCGCTGTCTATTCTCCCCCTCAGCGAAGCAACATTTACTAGTAATATTAATAATATGCACAATATCTTTAATAACTTCAACATAGTCTAAGACTAGTCCAGAGCCTTATTTTTTTACATTTGTATTTATCCCTTATTTGTCATGAAACTTACATAAGAATTAATTAAACACAAAACTGGGATCTCCGTGAAAAATGTTGTAGTTAGTTTTAAGCAATAGACATAATATAAAACTAAGTCAACTTGGGCACGTTTCACTAACCTTCGTAAGTCTTAAGATTTCATAAGAAAAACTTGTAACACATAGAAAAGTTTCATTTGTGCAAAATTTTTGCAAAATTTAAAAAGATTATTATTGAAAAGACTAACGAAAGTTTGTTAAATGATGTCAGCTAAACACTGAAGGAATTCCAGATTTTTTTTCTTCAAATTTTACACTGAAAAGTTTGTAAGTGAAACGGGGCTCCTGAGTAATAGAGTAGTGGCTCATTGACATTAGGCTGTGCTATTGGAAAATAACAGTATACAATATGGACCCCACCCCAAGAAATTCCGTCTGCTCCTGCGCGTTTTTGTCATCAGATTTGAGCCAGTTCTTGTACATCTCTCCAAGTTCAAATATCTTGTCATCCCTCTCATCAGCTGTCATTCCTTGAGCTGCTTTCCTGTGGTCACCTTCAATGTTTTCCTCAAGTAGCTGTAGCAGTGAAAAAAAATAAATATAGTAGTCTTAAAAGGCAGTACATCAGGTAAAACACTATAAATGTCTGAAAATATCCAAACCATAGTTTTAATTCTTTTGTGATGAACACATGGTCTGTAAGATATTGCTAAAACTCAAGTATTGATAGTTATACAATTTGAGGAGGAAGGCCCAAATTGTCCTACTTTATAACCCCTTTAATAGATTAACTCTCAACTGCTTTAACTAAAAAATACTTCAGAGCTTCTCTTGAATAAAATGTTTGAAGAAATAGATGAAATGAGTAGATGAGAATTTTCTCATGGTAAAACTATGTAGGAATCAAAATACCCTTAAGGGGATCTGATGAGTCCCGGCCCCTTGATTTGAAGTAGTGATGAACTCATACTCCTATAACAAATGTGAACAAAATCAGCTCACTGTTTCTCGAGAATATTTCTTTTTACTTTAATTAACAATTTTAAACCCCTCTGGCCCCTGAAGACTACTAGGTTCACCATTTGAACAAATCTAAACAATAGTGTTATTGTATTTAAACTTAATGTATATGGAACATATTTTGAAAATTTTAGTATGTTATGTCAATTACTAAAAAAATTAGGCGCTATTAAAGCAAAGCAGTTAGATATGTCTGAGCAAAATGATGACGTTGTATTCAACAAAAACCGACGTCAATATTTTAAACAGGTGCTTTTGTATTACTGAACCACTCATTCTCAAAATACTCTCTTCAGTGGTCTATACATTTTTGCCAATATTTACACCATTGAGTGAACATGTTAACAAAATCTGAAGTTCAAATCGAATTCCCATTTGCTCTTTTTTAATGACTGATTCCCGGCCATCTCAAAAACATTAATTTTGTGATATTTAAACACTAGAAACCTTGAAACATTTGATTCACCGTACATACTTTTGTTTCTCTGTTTGAGCAGATGTGTTAACCTACATGGAGCAGAACTTTACGGAACTGCAGTATTTATTTTCCAGTGCTCCGACGTCATTTTGTTTCAAACAAAATGGCATACAGAAACATCATATTATTGACATCATTTTGAGATGCGCATAATTGGTGCCATATTTTCAAAGGATGTAAACAAGCATACAATACAGCACACATTGATATTTTCTATTTAAAAATAAAACCTGTTTTGGCAACGCGATGCTTGTTTGAATAGTAGAGATAGAAAAAAAAAGCAAAAACTGCACCAGCTACATAAATCGACATTTCAATAGTTACTATAGAATATAATCTAATGAAGAAAAATTATTATTTTTTTGCAAAATTACTGCAAATATATAGCAGCACAGGCTTCTGGAGAATTATTAGAATACAATGATAACTAAAAATGTTATGGCAAAAGTCTACTAACTTTCTGATCCCCCTCCTACAATAACTTGCTATAGATTTTACAAATCACAATTGATAAATGATTTTTTTTGCCATTCCCAATAACCCTGTACTAAAGTAATTTTCAAAGGAAATCTACCTTCATAAAGAACTCGCGCTCATGTCTATGTCTCCTGTCCATATCTCGTGCAATGTCCTCCTGTAGTGAGGCAGGATCCTCCTTGTCTACAACATGCGTCTTGTCTTCCTCTTCACCATCTTTAACACCTTTGCGGCGGCGGTCCCGTGCAGCCTCCAGTCTTTCTCGTGCCAACTTTTCTTGTCGTTCTCTTTCCTCCTCTCTAGACAATCGAAGGCTGGAACAGTAAAACTGACATTGAAAATTACTCTAAAAATAAGGACTTTAGACAAAGGCTGGAATGGTAACACTGACACTGAAAATTACTCTAAATGTAGGAACTTTAGACAAAGTCTGGAATGGTAACATTGACACTGAAAATTACTCTAAATGTAAGGACTTTAGACAAAGTCTGGAATGGTAAAATTGACACTGAAAATTATTCTAAATGTAAGGACTTTAGACAAAGTCTGGAATGGTAACATTGACACTGAAAATTACTCTAAATGTAGGGACTCTAGGCAATCGAAGGCTGGCATGATAAAGTTAACACTGAAAATCACTCTTATTGTAGGGACTAATTGAGACAATTAATGTGAAAATCTCTCTTATTGTAGGGACTAATTGAGACAATTTATGTGAAAATCACTCTTATTGTAGGGACTAATTGAGACAATTAATGTGTAAATCACTCTTGTTGTAGGGACTAATTGAGACAATTAATGTGAAAATCACTCTTATTGTAGGGACTAATTGAGACAATTAATGTGAACATCACTATCAGTTATAGACTGAAGTATCTAATAATTGGAATATTTCAATGACAGTAGACAAAATCAATTAACATTTTGAATAAATATCTGCAAAAAAATGATCATAGCAATATTTTTTCAATGGTTTTTCATAATTAAGATAATGACACATTTATGGGAATGCAAGTTTCATTCAGACTGAGTTAATGATAAGCAAAGCAGATTCAACTCAGTGGTGAGAGAACTAACAATGGCCGAGGCTTTAATGGGAGGAATACAGGAATATATTAAGTCCATAACTTACTCTTTATCATGTTTCTCTGCCAGACCCAAAATCAGAGCCGCAGAACCAAAGTTGCCTTCCTTTCTGGCAAGTCGCTCATCCCGCCGCAGTCGTGCAAGATTGGCTTGTCTCTCTCTTTCACGCTCAAACTCATCATCAGCATTATTCAGCCTCCGCAGCAACTCGTCTCTCTCCTTATTTGGTGAATGTAAATTAATTACTTATTACAAATAATTAAATGTGTTTCTGAATCATGGATGCTCTATTTAAACACTTTAGTCAAAATTAATCTTAATTCTAATGTAAGTCAACACTCTTGAAATGGGTAAACTGGCATGTTTGGCGTCTTTGAACGATGATGAAATGAAATAGTTGTCAAAGCCATTACCATGGTAACTTGATTCTAGTAAATGTGGTAAAGGTATCTTTTTTCGATACAGAGTACAAATCTACATTAACCCTTTACTTCATATAGATGCCTTTGGACACCTCTAATATAGACGCGTTTGGACACCTCTATCATAATATAGAAGGCTTTTGAATTATTGGGTGAATTATGTTTATATTAACTGACAGAGTGGAAAACAGTGCAGGAAGTGTTGAGATTGCTCGTTATGAGCAATCTGAACTGTTCCTGCACTGTTTTCAAAGGCCTTCTGTGATTGGTGCGGGAAAACGCGTATCTATGGGGTAAAGGGTTAAAATACACAAGTGATAAACCAGCTAAAAAACCAGTCTCACTTATAAGTCAGTCCACATTTCAGACAATTTTGTGCCTCTTATCTCACAAATTAAACCAGTGTAACCAGGTATAATAGTTTTATATACCATCATGATAAACAAAGTGCTGCAGATGGGCAGGGTACGAAATCGCCAAGTATAGATAAATTATATTAAAAACCAGCACTGGAACCAGTGTATAAATCCCCCTATATCTCACTTGAAATCTGAATTAACCACTGGGTTTCTTGTATACTGTGTTAGCTAAAATCATTAACTTAACCATTTACTTACAATTTTATAATTAACTCTTCTATTCTTGTTCTTCGGGACTCACTATCTTTTAGAAGGGATGTTCATAAAATTCACTGAATGACAGCTAAACATTGCAGTCCCTCATAAGACTGACAAGTCATTTTCAGGTAACTAGATTTGGGTTTAAATTCTTAGTATATCTGAAGCCAATTTCACAAAAAATCGTAAGATTTACGTTTACAATAATAGTTTTTAATTGGATTTTATTGCTGTCTATTTCACAAAACCATTCATGCTATGAAGTAGATATCATCCATAATGTCCAAAATGTCACTCCTGTCATGAAAAATGCGTTATCTTCTAAGTTTGTCAGTAAGCGACCCATCTCTGCAACCAAATGTCCACTATTTTTGTTTTATGCCTACAAGTAAAATAATATGTGTGCCAAAAGGCAATCTTAAAGTTATGCCCAATATCAGATGTATCCTTCGTTTAAGATTTTTTTGTGAAATGCAATATTATCATAAAGTTTACAAGTAAAACCTTAAATTTATCGTAACATTTTTGTGTGAAATTGGCTCATAAACAGTAAGCTACCATTTGCACTCATACAGATCTAGATTACCAAGTAAACAATTAAACTGGTCACCTGTTCAAATCTATGCTCCAGATCATCAAGTATATTTCTTTTCTTATTTCTGTCTTCTTCATCTTCTCTCTCTATCTCTTCTTTTTCCAGCTCATTAACTTCTTCCTCTGACATTCCTGATATGAGAACAACAATTGATAATGTGTTTGTCAAATTTGATTGTGAATTTAGAGGGCATTTTGTCAGAATTCAACGTGTAATTGAGGAGGTATCTGTCAAGTTTGATAGTGAAATTTAGTGGGCATTTTGTCAGAATTCATTGTGAAATTTCACTGTGAGACTGAATGGATGTTTGCCTTGTTCACCAGAAGATTGTGTGATCATTGATCAAGTTTCTAGTGAAATAAAACTGTTGTATGGGCAAGTTTTACTGTAAACATAAATGGGCAATTGACAAGTTTCTTAGAGAAGCTCAAATGTTGCATGAGCAAATTTTCACTGCTAAATTGTGAAGGCATTTCTTAATTGGCCTGATGTGGGCTGTCAATCAAACATGTTGATAATCCAATCAGTGATCAATATTGATTGCTAACTTGCCATTTTCCTTAGACAAGCTAACAATGTCTAAGTAAAATAACATTGTATTTACTTGGACAAACAACGCCACATGTGCAGAGTGATAGTTGCTTTTGTGTCAGGCCAATTGTGTCATAGTGAAGTTGTTTGGAAGTTTGTTACATGAACATTTTCAAAACCATTATCATTTAATATGGACTTTCATGAAAAATTACTACTGTAATTTGGAGCATAACCATGAACACAATGTTCAGACTGAGGTTATACTGGTCATGAACTAGGAGTTAATATAAACAATTACCTATCTCACATCATACAAACACTTTACTCACCTTGAGACAGTCTCTCTCTCCGACGGCGCAATCGTTCCTGCAGCTTCTGCCGCTGCTCTTCCTCCGAGTCTCCCATCAGTTGACGGAGATTTTCTTGGTCTTTCAGAAGCTCAGCTGAAGCAAATTAAGCATTTTTAGAGGTAGAGTAGGCTTAAAATCTACTAAATAATTTAATTACATTTGGATTAAGTTAGAGCTTCAGTTAGAATGTTTTTACTATTTGTTTTCTTAGTAATGATACCTGCAAGTATTTACTGCACCAGTGAAGTTCAAAACTATGAAAGCTTTAGAGTAACAGCAATTAAACATTTCCAACACTATAAAAGTGTTACAATGGCAACCTTCCACCGGCGCCAGCTGCCATATTGGCTCAAATACCAGCATTATCATCATTGAAAAAGATATACAAGGGCCAGAGCTCCAACACTAATCATCAGATTTTGCCTCTTCACAAACTTGTCCAAGATATTATGATTATATAACTACTGAATATGTATGGCGATGTTCAAATGAAAACAGCATGTGCTAGAGTGCACACAAGGTCAAATAGTGCATTTTTTTATGTTTCAAGGGCCATAACTCTGACATTATTTATCCAATTGAGCCAGTTCATAAACATGTTCGAGATATTATGGTTATATAACTATTGTGTTAGTTTCTTGAGGATCAAATTAAAAATGCAGGTGGTAGAGTGCACACAAGGTCAAATAGTGCAATAATTTATGCTGCAAGGGCCATAACTCCTAATTCAATAATCTGATTTCATCAGTTCAATGATTTGTTTGGAATATTATGGTTATATAATAACTGTGTAAGTCAGAGAGGATCAAGTGAAAAATGCGGGTATTAGAGTGCATACATGGTAAAATAGTGCAATCTTTTATGTTTCTAGGAGCGTAACTCTGACATCAATTATCCGAATTTGCAAGTTCAAAAACCTTATCCCAGATATTAGGGTTATAAAACTACTGTAAAAGTTTGGTGAGGATCAAATGAAAACTTCAGGTTCCAGAGTGGTCATTTCAAGTGTTATGGTTATATAACTAATATGTAAGTTTGGTGAAGATGCAGAACACAGGTGGTAGAGTGCACACAACAAAATGTTTACAGACAGACGAAGGATGACGGACAATGGATGAAGGACACAGGGCGATCGGAATGGCTCAACTTGAGCTATGATCAGGTGAGCTAAAAAAACAACATTAAGATTGGCCTGAAGTGTGGACTATCCCCAGGACATAGTCAAAATCATTTTCAATATTGCAGTGTGTCCCATTAATATTTCACAAGTTACACAGAGTAATGCATCTAAAAATAGAATGACAACAAGAGTTAAAATGTATCTAAAAATAGAAAGAAGTTTGTTTCTATTGATACCACTGTGTTAACCCATAGTACACAATACCCCTGTACATACATACATTACATGTGTATGGTGTTAACAATTATTCAGGATATATGTTAGTCAGCAATGGTTTTATAGGTGCACCTTCAAATATTATGATAAATTCCATGTTTTAAACAGGTATTCACACAAACAGAGGTGGGTAATGATTTTCTATATATATAATCAACATTTTAGTCTAACTAATTTATAATTTATCATGGATCATAGATTATTTACATAACTTTAAATCATATCAAAATAATTTCTATGATCACTTCAATTCTTTATCTTTAAAATGTCATAACTTATCGTAGCCCGATTAAATAAGGCATGAATGGACAGGGTTTTTAATTATTTGCATATCCAATCTGATGTTCATAGGGAGACGCAAAATAAAAAATCTTTAAAAGGCTCCTTAGATATGAGCAGTACTAAAGTATGTCACCCTAAGCTTATCAATGTTTTTATGTTTTTTTATCTGTTTTGTGGATTCATCATTTTACAACCACACCATGACCTATATTTCATTATTCTTTATCTATCTTACTGACTTTAAAAATTGAGAAATTTGACAGTTACTTGCGGAAGGACGGTGGTTCTACTCAGATTATTCCGAGTTCCCCCCATCCTACATGCTGAAACTGATAAACTGTACACTCTGTCTGGTCATGTAAATTTCAGTTATCTATTGTTTGCTACACTTTCCGTTCCGGTACACTCACTAGACAAAAGTGTGCACATCTTTGAGACAAGTAAATTTGTTTGAATATTTAAGTGGCATTTTTACGCCATTGAGGGCTAACAAACAATCAGTTAACCAACTCTTTCCTGAGATTCTGGAAAGTTAACTAGTACTTGATAACATCCATCCACACAACTTATACTTTTCTCACTTGAATCAGCGGTGAGAGACGAATGACAATGAGATGAAACGTCATAAATCAATCACCACACAGACTGTGCTCAGACCCGGAGATAAGTAAAATTGCTGGAAGAGGGCTGGAAAATTAAAAAAACTGACCTTTACATTTCTTTGATTTAAGCATTAAAAATGTTAGAACGTGGGGTTGAGTAGCTTTAATAAGAAATTTCAAGCCTTGTGAAAGCAAGAGTAAAATTAATATAATAATGATGACGAGACCAAATCGTACAATTTTTGACAATTCAAGAACCATAACTCAGTTGTTATCTGAGTTAGCTAGTTCAACAACTTGGTGAGATCTTACAGTTGTTTTACTTAGTTTAGTCAAGATAAAAAAAAGCTGTTGCTAGAGGGAATAATAGTTTCTGAGATTAATTTTTTAAAGAATGAAGGATTGAGTAAATTGGCTGAACCAAACCTAATTATCTCCCTTTGCTTTTTCTTAACAGGTCACCATGGCAACAGATCCATCAATAGGGACCACACTCAATGATATCAGTAGTAAAGCTAGAAACTTCATTCAAATGAACAGAGTCCGGACCTTCCAAACAGAATTTGTTCTTCAAAATGTTTTAGAAATAATATGTTGGAGCACAGGCAGTCGATCAGAGGGTGTACATTTAACCCAGTCTGATGCTGATTTCATAACATGTGCTCCCGACATGGAATTGGGTGAACGCAACACAGAAAGTGTCAAAGTAAAACTTATCAATGAAGCAGCTCATCCTGGATTTGCCAAATTAGAAATTAGAAAAGAGGATCTGAACAAGATTGTACAAATATCAAATGCTTTGAATGGAAACATTAAAGACCTGTGTCATGAAATAAATGGATTATTCTATCTTTCAACAAGTAAAGTTCTTGAAGCATGGAGCTTTCAAGCAGCGTTTATCCCCTCGACTGGCGGAACTCTTATAAAGCAAGAGGATAATGGACCAGCTAGACAAATAACTGTTGAATCAGCAAATGAAATAAAGGACTTTGATGCTCTTTATGCTATACCATGTACTTCCAAACCAGAAATCCTGACTGAATTCTTTCAGAGAAAACGTAATTGGCCTTCCTGTCAGTTCATTTGTAAACTAAAATCAATGCCCATTTTCCTAGTTTCTGTCGGACATCCAGAAAGTGTAATCCAAAATGATTTCATGGAATGGCGATTTTCTTTTAATATACAAGAAAGAGAGCTAATGTGGCACTTGACAGGAGCACAAATAGTTTGTTTCTATCTGTTAAAAGCTCTTCAATCTCAGATCAAGAGAAAGTTTGGCAGTGTCATTAAATCATACTACATTAAGACCATTTTCTTATGGATGATGGAAACAACTCAAGAACATGAATGGGGCGACGAAAAAGTAATTTTTTATGCAACTGAGTGTTTAAGACATATACATCAATGTATGAGACAAAAGAAATGTCCACATTACTTCATTCCAGAACAAAACATTTTTGAAGGAAAAAAGATTTATACAGAAAATAATTCAGATCTAGAAAATTACCTTGCATCTCTCTTTGATGAAAAAGATGAGGTTTGGGAAATGCTTTTAAAACAAGTGTCTTATATTCTAAAAAAGAATTATGTCCACAAACAAATTACAATAGACTCTATATGCACATGTCGCCATTTACTGCTCTCAAGTATATTAATAAAAGATCCTAAAACTGCTTTAAAAGAATTGGAACATAAAAAGAAAGTAGTTATAGATATGAATCCAGAAGGAAATGCTTATGATTCAGACTGGGTCAACCACATGCAACTTTCTTTACAATCTCATACGGGAACACTCAAAGCTATTCTTGATCACAACATTGCAAAAGATTCAAGAAGTAACTCAGAAGAATTACTTATGAATGGTAACAAATTTGATGCCTATTCAGGAAAATTGAAAACGGCAACAATCCAATATTTCAAAGGAGCAATCAATGAGGCTTTTGAAGAATCGAGAAAAATTATCGACAGAAATGGGAAGAATATAATGTACTTTACAGGCTTCACAAACATCAAGGACAAACTGTTTGATGATACTGCAAACAAAGATAAAGATTGGGAAAGACTGTTAAGTGGAAACGTTTGTTTTGATATAATATTTCTTCCATCAGAAATGAGCATGTGCCTTCCGGGAATTCAACTTCAGCTCAGTGATGGAAAAGTTGTGCCTGTCAATCCTCTGGTTTACGCATATTACCTACAATTTTGTATTATCTCTGCTGACAGATCAAAACATCAAGAGACTAAGGAACTTTTGAAAGAATTCTCAAAAACAGTCAATGACAAAGAAAAGGCTGGTCTGAGCTACATAGATTGGGAGCTGCTGGGTTTGTGTTATCTTGAGAATGGGAACCACAACAAATCTTTTGAATGTTTGATAGAAGCACTGAAGAAAAGAAATATTGGCAAAGCTATATATTGGTATCTGGCATTGCTACTGTACAGTATATTAAAAACAGATCTGTTAGTATAAAAAAACAGAGTCAGACGCCTGGTCCCAATTTCACTGAGCATCTCAACTTGAGATTTTCTTCAACTCAATTTATCTTAACGCTATAATTTCATTTACAGCGATAAATTTGCATGTTATCTTATACCATTGAGTAAAATTTGTTATAACTTCAGTACTGTGTGGTCATTAACTGTGTAATGAGTTTTAAGGTATCATTTACGAGTAACTGAAATTTCTGATTTAAGGAAAGTCTCAGTATAAGTATTTAATGAAACTATCCCATAGTCTTAATAACTAAAGTTTTCAGTCTTAATCTCAACCCAAACACAAAATCTCCAATTCTTCAAGACTAACCATAACAGGAATTTTTCTGTAAATAAATGAAAATTTCAGAAATGATCAGTTGGAATATCATTGAAATAGGTTGCTTTTGTAGAAAAATTTGCGTCATTTCTGATTAAAATTGTTGTTAAATGCAAATTATAAAGTTTTAAATGTTAAAACTTCAGTGAATTTTTAGCCCAGTTGCAGAGGTTTCAAAGTGTTTGTGAAAACAAGGACTTGTATAGAAGGATAGGACACTTGCATCTCCTGACTAAATGTTGAAGAAATAGAACATGAAGGATTAATTATTTGGCAATTCAACCATTCATAATTCACAGACTTCTTGTACATAAACTGTAAGTTGTATGTAATCTTAGATGTTTAAATATGTTTCAATCATGCAAAATGATCTTGAATAAAAAATATTGAGGTTTGAAGGAAAATCTATCATGATTTGTCATTATTTGAGCTGCAGTATACACATTTATTACATTATTACACATTAAGTATACAAATTTTGTAATCAAAAGTACTTCATCAATTTTAAACACAAATTTCTGGGAATGGTCTTGTTTTGATGAGAATTTCATACCGTAATGTAAGAATTTTGATTTGTGTTCCTGAGATGAATGGAAGTTAAGATAATTGAAAACGAGATAATGCGAGATTTTGTGTGAATACACAAGCATTGACAAAATGTAAATCAGTTGCCTTTCCATCACTGTATAATTCCTTGGTGAAAGCATAGATGCTTTTAAGAAGTAAATATTCCTTTTTAATTTAAAAAAAATCTAACAAAACAGTTTTTTACACAGGGATGAAGAATTTTAAATTAAGAGTTACAGAATGCATCACTAATAGCATTAAACTTTTAGATAACTTTACAAATTATTGAAACATTGTTTGATATATCAACTGTTTGTGACACGAAAAATATAATACCGATAAGTTATTGCTAAAATTGAATATATTTGTGTCTAAAATTTGGACTCTTAACAACTTTTCCTGCAATTATGTCTAAATAAACTCTAAATCCACTAATGTACAAATGTTTTGGTACAAATGAAATCAATGCATTTGTGTTTAAAATTTGAACTATCTGCAACCTCTGCATATATTATTATTATCTGCATATATTATTATTTACTGGTATTTATGCCTTATATAAATCCATAAATGTACAAAATTAATGTATTAATACAAATCAATGCATTTGTGTCTAAATTTCAAATTTGGTATAGATAGTTATCCGAACAAGATTGTGAATTTGAAAGTCATAATTTCTCCTTTTCTTCTTATTCTTCTCCAGCCATATCATCCCTTAATTGCTTAATAAAAAGTACAGGTGTCATTCAACTTTTATTCAACAATTTCTATTGTTTTTACTGTAAGTGCGATACTGAGTGTCAGTTTCTGTTCCTTCAGTCATAATTTGTTATGATGGTGTTGGCTTGAGAAGGTTTAGTAAATTAGTTTTCATTTCACTGTCAGTCACATTATATTGATACCAAGTCGACCAGTCAAAGAATGTGTACTAATCTAAAACCCAAGCACCCAGAAATGAAGCTTCTTAATCATTTATTTATAATCAAAGTGCAAGGAATTTGTCATAGCATGAGGATTTATGAAATTCAATGATGTTACGTCCAAGCATGAGAAGGGGGTAGGATAAGCACGTGCAGGGGGTGTAGGATGCAAAACTTGCACCCCGGGGAACAAATTAGCAGAAATCCTTGCCCGGTTTGCAATAAAGACAGACACTTCCACTAGACAACAGGTACCAAATGTAACATTAATGACAAACATCTAACCATTTTTTGTGAATGTTGCGTTACATATAACAGGTCACATATGGCATAAAGCAGTTTAATTGGCTAAGGAAGGCCTCAGGATGAGTCTGAGTAGATCTACCGTTTTTCTGCAAGGAACTGTCAAAATGTCTCATAAAAAGTTTGAAGACTGAGTGAGATTCGAACCCACGTCCTCGGTGATGATATATGGTATTTAGATGACACAGAGCTTTAGACCGCATGGCAAAAGAGACCCCCCCCCCCCCCCCACACACACACACACAGCTAACTGCATATTTTACAATAATTACATCACATCATGCATATTACACAATCACATTAAAAGAGAACAAATGTCAAATAACTCACCAAGTAAAGCGTTTGCTTCATCCACCTTCCCTGCCTTCCTTAGCTGTTTCTCTTTCAGTTTCAGTTCAAATATCTTCTTCTGTCTCTCCTTTTCTGACAGACGATTCCATTCCGACTCCCCGAGCTGGAAAAAAATTGTCAAATCATTTGAAAGGTAATTTGAAAAGTAAAAAATACAATTTACTGTGCATTCTTCTTAATATGCACTGTTAGCTCAGTCAGTATCGCATGTCTGACTTTCAATCCAGGGAGACCGCAGCATGGTCTAGTGGTAGAACTTCCGTCTCGCATACAGAAGGTCGTGAGTTAGATTCCAGACCAGATAATACCAGAGACTGGTACCGAATGGTACTAGAAACTTCCTCGGTTGATGCTCAGTATTTAGAGGAAAATTCTAGGTCTGGTTGACCCGTTGTCAGTATAATGTGACTAGGTGGGGTATCATACCATGTGTCTGCGGCAGGATACTCCAGTGTGACAGTGTTAAGAATACTGTCTCAAGTAGACACTGTTGTGATACGACCAAAAAATTGTTGAAAGCGACGCTTAACACCAGACAACAACAACAATATCAATCCAGGGGTTGTGAGACTGAATCCCCACCCGGCCACAGTACCAGCGATGACTGATATATGATATATTGTATAACATTGTCATTCATCTCTCACCAGTCTTGCAGAGACGGGTGTGCTCAAGCACTGGTTAACCTTCCAGGATACCAGGAAACAGTGGTTAGGTTAACTGATCATCTGTTAGCTCCCAGTGGCATAAAAGTAAAGCTGAATATCTACCTGATCAATTAATCTAATGCATCATGTCAACAGTTTGAGGTCCTAATTAATCAAAGTTTTGTGTTTAAAATTCAGATTCACTTTCAAGCTCTTTACTATGTTAAATCATATCAAAACATAGTGAAAGGAGAAACAATCAATGACAGAAAAATGTTTGTAAATTGAACAATTTTTTTTTTCTTCAATTTTTAGTCTGAGAAAATCTGTGCTTTACCATTGAATATTTGATAAATTAAAGTCCAAATTTTTATTCTATCAATAATGATCAATGTAGAAAAATTCTAGCAAGTTTTATGACATTTCCTTCATTTACTATTAAGTATGCATTTTCATATTGTGTTTTATTTTTATAACAATATATGACCAGGTAGTACAGTAGTACAAATATATACAACAAACCATTCTTGTAATAAAACAAATGCAAATATTCCCCAACTACGAAGATAATGAATGTAATACCTCCTTCATGAGGGCCTCAGCAAGAAGTTTGTCCTTCAGGGCATCATATTTTCCTTTGAGTGCTTCAATCAGATCATCCTCAGTGGCGCCATCTGTCTTTTCAGGGCAAAGCACCACAAGGGCAATATTGTCAGCCATGTTGGATTTCTTGTCTTTCAGAATTTTGTTCTGGTACTGTAGAATTTCTCCTTCGCTCTAAGATCAAATATCACAAATCATTATCAATATTTGCTTTCAAGGTTTTCAACTAATTTGAATAATTGTTATATAAAGGTCAGTTTTCAACTTTTGGTGGTCAGTTTTAAAAACAGAAGAAAACATGATCTGTCGCCTGTATGAATCTAAGTAAAACCATAACTTTTAAAACATTTAAAACATAAGATTACAAACCATTATCTCTGTGGTGAGAGTAAAGAGGCTTTACCTTAGAGACATTACCTTATTAAAACTGTTTAAATAACACCCAAACTATTCTATGCTTCAATTTTTATGTATTGTGATTAACATGTACAGAGATTTTTTTATCTTTGATTGTTTGTATTTAAACCAAGTGGTAAATATATGTCTGTTGGGTGTTGAGGTCCCATGAATCAATGATATACTGTGAGAGACTAATATTCTTAGAGTATAAATCTGTATGTCTCGCGATTGTTCCCTGCTCAACCTGATGACCTCTAAAAATCAACACTCAGTACAGGTTATACCCAGGAAGCAACATTCAGTAATGGTTCTATCCGGGAAACAACACTCAGTTCTGGTTCTACTGAGGAGACAACACTCAGTACTTGTTATACCAAGGAGACAACACTCAGTACTTGTTATACCAAGGAGACAACACTCATTACTGGTTCTTCCTAGGAAACAACATTAAGTAATGGTTCTATCCAGGAAACAACACTCAGTACTGGTTCTACTGAGGAGACAACACTCAGTACTTGTTATACCAAGGAGACAACACTCAGTACTTGTTATACCAAGGAGACAACACTCAGTACTTGTTATACCAAGGAGACAACACTCATTACTGGTTCTTCCTAGGAAACAACATTAAGTAATGGTTCTATCCAGGAAACAACACTCAGTACTGGTTCTACCAAGGAGACAACATTCAGTACAGGCTATACCGAGGAGACAACCCTCAGTAGTGATTCTCCCCAGGAAACAACACTCAGTACATGCTCTACCCAAGAACAAACACTCAGTACTTGTTCTACCCAGGAAACAACACTCAGTACTGGTTCTACCCAGGAAACAACACTCAGAACTGGTTCTACCTAGGAAACAACACTCAGTACTGGGTAGAAACCCAGGAAACAGCACTCAGAACTGGTTCTACCCAGCAAACAGCACTCAGTACTGGTTCTACCCAGGAAACAACACTCAGTTCTGGCTCTACCCAAGAAACAATACTCAGTAGTGGTTCTACCCAGGAAACAGCACTCAGTACTGGCTCTACCAAGGAAACAACACTCAGTACACTGGTTCTACCCAGGAAACAACACTCTGTACTGGTTCTACCCAGGAAACAACACTCAGTACACTGGTTCTACCCAGGAAACAACACTCAGTACTGGTTCTACCCAGGAAACAACACACAGTACTGGCTCTACCCAGAAAACAATGCTCAGTACTTGTTCTACCAGGAAACAGCACTGAGTACTGGTTCTACCCAGGAAACAACACTCAGTACTGGTTCTACCAAGGAAACAACACTCAGTACACTGGTTTTACCCAGGAAACAACACTCAGTACACTGGTTCTACCCAGGAAACAACATTCAGTATTGGTTCTACCCAGGAAACAACACACAGTACTGGTTCTACCCAGAAAACAACACTCAGTACACTGGTTCTATCCAGGAAACAACACTCAGTACTGGTTCTACCCAGGTAACAGACTCAAGAACAGTTCATATAAACCTGTATTTTTTATATTTTATTCAGTTGTATCAGAGAATTATTTTAAGAAATGAATTTGGATGATATTATGTTTGACCTTCACATCAAAGTTAATAATTTGTATTTTGTGACTTACATAGAATCTCATAGTCTTGGGCATAACACAGTTGGATATGGAAATTATAGTCAGGTGAGATCCAACAGTTTCTGAGGACGGTAGTCTCAACATAATAAACTTGAAATATTTTGGCTGAAAACTGCTGTCATCAAGATCCCTTTTCTACCCCACCCTCTGTATCTGCCAGTGGTGAATACATGAATATTTTAAAGGAGTTTCAGGGCTCTGGTTTGACCGTTTTTCAGCCCCATTTCTCCTGCCCTGGAATAAAGCCCCCCCCACCCCATGAAAGAAATATAATATGAAAACAATTTTAAAAATCCACACCTCCCACCCCCTCAGAGTGCCCTTATAGCACTTATCCCTCAAGTGAAGGTAGAGTCCCAAGTTTTTAATGAAGGCTGAGTCCTGAGTTTTTAACGAATGGATCAAATCATGGATGGTCTAAGATTGTAAATCTCCACCTCTCTTTAGAGATCAGGGGGTATGACAAAGAAGAAATGTACTTGAATGGATGTTGCATGAATTAAAATCTTCAATGTTTCACAATACAGATCAATAAATGACTGCTTCACCTACATTTTGAGCTAGTAAATGCAGGATTCTCTCAGCTTCACAGTTCTGGTATTCCAGAAGGTCGGCCATCAGGGATGTACACAGGTCTTCTTCAGTGATGTCACCAGCTTCTGTGTTTCTGTGACTACGGCGATCTTCCTTCTTGTAGACTGTAGCTTCTGTGAGGCATTCCAAATTTTCCATGTTGCGGTCTAAATAAAAAATATTAGAAAATGTATCAAAACTTACAATTTAGGTATTATTTAATTGATTTATTATAATCCCAATACCAGAAATTATATAACCAACTAAATCAATCCATTTACACTGTATTTTGCTTTGGTTAAACAAAAAACAAATATGATTTCTGTTATAGTCAAGTAAGCAAACATTCACATTAAAGCGGGGCAGTAGTGTAATGGATAGTGTTGGGTGCTCATGCCAGAGGTTGCAGGTTCGATCCCTTAGTCAACCTGATGCCTCTCATAAAACAACACTCAGTACTGGTTTTACCTAGGAAGCGGACTTGAGGGTGCTTCATATAAGCTCTGAGCTTTCATCGTAATCAAGCTGAACTAAATTGGTATAAACTAAACATTTACTGTTTAACTGTGTAACCAAAAGAACAACTAAAAATGTGTCTGTTGACATGAATGTCCCTGCTATTGATCAGGTACCAAAATATAAAAAATTTGAATAAAAAAGGGGCCATAATTTCTATAAAATTTGACCGACATTGACAAATATCAAACTTTACAGGTACCCACTCAATAATAATTAAATTAATAAACCCCTTCAGAAGTTGTTGACTGGAAAACAATTTTTCAGACAGGTGAACGAACAAATGAAACAAATGAACAAATGGACAGCGCTATCACTTAATCTGCCTTCACAATTCTATTAGTGATGAGCATAAAAACAACTACAGCTTTTACATGCTCCATGATATAATACCTAATACAGAAATTTTCCTGGCCTCCTTCAATTCAGACATTTTCTCTAGTCTCTGCTGCTGTGTACACATGGCCGCCTGCTGCTGCATGTCGCTGTATTTGTCTGTGCTTTCCAACAGTCTGTGAAACAACTGGCGTTCCTGCATGTGCTTGTTCTCCAGATGTACCATTACTGCATCCTGGGGTGGGGAAAAAACTCTATATATCAGCATCATAGAAATCACCATCATCATCATCATTATTATTATCATCATCATCATTATCATCATTATCATTATCACCATTATCATCCTCATCATCATTATCAGCCTCATTATCATCATCATCATCATCAGCAGCAGCAGCAGCAGCAGATCTGATATGCAAAATCACATCAACATGATCAATCTATCCATCTTCATTCACTTGGTATTGTTGTTCAGTTTTTGTGTGTGATTAATTGGCTTTAACTAGGTGATATATGGGGTGAGGGGAGGGGCATTATTTGCTGAAGAAGACGTCAACGGCATATATGTCCACATTATACATGAATCCCAGTACTAACTGTCCTTTCTTGTTTAAATGGCAACTTTATGAATTTAATCTTGGACCAAGCTAGACTCCAACTCATGTCTTCAGCGGTGAGAGGTAATTGAACTAAAAACAGTGCCTGAGACCATTTGATTACAGTGGATCAATATCATTTTTATTAAAATCTGTATAAAAACCCTGAAAAAGGTGGTATAATAAGGTGGTTTTGTTATACATAATACTATACATCTGTAGTATAAAAACTCCCATAACACAGATGGTCTCAGAGCTCAGGTGTTTTGTTATTGAACATATAACAACTCTCTCTTCCTTCAGAGTTTAACTTAATGATATAGTAGCATGTTTTCTCGACCACAGCTGGTTTTCTTAATTTTATATGATACAATTATAAATGATAATCAGTTGTAAATAAATCAGTAACCCAACAATCATTACCATGACAATATACCAAACACTGAAAGTTTTAACTATAAACACACATCATTGAATTAATAATGATGATGACCATCATCAAAATCACCACTTTTAGCCACAGCAAAGTTCATAACTTAAACAATCTTCTTCAAAACCTAGTTAAAGTAGCAAGTCTGTCTGCATCACAATTCCAGTAAAAATCCCTGGTATTTCCATTAAAACTATCATTTTCATACTGTATATAAAAGCTAACCAGAAGGTCTATCAAGGTGCCTGAGGGGGCTGAATCAGGGACCAGTTCTGCCTGTGGCTTCCCTTTTTGTATTTCTAGTATGACCTTTGCTGCAACTTTCTCATAACGCTGTTTGTCCATCTGTAATCTGAAAATATCAAGGACAATAACTCTATGAACATTTTAAAAAAAAATAAAGGAAAGTAACTCTATCAATATTTTATAAAGTGTCAAGGACAATAACTCTATGAAAATTTCGTAGAATATCAAGGGCAGTAACGTATGAACATTTCAAAAAATGTTAAGGACAGTAATGCTATGAACATTTGATAAAACATCAAGGAGAGTAACTCAAAAACCATTTTATAAAAGGAGAGTAACTCAAAAACTATTTTATAAAAGGAAAGTAACTCAAAAACCATTATATAAAAGGAGAGTAACTCTATGAACATATTAGATTGTTGTGATGATCTGACTGGCATTTATACAGAAAGTAATAACTACATTTTCTATAAGGTTCATCATTGGATTTATTTAGAAATTGAAAACAAAATTTTGAGTTTTCATCTGGCATGTAAAAACATCTGTGCTGTCTCTTAGACTTAACAATATAATTGTTTTCTCACTACTTTGTCAGAAGCTGTTGAAATTTTCTTCATTAATTCACAACTAAACACAAGTAACCGAGATGCAGTGGCAAGTCATCTTTATAAACAAGGTCCCAGTCAGAATACAGAAACAAAAGTGGGACGTGATGTGATGTGTTGTGATGTGAAGTGATATGATGTGATGTGAAGTGAAGTGATGTGATGTGATGTGAAGTGAAGTGAAGTGAAGTGATGTGGTGTGGTGTGATGTGATGTGAAGTGAAGTGATGTGGTGTGGTGTGATGTGAAGTGGTGTGGTGTGGTGTGTTGTGATGTGAAGTGGTGTGGTGTGATGTGATGTGATGTGAAGTGGTGTTGTGTGGTGTGGTGTGGTGTGGTGTGAAGTGGTGTGATGTGATGTGAAGTGAAGTGAAGTGAAGTGATGTGAAGTGATGTGATGTGATGTGGTGTGGTGTGGTGTGGTGTGGTGTGGTGTGGTGTGGTGTGAAGTGGTGTGGTGTGAAGTGATGTGATGTGATGTGAAGTGGTGTGGTGTGGTGTGGTGTGGTGTGGTGTGGTGTGGTGTGGTGTGGTGTGAAGTGGTGTGGTGTGGTGTGGTGTGGTGTGGTGTGGTGTGGTGTGGTGTGGTGTGAAGTGGTGTGGTGTGGTGTGGTGTGGTGTGGTGTGGTGTGGTGTGGTGTGGTGTGGTGTGGTGTGGTGTGGTGTGGTGTGATGTGATGTGATGTGGAGTGATGTGGTGTGGTGTGGTGTGATGTGATGTGATGTGATGTTGAGTGATGTGATGTGATGTGATGTGATGTGAAGTGATGTGATGTGATGTGATGTGATGTGATGTGATGTGATGTGATGTGATGTGATGGACAGACAAAGTGAATTAGTATAAGGGGAACCAGCCTTAAACTGTTTAACAAGAGACCCATAACGACCTAAAGACGTCTACTGTTTTAAAAAACACTTAAGAACAGAACTAAGGAAAAATGTGTTAAGTTTAAAGAGTCCTCGACAACTGGTATGCCTTATGAAGTCACCAAGCATAAACACGTTTAAAAGCCGCCTAAATAAACATTGGCACAACATCCCATACAAGTTTAGGCCGAGATTCTACTCGGAGGACCCAAGACAAAACACGAGAGAATGACCAACAGAAGCTGAAGGCTTACAAACAGTCTTGGTTAACTACTTTCATTTATACAGTGTGGACCATGTATGTATGTACAGTCAAACCTGTCTTAAGCAGCCAGTCATGGGAGAGAACAAAAGTGGCGTTTTAAGACAGGTTTTTGCTTAAAACAGGTTAATTTGCTCTGAAAGCATAGAAATGGGAAATAGCAAATATAGTTGCTTAAGACAAGTTGCTGCTTAATAGAGGTGACCGCTAACAAAGGTTTGACTATATAGAATATAAGAATAATGCTAAAAAATGTATAAAAAATTGAACTCAAGCATGGACCCCAGAGCATGTAACAGTAAACTTCTTGAATTTATCATTTTATTTCACACATGTTGACTTTTTTTAATTAGGCCAAACAAAAATATATCTTTGTTTCAGGTTACCATACCTAACCATAGTTTGGGTGTCAAATTTGAATAAGCTTAATAGAAAAAAAATCTAATATTAAATAACAGTTAAAAAATTGATATAGAATGACTGCCTACCTACTTTTGGATGGCTAAAATGAAACACACATAATTAT
The DNA here is from genome assembly GCA_029582155.1 of Panopea generosa. NCBI lineage: Eukaryota > Metazoa > Mollusca > Bivalvia > Adapedonta > Hiatellidae > Panopea > Panopea generosa. The sequence goes on along the minus strand of CM055903.1, from coordinate 67,086,934 downwards.
ATTGTCAGCACAAACATTGGCCTAAAATAACGAACAGACAAAAGTGTGTCAGTGCTCTCAATACATCATGTGTGACAACTGTTACATTTTCATTTAAATTTATTTATTTTGTTTTCATTGTGAAACAAATTATTACAACTTAAGACAAATCACGGTCAAAGTCTTCCTATGTAGAATCAGTATTTAAAGGGATTATATTGGCAAGTAACACAAACATGCTGTTATCCAGACTTTTCCTGTATGCAGTGTGCACAAAATAATGCTTATGTATTGATATATAACCTTTATTTACTTGAAAGTTATCAATTTAGCAGTAATTGAATATTGGCCAAAACTTCAATACGTCCCGCAATAAAGTATTGCACAATGTTAACTTTGAACTCCGTTAACTTCCCGAGCATCAGGAAGGAGTCTTCACGATGTTATCTGATGATTGATCGGGAACCCAAAAGAGGTTCGTTGAAAATGACAAATGTAAACAAAAACAAAAACATGGCTTCAGAAACCTGATGTTTGTCTTAAAGAGGTTATGCAATTAGACACTTTAGACGCATATATCTCTAAGTTATAAGTGTATCTTCATGCTGGGCATGTGTATTTAGGACAGGGAATTGACAGTAATATGCCAATATAATCCCTTTAACATTTGTGGATAAAGTGTGTTACATTTTGCCATTATATGTATGTAACAACATTATATCTTGTCACGTATATCACGTATATATGTAACAAGTAAAAACCTAAATTTGGCCTCCTCCTGCTGTCGTTCCACAAGCCCTACCCAGGTTGCCATGGTGAAAAATGTGCCCTTCTGATTGGCTAACATGGATTCTCTATGGTAACCTACAAGCTGAACCTGCCTCTCCTTCTCGTTGAAGTAGTCTTCTGCTAGACCTGGGGGGGAAAATGGCTCATTGTAAGATTGCAAATTTAATTATAAGTTTGCCGATTTACAGAAGCTCAGTTGGTAGTGCATCCGACTATCAATCCAGGGGTCGTTACTTTGAATCCCAACCTGGCCAGAGTCTCTGTGTTGATTGATATATGATATAACATCTTAATGTCATTCATCTCTAACCACTGATTCAAGTGGAAAAGTATCAGTTACTTGCAAATATAATAAAAGGTATTTCATTTATGATTTTACTAACAGGGCGATTGCTTTAAAGACTTAACTAGCCAGACTGCTTACAAATGTTTCTCTACTAACAGAATATGTACACAAGGTGACAAAACAATCGTAACCATCATTTATGGTTTTAGAATAATAAAAGCTATTTCACTTATGATTTTGTCAATACAATCATTATTATTGAGGAATTATAGAGAATCAATGTCAGTTATAAAGCCAAACTGTGATCTACCTTTTAGTTGCCGGACCAGCGCATGTTTCTCTTCCTCAAACCTCGTATATAGGTCTTTCAATAGGTTTCCTGGTTCCCCTTTCTTGCTCAATGCACCAGTATCTTCATTCATGCGTAAGTTGGACAGGTTTCCTGTAAAGAAATATATTCAAAATTGTTGAAGATTTTAATATATGACTTCAACAATTATCAGTATACATATACAATCAAATCTGTCTTAAGCAGCCATTAAAGGGAAATAACAAAAATGCCTCCTTATTTAGGCAGGTGACTGCTTATAACAGGTTTGTTAAAATTAAAATTATAAAAACGGTAAATAAAAAATGTGGTTATTTAATACAAGTGGTTGCTTATTAGAGATGACCACTAACACAGGTTTGATTGTATGTGCTATGTACCTAGCTTTAATTTCTACAGTCTATGAGTCACAGACAACAATGTCTGCTAAAGGCAGAATTACAATCCTGCCATACTGACCCACAGTCATGCAGTTTATTTAAACTGACCTGCCACATTATAAGGGTATTAGCTGCTACATTTCAAGGTCAATAAAATTTTATTACATGTGCAAGTAAAGTACTTTGCCTTTCTACAACATTCACATAATATATTTCTTACAATCATGGCAACATTTTTGTAACCTTAACATTTGAAGGTCAATCTGGTACTATTACACATGTTTACGATTCGACACCATGAAGTATCAAGGTGCTTTGTGTAGATGAAGCATGAAGGTCATGACACTTCGATGCTCTAAGGGGTCAAATTATACGATGACTTTCTATAGCATTGGCAGTCATTTATAAGTCCTTGACTACATCTGAAGGTCAATCAAATACACATGTACTTACACTATGACTTTCTACAATTTTGAAAGTCATTTTTATGACCTTGATTCCGTTTCAAGGTCAATCAATAGTATTTCTTGCAACAACACTGTATAATCTATTGTCTTTAAATACATTTTCAAAATTATATCATTGACAAATATTTTTGATGACTTTATTACATTTTAAAGGCAATAAATTATTACTAAAAATTATTAAAAATCTGAAACACTGAAAATTGTTACAGCCAAACAAAGCATGGATTAAAAACTACACACATCGTAAGCTGTGTTCTTTTGTTATTTTTTTAAAACTTATTTATTTTACTTAAATTGCAAAACAAAGTCTTACAACTTATACAAATCATGCTCAAAGTGTTCCTGAGTAGAACCAGTATTAAATCAGCATTTGTAAAGAAGTGACTTGCTCAAGGACACCACACATAGTTGCAGAGAGGATCGAACCCACAACCCTCCAATCCTGGGTTTGGTGCTCTACCACTGGACCATGTGCTCCACTTCTGTGTTCTACTATTGAAGTGAACCACCGTGTGCTTCTTACCATGAACAAAACTAATGTTCCCAGACTTGCTCAAGGACACCACACATAGCAGCAGAGAGGATCGAACCCACAACCCTCCAATCCTGGGTTTGGTGCTCTACCACTGGACCATGTGCTCCACCTCTGTATTCTACTATTGAAGTGAACCAGTGTGCGTCTTACCATATACAAAACTAATGTTCCCAGGGGGTAATACTTTACAAAAGGGGAGTGGGGGAAGGGATGAGGTAAGGGTGTAAGGGTTGGTAGTTGTGACATTTATTTCGATCAGAGAAAATAAAAATTCAGTTTTGTGTACAGTGTGTTTAAATGGCAAAAAACATTATTTTGGATTAAAGATTTTTTTTTTATTTGAGTTAAAGACTGAAAACTGTGATACATTTTATCTTCCATAAAAACAGATGGGTGTTCGTTAGAGGGGGTGATTTTATATGGTGGTATATATTATATAAATAAACAGATTGACACTTACAATTTGCCCAGAGTCAATTTCTGTCTTATTTTTTTTTTACAGTACATGTAATAGTCAAAAGTTTTTACAATCATCAAACATATAAAGTTCCATTTTTGGTTCTTGTATATTCATATAACGGTATTTCAGATTTGTTTATTAAACTTTCTATTTTAAGAATCGGTTTACAATTTCAAAAACTTTTCAAATGCAGTGTTTTCCTTAATATTTCTGTGTAGTTACTCTCACTTTAAAATGCACATTTAAGAACCTCCAGGGCTGGAGCTGCACTGAGGCAATCAGAGGCACTTGCTTCATGTAGAACTTGTGGTTTAAATGTTTTTAATTAATATTTGTACAAAATAAAAGGGACCATTTGTGATTATTTCTTCAGAATCCCTCTATGCAAGGGAAGCTTCCAGCCCAGACAAGATCGGACGAACAGATGGACATACTCACATGCACTGTTCCGCCCTTTTTGAAAACGTTGTTGAGCTCACAGCAAGCGAGCTCAACAAAAATTTACAATCTAATCAATAATTAAACTTTATACTCAGGATATATGTAAGCCCTACTTTAATTCAATAAACAAAATGAAACGTTGAAGGCGACAGGTCACAGACAAATAACCATTATATAATGTAAGTCCCACTGGTCTTCAGATATTGACCAGTTGAGATATAAATGTTTTTTAACATGCATTTCCTTTTAGATAATATTACACATGTACATGCAATAAAACTGTTTAAAACAAATGAATTTAATGTCAAATAATTTCACTTCAGGTAAAGAACAGTAGCATGCAATCACAGTCAACCTTTCTTACCATTTTCCTCCACTGTAAATAACAATATATTATTAATATGGAATGATATTAATTCATGACATAATTATGACAAAATACAAACTTCATACATTTTAAAACAAGAGGCCCAAGAGGGCCTGAGGACGCTCTACTGACTCATAGTGGCCATAGCACTTTTAAAATTCTCCTATGCAATAGAAATATCGGGGCGGATTCATTTTTAACCCTAAGGACACGATTTGAACAAATCTAATGAAACTATAGTTGGTCATCATTATTACATAATCATTTTGAAAATATGCTGGGCCATTCATGTGAAGAAGATTTTTTAAGTTTTGGATTATTTTAAGTAACGGTGGCCATCTTGAATTTCAGATCGAATAAAAAAATCTTCTGTATAGTCTCCTATGCAACAGAAACATGCAATGTGAAGTTTCAGTTTAATTGGCCTTGTGGTTTCAGAATAGATGAAAGAAAAAGAGAATTTTCTGTTTTCCCGTAGTATCCCTATGTAAAATTCTAAGTCTCCTTACAGGGCCCCTATAAATTTTAGCCCCTTAATTCTTATCTGCAATCAAACCCCTACACAAAGGGATAATTTATGCCAAATATGTGCAAATCTGACATACCTGTTCTTAAGAACACGATTTTAGTAAATCCCAATTTGTACCCTTTTGGGGCCCCTCCTGACCCCTTAAGACAGTAGAACTCATTCATTTTTTTCAAATCTGAACCTCCTTCACCAAACAATGCTTCTGTTAAGATATAGGCAAAATCATTTCCATTTAAAAAAAAAAAATATATATATTATAATGACATGTGTCCCCTAATTGAACCCTCGGGGCGGGGTCATTTTTAACCCTAGGGACACCATTTGAACAATCTAACAATACTAAAGTTGGTCATCATTACTACACAAACATTTTGAAAAACTGTTGGGCTGTTTATGAGAAGAAGATTTTTTAAGTTTGGACTTTTTTTAGTAATGACAGCCATCTTGAATTTCAGATCGAAAAAAAAAATAAATCTTCTGTATAGTCTCCTATGCAACAGAAACATGCATGTGAAGTTTCTGTTTAATTGGCCTAGTGGTTTCAGAGAAAGTGCTGCTAACAGACGACAGACGACGGACGACGGACGACAGACAACGGGCCATCGCATAAGCACTTCTGGCCTTTGGCCAGTAGAGCTAAAAATCGTTTTCTAATCTCTCACTTTTATTAGGCAATCAGCTACAAAAGTGCCATTGTCAAGATATTAATATTATTTCAGGCAGAACAAATATTCTGATTTTTTGTTTTATTTTCCCTCTTACCTGTACTTACCTATGTTACCATTCTAATTTTTCCTTTTTTCCCTTTATTTATTGTGACTTTTTCCATTTCCCTTTATTTATTCTGATTTTTTTGATTTTTTCCCTTTATTCATTGTGACTTTTCCCATTTCCCTTTATTTATTCTGATTTTTTCTTTTTCACTTTATTGATTCTGAATTTTAATTTTTTCTCTTTATTCATTGTGACTTTTTCTGATTTGCACTTTATTCATTGTGACATTTCCTGTTTCACCCTTTATTCATTGTGACTTTTCCCATTTCCCTTCATTTATTCTGATGTTTTCTTTTTACCCTATATTCATTCTGACTTTACCTTTTTTCCCTTTATTCATAATGAATTTTCCTTTTTTTCCTTTATTCATCTGGTTGAATTATTCTCTTATTTTCCTTTTTAAAATATGATGTTCTAAGATTATGACTTTTTCTGAATTTTGCTATTATAAAATTAATGCGACCTCATTATTCTATATCTTTTCTCCTTTCTCATGACAATATTTATTATTTTTCTTGATTTTCCTTTTTCACCTAATTTCAAATCTTTATATTACAGTAACGGTATTTATTAAATTTAATAGCAAAAGTATAATATGTGTCTTTTCTAAGACAAGGTTGAATGTTTTTTCTAAGAAAAGGTGGAATGTCTTTTCTAAGACAAAGTGACAAAGTGGAATATCTTCTCTAAGACAGGGTGGAATGTTCAAAAGTTGTTACTGTTGGCAGTATTCATACATTTAAATAGAATCTGGATTATGACAATGGAGAAGAAATGATCCATTTATTAATATATTGAAACAGGAAAAAATAAAAATACAGGTAACCATAGAGATAGAGAAAGTAAAAAAGTATCGATGGAAATTTTAACCTCTTTCGAACACCTATATCTATTAGTTTAGAATATGAATAAAAGCTCTTACCTGTGACAACCTGACCTTTCACCTTGTTTTTGAAGACATGTGGGCACACTCCCATCATCTGGAAGACAGTCTCTGGAAGGTGGAATTCCTCGCCAAGTAGGGATGGTAATATCTGACCTGAGAAATAAAGACAGACAGAATATCTGTTATACGACTACATGGACAGACAGTAACTAAGAATGGGTATCAAGTCATAACATCTTTAGTAGATGAACATTACAATTTATAAAGTTGATTTTTTATGTAAAACTGCCAGACTCGATTAGCTCAGCCGGTAACTCATCTGACTTTCAATCCAGGGGTTGTGAGTACAAATTTCCAAATGGCAACTGTCTCTGTGATGGTTGATATACGACACTGTGTCCCCATCATTCGTCTCTCCCTGCTGATTCAAGTGATAAAGTTATCAGTTACTTGTGGAGATGGGGTGTGCTTGAGTACTGGTTAACCTTTCACCTTTAACCGTGGTTAACCTTAAACCGTGGTTAGGTTAACTGATCGTCTGTTAGCTCTCAGAGGCATAAAAATGACAATAAATATTCAATCAATCAATTATGTAAAATCATACCAATCAAATACAGTCTAACCTGTTCTTGCGGCCACCTCTTATAAGCTGTCACCTGTATTAAGCGGGCACTTCAAAATTTCCCCTGTGTAAATTGCCTATGTAAAGTACATGTATTAAACGTTCACCTCTTTAACGCGGCCAGTCTATTTCATCCCAAACAATGCCCATAAGCGGTCAGTGGCCAGGTGTAGCAGCCGACTCTTAGCACTTAGCGGTCACACCTTTTGGCTGGCCGCTATTCCGATCATATTGTATAATCCCACGATCAATTAATGCTTCTGCTTCTGTTATGAAATCAAACCACTTTACCCAGAGTGAGGTACGTATATATGGTCTAATAAGCAAATAGAACAGCAAGATTAATGATGTTACCTAGGCTAGGTACATGACTGTTTAAGGGGGTTTATTTACGGTAGTTTTATTTAGATTAATGTTGCGTGTAAACACATTGGAAGCAAATTTCACTGAGGTGTTTATGCACAATTATCGAAATGGGTAAGATCAAAAAGATAATTACAATTCATCTTGTTTAAATTAAAATTGAATTAAATTTTATCGGCTATAAAAGCGGGTGCGAATGCAATGGAAAAATGTTATTTTTTCATATCATAATCGATTGACTCGATGCATATCGTACACAATATCTGCTGCGAAAAGAAAGTGTTGACTTTGGATGAATTAAACGTCTGAATTTTCGGAAAAGGTGTCGATAAAACACAGAATCAGAATGTGTCCTAACATAACCGCGTGATAATGAAAGAATACAAGCTGCACTGTATTACTGGATTGTAGGGCGTCTGCTAAATGAAAAATTCATACAGAAATTGAAACATAATGATTTTTAATTTTACAAATATTTTCTTTCTGCGGAATTTTTTCGTTTACCCCCAGTACATCTTACAGGCATGGTACATGTACCATCATGTGTGATCACTTTTTATCTGTCTCAATAAACATCATGACTTCAGCTTTCTCGTAAAAAATATGGACCCTCTATTAAGCAGCCGCCTGTGTTAAGCAGCCAGTGTGGCCATTTCCCTTGGGTGGCTGCTTAATACAGGTTAGACTGTATAAGGAAAAGGGAGAAAACTTCTCGTCCTGTCTACTTACCCAAAAAGTAAAATATGGAAAAGGGAGATAACTTCTTCTGTCTTGTCTACTTAAACCGAAAAAGTAAATAAGGAAAAGGGAGATAATTCTTCTGTCTTGTCTTCTAACCCAAAATGTATATAAGGAAAAGGGTTGCAGCTATTGTGTGGGGTTTATCATTGCTTTTAACAATTTTTCAGTCACATCGCACTGGTGTCTACTTGAGACAGTATTCAAAATGCTCCCATACTGGAGTATCATGCCGCAGACTCATGGTATGATTCCCCACTCTGTCACATAATACTGACATCAGACCAACAGATCTAGAACTATCCTCTAAATGTTGATTACCAAGCGAGGAAACTTCTAGTTTCATTTTCCAAGTCTTTGGGTCGACATGGCTGAGTATTGAACCCATGATTTTTTGTATACCAAACTGACACTATACCACTAGACCACCGTTTTAACACAAAAAGGGAGATAACATCTCCTGTCTTGTTGATTTAGATATATAATTAATCATTTATCCTACCTAAATAAAATTAACATTTCTCCTACCTATATATAATTAATCATATATCTTACCCAATCGTAGTTGTTCTTTTGCCTGCGCATCTAAAGCATTGAGTTTCTGCTGTCTCTCTTTTTGTGAAAACTCTTCCCATTGGTCAGTTCCCACTCTGATTCTTAGGCTGTCAACCAACAGCCTTTCGCGTAACACATTGTACTTCTTTTCAAGGCCCTATAATCAATCATTATGATTGCTTGGAATTCATATTCAAGCATTTACTTTGTGTGAGTATTTCAATAGTATTTAGATGCACTTTACAATAAGAGCAGTATTTTCGGTTCAATTTTCATATTTTCACTTTGTTTCACGTCTGTTTCAATAAATTCATTCACTGGTTTTTGACAATGTCATTGAAGCGACAAGAAATATCAAAAAACATTTGTAATTCTAATCATCTGTTGTAAATCATTAGTAATAAATTATATGTCATCAATCTTGTATTATCTATCAGTCATAGAGCATCCCTCAACAAAACTCAGATCTCAATTAAGATTTTCAAGAACAATAACTACAATCTACCTTCAGAAGTAAGTCATCAGTTGCCTCCCCTTGGTAGCGTGTAAACACATTTATTACATTCCAGGCTGTGCCCAGTCTGCGATTGTTGATCTCTCTGTCCAGGCATGTACGTATATCTTCCTCGTTCTGTAGATAAATCACAAATTCAAATTTGAATTATATTGGCAATATTGGCAAACACCTGCCTTTGTTCATAATGCTTTATTTACACCCATATATGTTGGATCTTTCTTGATCACAATTTACATCTTTTTATGCTAGGCCAGTAAGCTCATTCGGTAGCATGTCTATCAATCAAAGGATCGCAAGTTTGAATCCCTGGCCAGTCGCAAGCTCTGTTATGATTTATATATGACATTGCGTCTTACTGTCATTTGTCTCTCACCCCTGATTCAAAGTCATCAGTTACTTGCAGAGATAGGTGTGCTTGAGTACTGGTTAACCTTTCCGGATGAAAGGAAAGAGTGGTGGTGGTGGTGGTGAAGTTTTTATTTACCCTCGCACTTTGAACTGGTCATTTTGGCGAGCCTGAACAGATGATTAAAAATAAATTGATGAATATAAATGACATATGAAGAATGAGTAATGATATATGACGATTATATACATATTTGCTATTTTACATATTTATTACTTACATACGGTAATCAACCTTTCTTTTTATCATGTTTATTTATATGGATACCTTTTAATTATCTAATCTTTGTACAAGATTTATTGGCATATTTATTACTGTGATGATTTTAATTCTCCCTATAAATTTTATAAATAATTTTACTTTGATATTCATTGTGCAAGATATATTGAGTAGAGTAGGGTATATCCTCCTGTTATATATTAATATTTTATTGGTTTAAATTTTTTTTTTTTTTTTTAATTAGTTTAATATATTGTTAGTCTTGCGTAACTCTATATTGAATGCTGATGACACTAATTACGTCATATAACATTCCCTATCACCATTATACACTAGTATTTACTGATATTGGTAAACCATATAGCCCTATACCTAAGATATTGCTATTTATATACTATATGTGTATATATTTTTAGTACACTTTTATATATGATAAAATTAAAAATATACAAAAATGGAAGAGTGTACTATTTACTTCTCTTGAAGTTTTACTTTTAAGTATATGGGTACTAAGGAGTATCAATAGGTAGTCACCAATGGACTAGTATGTGTATCCTTTTCTCCCACTCCGATGTGGAGATTGGGTTACGCCAGTATATGATTTAGCACTATTATATCTATTATAAAATTTTTTAAAATTGGTTATTAATTAGTGTAATTTATGCCTAGTCTTGCATAACTCTATATTGAATGTTAATGACACTAATAATGTCATTTGACATTCCCTAATACCGTTATTCAGCAGTCTTTACTGATATTGGTAAACCATATAGCCCTATACTAAGTATATTGCTATTCATATACAATAATTGTATACAATTACCGTATATATTTTATCGGCAGGGACTAGGCTTTGGCAAAAAGTGATCACCCGTGGACAAGTAATCAAGTCATTTCCCACAATCCGATATGTAAATTGAGTTACGCCAGTATTATAAGTGGCAATAGTGTGTAATTTACCATATCCTGTTTCAGCCTTGCAATATTATATTTAGTACATCGCATGGTTAAGATTTGACCAACCCCTGTTAATCTCCCAGGGTGTGCCACATAGTGGTACACAATGGTTTAAAATTAAATTAAAATATTATATAATAAAACTGTGAAATTTGTAAATAAGCACCCGGCAGATTGCTCATACATAAAAAGCCCCATCTTTAAAAAATGTTTTAAAAGATCCGTTATCTCCTCAGATCAGATCTGTTGAGAACTGATTAACAAAAGTTGGTCACTATTAATATTAAAATAGTCTTCTGTAATTCTATATTGAATATCTTGTTATTTTATAAACACAATATTCCCTAGAACCATATACAATGTTTAACCTTGTATACGGATTTATCTAATATTCAACTTAGACTACAGTATACTAATAACATGTGGAGTTCCATATTATATTAATTATATTAATTGAAACTTGTGTTTAAAACATAAACACACAAAAAAAACAGTAAAAATAACAAAGTTTAACTATTACGTGGTTGTTTTTTATTTATTATACTGTTCCACCTTTCCCCAGCTCAACACACTATGATCCAGGACCGGTGAATAAGGCAGTTTCCTATTGGCTCTACATAAATTGTAAGGCGCAACTTCATTGGCTGGATTTCATTACGTTTTTCGATTCAAGCTCGAGTGTTTTGGAGTTTTTTCTCTCGAGGCGCGGACCAGTGTGGACATGCAGAATGAAATCCAGTCAACCAGAGGAGAATAACCTCAAATGACCTTTAATGGAATGTCGAGCTGGGGAAATGTAAACAAAGACGTGTACTTATAAAATCAGTACAGTTTAATAGGAATTACTTAGGCTAGTGATTGTTTATGCGATGCAGGGCAAATATCAGTCTCCTTGGTGCAATGATATTAAATTAAGAATATGTATATAGTTAAGACATGTTATTAAAAAAGTATTTATTTTAAATCCTGTTTCCTATATACACCAAACGACCCAGTTTAGGGGTGTTAAAAGAACATACTGTGATATAAAAGGAAATTGTACAGTGTACAATATATTTACAATAAAATATTGTGTATCATTGCACCAAAAAGAGAGCATTTGATCGCTTACGCTTAATTAGGCGTAAGCCTAAATAATATTGGTAATCATATCCTCTGTGTTTAGAGTGGTTACATTCCCTGCTAGCTGTTGGTATATTCTCTATCTGAGATAATGTCAAGGTCACCTCCTTGTCATGCACCAGGCATGTCATCTACATATCATATTCTCTATCTGAGACAAGGTCAAGGTCACCCCTCTGTCCTGCACCAGGTATGTCATCTACTTACCATATTCTCTATCTGAGACAAGGTCAAGGTCACCTCCGTGCTCTGCACCAGGCATGCCATCTACTTACCATATTCTCTATCTGAGACAAGGTCAAGGTCACCTCCGTGCTCTGCACCAGGCATGCCATCTACTTACCATATTCTCTATCTGAGACAAGGTCACCTCTGTGCTCTGCACCAGGCATGCCATCTACTTACCATATTCTCTATCTGAGACAAGGTCAAGGTCACCTCTCTGTCCTGCACCAGGCATGTCATCTACTCACCATATTCTCTATCTGAGACAAGGTCAAGGTCACCTCTCTGTCCTGCACCAGGCATGTCATCTACTTACCATATTCTCTATCTGAGTCAAGGTCACCTCCCTGTCCTGAACCAGGTATGTCATCTACTTACCATATTCTCTATCTGAGACAAGGTCAAGGTCACCTCCCTGTCCTGCAAAAGGTATGTCATCTACTTACCATATTCTCTATCTGAGACAAGGTCAAGGTCACCTCTCTGTCCTGCACTAGGCATGTCATCTTCTTACCATATTCTCTATCTGAGACAAGGTCAATGTCACCTCCCTGTCCTGAACCAGGTATGTCATCTACTTACCATATTCTCTATCTGAGACAAGGTCAAAGTCACCTCCCAGTCCTGCACCAGGCATGTCATCTACTACCCATTTTCTCTTTCTGAGACAAGGTCAAGGCCACCTCTCTGTCGTGCAACAGGCATGTTATCTACAATGTTCTTACCATATTCTCTATCTGAGACAAGGTCAAGGCCACCTCTCTGTCCTACAATAGGCATGTCATCTACTTACCATAATCTCTATCTGAGACAAGGTCAAGGCCACCTCTCTGTCCTACAACAGGCATGTCATCTACTTACCATATTCTCTATCTGAGACAGGGTCAAGGCCACCTCTCTGTCCTGCAACAGGCATGTCATCTACTTACCATATTCTCTATCTGAGACAAGGTCAAGGCCACCTCTCTGTCCTGCAACAGGCATGTCATCTACTTACCATATTCTCTATCTGAGACAAGGTCAAGGCCACCTCTCTGTCCTACAACAGGCATGTCATCTACTTACCATATTCTCTATCTGAGACAGGGTCAAGGCCACCTCTCTGTCCTGCAACAGGCATGTCATCTACTTACCATATTCTCTATCTGAGACAAGGTCAAGGCCACCTCTCTGTCCTGCTCATCTTGAAGCTCCGCCAATAACACCACAGCAACAGCAGTAATGTTGGCCGTCTCCCCGTACTGGACTAATTGCTGTTTTGTTGATACTGCACGCAGGGCTGCAGCCTCCTCCAGAATGGAAACATGCTCTTCTTTATCATCTGGAAGATTGTAAATAGGAAAAATATTGCATTCATAGAGCTTCTTTAATAGACTGACCGAGATTTTTATTTCAGACAGATAGTTTTATGCTCATTGTATTAATACTGCCATGCAATTTTATACGGGTTTGAATATCAGTCAACATGTATGTTATTAATAGCACCAAGTCAATAGACTTAATCTATCCAAATGACTTATACTCTTATAGTATTACACATTAAGACACACAAACATACTAACCAGGGATTGTTAGATTGAGATTTTGTCTCTTGCCCTGGAGTTCGGCAAGTCGTTGTTGTCTTTCTGTCTCGGACATCGTGGACGCTGCCTCAATAAGATCATCAATGCTCTCATCTTGAAGGTCATTCAGAATTATCTCCCTTTCATCAGCATGGCGCTTTAACATCTCGCGGAGATACACTGTCTGCAGGCCAGTAAGGTCACCTGTTATTAATAGGGTTAATTTATTATCTCATTAAAAGTCAATAGGGACCTCAGCAAAGCTAAAAATAATAAAATCCATCAAAGGAAAACATAAAGGACAATACAATCCATGAGGAGTTTGTTTTTGTTTATTCGAGAACCACTGTAAACATATCATTGACTTTGTATCCTGGATACAGGTTAGACAGGTATAGATAATCAATTCTGAATAATTTGCATTTTAAACTGTTATTACTTGCTTTACCTACAACATGCAATGATGAACTTGCCCAATTTATGATCAACAAACATTGAATCAGACCTTGGTGAGTGATCAACTCTTATCAGAAACCCGTGGTATATAATGTGGTCTTTAACATATTTAAACCAGTTGCCATAAATGGTCATGAATTTTTCATAGCAGCCTGGTTAGTCTGGTGTCTAAGAGAAAAGGATTGAAGACACATAAGATTGAGGACCTTGATATGGTAAGTGTAACTTTAACTTTTTTAGACATGCGCCTTGTATTAAGTGCTGTTTCACTATTCATTGATTAATGTGTACCATTAAATCCATTTCATAATAACAATAAATCAGTTCTAATAATTATAATCACAAATTGATTATTTGGTTTCATTTTTATAAATCGCTATAAATCAAGGGCTCAGCGCAACACTATTGTAACTGTCCTAATATTTTAAATAATTTTGAAGATATTCACTTTTGATGAAAATATTGTATCTCAAATACATTAATTCTTTAGCGCAAAACTATTTTAACTTGAGTTACAATAGTTTTGCACCAAATAATATCTTGGAAACCTTTATTTATATCGATGTAAAACTATTGTAACTTGAATTTAAATTTTATTAAACCCAGTTATCATGTATATCCACACTTTTATTAAGTCCATGAATATTGCAATACAAGTTTCAAATGATAGTTTAAGAAAATCTTTCAAGATTCTGAAGAAATACAGGTATAGAGACTTTTTTTTTTTTTTTTTTTTTTTTTACTTTGAAAACATTTTACTTTGATAAAAAAGTAACTTTAGTCAGATGATTATGTCAAATGTTTTATTGATATGGACATTAGTGACAATGAAATGGAAGATTAATATAGTTATTGTGCTATAAAAGATTCATTTGTTGATCTTTTGTTAAAAAATCTGATTATCAAAATTTACAGTGAATTTTTCGGTTTGCATTTTTTTAATAAAAAGGCCGTCCAATGTAACAATAACACTCAACACACTTTTAATTTATACCAGTTGTAACTTTACTTAACCAATATATCCTTTTTGAATACTTCCAGAATGAGATATTATTCTAATTACCTGGTACACTCAGTATTATTCTTTTTAATATATCAGTACTAGAAGTCAACATTATCTTATTATTTTAAAATGGCTTTTAAAGAACCAAAACAATATATTTTAGATTTGATAAACTTTGGTTTATCAGAGTTAACTTTTAATTATACCGATTGAATAAATTAGCACAATGTGGGTAGTGGGGTTGGTATGGGGCATGGCGGATACAGAGTGTACAGCGGATAGCTGAAATGGTAAAGTGGATCTAGAGGGTACAGCAGCTGCTGGTAGTGTAGTTGGTATAGTCAGTGTAGTGGGTACAGCTGCTAGTAGTGTAGTTGTTAAGATGGATCAGGAGTGTACATCAGGGTGTTGTATTTGGTATGGAGGGTGTAGATGGTACAGCTGGTATTGTAGTTGGTATGGTTGGTGTAGAGGGTACAGCTGGTACTGTAGCTGGTATTGTGGGTGTAGAAGGTACAGCTGGTAGTATAGGGGGTATAATGGGTGTAGAAGGTACATCTGGTACTATAGTTAGTAGTGTGGGTGTAGAGGGTTCATCTGGTAGTGTAGTGGGTATGGTGGATGTAGAGGGTACATGTGGTGGCATTATTGGTATGGTGGGTGTGGATGGTATAACTGTAACATAGTTGGTATGTTGGGTGTTGAGGGTACAGCTGGTAGTGTAGTAGGTATGGTGGGTGTAGAGTGTACAGCTGGTAATGCAGTTGGTATGGTAGGTGTAGAGGGTATGGACGGTAGTGTAGTTGGTATAGTGGGTGTGTATAGTACAATTGGTAGCATAGTTGGTATGGTAGCTGGTAGTGTAGTTGGTATAGTAGGTGAAGAGAGTATGACATGTAACATACAGTCAAACTTGCAGTAGCGACCACTTGTTATAAGCGACCACATTAAATCCTCCCCAACGAATTTCATTCATAATTACACATGCAATAAGCGACCACTTACTCTCTGCGACCAGTGACCGCTTAAAATCCATAAAATTTCAACAATTATCTTTTACCATATGACCACGGATACACTAGGTGTGAAATTTCAGCATCATGTTTTGTTACACTGATTAAATAAGGCGTGAATGGACAGCTTTTTTATTATTTTGATATCTGATCTGCTGTCCATAACGTCTCGGGAGACGCAAAATAAAAATCTTTACAAGGCTGCATAGAGACATGCAATATGTCGCACTACATGTTTTGTGTACGTGACAAATGTGTTTGTGTAAAATTGTTGATCTCCGAGGTAACGTGCTGAAAATAACCCAAGGCCAAATACTGCAGTGTCTCGTGGTAAAAGCCAATAATTATTATCTCATTAAAAAAATTCAATAGGGACCTCAGCAAAGCTAAAATAATAAAATCCATCAAAAGAAAACATAAAGGACAATACAATCCATGAGAAGTTCGTTTTTGTTTATTCGAGAACCACTGTAAACATATCATTGACTTTGTATCCTGGATACAGGTTAGACAGGTATAGATAATCAATTCTGAATAATTTGCATTTTAAACTGTTATTACTTGCTTTACCTACAACATGCAATGATGAACTTGCCCAATTTATGATCAACAAACATTGAATCAGACCTTGGTGAGTGATCAACTCTTATCAGAAACCCGTGGTATATAATGTGGTATTTAACATATTTAAACCAGTTGCCATAAATGGTCATGAAATTTTCATAGCAGCCTGGTTAGTCTGGTGTCTAACGGAAAAGGATTGAAGACACAAAGGATTGAGGACGTTGATATGGTAAGTGCAACTTTAACTTTTTTAGACATGCGCCTTGTATTAGGTGCTGTTTCACTATTCATTTTTTAATGTGTACCATTAAATCCATTTCATAATAACAATAAATCAGTTCTATAGGGGTATAATGGGTGTAGAGGATACATCTGGTACTTTAGTTAGTAGTGTGGGTGTAGAGGGTTCATCTGGTAGTGTAGTGGGTATGGTGGATGTAGAGGGTAAATGTGGTGGCATTGTTGGTATGGTGGGCGTGGATGGTGCAACTGTAACATAGTTGGTATGGTGGGTGTTGAGGGTACAGCTGGTAGTGTAGTTGGTATGGTGGGTGTAGAGTATACAGCTGGTAATGCAGTTTGTATGGTAGGTGTAGAGGGTATGGCTGGTAGTGTAGTTGATATAGTGGGTGTGTATAGTACAATTGGTAGCATAATTGGTATGGTAGCTGGTAGTGTAGTTGGTATGGTAGGTGAAGAGGGTATGACATGTAACATACATGTATAAGAAACAATAAATCGGTGTTCACTGCCTACATTGACGTTAAACGGTGCTTTGATTATATAGATAGAGACATGTTACTGTACAAGCTATTGATAAATAATGTTGACTGTAAACTGTATTTAACTCCATTAAGAACATCTACGCAAGCTCAGTATCCTGTATACGTATTAATAACAAGCGTACAGACTGGTTTAACTGTCATATACGGAAGTAAAACAAGGCTGTAATTGTTGTGCAACATTGTTTTCCATATTTGCCAACGACCTTGTTCATGAAATCAATGACCTTGACCTTGGAATCCCTGTTTGAGACACTTAGCTTTCTCTTTCAATGTAAGCAGACGATATAGTCTTAATGGCGGACAGCTAAGAAAAGTTAGTCAATATTGGACAAAGTTAATAACTGGTGTACAGGTAAGCGCTGGAGGGTTTTAATCAATACAAATAAATCGAAATGCATGCATTTCCGGAGAGGGTGAGCACCACAAAGTGACTTTGAATTTAAAACTGGCAATAATACACTAGAAACGGTTAATACATACAAATATCTAGGGGTAATTTTCCATGAAAAGAACGACTTTATGTACACTAGTGAATCACCCTGGAAAGCAGCAGGCTGTGCACTTGGTGGAATTATTGCACCTCAGTGTGAGGATTCAAGAAGTATCAACATATAGATAATGTTCAGAATTTAGTCATGAGATACTTTCTTAGTGTTCATCGCTTCACGCCAATTCTCGCGATGGTTGGGGACACCGTGTGGATACCAAGTGTTTACAGACGACGGGGAAACATGTTGCATATGTGGAACAGAGTGATTTTGATGGATGATAGACGAATTACAAAAAAAAGTGTTTAATTTCGACTATTTAAAGTTAAAAAATAATTGGTCACATGATATTAAACACGTTATGTCTATGCTGGGGTTATCTGCAAATTTACAAAAACAGAACAATTATTGACTTATCACAAGCACATGGATTACTAGTAAACTATTATTCTAATGTCTGGTCAGAAGATGTTCAAAGTATATCAAAACTGAGAACATACCGCCTGTTTAAGGAAAACTTTAAATGTGAGGATAACGTTATGATGAACTTAAACAAGAATGAACGCTCAGTATTGTGTCAATTCAGGACTAGTACCTTACCACTCAGAAATGAAACCGGAAGGTATGTTGGGGAGCAACCTGATCAGAGACTTTGTAGACTGTCAATCAAATTCAGTAGAAGATGAGAAACACTTTCTATTTCAGTGTGAACTGTATAATGACCTGTGAGAAAACAATTTCAGAGATTTATTTGTAAATAAAGCTTACATGCATATAAACCAGCGACTTCTACATATCATATCATCGCATCCAAGACAACTTGCAAAGTTTCTTGTCTGTGCTTTCATAAAAAAAAGAAATATTTTGTTTTCGTAAACTATTATATCAGACTTAATACCTCATGTATTGTTGATGTATGATATATTGCCTGTTTCCTTTTATATTTATAACATATCTATCATAACTAAACTCCATACTGACAATATTGGATACTCAGGGAATATTTTGCTAATATTTTGTCAGGATTTTGCATCTCATAGTTAACCTATGTATAATGTATATAATAGAGTATTTATGAATTTTGTATATAATTACTTTCTTGATTATCCTGATGACATATAGACCCAATGGACCGGATGCCAAATAATTTTGTCAATTGTACATATGTATAACTTAATGAATGTATGCACATGTCACAATAATAAACAATATCTTATCTCATCTTATATGCCAATTAGTGGTGCTGTGTCGAATTTGATTGTAACACCTCCATGTGTAATCAATACGACATTTTAAACTTTTTTTTAACAACGTGTAAGTAGAATCAGAGACATAAATTAATTGAGTAAATATCGAGTCTTTGTTAGAAAATTATTTTGACATAATCACCATTTTGAGGATCCTTCTTCACATTTTAAAACAAAAATTATTATTGAACAAATGAGAAAATTTATATTTTTTCCCATAGGATACCTAAATACAACTTAAAGTTTCCCTACATTGACTTCAAACCCCTATTCTTAGGAATAATTTATATCAATTATGAAAATATCTGACTGTTGTTGAGGCCCCCATCTGTACAAGAACCTTGATTGGTATAAACTTCAAAACTCTACTCAAAGGGATAATTTACATGAAGTATGATCCATTTTGACCGAATGGTTGTTGAGATATTTTTTTAAACACTTTTAGAACCAAAATTGGCTCAGGAGAGCTAAAAAACACCTGCGTTACTGCATTTTATTATATCAACTTCAGTTAACTCTTTACTTCATATATAAGCCTTTGGACACCTCTAATATAGAAGCCTTTGGACACCTCTTATAGAAGGCTTTTGAAATATTGGGTGAATTATGTTTATGCTAACTGGCAGAGTGGAAAACAGTATGAGCAATCTGAACTCTTCCTGCACTGTTTTCAAAGGCCTTCTGTGATTGGTACGGTAAAATGCATATCTATGTAGTAAAGTGAAACATTCTTTCTGCTTATATAAAATGGAAAAAACTGGGTTAAACAAAGTGAAATAGACATTATTGGGTTTTAGGTAAAATCAGGTCAACGCATTTTCAGAAAAGTTTAACAAAGTGAAATAGACATTGGGTTTTAAGTAAAATCAGGTCAATGTAATAGTTCATACTAAGGAAGTTTTAATTTTTAATGGGATTTAATGTCATAAGTAAATCTAGTTTAAAGTAAAAAAATATCTGAGAATTAATCTGAGTAACACCACCCTTTTGCAAGTTAATGGCAAACTTTCTCAGTGATATTTATGGACCAAGCTGGACTTAATACACAAACTCAGCAGTGACAGGTAATAATGCACAGAATATCTTAAAAGATCGTAACTGGCCCATGTCTTTAAAATCTTAAACTGGTGCATATTAACTGACCCATGTCTTTTACGGAAGGGTACCACCGCCATAACTCTTAGTCTTAAATTTGTCGTTTGTTCTTTGTGCAATGGGTGTAAATGTTTCTTTCTTTTAAGTTCTTTGTGGAAGATGAAACATTTCACCATTGTAACTTCGCCATTTGTCTATCCTACTATATGCTATCATTGTAAAAGTTACATACGTCTTGTAGTAGGCCATCCAAAAATCAAAATGATACTTAGTTTAACTTATGATGGCAATTTTTTAGCAGAATTGTTTCAATACCATAACACCATTCCCCAATATGTATAGCACGGTGTGATGCTGGATGCCACTAATAAAAAAAGGTCACAGTTGAGGTCAAAGGTCAATGAGGTGCAAAAATCAACAAAACAGTAGTGTATATAAATTATGGCTGCTAGTATTACAATTATGTTGCTTTATTTCTTTATTTCTTGAATGACGTGTTGTTAACTGTCTAATGAAACATTTTAAAAGACAACGAAGCATCTATTTAAAAGCTAACGAAGCATTTCTGTCTTTCTGTTCATCATCATACAAGCTGAAAGTTCAATAAGTGTATTTAAAAGTAAAAATTGCGGAAAATTTCAGTATATGCTGTTTTATGTGCAAATATACGATTTGTTAATAACCTGAGATGTTATACCTATATTTGCAGATACAGCACTAAAATGAACTCTTATTAAAATAAATGTGCGTGTATGTGTATGCTTAAACGTTCATATTTTGTACACAAGACGGTAATACACTGATGCAACAATTGTCAAAAAGCGAGATTCCTGTAGAAATTATATTTAATAATTTATATACCTTGGGTTAAAAATAACATAAATAAAAGAGAGATGTTATGTTGTCTCCCCTTATATAAATATATACATGTAGATTCATAGAATATGTTTTAATCTCACCAAGTGTCAAAATACATCCAATATAGATGTTCCGGACAGAATTAACAGTTTTGATTTTGACACTTGGTGAGATTAAAACATTTTATGGCATAAAATTTGTTAAAGTACATTCACTTCCATAACAAATCAATAAAAACAAAGAAAAAAATGGTACCTCCTGGACCTTCTACATGTAATGTCGAAGAAGTGTTGAAAGATGCTCATGTCTGTTCAACAACTAGAGCAAAAATACAACCCACTGATTGGAGTTGTTGTATTTTATGTCAGTCGGAAAATGTAAAACAAATACATTGTGTAAGAATGATGTTTTTAAAGGTGTAAATGACCTTCTTGCATCGGGAGAAAAATACAATCTAAAATGTGCGTCTAAGTTCAAGAGACAAATTGTGAAGTAGGCGGATAATATCGATTATGATACAGTAGTGAAAGAAGTATGTTTTGAACTGGAACAGGGTTTATTTCATGGACATTTGTATGCTATTAGTTGTGTTTGGAGTAGCCATTTTAAGAGAAAGCAGGTAATAAATCAGTCCATTCCAAGCAAATATGAGGATCTTTCTATGAAGACGTCGAAAGAACTACTGACCTACAGCACAATTTATCAGCTTATCATTACTGATGTATCCGGAAATAAAGCTAACCTTGTAATTTCCAAGTATTTTGCTAAAACATACCAAAAATTACATTCCAATGAGTCTGATAATGGTTCAAGTATTCTAGAGCCATATACAAGTATACTTCTACAGGAAAGTGTTGACTGTTGGTTAACATGTAAGGTGTGAGATGGGCATGATTCACTTTGGGAATGAATGTTTTAATTTTCTAAAAGGAATTGGACAATATGTAGAATCGGCTGGTATAGATGACATGTGAATTGAGGCAGGTGTATACCCACCAAACACCACCAAAAGGCATATCACATAGATGATATGTGAATTGAGGCAGGTGTTTACCCACCAAACACCACCGAAAGGCATATTGCAGAGCAGTGAGGCCTATAAAGCATCCACATTGTGGACACTGCACTGATGTACATGTATCTTCATATCGTGGTTGGCACATAGGCATGAAACTATTGCAGCTGTGCTTTATTCTTTTGGTCATTCCATAAAAGTATTGGTGATGCATTCTCCACAAAAGGCAAAGGGTTCCAAGAGGATAATTGAACAGACGAATTAGACAAACTGCTGTCGCTGTTGAATTTCGTTTCAGGGAGTTTGGTGAATAGTGTACGAATGTGTTCATGGGACATGGTTGAAATCTTGTTAAGACTTCATCAGAACGGAAAGAGGGAGCATCTGGGAATCCATCTAGAGGCATTTGCTGCTATGTTATCATGGCTGACAATCTAGGGCTATTTGAAATATGCTCCATGATGACCTGTTTTTTGATAGGAAGTATCTCGAAAGACAGTGCCAGATGTGTATTGAGAATTTGAAGATGAAATTTTTATAAATAAATGAAGCAATACTCACTTAAGACAATTACACACAGACCAAGCTACAGAAGAGATGACAAAGATTTGTAAAATGAACAATGGGAAAATAGGAACTGCACAAAACGACCAAGCCAGAGACAAATTATGTGTCACTTGGGCAACTTGATCAGATGTGTCCAAGAAAAAAGTAAGGTCACTATAAAGAGAAAGTGATGCAGACCAGGACCATGCCTACACCAGACATGACTATCTACCTTCAGGAATTAATCTTGTTGAGTCTCCTGTTCAAGCTTTGATCAAACAGATTGACACTTTTGACATTTTCTGAGTATGACCATTTGGAGAAATAAAATCTAAAACATTTGCCTTGAGGTATAACATACTGGTTTCAAACAAACAGAAAGTTCAGGTTGTTAAAGATGACAAAACTACTTCCGAGTCTTTTGGCAGCTGCAAATGCTAGCAGAAATGTAACAATTGGTTCTGTGTTGAAACACGAGTTGTCCCTGGTACCTCTGTCACTTACTAGGATTGTATGATCTAAGAACTCTACCACAAAGGCTGGACTGTTGAACCTATAGTTGGAATGTTATGAAACTTGCTAGGATGCATCATTACCAAGTGCAGATGTGCATACTGTATTTGTGTTCCGATTTGATGATTTTCACAGAGTTATGGCGCTTCGATTCTGTCTGTGACCAAATTCTTGTCCGCACTATTTCTCTACAACCCCATGTTGAAATTTTATGAAATTTGCTAGGATGCATCATTACCAAGTGCAGATGCGCATATTGTATGTGTGTTCCGGTTTGATGATTTTTCACGGAGTTATAGCCCTTTGATTCTGTCTGCGACCAAATTCTTGTCTGCGCTATTTCTCTACAACCCCATGTTGAAATTTTATGAAATTTGCTAGGATGCATCATTTCCAAGTGCAGATGCTCATTTTGTCTTTGTGTTCTGGTTTGATGATTTTTCACAGAGTTATGGCCCTTTGATTCTGTTTGACCAAATTCTTGTCCACGCTATTTCTCTACAACCCCATGTTGGAATTTTATGAAACTTGCTAGGATACATCATTACCAAGTGGAGATGTGCATATTGTCGTCATGACGCTATTTCTCTACAATCCCATGTTGGAATTTTATGAAATTTACTAGGATACATCATTTCCAAGTGCAGATGCACATTTTTTCTTTGTGTTCCAGTTTGATGATTTTTCACAGAGTAATGGCCCTTTGATTCTGTCTGCGACCAAATTCTTGTCCACGCTATTTCTCTACAACCCCATGTTGGAATTTTATGAAATTTGCTAGGATGCATCATTTCCAAGTGCAGATGCTCATTTTGTCTTTGTGTTCCGGTTTGATGATTTTTCACAGAGTTATGGCCCTTTGATTCTGTCTGACCTTATTCTTGTCCACGCTATTTCTCTACAACCCCATGTTGGAATTTTATGGAACTTGCTAGGATGCATCATTACCAAGTGGAGATGTGCATATTGTCGTCATGATGCTATTTCTCTACAACCCCATGTTGGAATTTTATGAAATTTGCTAGGATACATCATTTCCAAGTGCAGATGCGCATTTTGTCTTTGTGTTCCAGTTTGATAATTTTTCACAGAGTTATGGCCCTTTGATTCTGTCTGACCAAATTCTTGTCCACGCTATTGCTCTACAACCCCATGTTGGAATTTTATGAAACTTGCTAGGATGCATCACTACCAAGTGGAAATGCACATATTGTCTGTGTTTCTGTTCGATGATTTTTCATGGAGTAATGGCCCTTTCATTGAGTCTGCGACCAAATTATTGTCCGCGCTTTTTCTTTACAACCTCACATTGGAATTTTATGAAACTTGCTAGGATGCATCATTACCAAGTGCAGATACGCATATTGTCTATGTGTTCCGTTCAATGTTTTTTCACGGAGTTATTGCCCTTTCATTGAGTCTGTGACCAAATTATTGTGGCACTATTTCTCTACAACCTCAGGTTGGAATTTTATGAAACTTGCTATGTTTGTGTTCTGGTTTGATGAATTTTCACAGAATTATGGCCCTTTCATTCTGTCTGTGACTGAATTCTTCACCACTCTATTTCTCTACAATCTCTGGTTGGAATTTTCTGAAACTTGCTAGGATGCATCATTACCAAGTGGAGATGTGCATATTGTCGTCATGACGCTATTTCACTACTACCTCTGGTTTTAATTTTGTAAAACTAGCTAGGATCTGTGCATATTGTCATTTTTTTTCGGTTCAATGATTTGAGAATGAGTTCTGTGAAGTGCAGAGCCACATATTGTTCCTGCTATGCAGTTTGGTATTTTCAATCAAGTAGCTGGTAGAGTCAAACACTCACTTGGGGAGCATCCATCGGTTCCACCGATATTTTCTTGTTTATGTATTAGAAGCTTGCACTTCACAAGAAATTCAAAATTTATAAATTTTGCACACTTTTGACCTTTGACCTCTCTCTGACAACACAATTTTTAACATATTTTATTCACATTCCTAGCCGTAGCTTACAACAAACATATTTTTATAGTTTTTAGCTCAATAAATGTATAATTATTTTATCAAGACAGTATTCTTAATTCTATATATCCATTACTGTACCCAGTTGACCTATGACCATTTTTAAAGATTATGAGGTGATTTCATGATTGGCATCCACCCTCGCAGGTTTGTGTATATACCAAGGAAGACATTAAGCATGGATGCCAAATTCTACTCAAATTTGCCATCAAAAGCTTTTTTCATGTGGTTGGAAGGCCTACTATTGTCTCCTTGTGTCAAATTAAACATTACTTGCTGCGTAAAATGTATTTTTAGAATTTGATGTATGTTTCGATATGAGTTTCGGCTGCAGTCAGTCATGAATATCTTTTTTTCCAATGTTGACCCCATTTGTAATGAGTGTGGGGAATGTATTTGGACAGAATACCAGACTATTTTGACTGTGCTGCCGCTAAACGTCATCTTTGTAATAAATCACAACTTCCCATTATAACGTTCAGTGGTACTGCAAAATTACAGACAGGTCCCATGTAAACAACCCAAGAAGTTGCGAATGGAAGTATTTGCTGTAAACAGTCATCAGAATTCACAACTCTAAATACAGCTTCAACCATTGCATTTTCCATAGACTTACATTATAAAGTTTGACGTAATTTTCACTATTTCTACCTTTTGTGGAGAAAAATGTCCCACATCATGTTTAAGTACTATCCTAGACTCAAATTAAAATGTCCCCAAAATGGGGTCAAAAGTACCATTTTTTACCACTTTTTGCTTTCTGTTGGGTACCTCCACTTTCAGCATGAATAAAAAACTAAATTTCACCAATTTTACTTTTCCATACAGTTTCCTTGATAAAATGAATTTAGTCAGTCATGAAAACATAATTTTAATATTTTATTGACACAAACATAATAAACTACCATTGTACTTTCCACATACTTAATAATGTTTGACCTAATTTTCACTCTTTCTACCATTCGTGGACCAAAAAGTTTCATTTAAACTTATTTATTTTACTTCGATTGTGAAATAAGTTATTACAACTTAAGCAAATCACGCTCGAAGTCTTCCTGGTTAGAACCAGTACTAAGTATATGCGGAAAAGCGTCTTGCTCAAGGACACCACATATAACCATGGCAGAGGATCAAACCCACAATTCTCCAATTATGGGTTAGGTGCTCTACCACTAGACCAAATGCTCCACCAAAAAGTCCTACATCATAGTAAAGTACTATAATAGACTCAAATTAAAACGGCCCCAAAATAGGGTCAAGAGTATCACTTTTTACCTATTTTTGCCTCCTGAAGTTGGGTACCACTTTTCAGCACCACTTTCAGCATGAAAAAAGTAAATTTCACCAATTTTACTTTACACACAGTTTCCTTGATCAAATGAATTTAGTCAGTCACAGAAACATAATTTTGATTTATTATTGACACAAACATAATTTTATATTTTATTGTGATCATTAAATTTGTCAGTTTGACATTTTCATCCAACCAAAATTAAGCTTACTATAAAAATATATGCCTTGAACATCCCTATACTTTTTTCAGCCGATCAGAGAGCTCCTCTCAACGGTGGTAGCTGACCATATGTTCCATATGTCCAACAATGAAAACAACGCAACGTAGTTTCCACTAGGGATCAGTTGTTATTCTTTCATATATGTCTAGCAGTACCTGTCATCATAACTGACAATGCCAACTGTGTATTTCACATTCATTTGTTACATATGCCTAAGTGCATAGTACAACATGCTTACTGCATAGTTTAACGTTTGCAATTCGAAACCTTATTTTTAATATATTAATAGGTTCATGTCTTTAATATCTTAACTGGTCCATATCTTTAATGTCATAAAAGGTCCATATCATTAAGATCTTAATTGGTCGATGTCTTTAAGATCTGAACTGGTCAATGTCTTAATAATCTTAATTTGTCCATGTCTTTAATATCTTAACTGGTCCATATCTTTAATATCATAGTAGGTCCATGTCATAAAGATCTTAATTGGTCCATGTCTTTAAGATCTGAACTGGGCGATGTCTTTAAGATCTTAATTAGTCCAGATCATTCAGATCTTTATTGGTTGATGTTTTTAAGATCTTAATGCATCAATGTCTTTAAGATCTTAATTGGTCCATGTATTAAGATCTTAATTTGTCAATGTCTTTAAGATCTTAATTGGTTGATGTATTTTAGATCTTTATTGGTTGATGTCTTTAAGATCTTAATTGGTCAATGTCTTTAAGATATTTATTGGTCAATGTCTTTAAGATCTTAATTGGTCAGTATCTTTAAGATCTTAATTGGTCAATGTCTTTAAGACCTTAATTGGTCCATGTCTTTAAGATCTTAATTGGTTGAATGTCTTTAAGATCTAAATTGGTCCATGCCTGTAAGTTTTTAACAAGTGGCCAAAAGATTTAGAGCAGGTCTACTCTACTCTAAGTAAGTTTGTTAAATCCCTAACACTTGCATGCAATATTATTACTGAAATGACATATTTAGACGTTGATGACGTTACTTCATTGATATATGATTTCCCACAAATTTTACAAGGACCTGACTGTAATTTTTCGCATGTTTAGCGCTACACATGTTTGTATGTTGCTATGGACACCATTAGATTATTACTGATGTAAGAAATGCAGTAAAATACTACATATCAATGTTAAAAACCCCAATATTTAAGTTGTGCATCAATGTGGATTTTATTAGAATTGTCCACAAACGTGTGAAGAACCCCTCATACCTAATATACATAGCATGTTCGAATTATGTAATACTCCTTATCTAAGTGCTTCAGGTTCCATATTAATATCATGTGATACTTGATTATGTCATATCATGTCATGTTACCATATCACATCAGAGTTAAATATAATATCAATACCATGTGATGTGTGATTATGTCATATCATGTCTTGTGACCATAACATGTCAGAGTTAAATTTATTATTAAAATCATGTGATGTTTAATTCATGTCATATTTCATATTCATATAATGTCATGTGACCATGTCACATTAAGTATCCATAACAATTCATACTATATATATATATATATATATATATATATATATATATAATGTTAATTTATATGTCATGTTAAGTGTATTCTTCTCTTATAGTAAAACGTTATATAAGTAACTAAGGGAAATAAAGAGTAAAATAATAATAAAAACAGGAAATGTCACTGGTAAGTTCCACATGCCCCTCAAATGGTCTGAGAAAATAATGATATATTTTATAATCGTGTGATGTTTAATTCCTATCACATTTCATATTCATATAATGTTTTACATTGCAGAATACAGCATAGAAGAAAGGGAGGAGAAAACATCATGGAACAGCTGTCCCTAAAGTTGGGTAAATGGCTAGATGATAAAGGTTTTGATGAAGATATGCGTGACTTTAAAAAAAGATCCATAGAAATAATTGGAGTATTAACAAATATACTAAATACATCAAGCACAGACTGTTTAGTACCAGTGGGAAGTGAAAATGAAGGGGCATCCTTATATCTGACTGACTCTGACAAAGATTGGCTTCTGTATAATCCGTTTATTGAGGTAACATATGGATGTGAATCTACACAGCACCATGACCCAAATGTTTGCTATCTTCACATGACAAGGGAGACCACTACACCAGCTGGATATACGAAACTAAAACTAAGCAAGGCACACACTGGTCAATTTCATACAGAAGCTATCAAACATGAAATATGTATGGACACTAATGGTCAAACATTTCTCACCAATAAAATAATTGAAAGATTACCTCAGAACTCGGTAGAACATGGTCCAGCAATGATATTGTTTCCTCAATGCAATACCACATATGACTTAGTTTTTAGCTATATAAGTCACAAATTACCCGATGATGTAGCACCCTGGTTTCATAGAGACCGCCATAATGGCTGGCCATCACCCGATACCTGCAAACTTTTTAAAAAGATGGGATGCTTTGTAGTTGGAATTGGACATCCAAATAGCCCTGAATGTTACCTGGAGTGGAGGATATCCATGTCAAATCAGGAGTTACATCTCATGCAAAACCTGAACCCCACCCAGTACAAGTGTTATATCTTACTGAAATTGTTCAAGAGTAACTTAAAAAAAGTTTGTGGGGATATAATCAGCTCCTATCACTGTAAAACTGCCTTGTTTTACACAATCGAGAATACTGATCAGAACATTTGGATACCTGAAAAACTTGTCCTTTGTTTTCAGAAATGTTTACAGCAACTTAATGAATGGGTAGTTGAGAGAAATTGTCCAAACTATTTCATACCAGAAGAGAACATGTTTGAGTTAAAACTAACTGAGGATGCAAGTGTCAAGATGATAAGAGACAATTTGCAACTGTTACAGTTATCAATTCAAAATTATAGCATACTGGAAATTCTCAACGAAGCCTACCAAAGACGGTCAAGTTTGAAAATTGTGCAATTTCTTAACAGTATACTAGCACTTACTTCCTGGTTTATTGGAACTTCTTCAACACATTTTGCATATACAAACTTATGCAAAAATGAATATAAAAGATCTATGAATCAGGACTTAAACATTGAAATAAACTATTTGAAATATGTTCAGAAAAACATGGAAGATTGGATTAATTATGTTAATGATATAAAACCTCAAAATACTTATCACCCATTTCCAGAAACTGCAATATTTTGGCTTATGAACAGGAACAATCCTCTAGATTCACAGAAGACAGCAGCAGCAAAGTCACTTAATGAAGATGACATGATGAAATCACTTCTGTACCATAGAGATGTTATCTTGCAATTTTTTCCAATGCTCATCAAGCACATGCAAAGTTATATTGCATATCTTCTCCTGGCCAAGTTTGTAAACGATGAAGAAGAAAGTACCTGGCTTGAAGCCAATCAGTATATAACAGCTGTAGGAGAAACAGGGAAGATGGAAACCATTGTAAAACTAGCAACAGTGCACTACATCAGAGGAAACAATCATGAATGTAGTGAAGACCTTTTGAAATGGCATCCGCCTCATATTCAGATGACAATCTGTAACAGTCATTCCAACCCTGTTTTTCATAAAAAGAATTTTGTTGTGCTAGAAAAGAAGCTAAAAAATGGCATAAATACACGTTTTATGAACATTCTGGAAGGCGAACATCAAGTAGAAATGGACAAGATACCAACATGCATTGTGTTTAGTACATTAGAACTAATTATGATACCAATTCCTCTCATTTATGAGGTTTGTAAAATTGTACAACTCGATGTGACACCTTTGGTAGAGGTAGATCCATCAGTGTATGTGTACTTCTTGAAGTACAAATCTTATGAACAACTAGACAACAAGGCAAGAATGAATAGTGCTTTGTTGAAACTGGAAGAAAGTGTTTTGTCTGATTTACAATCTCCCACACTTTATCATCCTGATGTAGCATTGAATGTTCTGGGACACATCTACGTAACCAAGGGCTGGTACAGACTTGCTCTTCACTGCTTCAAGAGGTCATGGGAGATAATCTTTGTTGACAAACTTGTGAAGCCATACCCAGATCTGCTTAACAATGTAGATGACTCAATGAAACAGAATATGATTACCCACAATGCAGCCAAGTGGAATGTGATGCTGTTGCTGTTCTCCTGGACAGATGATATTTACTGGCACAGATCCTTGTTTTATTCTAGCTTATTTAATGTTGAGCAACCTACAGATCCAACAAAACCGTTTTATTCTGGCTTATTAAATGTTGAGCAACCTACAGATTCAACTAAACTGTTTTATTCTAGCTTATTTGATGTTGAGCAACCTACAGATTCAACTAAACCAATGTTTTTACTTTGGAACTGACATACAAAATACTGGAACTGGATGTGAAATGTGACAGATCCTTGTTCTATTCTAGCTTATTTAATGTTGAGCAAGATACAGATTCAATTAAACCAATGCTTTTATTTTGAAACTTACATACAAAATACTGGAACTGGATGTGAAATGTGACATATTTAATTGCATAGGTCCATATTGTATTCTTGCCTAATCAAATTTAAATGCCCAAGCCCTAAACTGTTCGTTCTTAAATACAGGTTTAATCCACAGACGGAAGTCTAAACTTTCAGCCTGATATTTACTTTAAAGGAGGCCTTCTAAAATTGCTGGTTTTTCGGTTTTTGGACCGATTTCTGAAGTTCAAAACCGGTTTTCGTTTCAAAGTTTAATAAAAAATCGGTCCAGATATTTTCAAAGTTCAATAAAAAATCGGTCCAGATATTTTCTATTGGTCCTACAAAATCTCATAAATTGCTCTTACCATGCCATACTGACCTGCGAAATACGCCTTGCGGCAATATCATTGAACCCAATAATCCGTTTGTTTTGTCACCTGCTGTGCAAAATGATGTCAATTTCGACTAAACCATTGACGGTATTAGGGGAGTTTATCGGAAGAGTCTATCACTATGTAGCATGCCTTCGATGTGTGATCAGTGACCCATAGCGTTCTGTCGTTTCATCAAAAGACTGTGTTTGCATTCGTATATTTCTTTGATATACCGCTAGCCAAAGCTGTTTGCGTCATTAAAATATTTGATAAAACATGCAGTGTTACTTGTTTGTTTCATTTTTTTAAAAAAATAACTTTAATTATAAAATTAATGACATTAATTAATGAAAGTGATAAAACCCGGACTGATTTTGTTTTGATGTGGGACAGGTTCTGAATGATTTATTTTGGTGGTTGAACCATTACATTGGTTTCCACGGTGATTATTTCACGCAGCTTCCGGAACTTGCATCACTTCCGGTTCGATCGAACATTTTTAATATAATGAAAATTATTCAGTAAAGCGGAAACATAATGTCAGTCATTAAAATGTACACATTGTGATAAAGTATGTTATAAATAATACACAAATAAACTTGAAATCGTTTCCTATTAATAAATAAACGGAGAAATACACGATGCAGCTGACATGGTGGGTGGGGTATGCATACATCTAATGGCATAATGTAAGGCAATTTTAGTGATTTTTTTAAAAATAAGTGCGATTCTTACGGAAGTAAAAAATCTGGACCGATTTGCATTTTGGAATTTTAGAAGGCCTGCTTTAAAGTAATGTAATTTATATTAATATAAGGCCATAAGTTACAGTGAAACTTTGATGGTGTGAATCTGGACAAGGGTTGTTTGAGCCAAGTATTGTTCAACAATTACTGTACATATACCAGTACAATATAAATTGTAGTTATTGCAATTAATTGTTTCTGTGCATTACATCTCACAGTAATTCTAATCTCATTATCATATATGTATTTAAAGCATTTTCATTGGACAACGTCAATTAAAAACATATTTTTTGATAAAACCCTGGAAACGGACTACTTTTACGTTTCTCGCGTAAACAAAGAAGCATCGGAATTTTGATGGTTGGTTTAACAATATATAAACTTAAATGACGTTCAATACGGTTCCACGCTTATTTTAATAATAAAATACAACAAAAACAAATGTTTGATCTAGTCCTAGCTGTTTTCATCGGTTTATTGTTGTATAGATTTCTTTGGTTCAGCGATTTAACTGGGCGCCACAATCAGACCATAAGTTGCTTTGAGAAACAATGAAGTAGGTCATAAAATGTTCACATTTTGAGATGTATAGTATACCACTGAACACAACACTGGTTTACCGAACGTGAATACAAGTCGTTGACAAAAATTTCCACAGACCAATTTATTATACAGGAAAAATGAAATAAAAACATGTACATGTAGTTGAAGTTTAGAAGCAGATGATCTCGAGACAATATAAACACACAAACCTTGCACGTAAAAGTTGTTTAAAATGTTCTAAATTCGGATCTCCATCAATGAGCGTGGAATTATATGACCTTTGAAAATATTGACACATTTTTTAAAAACAAGCGTGTAGACAAAAACTAAACAATGACATCAGCGTCTACACTGTGTGGGTATTTCCTGGAATTATTGATTTTTTATTTGTCTAAATCGCGAGATAAATGGCGGGTGTTTAATTTTTTCACCGCAAAATATTTCGTCATTTTACAGTTAACCAACTAATGTTACAGAGTTCATTTGATAATGGAAACAATAGCCGTAACAATATTATTGGATATTAGATCTAGAAAATTTGATATCAACCTGGACAGAGGTGATGTATTCTTACGCGTTTACTTTGCAGCATATAGTTATTTTTGTTTTGTTTTTTTCATTCACTTGAGGAGTCTCAAATTAAATATAATCATCTGGATTGGAATTATAAAGATTAAATTCATTTTTTTCTGTTTTTTATGCATGTGTAAAGAATGTCAAATCACGCACAAATCTGACAGAAAGTCCTGTGTGAACGAAAATTGCCGCTTTTTTTAGTGCACAGCGAGATTTGTGTATTCTTCTGCATTTCCATGGAAATATTATGCTTCCCGTATCGTATTTTTGAACTTTTGTAAAGAAAAATATCCGCAATAAACAAAAAGCTTCGAATCTTTTGTTGTATAATACATCCTCTGCTACGGTAAATGCGTTTTGAAAGTTGTGAACTACTTTATCGGTCGGATGAATATGGCGGTTCCTGCCATACATAATTTGTATAACAGATTGCTAGGGCTTCACGTCAGCTATGGAAGTCAGAGCTTTGCTTGCCTTCCAAAAATAGTCATAACTCTCATTAATAGTTGATTACAATTCTATTTCACATCTGTGTGGTCTTCTAGGACAAAAAGTGTCATGACATGTATTTCATATTAGAAATATATAAAGTTCAACTGATAATGGAAACACTAACAGTTACGATAATATTGGATATAATTATATATAAGTAAAAACCGCATTTTAACGGAATTCGCATTATATTGGACCGCGTTATAACGGGACCGCAGTGTATCATCATCAGGATTGGAATTATAAGGATTAAATTTATTTTTTCTGTTTTTTTTATGCATGTGTAGAGAATGTCAAATCACGCACAAATCTGACATAAAGATCTCTGGACTTTATTTGATTAGTGCGTGATTCGATATTCTGTACACATGCATAAAAAAAAATAAAAAAATAATTTAATATTATAATAAAAATATTTTCAAAATGTTTTTGTTTCTGGTTTTCAACTCATATTCACTAGACTTTCAGCAGGATGCCACTGGTTTGATAAAATATTTCTTTGGAAATAAATTCTTAGGAAATAGATTGGAATTCAACATTGTCATGACTTTGTCCTTTTAATATTAGTATATGGTCAGTCTATTGGTGTCATATTTATATGTCAAACAGGAGAATTCTTGAAACAACAAGATCTTATGGGGCCAATTTATTTTATTATTTGTTGGTTTATGGGAACCAACTCCATTTGTGATCAAAAATGCATTTCAATAATTTTTTCCTATGACATGTCCAAATGTTCTTTTTAAATATCAGTAAACCCAATAACAAACAAGATTGAAAAGTAGTCAATGTAAGCCCATCAAAATTAAATCTAAGCTGTGTTTTTCCTGGACATATTTATATACAAAACATTACTAATACACATTTTAAAAGAATATAGTAATACTGTTCAAGTTTTCAAGCAGACATATTAACATGAATTATAGAACAAAGATGTAACACACTTTCCATTTGTTTATTTTTGAATATGGGCATATAAAAATGTGAAAGTTCAATTTTGCCTTTAACCCTTTACTTCATCTAGATGCCTTTGGACACCTCTAATATGGACGCCTGTGGACACCTCTAATATAAAAGGTTTTCAATTATTGGGTGAATTATGTTTATATTAACTGACAAAGTGGAAAACAGTGCAGTAAGTGTTAAGATTGCTCGTTATGAGCAATCTGAACTCTTCCTGCACTGTTTTCAAAGGCCTTCTGTGATTGGTGTGGGAAAACGCATATCTATGGAGTAAAGGGTTAACCGACTACAGACATTTTATCAAACTTAAGTTAACTTTCACTCTAAAAGTACAAGGTGTCTAGTTACTCTATTGTAGGCCTTTGTTATAAAACGTTGTAGATGATGATAAACCTAACACCCATCTGAAGTAATCAAGCTTATCCAAAGGCACAACAAGACATTTTAGCGACCAGTAACCAGTTTGATCCCATGATCATCATGATGGCTTCTCAAAAACAACATCCAGTTCTGGTTCTATACAGGACACAGGCAAGTTTGATCCCATGATCATCATGATGGCTTCTCAAAAACAACATCCAGTTATGGTTCTATACAGGACACAGGCAAGTTTGATCCCAGGATCATCATGATGGACTCTCAGAAACAACATCCAGTTCTGGTTCTATACAGGACACAGCCAAGTTTGATCCCAGGATCATCAGGATGGCTTCTCAAAAACAACATCCAGTTCTGGTTCTTTACAGGACACAGGCAAGTTTGATCCCGGGATCATCATAATGGACTCTCAGAAACAACATCCAGTTCTGGTTCTATACAGGACACAGGCAAGTTTGATCCCGGGATCATCATAATGGCCTCTCAGAAACAACATCCAGTTCTGGTTCTATACAGGACATAGGCAAGTTTGATCCCAGAATCATCAGGATGGCCTCTCAGAAACAACATCCAGTTCTGGTTCTATACAGGAAACAGGCAAGTTTGATCCCGGGGTCATCATAATGGCCTCTCAGAAACAACATCCAGTTCTGGTTCTATACAGGAAACAGGCAAGTTTGATCCCAGGATCATCAGGATGGCCTCTCAGAAACAACATCCAGTTCTGGTTCTATACAGGATACAGGCAAGTTTGATCCCAGGATCATCAGGATGGCCTCTCAGAAACAACATCCAGTTCTGGTTCTATACAGGAAATAGGCAAGTTTGATCCCAGGATCATCAGGATGGCCTCTCATAAAACAACACCTAACACCTATCTGAAGTAATCAAGCTTATCCACAGGCACAACAAGACATTTTAGCGACCAGTAACCAGTTTGATCCCATGATCATCATGATGCTTCTCAAAAACAACATCCAGTTCTGATTCTATACAGGACATAGCCAAGTTTGATCCCAGGATCATCAGGACGGCTTCTCAAAAACAACATCCAGTTATGGTTCTATACAGGACACTGGCAAGTTTGATCCCAGAATCATCAGGATGGCCTCTCAGAAACAACATCCAGTTATGGTTTATACAGGACAAAGGCAAGTTTGATCCCAGAATCATCAGGATGGCCTCTCAGAAACAACATCCAGTTCTGGTTCTATACATGACACTGGCAAGTTTGATCCCAGGATTATCAGGATGGCCTCTCAAAAACAACATCCAGTTCTGGTTCTATACAGGAAACAGGCAAGTTTGATCCCGGGGTCATTGTGATGGTCTCTCAGAAACAACATCCAGTTCTGGTTCTATACAGGAAACAGGCAAGTTTGATCCCAGAATCATCAGGATGGTCTCTCAGAAACAACATCCAGTTCTGGTTCTATACAGGACACAGGCAAGTTTGATCCCAGGATTATCAGGATGGCCTCTCAGAAACAACATCCAGTTCTGGTTCCATACAGGAAACAGGCAATTTGATTCCGGGGTCATCATAATGGCCTCTCAGAAACAACATCCAGTTCTGGTTCCATACAGGAAACAGGCAAGTTTGATCCCGGGATCATCATAATGGCCTCTCAGAAACAACATCCAGTTCTGGTTCTATACAAGAAACTGGCATGTTTGATCCCAGGATCATCACTATGGCTTTTCATAAACAACATCCAGTTCTGGTTCTGTACAGGAAACAGGCAAGATTGATCCCGGGGTCATCATAATGGCCTCTCAAAAACAACACCCAGTTCTGGTTCTATACAGGAAACAGGCAATTTTGATCCCAGGATCATTAGGATGGCCTCTCAGAAACAACATCCAGTTCTGGTTCTATAAAAGAAACTGGCATGTTTGATCCCAGAATCATCATGATGGCCTCTCAGAAACAACATCCAGTTCTGGTTCTATACAGGATACAAGCAAGTTTGATCCCAGAATCATCAGGATGGCCTCTCAGAAACAACATCAAGTTCTGGTTCTATACAGGACACAGGCAAGTTTGATCCCAGAATCATCAGGATGGCCTCTCAGAAACAACATCTAATTCTGGTTCTATACAGGACACTGGCAAGTTTGATCCCGGGATCTTCATAATGGCCTCTCAGAAACGACATCCAGTTATGGTTCTATACAGGACACTGGCAAGTTTGATCCCAGAATCATCAGGATGGCCTCTCAGAAACAACATCTAGTTCTGGTTCTATACAGGACACTGGCAAGTTTGATCCCGGGATCTTCATAATGGCCTCTCAGAAACAACATCCAGTTATGGTTTATACAGGACAAAGGCAAGTTTGATCCCAGGATTATCAGGATGGCCTCTCAAAACAACATCCAGTTCTGGTTCTATACAGGAAACAGGCAAGTTTGATCCCAGGATCATCAGGATGGCCTCTCAGAAATGACATCCAGTTCTGGTTCCATACAGGAAACAGGCAAGTTTGATCCCAGGGTCATCATAATGGCCTCTCAGAAACAACATCCAGTTCTGGTTCTATACAAGAAACTGGCATGTTTGATCCCAGGATCATCAGGATGGATTTTCATAAACAACATCCAGTTCTGGTTCTGTACAGGAAACAGGCAAGTTTGATCCCAGGATCATCAGGATGGCCTCTCAGAAATGACATCCAGTTCTGGTTCTTTACAGGAATTAGACAAGTTTGATCCCGGGATCATCATAATGGCCTCTTAGAAACAACATCTAGTTCTGGTTCTGTACAGGAAACAGGCAAGTTTGATCCCAGGATTATCAGGATGGCCTCTCAGAAACAGCATCCAGTTCTGATTCTATACAGGATACAGGCAAGTTTGATCCCAGGATTATCAGGATGGCCTCTCAGAAACAACATCCAGTTCTGGTTCCATACAGGAAACAGGCAATTTGATCCTGGGGGCATTGTGATGGTCTCTCAGAAACAACATCCAGTTCTGGTTCTATACAGGTAACAGGCAAGTTTGATCCCAGGACCATCAAGATGGCCTCTCAGAAACAACATCCAGTTCTGGTTCCATACAGGAAACAGGCAAGTTTGATCCCGGGGTCATCATAATGGCCTCTCAGAAACAACATCCAGTTCTGGTTCTATACAGGAAACAGGCAAGTTTGATCCCAGGACCATCAGGATGGCCTCTCAGAAACAACATCCAGTTCTGGTTCCATACAGGAAACAGGCAAGTTTGATCCCGGGGTCATCATAATGGCCTCTCAGATACAACATCCAGTTCTGGTTCTATACAAGAAACTGGCAAGTTTGATCCCAGGATCATCAGGATGGATTTTCATAAACAACAACCAGTTCTGGTTCTATACAGGAAACAGGCAAGTTTGATCCTAGGATCATCCTGATGGCCTCTCCCAAACAACAACCAATTATGGTTCTATACAAGACACAGGCAAGTTTGATCCCAGGATCATCAGGATTGCCTCTCAAAAACAACACCCAGTTGTGGTTCTATACAGGAACCAGGCAAGTTTGATCCCGGGATTATAAGAATGGCGTCTCACAAACAACACCAAGTTCTGGTCCTATACAGGAAACAGGCAAGTTTGATTCCAGGATCATCAGGATGGCCTCTCAGAAACAACATCAAGTTCTGGTTCTATACAGGACACTGACAAGTTTGATCCCAGGATCATCATAATGGCCTCTCAGAAACAACATCCAGTTCTGGTTCTATACAGGACATAGGCAAGTTTGATCCCAGAATCATCAGGATGGCCTCTCACAATCAACATCCAGTTCTGGTTCTATACAGGACACAGGCAAGTTTGATCCCATGATCATCATGATGGCTTCTCAAAAACAACATCCAGATCTGGTTCTTTACAGGACACAGGCAAGTTTGATCCCGGGATCATCATAATGGACTCTCAGAAACAACATCCAGTTCTGGTTCTATACAGGACACTGGCAAGTTTGATCCCAGGATCATCATAATGGCCTCTCAGAAACAACATCCAGTTCTGGTTCTATACAGGACATAGGCAAGTTTGATCCCAGAATCATCAGGATGGCCTCTCAGAAACAACATCCAGTTCTGGTTCTATACAGGAAACAGGCAAGTTTGATCCCGGGGTCATCATAATGGCCTCTCAGAAACAACATCCAGTTCTGGTTCTATACAGGAAATAGGCAAGTTTGATCCCAGGATCATCAGGATGGCCTCTCAGAAACAACATCCAGTTCTGGTTCTATACAGGACACTGGCAAATTTGATCCCGGGATCTTCATAATGGCCTCTCAGAAACGACATCCAGTTATGGTTCTATACAGGACACTGGCAAGTTTGATCCCAGAATCATCAGGATGGCCTCTCAGAAACAACATCTACTTCTGGTTCTATACAGGACACTGGCAAGTTTGATCCCGGGATCTTCATAATGGCCTCTCAGAAACAACATCCAGTTATGGTTTATACAGGACAAAGGCAAGTTTGATCCCAGGATTATCAGGATGGCCTCTCAAAACAACATCCAGTTCTGGTTCTATACAGGAAACAGGCAAGTTTGATCCCAGAATCATCAGGATGGCCTCTCAGAAACAACATCTAGTTCTGGTTCTATACAGGACACTGGCAAGTTTGATCCCGGGATCTTCATAATGGCCTCTCAGAAACGACATCCAGTTATGGTTCTATACAGGACACTGGCAAGTTTGATCCCAGAATCATCAGGATGGCCTCTCAGAAACAACATCTAGTTCTGGTTCTATACAGGACACTGGCAAGTTTGATCCCCAGATCATCATGATGGCCTCTCAGAAAGAACATCCAGTTATGGTTCTATACAGGACACAGGCAAGTTTGATCCCAGAATCATCAGGATGGCCTCTCAGAAACAACATCTAGTTCTGGTTCTATACAGGACACTGGCAAGTTTGATCCCGGGATCTTCATAATGGCCTCTCAGAAACGACATCCAGTTATGGTTCTATACAGGACACTGGCAAGTTTGATCCCAGAATCATCAGGATGGCCTCTCAGAAACAACATCTAGTTCTGGTTCTATACAGGACACTGGCAAGTTTGATCCCGGGATCTTCATAATGGCCTCTCAGAAACAACATCCAGTTATGGTTTATACAGGACAAAGGCAAGTTTGATCCCAGGATTATCAGGATGGCCTCTCAAAACAACATCCAGTTCTGGTTCTATACAGGAAACAGGCAAGTTTGATCCCAGGATCATCAGGATGGCCTCTCAGAAATGACATCCAGTTCTGGTTCCATACAGGAAACAGGCAAGTTTGATCCCAGGGTCATCATAATGGCCTCTCAGAAACAACATCCAGTTCTGGTTCTATACAAGAAACTGGCATGTTTGATCCCAGGATCATCAGGATGGATTTTCATAAACAACATCCAGTTCTGGTTCTGTACAGGAAACAGGCAAGTTTGATCCCGGGATCATCAGGATGGCCTCTTAGAAACAACATCTAGTTCTGGTTCTGTACAGGAAACAGGCAAGTTTGATCCCAGGATTATCAGGATGGCCTCTCAGAAACAGCATCCAGTTCTGGTTCTATACAGGATACAGGCAAGTTTGATCCCAGGATTATCAGGATGGCCTCTCAGAAACAACATCCAGTTCTGGTTCCATACAGGAAACAGGCAATTTGATCCTGGGGGCATTGTGATGGTCTCTCAGAAACAACATCCAGTTCTGGTTCTATACAGGTAACAGGCAAGTTTGATCCCAGGACCATCAGGATGGCCTCTCAGAAACAACATCCAGTTCTGGTTCCATACAGGAAACAGGCAAGTTTGATCCCGGGGTCATCATAATGGCCTCTCAGAAACAACATCCAGTTCTGGTTCTATACAGGAAACAGGCAAGTTTGATCCCAGGACCATCAGGATGGCCTCTCAGAAACAACATCCAGTTCTGGTTCCATACAGGAAACAGGCAAGTTTGATCCCGGGGTCATCATAATGGCCTCTCAGATACAACATCCAGTTCTGGTTCTATACAAGAAACTGGCAAGTTTGATCCCAGGATCATCAGGATGGATTTTCATAAACAACATCCAGTTTTGGTTCTGTACAGGAAACAGGCAAGTTTGATCCCAGGATCATCAGGATGGCCTCTCCCAAACAACAACCAGTTCTGGTTCTATACAGGAAACAGGCAAGTTTGATCCAGGATGGCCTCTCATAAACAACACCAAGTTCTGGATCTATACAGGAATTAGGCAAGTTTGATCCAGGATGGCCTCTCATAAACAACACCCAGTTCTGGTTCTATACAGGAAACAGGCAAGTTTGATCCAGGATGGCCTCTCATAAACAACACCCAGTTCTGGTTCTATACAGGAATTAGGCAAGTTTGATCCAGGATGGCCTCTCATAAACAACACCCAGTTCTGGTTCTATACAGGACACTGGCAAGTTTGATCCAGGATGGCCTCT
Source organism: Panopea generosa (assembly GCA_029582155.1). Classification (NCBI taxonomy): domain Eukaryota; kingdom Metazoa; phylum Mollusca; class Bivalvia; order Adapedonta; family Hiatellidae; genus Panopea; species Panopea generosa. The sequence continues at coordinate 67,045,382 of CM055903.1, read as the reverse complement.
CATAAACAACACCCAGTTCTGGTTCTATACAGGACACAGGCAAGTTTGATCCCAGGATCATCAGAATGGCCTCTCACAAACAACATCAAGTTCTGGTTCTATACAGGAAACAGGCAAGTTTGATCCTGGATGGCCTCTCATAAACAACACCAAGTTCTGGATCTATACAGGAATTAGGCAAGTTTGATCCAGGATGGCCTCTCATAAACAACACCCAGTTCTGGTTCTATACAGGAAACAGGCAAGTTTGATCCAGGATGGCCTCTCATAAACAACACCCAGTTCTGGTTCTATACAGGAATTAGGCAAGTTTGATCCAGGATGGCCTCTCATAAACAACACCCAGTTCTGGTTCTATACAGGAATTAGGTAAGTTTGATCTCAGGATCATCAGGATGGTCTCTCATAAACAACATCCAGTTCTGGTTCTATACAGGAAACAGGCAAGTTTGATCCCAGGACCATCATGATGGCCTCACAGAAACAACATCCAGTTCTGGTTCTATACAGGAAACATGCAAGTTTGATCTCAGGATCATCAGGATGGTCTCTCATAAACAACACCTAGTTCTGGTTCTGTACAGGAAACAGGCAAGTTTGATCCCGGGGTCATCAGGATGGCCTCACAGAAACAACATCCAGTTCTGGTTCTATACAGGAATTAGGCAAGTTTGATATCAGGTTTCATATCAACATCATGATGTGTGATTATGTCATGTTTCATATTCATATCATGTCATGTGACCATGTCATGTTTAGTACATGTATCCATAACATTTAATAGTTCAAGAATTATCTCAACACTTTGTACAACATGGCCCAGCATTAACAAAGTTTAATGCCAATATCTCATGTGACTTTGTTCATGGCTATAAAAGTCACCACCAATTACCCAATGCTGTAGCACCCTGGTTTCATAGAGACCGCCATAATGGCTGGCCATCACCCGATACCTGCAAACTTTTTAAAAAGATGGGATGCTTTGTAGTTGGAATTGGACATCCAAATAGCCCTGAATGTTACCTGGAGTGGAGGATATCCATGTCAAATCAGGAGTTACATCTCATGAAAAACCTGAACCCCACCCAGTACATGTGTTATATCTTACTGAAGATGTTCAAGAGTAACTTAAAACAACACTGTGGGGATATAATCAGCTCCTATCACTGTAAAACAGTCTTGTTTTACACAATTGAGAACACTGATCAGAACATTTGGGTACCTGAATACTGGTCCTTTGTTTGCTGAAATGTTTACAGCAACTTAATGAATGGGCAGTTGAGAGAAATTGCCCAAACTATTTTATACCAGAAGAGAACATGTTTGAGTCAAAGTTAACTGAGAATGCAAGTGTCGAGATAAAAAAATTACGTTTACAAAAATTAATTCAAAATAATAACATATAGGAAATGTTCATAAAATATATCCATAAAGAACATTTTTTTGAGAATTGAGAATGTTATTAAGATAACACATACACTTGAATCCTTAGTTATTCAACATACTTCAATAGATTTTGTATATATGCACTTACAGACCATTTTCTTAACTAGATCTATGAATCAGGATTTAAACAATGTAACAAACTATTTGAAATATTTTCTGAAAATTTTAGAAGATGGGATAAATTATGTTAATGAAGGAAAACCTCAAAATACTTATCACCCATTTCCAGAATCTGCAATATTTTGGCTTATGAATAGGAACAATCTTCTAGATTCAGGGCTGACAGCAGCAGCAAAGTCACTTAATGAAGATAATATGATGATGAAATCACTTCTTTATCATAGAGATGTTATCTCGAAACACAAGGTAATAGTGCACATCTCCTTCTGGCTAAGTTCGTAAACAACAAAGAAAAAAGTACTTGGCTTGAAGCCAAGCACTACATAACAGCTGTAGGAGAAACAGTAGCTGCCATGGAAACCATTGCAAAAGTAGCAACAGTGCACTACAACAGAGGAAACTATCATGAATGCAGTGAAGGCCTCCTGAAATGACATTCACCTTTTCATATTCAGGTGACAATCTGTAACAGTCTATGCAAGAGCATATTAAAAATAAAGCATTTTGATATGTTCCAAAAGAAGCTAACAAATAAAAAAAATATATGTATTAACATTCTAGCAGGCAAATTTCTTGGAGAAATGGACAAGATATCAACATGTATTGTGTATAATATATTAGAATTAGCTTTGATACCAGTTCCTTTCATTTATGAGGCATGTAAAGTTGTACAAGATACAAAACTTGTGCCTGATACATTTGAACAAATATCCAATGAACATTTTTTGGTAGAGATTGATCAATCAGTGTATATATACTTCCTGAGGTACAAATCTTATGAACAATTAGACAACAAGGCAAGAATGAATAGTACTTTGTTGAAACTAGAAAGCATTTTGTCTGATTTACAATCTCCCACACTTTATCATCCTGATGTAGCATTGCAAGTTCTGGAACACATCTATGTCACCAAGGGCTGGTACAGACTTGCTCTTCATTACTTCAAGAGGTCATGGGAGATAATCTTTGTTGACAAACTTATTAAGCCTTACCCAGATCTGTTTAACTAAATGGATGATGCAATGAAACAGAATATGATTACCCACAATGCAGCCAAGTGGAATGTGATGCTGTTACAGTTCTCCTGGACAGATGATATTTACTGGCACAGATCTATGTTCTGTTCTAGCTTATTTAATGTTGAGTAAAGTACAGATCCAGTTAAACCAATGTTTTTACTTTGGAACTGACATATAAATTACAGGAACTGAATGTTGAATGTGATATTAGTGCTGTTTTCAAAAACATTTGCATGCACTGACCCATACTGTATTCTAGCTTATTTAATGTTAGGCAAAATACAGATTCAATTCATCCCAATTTTTTATTTGGAATTGACAAAATTCGCTAGTGAAAAAAAAGTATATGCTATGCCAACCTTTGCTCTACTCATCTGCAGCAAGGAATCACAACTGCTATGAACCATTTTGAAAATATTAAAAAACCAAATTACATAGGCCTTGTTTTTAAGCGTAAGAATCATATTACCTTGGGAAAAAGTGGCGTAACTGTGTAGTGAGACGTCAAATTCCATCTGCAGTTACTAGGCAAGTAACACTATAATCTGTGACTAAAAGGCTGGACACTTAATTTTGTTTCTACTTTTAAAAAAGGGCCATAACTCTGGTAAATGGTTGAATACAATGCTATTCTCACTTGTATAGTCTTCTATGGCAAAAGATGTTTTACTAAATCATATTTTAATTTTATCAGTGTTCTGGGTATTATAAAAGTATTTAAAGAATATTTTATATATTTATACAACATTTTTGTATTTTAGAATTAAACTCATATTTGCTAATCTAGCCAAGTCCCTGGTTTTATAAAAACTAATTTCTTAAATACGCACATTTCTAAAACTTCTGATCACTCGAGTAATAAATTGGTCTGGTTATCAAATTATTCTATTACATGAAGAATAAGTTAGAACCTTACTCTATGTCAGAAAGTGATTTGCAGTTTAAAACATCTGATGTGTTTAATGGTAGCTAGTTTAACCAGTGCAAATGCCTTGTGCCCCAACTGGATCATTGCTCAGTTCTTTCCACCCATGTTCAAAAATAAACAAGTTCAATCGGATCCTGTTATAACGTGGTCTGATGAAATTCGTTATTACGTTTTTTTTTCTATAGCTCCCAATTAAACAATAGTTGTCAGAAGACAACAAAGCTCGCCGATGGGATAAAACTCACCACCCATGCAAAGATTGAGATTAAAGGCAAACACCAAAACTAAATGCAAAAGTTTAACTTGGGTGTCTACAGATGAAAATTTAAGTCCAAAAGGGCCATAACTCTGCCAAAATACAAACCCCGAGTAACGGTTCTTGTTTCTGTGTGTTCCATCGATTATGGTGAACACACATGCGAAGTTTCATTTATATCAAATGAGTGGTTGCATAGATATCTTAAGCTTAAACACAACTAAATGCAAAAGTTTAACCTGGGTGTCTACATACGAAAAAATAAGTCCGAAAGGGCCATTACTCTGCCAAAATGCAACCCAGAGTTAAGGTTTTTGTCTCTGTGTGTTTCAATGATGATAGTGAACATACATGAGAAGTTTCATTCATATCCAATGAGTGGTTGCATAGATATCTTACCTGATAAAAACTTTAACCTGAAAAATTAAGTAAAAAAAGGGCCATAACTGTGCCAAAATGCAACCCAGAGTTATGTTTTGTTGTCTCTGTGTGTTTCAATGATGATGGTGAACACACATGCAAAGTTTCATTCATATCCAATGAGTGGTTGCATAGATATCTTACCTGATAAAAACTTTAACCTGAAAAATAAAGTAAAAAAAGGGCCATAACTGTGCCAAAATGCAACCCAGAGTTATGTTTTGTTGTCTCTGTGTGTTTCAATGATGATGGTGAACACACATGCAAAGTTTCATTCATATCCAATGAGTGGTTGCATAGATATCTTACCTGATAAAAACTTTAACCTGAAAAATAAAGTCGAAAAAGGGCCATAACTGTACCAAAATGTAACCCAGAGTTATGGTTCTTGTCTGTGTGTGTTCCATTGATGATGGTGAACACACATGTGAGGGTTCATTGACATCCAATGAGTGGTTGCATAGATATCTTAAACTTAAACGTAACTAAATGCAAAGTTTAACCTTAGTGTCTAAGTCCAAAAAGGGCCATAACTGTGCCAAAATGCAACCCAAAGTTATGGTTCTTATTTGTGTGTGTTCCATTTATTATGGTGAACACACATGTGAAGTTTCATTCACATCAAATGAGTGGTTGCATAGATATCTTAAACATAAACCAACAAAATGCAAAGTTTAACCTGGATGTCTAAGTCCAAAACGGGCCATAACTGTGCCAAAATGCAATCCAGAGTTATGGTTCTTATCTCTGTGTGTTCCATTGATGATGGTAAACACACATGCAAAGTTTCATTGACATCCAATGAGTGGTTGCATAGATAAGTGTAACTTAAACGCAAAAGTTTAACCTGGGTGTCTACAGACGACACGGACGCCGACGCTGCAGCCGCCTCCGGGGTAATGACAATAGCTCTCCTTTGACTTCGTCCCAGCGAGCTAAAAATTGATGTATTCAATCAGATTCATTAAAAACTTGCGGTATTGAAATTGATGAATTGATTGAATATCTCACCTAAATCTAAGTTAATGTTATAAACAACATCGGTTTTAATTTATTTATGCAGACAAACATTAGTCTGTTTTATTTATCACACATTATTGCAATTTTGTTCAGGTACTTTGAAAGGAAACAGTATTGCCAAATAATATAGTGCAGTGCATCTTGGAATATTTATAACGCAGTTCCGCATATATTGCGGTTTCATTCCGTGGATACCGGCTACTGTGTTATAATGGGACCTGAGATAAATATCATTATCTTATAAGCAGAAAGATTAATCTGAACTGATAAGTAAAGCCTAATTATGACTTGAAAGTTATAATAATGTTATAGAATAAGTGGTCAGTAACTAAGGCCTTTGAGTAAGATATAATATGTGCCAAAGGTCTCAGAGTAGGGTCACTATACAAGTGGTCTTGTGGCAAGGTAACAATATGAGTGGTCCCTGACCAACGGTATACAAGATTGAAAAGATGTTTACATGAATCCAAGTGGTCTTGTGGCAAGGTAACAATATGAGTGGTCCCAGACCAACGATATACAAGATTGAAAAGATGTTTACATGAATCCAAGTGGTCTTGTGGCAAGGTAACAATATGAGTGGTCCCAGACCAAAGGTATACAAGAATGTAAAGATGTTTACATGAATCCAAGTGGTCTTGTGGCAAGGTAACAATATGAGTGGATCCTGACCAACGGTATACAAGAATGTAAAGATGTTTACATGAATCCAAGTGGTCTTGTGATAAGGTAACAATATGAGTGGTCTCTGACCAAAGGTATACAAGAATGTAAAGATGTTAACACGAGTCCAAGTGGTCTTGTGGCAAGGTAACAATATGAGTGGTCTCTGACCAAAGGTATACAAGAATGTAAAGATGTTTACATGAATCCAAATGGGCTTGTGGCAAGGTAACAATATGAGTGGTCTCAGACCAAAGGTAAACAAGAATGTAAAGAAGTTTACATGAATCTAAGTGGTCTTGTGGCAAGGTAACAATATGAGTGGTTTCAGACCAAAGGTATACAAGAATGTAAAGATGTTTACATGAATCCAAGTGGTCTTGTGGCAAGGTAACAATATGAGTGGTCCCAGACCAATGGTATACAAGAATGTAAAGATGTTTACATGAATCCAAGTGGTCTTGTGGCAAGGTAACAATATGAGTGGTCCCAGACCAAAGGTATACAAGAATGTAAAGATGTTTACATGAATTCAAGTGGTCTTGTGGCAAGGTAACAATATGAGTGGTCCCAGACCAACGGTATACAAGAATGTAAAGATGTTTACATGAATCCAAGTGGTCTTGTGGCAAGGTAACAATATGAATGGTCCCAGACCAACGGTATACAAGAATGAAAAGATATTTACATAAATCCAAGTGGTCTTGTGGCAAGGTAACAATATGAGTGGTCCCAGACCAAAGGTATACAAGAATGTAAAGATGTTTACATGAATCCATGAAAACTAATGTTAGTTCTTTCCTTTTAATCCTTGAAATACAGTAGAACTTTCTTGACTGGAACACGGATGGCTGGACACCATATAAAGCTTGAACCACTTATCTGGTCCCCGCTGACTTCTTTTTTCAATGTATATACATGTAGAAGCAAGGTATGATGTTGAACAATACTCGGCTTGAACAACCTTTATCTCGAACTATAGTCCTGTTGTGTTCGAGCCATCAAAGTTCTACTGTATATTGGATAATAATATCTATGAAGTGGCACTTACCTTTCAGTGGTATTTTGTCTCTGCGTATTTCCGGCTCCTTGCTGTATTTTTCTTCTTCCTGTATACGCCGACCTCGTATCTGCACACGCTTCCTTGCTAACTGGGACTGCCTGTCTCTGTCACTCTCATGTCTACAAAACAGTACAACAATAATGTATCTAGTAATGGGTCATTTACTTCATTTAACTATCAGTGAAATCAATAACAATGTTAAAGAAGTTAACAAATGTATAAGAACTGTAATGGCAAAATCCAATAAATAACATATTGGGATAATTAATAAAATATCAATAAAATAAATGAAAATATCAGTAAAATTAATAAAATATCAATAAAATTATTGAAAATCAGTAAAATTTATAGAATATCAGTAAAATTAATGAAAATATCAGTAAAATCAATAAAATATCAGTAAAATTAACGAAAATTCTTTTAAATTTTATGCAAATATCAATAAAATTAATGACAATATCAGTAAAACAAGAAAATTTGTGACAACTATATTATATAAGCATCTGATTTAGCACTATCAGTTAATAAAAATAGTAATAATTATATAGAAAATTTAAACAATTAGACATTCTGCCAATAAATATGGCAAAGAAGTTGAGGGGACCAGTTTTACAAATATATAACAATGGAAGGGCCATAACTTCAAGATTAAAACTTAGACAAATGGGTTGGTTAAAGATCTATACTCATTATTCCGATGGATGGACAGACAGATGGAAATGCAATAATATGCTGATGAATCATTCGTATTGGAAGCATAAATAATGACAGTATTTAATTAGTTTATACAGATTTATTTCAGCTTAATTGCAGTGTAAGCTCAAAGCTTATGTGATCTGCATTTAAGCCCACTTCCTGGGTAGACCCAATACTGAGTGGTGTTTTTTTTATTAAGCCATCCAGTTGAATTGGGGATTGAACCCACAACCTCTAGTGTGAGTGGCCAACACTATCCACTACACTAACATATAAAAGTAGTGATGATGTCAATCATGACACAGAGAATCAATGACAATATCAGTAAAATTAATGACAATATCAGTAAAATTAATGACAATATCAGTAAATCAATGGCAATATCAGTAAAATTAATGACAAAATCAGAAATATAAATGACAATATCAGTAATATTAATGACAATATCAGTAAAACTAATGACAATATCAGTAATAGACAAAATCAGTAAAACAAATGGAAATATCAGTAATATTAATAGCAATATCAGTAAAATTATTGACAATATCAGTAATATTAATAGCAATATCAGTGATATTAATGACAATATTAGTAATATTAATGAAACATCAGCAATATCAATGACAAAATCAGTAATATCTATGACAATATCAGTAATATCAATGACAATATCAGTAAAAATTAATCACAATATCAGTAATATCAATGACAATATCCGTAATGTTAATGACAATATCAGTAATGTTAATGACAATATCAGTAACATTAATGACACTATCAGTATCATTAATGACACTATCAGTAATATTAATGACAATATCAGTAAAAATAATGGCAATATCAGAAATATAAATGGCAATATTAGAAATGTTAATGGCAAAATCAGTAATGTTGAGGACAATATCAGTAAAATTAATGACAATATCAGTAATATTAATGACAATATCAGTAATGTTAATGACAATATCAGTAACATCAATGACACTATAAGTAAAATTAATGGCAATATCAGTAAAATTTATGACAATACCAGTTATATTAATGACAATATCAGTAACATTAATGACACAATCAGTAATATTAATGACAATTTTAGTAAAATCAATGACAATATCAGTAATATTAATGACAATATCAGTAAAATTAATGAAAATTTAATAAGCTGCATACAATACAAACTTAGTTATAGTATGAAAAACATTAACATAGATACATTTAACTAATTTAACAGTAAGCTGGGGCAACATTGTGGATCTGTTTCTATATACATGTACCTGTGTGTCAATGTGTCCATGACCCTCTCCATGAGACCCTCGCTTAGTGCAGCAATCTCAAACTCCTCCTCCATCTCCACACGGAATGTCTCAACCTTCAAGGTCAACATTAATTAACACTTAACATGTATATATGGACAAAGTAAGAGTATGTTCAATTAATTAACTTCACCTTTATGGACAAAGTAACAGAATACATGTTAAATTAAACTTAAATGTAGAACTTTTAATTTTAAAGGCATCATTTTTTATTACTGTTTTAAGTGACAATGAGGACCTAGGGGAAACCTATCAGTCAAAAATGTGTGAGCAATCTATATAACTCACAAAGCTTGTGTGGAATTGAACCTAGGAAGACTTGGTAACATGTGATTATCTTGTGGGGATTTGAACCTAGGTAGACTTGGTAACATGTGATTAGCTAATGGGGATTTGAACCTAGGTATACTTGGCAACATATGATGAGCTTGTGGGGAATTGAATTGGGAAGACTTGGCAACATGTTATAAGTTTGTGGGGATTTTTTTTAACCTTAGTACACTTGGTAACATGTGATTAGCTTGTAGGGATTTGAACCTAGGTAGACTTGGTAACATGTGATTAGCTTGTGGGGAATCGAAACTTGGAATACTTGGCAACATGTGATTATCTTGTGGGGAAATGAACATGGAAAGACTTGGCAACATGTGATAAGCTTGTGGGGAATTGAACCTAGGTATACTTGGTAACATGTGATTATCTTGTTGGGAATTGAACCTAGGTAGACTTGGTAACATGTGATTATCTTGTTGGGAATTGAACCTAGGTAGACTTGGTAACATGTGATTATCTTGTGGGGAACTGAACCTGGAAAGACTTGGCAACATGTGATAAGCTTGTGGGGAATTGAACCTATGTAGACTTGATAACATGTGATTATCTTGTTGGGAACTGAACCTGGAAAGACTTGGTAACATGTGATTATCTTGTGGGGAATTGAACCTAGGTATACTTCGTAACATGTGATTATCTTGTGGGGATTTGAACCTAGGTAGACTTGGTAACATGTGATTATCTTGTGGGGAATTGAACCTAAGTATACTTGGTGACATGTGATTATCTTGTGGGGAATTGAACCTAGGTAGACTTAGTAACATGTGATTATCTTGTGGGGAACTGAACCTGGAAAGACTTGGTAACATGTGATTATCTTATGGGGATTTGAACCTAGGTAGACTTGATAACATGTGATTATCCTGTGGGGATTTGAACCTAGGTAGACTTGGTAACATGTGATTTGCTTGTAGGGAACTGAACCTGGGAAGACTTGGTAACATGTGATTAGCTTGTGGGGATTTGAACCTAGGTAGACTTGGTAACATGTGATTACACTATGATTGAGTGAACCAGGCAATGTAAAAAATGCTTGAAACAGTCAAGTAGTAATTAATAATAATATAAAGGTTATAGGCAAACTAAACAACTTCCATTTATTAATATATTTTCTTCTTCAAACAAAATTACATTGAATACTTGATAATAGAACAAAATCAATTAGAATAAATCCCTCATTAATACTTCTTTGCTAAAACTAGAAATGTGTCCATAAATTCAAGAGATGGGTGCCCAACACTACATGTTAGTCAATTTTACCAAAAAGGGCTATAACTCCTGTAAAAGTTAACCAATGTTGACATATATTGAACTAGACTTGTATTTTATAATTATAAAGCAGCAAACAACTAGCAGCTAAACAACTAGGATATTAAGTTTGTTTGTCTAAGGATTTACACCATCTTTAAACACACAAAGGTTATATATAATTATATCATCTAAATTTGTGCTAAGAAAGACTTCAAATGTATGTTCATGTTACAAAAAACAGTGAATGATAGTAGAACATTTATCCTCCAGTGAACAACTAGCAAACTTTCTCACCTAATTACTTGGACCAAGCTGAGAGTAATATTACAGAAAAATCATACACATGGTCCATTTATGATAGCATAATGTTGGTAAGATCTTGGTCAGACATGCATGATAATCATATTATCGCTGACTAAATATAACTAACCATTGCATTCATTTGACATGAAACTATTATAAATATGTAAAAAATAAATAGTTCTTAGAAAGCCTTATCCTTACCTTCATCTCTACTATTCTCATTCTCCTCATTCTCAAACTGAGGCTCTTGGCTTCTGGTGAATGTAACCATGCCAAAAGGAACTCTTGCTCGTTGTCATAGCGTGGCACTAGGTCAGCAAGCACATTGATAACTTGACTTTGGTTGACTGGATCTTCATCTGTTACAGTGTATAGCAATAAATTCAGTTTAATATTCTTTTCATTGTTAGTGCTATTGTAAATAATAGAGATCCAAATATGAATTTGATGTAACTTATAACAACAATATAACATAATACATCATTTCTAGTCATCATGGCCCCTACTCATAGATTTGAACTCATCCAGGCACTAACTCACCTAAACCAACAATCATCTTGGCCTGCACTCATCTTGGCCTACACTCATCCTGGCCTACACTCATCTTGGCCTACTCATCTTGGCTTTCACTCATCTTGGCCCACTCATCTTGGCCTGCACCCATCTTGACCTACACCCATCTTGGCCTACACTCATCTTGGCCTTCACTCATCCTTGCCCGCTCATCTTGGCCTGCACCCATCTTGACCTACACCCATCTTGGCCAAAATTCATCTTGGCCTGCACTCATCTTGGCCTACACTCATCTTGGCCCACTCATCTCTGCCTACACTCATCTTGGCCTGCACCCATCTTGACTTACACTCACCCTGGCCCTTACTCACCTAAACCCACAATCATCTTGGCCTGCACTCATCTTGGCCTACACTCATCTTGGCCTACACTCATCTTGGTCCACTCATCTCTGCCTAAACTCATCTTGGCTGACACCCATCTTGACCTACAACCATTCATGATCACACTCAACTTTGTTCTATGTCATTCCCGACAAACACAAACTCACACTTCCTGAAGGCCCACATTCATTACAAACTTGCAATCGTTCTGTTCTTTCCTTCACAGACATACTTAATAAGAAAGATATCCTTGCTACTGGTAATAGAAATTTTATCATAAACCACTATTTTTCTTTTTTTATTATACATAGCATACTCAAAGGGAGATAACTCAATGTTACACTTGCCATCTTTCTGTTGCTTTTTCCTCCGCAGACATTCAGCTTTGTCTTCTCCCATCAGACTGCGTAATGCAGGAAGTATCTGAAATATAAAGAAGTCAATTATTCTATCAGCATCAGATATCTTTCCCAGCACAAAAAAGACAAATATTCCTTCAAATATATTGAGACATAAAGAATCAATTATTTTTTCACATAATTATATTCAGCAGGAAGTAACTGAGACTCAAGAATCAATTATTCCTTCACATAATTATATTCTGCAGAAAGTATCTGAGACACAAAATAATCAATTATTCCTTCACATAATTATATTCAGTAGGAAGTAACTGAGACTCAAGAATCAATTATTCCTTCACATAATTATATTTGCAGAAAGTATCTGAGACATAAAATAATCAATTATTCCTTCACATATATTCTGCAGGAAATAACTGAGACATAAATAATCAATCATTCCTTCATATTTATTCTGTGGGAAATAGTTGAGACATAAATAATCAATTATTCCTTATATTTAATCTGTGGGAAGTAACTGAGACATAAATAATCAATCATTCCTTCATATTTATTCTGTGGGAAGTAACTGAGACATTAATAATCAATTATTCCTTCATATTTGTTCTGTGGGAAGTAACTGAGATGTAAATAATTTATTATTCCTTCATATTTGTTCTGTGGGAAGTAACTGAGATGTAAATAATTTATTATTCCTTCATATTTATTCTGCGGGAAGTAACTGAGATGTAAATAATCTATTATTTCTTCATATTTATTCTGTGGGAAGTAACTGAGACATAAATAATCAATCATTCCTTCATATTTGTTCTGCAGGAAGTAACCGAGTCATAAATAGTCAATCATTCCTTCATATTTATTCTGTGGAAAGTAACTGTGACATAAATAGTCAATCATTCCTTCATATTTATTCTGTGGGAAGTAATTGAGACATAAATAATCAATCATTCCTTCATATTTGTTCTGTGGGAAGCAACTGAGTCATAAATAATCAATCATTCCTTCATGTTTGTTCTGTGGGAAGTAACTGAGACATAAATAATCAATCATTCCTTCATATTTGTTCTGCAGGAAGTAACCGAGTCATAAATAGTCAATCATTCCTTCATATTTATTCTGTTGGAAGCAAATGAGTCATAAATAATCAATCATTCCTTCATATTTGTTCTGCGGGAAGTAACTGAGACATAAATAATCAATCATTCCTTCATATTTGTTCTGCGGGAAGTAACTGAGACATAAATAGTCAATTATTCCTTCATATTTGTTCTGCAGGAAGTATCTGAGACATGATTAATCAATCATTCCCACAAATTTATTCTGCGGGAAGTAAATGAGAGGTAAATAACTTATTATTCCTTCATATTTATTCTGTGGGAAGTAACTGAGATGTAAATAATCTATTATTCCTTCATATTTATTCTGTGGGAAGTAACTGAGACATAAATAATCAATCATTCCTTCATATTTGTTCTGCGGGAAGTAACTGAGATGTAAATAATTTATTATTCCTTCATATTTGTTCTATGGGAAGTATCAGAGGCTGCTAGATATATTCCTGTGATTCACTGTTTGGTCATGTTATTCAACTCATCCATCACATCCTACAGCTGTTTACAGATTGTTAATGATGATCTTCACCATCAACTGATTTTCCTCAAAAATAATCCCAAGCTTACATTTTTGAGTAAGCAACATATTTACACAATTTTGTCAAAACAAAAATCTTACAGTTATTAGATGGGAACCAAAGTGTGGCTGAAAACAACAGACAAAGCAAAGCCAAACTTCCCAGGTGACACAAAAATTTGGAAACAGTGTGTTGTCACATGCATATCAACATACCATGACAGTTAAGTTGACAAAATTTGGATGCAGTCCAGTCAAAACTGCAGGAGAAATCAAGTTAATAGACAGACAGCGCACTTCCATATTATTTACCACTTTTCAAACAGGTGTACGAAACAGAAAACCTTTACCTTGGCTTTTGGACCGACGTGTTGTTCCATCTCCGTGAACTTGCATTCACTTCTCTGTAACTTCTCGTGCTTCATCACGTCACGGATCGCCGACTGCTTGTCTTCTTTCGACAAACTGTCATTATACAAGAAGACTGATTTAAACCTCAGCTCACTTTATTTATAAGCAATCAACTACACAAGTGCAATTCTTCATACATTATTTATGAAAGAAAAAAATCAAACAGTTGAAATTTTACAGCAGAATATATTGGTGTGCCAGCAATAATATTAAATTTCCTTTTAAATATTGAGAATATCATAAAAAAAACTTAATGGTGTTGAACATCATTTTCAACACATTCCATGTTATATATGGCATTTCCAGTTTTATTGGCCGAGGAAGACCTCAGAATGAATCCGAGTAGAACCACCATCCTTCTGCAAGTAAATGGCAAATTTTCTGACATAAAGTTTTTGGAGTGAACAAGACAGGAACCTACAACCTTAGTGGCGAGAGGTAAGTGATCTTGAGACAGCACCTTAGACACTTAGCCACAAAGGACCCCATAGTAGATTTAAGTATTGAAATATCACATTCATGGATTTTCCGAAGTTTCATTTACAATTGGTGTTTTTTTTATTAACATTTCACAACTTTAAGATGTGAAGTGCTACATTAAATGGCCAGGTTTATTGACCAAGACTATTAAAGGTAATATACGTAAAAGGAATCTTGTTGAAATATTGTTTTTATTTTTATTCTTTTTGGGAACACCATGGCATTCTCTGAAGAAACAAGCAACTTTTTACCCACGAGCAGACGTGTTAACAATATCCCAGACATGGCACATGTCTAAAATGCACAAGTTACACTCATTTCCAGAGGACTATCCTGTTATTAGAATAAAATCAAAGTCATATACTCCCGCGTGACAATTACAATACTCTCCATCATGATGATTACCCATTGGTATTCGACAATGGAATAAAATAGACGAGTGATAAACCACAATCTTCTATGTTTTAGGAAAATCGTGTGTCAAGTCTGTCTTTTCTCAAAATATGACTTTATGGTAATGACACATATCAATAATATAAACTACATATATTCCCATCCCTGATATCACCTGATTCAGGTCTATTCAACTCTAATGAAACAACAGGGAATTCTATGTTTGATCCACAGGAGAATTTAACTCATACCAAACTGTGACATCATTTAACTTTCCCTGAACCAACTGACCAATCAATGTGCTCAAATCTCATTGCTATGTAATGGACCCAAATAGGAGAGGTAGGTCCATTTTACAGTCTAAGTTTTATCACATTTTGTCCAGTACTTACTCTCTCCAGTCCAGCTGTTCCTTCAGAGCCATCAGGAAGATTCTCTTCCTCATCACATCATACTTGTGTTCCAGAGCCTGTAACAGTAAGTGGATCATAGACAACACACATTGTGTAACCACAGTGACTAGTCACATTGACAGCACACATTGTGTAACCATGGTGACTAGTCACATTGACAGCACACATTGTGTAACAATGGTGACTAGTCACATTGGCAGCACACATTGTGTAACCATGGTGACTAGTCACATTGACAGCACACATTGTGTAACTAATGTGACTAGTCACATTGACAGCACACATTGTGTAACCATGGTAACTAGTCACATTGACATCACACATTGTGTAACCATGGTGACTAGTCACATTGACAGCACACATTGTGTAACCATGGTGACTAGTCACATTGACAGCACACATTGTGTAACCATGGTGAATAGTCACATTGACAGCACACATAGTGTAACCAAAGTGACTAATCACATTTACAGCACACATTGTGTAACCATGGTAACTAGATATATTGACAGCACACATTGTGTAACCATGGTGACTAATCACATTGACAACACACATTGTGTAACCATAGTGACTAGTGACAATTTGTAATGGATGCTAACAACATCAATTTTTTTTGGAATGGGAACATACAATAAATAAATAAAGTAAAAGTTGTAAACACAGAGTATTACTCTTTATCATAATGCACAAAGCTTGCCACTAGTATGGTTTTTGGACTGTTTTATATGTTGCATAAAAGTTAAACAAAGGTAAATCACAGTCTGTTTTTACACTATCTTCAGACATACAAAATATCTTGCAATAAAAATTGCTGTTTCACAAAATATCTTCCGATAAAAGTCGTTTAAGTCAATTGGACAATTTTTTCGTCATAAAAATTATGATCTAACTTAGATTGTCATTTAAAATGACTGTATTTCCAGATAATATAATAATTTTCTGCATGACTTGAGCCAACTTTGGGTTAATTTTATCGAATATTAAATATTATTATATTTGGTATATGTTTACAAAGTTCTTTTGTGACACGCACCCCTTGATATTAAAATATTTGCTAAAATAGATGTAGCACATATTGGTAGATGTTTACCCAGAAATATGCAAGTCATACATATGAACATAATGCCAAACCTCGATGTATTCCTCATCTTCTTGACTGATGTCCAGCGTACCCAGGACAACAAAGGCGAGGTTGTCATAGTGCTCATCCACACGTGTACGACACTCCTTCTTCAGTACAACCAACAACTCATCCCGCTGCTATAATAAGTAACAATGTATGCATTGTAGGAAGTACTATTGGTGATTATGACAATGACGTTATAGATTTTACTGATGATGTCTATGAAAATGGCATTATAGGTCATACTTATAAAGATTATGACATTATAGATAAAACTAATAATGATTATGATAATGACATTATAGATAAAACTAATAATGATTATGATAATGACATTATAGATTACACTAATGATGATTATGATAATGACATTATAGATAATTCTTATGATGATTATGATAATGGATATTGATACTAAACAGTGATAAAATTTACCATAGCCTGCATTTCCTGGAGCACTGTCTCAAAGTCAACTCCCTGTCTTTGTTGAAGATCAGCCAACAGGATCTCTCTCATTTCTTCACTGGAGATGTTCGCAGGGCCGCCGCTGACCTCCAGCTCACATCGCCTTTCTTCATGCTTCAGCCACAGTGCTGTTTATAATACAAGATGTATTAAAATTATGTATAAATGTATCTTGGGTAAAATTGGGTGCTGCAATTAATGGATATCTATGGATACCAACACCTAAAATAAAACCATATAAAATAATAGTAATAACTGGACTAAGTTGTTAAAATCATTCAAAACAGTATATTCTTAAAATGCTGTTGCATTTACAACAGAAACAAAATATAAAATAAATAAAGTTCTGGTATGCATGATTTGACAATTCAAGGCCATGCAACTCTCTGAAAATCATAGTAATTCTAACAATGGCAACTGTTATCCAAAATTTACCTAAAACAAGCACAGGCATCAACATGACTTGGTGGACTGATACCACAGCTTAGTCAGTCAGTCAGTCAGTCAGTCACTCAGTCACTCACTCACTCACTCACTCACTCACTCACTCACTCACTCACTCACTCGCTCAAAACACCAAAAAAACAAAAACGCACCCACCCACTCACTCACTCACTCACTCACCCACCCACTAATTCTTATTTTAATGACACAGGACAGCTAACTCTACAAAACCCTACCTTCACTGAGGATATTATGCAGTGCTGACTTGTCTGCCCTTGGGTTACTCTTCCACATCTGGTGGTGATTCTGGAGTCCCTTCAACTGGTGCTTCCTGTCATCAGACTTCAGTTTCCGCGACTGATCGTAAAGTTTCTGACCTTCCTTACTGAGCAGCATGTGGATTATTGCCTGAAGAGATAAAAAAGGTTTTCAAACTATAGCTACTTTAAAATATACCATTGTAAGGATTATTGGGGACAACACTACTGCTGACACCATGACAATAAGGTCACCAGTCCAGATTCATCTTAATAAATAGGTAAACTTTTCACACTTAATATTCTATATCTGACAATAATCTGAAATTACACAGCCATCTGGAATTTATCTGAAATATAATGTCATCTTTTCACAGTAAATATTTTATATCTGGAACTTTTCTGAAATATGTGATCACATCTTTACTATTAATAGTCTTGAATTTAACTGAAATATAAGGTTACATTTTCACAGTTTTTATCACAATGTTTTTTTTCCCGATAATAAACTTAGTCTTGAATGAGTGTCACAATGGGTTTTCCCAAAAATAAACTTAGTCTGGAATGAGTGCATCATTGGGTTTTCCTGTTAATAAACTTAGTCTGAAATGAGTGTCACATTGGGTTTTCCCGATAATAAACTTAGTCAGGAATGAGTGTCACATTGCTTTTCCCGATAATAAACTTATGATAGTCAGGAATGAGTGTCACAACGGGTTTTCTGATAATAAACTTAGTCTGTAATGAGTGTCACATTGGGTTTTCCCTGATAATAAACTTATGATAGTCAGGAATGAGTGTCACATTGGTTTTCCCGATAATTAACTTAGTCAGGAATGAGTGTCACATTGGGTTTTCCTGATAATAAACTTAGTCAGGAATGAGTGTCACATTGTGTTTTCCCAATAATAAACTTAGTCTGAAATAAGTGTCACATTGGGTTTTCCCTATAATAAACTAAGTCTGGAATAAGTGACATTACAGGTTTTCTTGATAATAAACTTAGTCCGGAATGAGTGTCACGACGGGTTTTCCTGGTAATAAACTAAGTCTGGAATGAGTGTAACATTGGGTTTTCCCAATGATAAACTTAGTCAGGAATGAGTGTCACATTGGGTTTTCCCAATAATAAACTTAGTCTGGAATGAGTATCACATTGGGTTTTCCCAATAATAAACTTAGTCTGGAATGAGTATCACATTGGGTTTTCCCAATAATAAACTTAGTCATAATAAACTTAGTCTGAAATGAGTATCACATTGGGTTTTCCCAATAATAAACTTAGTCTGGAATGAGTGTCACATTGGGTTTTCCCAATAATAAACTTAGTCTGGAATAAGTGTCATGATGGGTTTTCTCGATAATAAACTTAGTCTGGAATGAGTGTCACATTGGGTTTTCCCAATAATAAACTTAGTCTGGAATGAGTGTCACATTGGGTTTTCCCAATAATAAACTTAGTCTGGAATAAGTGTCACATTGGGTTTTCCCAATAATAAACTTAGTCTGGAATAAGTGTCATGATGGGTTTTCTCGATAATAAACTTAGTCTGGAATGAGTGTCACATTGGGTTTTCCCAATAATAAACTTAGTCTGGAATAAGTGTCACATTGGGTTTTTCCCAATAATAAACTTAGTCTGGAATAAGTGTCATGATGGGTTTTCTCGATAATAAACTTAGTCTGGAATGAGTGTCACATTGGGTTTTCCCAATAATAAACTTAGTCTGGAATAAGTGTCACATTGGGTTTTCCCAATAATAAACTTAGTCTGGAATAAGTGTCATGATGGGTTTTCTCGATAATAAACTTAGTCTGGAATAAGTGTCACATTGGGTTTTCCCAATAGTTAACTTAGTCAGGAATAAGTGTCACATTGGGTTTTCCCAATAGTAAACTTAGTCTGGAATGAGTGTCACATTGGGTTTTCCCAAGAGTAAACTTAGTCTGGAATAAGTGTCATGACGGGTTTTCCCAATAAAACACTAAGTTTAGAATGAGTGTCACGACGGGTTTTCCTCACAACTGGATGTAGGTACTTTTGTAGTTATTATTTTAACATGGTCAGCTTTGACAATACACAATTTATTTCTGCACAAGTAATTTTCACCATGACCCATCATATTTGTATCTATGTGTAAAAACCTGACCAGATCAGTTCCAGCTATCATCTATGGCCGAGTGGTCTAAGGCGCTGTCTCAAGATTACTTATCACTCATCACTCAGGTCATAGGCTCAAGTCCCTCTCACTCCAAAGTCTTTATGTGAGAAAGTTTGCAAGTTATTGGCAGAAGGACATTGGTTCTACTCAGATTCATTCTGAGGTCTCCACTAATAAAACTGGATATGCCATAATATATAACCTGAAATAAGTTGAAAATGGTGTTAAACCCCATTCAAAAAAAAAAAATATCATCTATGGTAAACAAACGAGAACCTACCTCCCTCTCATAGAAGTGTTTTTTGGTCATCTCCTTGACAACGATGACTTGTAGATCTATAGGAGCGGCAGATTTAAGAGATTCCTCATGTGGAAGTTCATGTGAAGTGCGGACTTGTTTCGCACCATGTCTTTCAAGGAGACGTAGCTGTGCTAGTCTCTCAGATCTACTTCTGTCCCAGTCTGACCTGACAATAAAGTTGACCATACAGATTAGTTACCATACTGGTTAGTTACCTACCATACTGGTTAGTTACCATACTGGTTAGTTACCATACTGGTTAGTTACCAGTATATACCATACTGGTTAGTAAGAACTCTTTATAATGATGCAAATAAAAAGGGATGCTTTAAACAGGTGGCACCTTAATAGTGGCAAACATCATAATTTGTTTTATTCTTGTTGTGCACCAAACTAATGAAATGAATATATGGCAATAAAATAAATCTACCCCCGTCAGAGTATGACACAGGTCACCATGATGGGGGACACAAAGTTTCAGTTTAAAATGAAACTTTAAACTTAAATATGAGAGAGCTAAATATCCCTTACTTTCATTTCTGTGTAAAATAGTTTTGAACTTTAATCATTTATAAAGAAACAATTCTGGAATTTGTCAATACATGAATTTGCATTTTAAGATATATGTTTCATAGTAAATTTTTCAAAATTACACTTTGCCATAATTATGTCCCCTTGAGGTCCCAAAACATTCTGCCCTGGCAGCAACAGATTGTAAGAGTGGTTATTGTATAATAGCTGTTTTCTGTATCTGTCAGTTAGGTTTCGGTGTGCTAGAAATACACCATTAATTGGCTGTTAAAAGCCTGCTGCAGGTGTTTAAACACAGATTGGTATTTGTTTACAATTTAAAGTACATGGACTCAATTTAGAGTGCATTCGTCTCTAGAAGTTTTTCAAACTGCAAAATATAAATTTTTGAATTATTTTTTTTTACAACAAAAACAATGCAATGGTTGAATCAAGTATAGAAATGTATAAAATCTGTCGTGGAGCAATCTTGCAGCTTCTATATGGCAGTTGGGGTTTTAAAGAAAAGCAGAGACATAGAGCTAAAAGCTAGAAAACTCTACCAAGTTAAACAAAAGACCAATTGACCTGAAAAGACAAGTCATATATTATAATCTTCTCATTTTTTTACATTTTTTTTTAAATTGCAGCTGCAATCCTAAGTTCAAAATTTCTACAAAAAGATAATTGATTGATTGCTTGAATATTTAGCGTCATTCTTATGCCATCGAGGGCTAACAGACGATCAGTTAACCTAACCACTGTTTCCAGGGATTAATCAGTTCTCGAGCACACCCCATCTCTGCAAGTAACTGATAACTTTCCCACTTGAATCAGTGGTGAGAGACGAATGATAATGAGACACAATGTCATATATCAATCATCACAGAGACTGTTGCCGGGCGGGGGATTCGAACTCACGACCCCTGGATTGATAGTCAGACGCGTAACCGACTGAGCTAATCGGGCCCGGACACAAAAAGATAAGATAGAAAGCAAGCAGAAAAAATGCTGACAGTAACATGAAGCACAAAGAATCACGGATTCACCTCTCTAATGTCTATGGAGAGAAAGGATATCTATCTTGCATAAAAGTGAACTATCTTGCATAAAAGTGAACTATCTTGCATAAAAGCGAATTACCTCACATAAAAGCGAACTATCTTTCACTTTTATTTGATTAAATTTTCTAACTCACTTAACATAGCAAAAAACACCATTCCAACAGTATATTCTTAAACATAATTATAAGCATGCTAGTAAACTGATATCTGGTTCTTCCATTACTTTGTCTTACATTATATGGTAACTAGCTTTCTTGCACACCGGATAAGGATATCTGCCATTGTACCCGGGTTAGATATTTCTATCTATCCCTAGGGCCGAGATAAAATTCATGCACTATGCTGTTTAGACTTATTTATGACATAACGTATAAAATAGATGACGTAAATCATATAATTTAACGTCTTAAAAGCGACTGTTGTAAAAATATAATGATAAAATAAGTTAAGATAATTATTTAATATATTTGGTATGCAAGAAAAAGAATCATTCATGGCCTTTTCGGTTCAGATAGAAAATTCTGTTCCTTGGGACAACTGTTTATGCAGGAACTCTGCAGAGCCTCATTCCTGCCAAAACAGTTTTCCCTCGGGACGGAATTTTCTCTCCAAACCTCAAACCCATGTAAGATTCTTAAAATCTAACCCATATTCCACCACTATGTTGTTGAACTATTGTACAACCATGATGTCTTTATTCAACCAACTTTTTAGCACATGAATTCAACTCAAAATACACAGTGACTAGTTTTTAAAAAATACTAAATATTCAAATTTTTTTCAGACTTCTTTTAATTCCCATGAGTCAATTAAACGCACAGGGAATGTTAGTGTTGGTTTTGTTTCTTTTGGAAATTTTACAAAAAATAGTTTTTTGGTTAATTTGCAGTCAAAGTTTTGCACTGTGAGTCTTAAGTCTGGTGAACTTAAGGACAGGTAAGGAAATCATAAATATGTTTACAAATGTTCATAATAATCATTTTCAAAACAATAAAAATATTTTACAGGTTAATGGTAAGTTGATACAGAATATTTTTTTTAAAAAATCATGATTAACCCTTATCTTGCTACAGAAGTTAACAACAACATACACTAGAAATGTAAACCCAGATCAGCCAGCTGGTATTACACGCAGTCTGAAAATGTTCGACATCGTGTGATAATAACAGAAAATTTCAATCAAGTTTTATCTACTATCTGAAATGGTTAAGAGTTCTTTATAGGACTGAAAAATTAACATAAATATGTACCAAAACTGCTTCATTTAGTTTAAACATATTTACTTTACTTTGATTGTAAAACAGCAATTTATTACAACTTATACAAATTATGCTTGACGTTTTCCTGGGATGAACCAGTACTAAGCATATGTGTATAAAGCGTCTTGCTCAAGAACATCGTGAACTGCTACATTTATAGAGGATCTTACATGAGTGCTTGTTTATTATTGAATTCATTAATGAGTTGGCAAAAAAATGTTATGGGAGTCTCTGCTGAGCATCGATCATTTTTGCCAACAAATTTAATAAATTAATTAATAGATGAACATGATAATAAGATTCTTTTTATCACATAACTCAGGAAAATGGTGCATTTACCATTTATTTTTCAGTTCACCTGTATAAGGACCAAGGAAAAAATCACACATTAGTTTCTGTCAGTCATAGGTTGATGTTTTATCTAAAAATAACATGACAAATCAACTTCACTTATATGTTCTGGCAAAGTTCAGTCATACGAGCTGAGGAATATAGGAACACCTAGCGATAAATCTGTAGTGATATCACACTAGGTTGATATAAAAGATATGCCATGGGTTTATTACACTACATGAAATATATATGAACATGTAAGAATACATGACTTACAGGTGTTCAATATCATGCGACAGTGACTTTACAGTAAGTTGTGATGTGCAGATTGGTGCATCTCTGCCGGAACAAAATCCAGCAGAACATTGTGTACAGTGGTTGCAAACTAGGTCAAAAACATGTTTTTTATGTGATGTTTTGTGCAACTTTCAGATAAATGGTGAAATAATCCCTTCTCGGAATACTTTAATAGCTGACTAATCCTGTTTCAATGCTTTTGTTTGAATATTTAGCATCATTTTTGTGCCATTAATGGCTAACAGATGATTAGTTAACCAAACCACTCTTCCTGGGATCTAGGAAGGTTAACCAGTACTCGAGCACATCCATCTCCGCATGTTACTGACTACTTTCCCATCTAAATCAATGGTGAGAGATGAATGACAATGAGACAATACGTTGTATATCAATCATCACGGGGACTATGACCGGTCGGGGACTTAAACTTATGACCACTGGATTAAAAATCTGATGCTCTTTCCACTGATTCAATGTTCTAATTACCTTAAATATTCACTAAACCTCCAAACAACTTAACAACTGCTTGTTAAATAAAAAACAATAATAAAAATAATAAACTGACAATGAATTCCTATGAGAAATAAGATGAAAGATGATGTTTTAGTGAAACCAATGAGAGCGTGCAATCATACAGTATTGAAATTCACCATCGTCGGATACCCACGGTTGGCAATACTGATACTCTCCATCCATCACCCGTGAGAATTGTGGTAGCTCTGTGTCGTTTTATTTGAACAAAACAGAATAAAATACAGCTAACGTTAACAAAATGCAATTGGATAATGTTCCTTTCATGGAATTATGAAGAAACCAATCATACAGATGGTTGCATCGTGTCTTGGTAGAAATGACGCAAAGCTAGTGTAATATCCCACGGGTGATAAATGGAGACTATCAGAATGGATTACGCATGGGTATTCAACGATGGAAATTCACACAATGTTAAAAAAAACGACTCACTGTTTTAATAATAAACACAACTCATTTATTTATAAACTATCGGCAATGTTTCGTCTACAAAAATGATACAAAATTGAAAAATAAACTTACTGGGGCAGAATACTCCCAAGCATTGCCGAACATTCTCAAAATAATTTTAAATTCAACAAATGAAGCTAATTAATAAGGAAATTTCTTGGTGACAAGTGGCATAATTAATATTATGAACATTCGTGTAAAACATATTACAGCTTTCTACCAACATGGTGAAGAGCTTTATATCAACCCTGAGCTTGCTTACTTTATTGTTTTGAATTGGGTTCAGTGTTTCAGTGTTTTTTTTACCCCAAATATTCAGCGTCAGAAAAATTCCCCTATGTATAATTATATAAAAAAAAAAAATAAAAAAAAAATGTCAGTTTAAACAATTTAAAACAATGCAGAACAGGGATGTTGACCTGTTAACTGTTTTAATTATATATATACTTTTTATTTTCATTTGATGACCTACTAAAATTCCCCCAAATGCTCATTTTTCCCCCTATAAAAGGCACCGACCCTTTTCCCCTAAAAGTAAAAAAAAAAAGACTTGGGTTATTGCCATTTTCAACACATTTCAGGTAGTATATGGCATATCTAGTTTTATTAGTGGAGGAAGACTGCAGAATGACACTGTCCTTCTGCAAGTAACTGAAAAACTTTTCGCATAAAGTTTTTTGAGCGAGCAGGATTACAACTTATGACCTTAGTGGTGAGAGGTAAGTGATTTTGAGACGACCATTAGACCACGGAGGACCCACTTATGTTGCTTATGTCAATGGTGCAATTAACAAACACTATAGACCCAGGTCAGCCTCAGAGTATAATGGTACTATAAACAAACAGTGTAGACCCAGGTCAGCCTCAGAGTATAATGGTACTATTAACAAACAATGTAGACCCAGGTCAGCCTCAGAGTATAACGGTACTATTAACAAACAATGTAGACCCAGGTCAGCCTCAGAGTATAATGGTACTATAAACAAACAATGTAGACCCAGGTCAGCCTGAGAGAATAACGGTACTATTAACAAACAATGTAGACCCAGGTCAGCCTCAGAGTATAATGGTACTATTAACAAACAATGTAGACCAAGGTCAGCCTCAGAGTATAATGGTACTATAAACAAACAATG
This sequence comes from Panopea generosa, assembly GCA_029582155.1. Classification (NCBI taxonomy): domain Eukaryota; kingdom Metazoa; phylum Mollusca; class Bivalvia; order Adapedonta; family Hiatellidae; genus Panopea; species Panopea generosa. The sequence continues at coordinate 67,019,635 of CM055903.1, read as the reverse complement.
TAGACCCAGGTCAGCCTCAGAGTATAATGGTACTATTAACAAACAATGTAGACCCAGGTCAGCCTCAGAGTATAATGGTACTATAAACAAACAATGCAGACCCAGGTCAGCCTCAGAGTATAATGGTACTATTAACAAATAATGTAGACCCAGGTCAGCCTCAGAGTATAATGGTACTATAAACAAACAATGCAGACCCAGGTCAGCCTCAGAGTATAATGGTACTATTAACAAATAATGTATACCCAAGTCAGCCTCAGAGTATAATGGTACTATTAACAAACAATGCAGACCCAGGTCAGCCTCAGAGTATAATGGTACTATAAACAAACAATGTAGACCCAGGTCAGCCTCAGAGTATAATGGTACTATAAACAAACAATGTAGACCCAGGTCAGCCTCAGTAGATAATTGTACTATTAACAAACAATGTAGACCCATGTCAGCCTCAGTGTATAATGGTACTATTAACAAACAATGTAGACCCAGGTCAGCCTCAGAGTATAATGATACTTTTAACAAACAATGTAGACCCATGTCAGCCTCAGTGTATAATGGTACTATTAACAAACAATGTAGACCCAGGTCAGCCTCAGTGTATATGGTACTATTAACAAACAATGTAGACCCAGGTCAGCCTCAGTGTATATGGTACTATTAACAAACAATGTAGACCCAGGTCAGCCTCAGAGTATAATGGTACTATTAACAAACGATGTAGACCAAGGTCAGCCTCAGAGTATAATGGTACTATAAACAAACAATTGCAGACCCAGGTCAGCCACAGAGTATAATGGTACTATTAACAAACAATGTAGACCCAGGTCAGCCTCTGAGTATAATGGTACTATAAACAAACGAAGTAGACCCAGGTCAGCCTCAGTGTATAATGGTACTATTAACAAACAATGTAGACCCAGGTCAGCCTCAGTGTATATGGTACTATTAACAAACAATGTAGACCCAGGTCAGCCTCTGAGTATAATGGTACTATTAACAAATGAAGTAGACCCAGGTCAGCCTCAGTGTATAATGGTACTATTAACAAACAATGTAGACCCAAGTCAGCCTCAGTGAATATGGTACTATTAACAAACAATGTAGACCCAGGTCAGCCTCAGAGTATAATGGTACTATTAACAAACGATGTAGACCAAGGTCAGCCTCAGAGTATAATGGTACTATTAACAAACAATTGCAGACCCAGGTCAGCCTCAGAGTATAATGGTACTATTAACAAACAATGTAGACCCAGGTCAGCCTCAGAGTATAATGGTACTATAAACAAACAATGTAGACCCAGGTCAGCCTCAGAGTATAATGGTACTATTAACAAACAATGTAGACCCAGGTCAGCCTCACAGTATATGGTACTATTAACAAACAATGTAGACCCAGGTCAGCCTCAGTGTATATGATCTATTAACAAACAATGTAGACCCAGGTCAGCCTCTGAGTATATGGTACTATTTACAAACAATGTAGACCCAGGTCAGCCTCAGTGTATAATGGTACTATTAACAAACAATGTAGACCCAGGTCAGCCTCAGAGTATAATGGTACTATTAACAAACAATGTAGACCCAGGTCAGCCTCGGAGTATATGGTACTATTAACAAACAATTGCAGACCCAGGTCAGCCTCAGTGTATATGGCACTATTAACAAACAATGTAGACCCAGGTCAGCCTCGGAGTATATGGTACTATTAACAAACAATGTATACCCAGGTCAGCCACAGAGTTTAATGGTACTATTAACAAACAATGTATACCCAAGTCAGCCACAGAGTTTAATGGTACTATTAACAAACAATGTAGACCCAGGTCAGCCTCAGAGTATAATGGTACTATTAACAAACAATGTAGACCCAGGTCAGCCTCGGAGTATATGGTACTATTAACAAACAATTGCAGACCCAGGTCAGCCTCAGTGTATATGGCACTATTAACAAACAATGTAGACCCAGGTCAGCCTCAGAGTATAATGGTTTAATTAACAAACAATGTAGACCCAGGTCAGCCTCAGTGTATAATGATACTATAAACAAACAATGTAGACCCAGGTCAGCCTCAGTGTATTTGGTACTATTAACAAACAATGTAGACCCAGGTCAGCCTCAGTGTATATGGCACTATTAACAAACAATGTAGACCCAGGTCAGCCTCAGAGTATAATGGTTTAATTAACAAACAATGTAGACCCAGGTCAGCCTCAGTGTATAATGATACTATAAACAAACAATGTAGACCCAGGTCAGCCTCAGTGTATTTGGTACTATTAACAAACAATGTAGACCCAGGTCAGCCTCTGAGTATAATGGTACTATTAACAAACGAAGTAGACCCAGGTCAGCCTCAGTGTATAATGGTACTATTAACAAACAATGTAGACCCAGGTCAGCCTCAGTGAATATGGTACTATTAACAAACAATGTAGACCCAGGTCAGCCTCAGAGTATAATGGTACTATTAACAAACGATGTAGACCAAGGTCAGCCTCAGAGTATAATGGTACTATTAACAAACAATTGCAGACCCAGGTCAGCCTCAGAGTATAATGGTACTATTAACAAACAATGCAGACCCAGGTCAGCCTCAGAGTATAATGGTACTATAAACAAACAATGTAGACCCAGGTCAGCCTCAGAGTATAATGGTACTATTAACAAACAATGTAGACCCAGGTCAGCCTCACAGTATATGATATGGTACTATTAACAAACAATGTAGACCCAGGTCAGCCTCAGTGTATATGATCTATTAACAAACAATGTAGACCCAGGTCAGCCTATGAGTATATGGTACTATTTACAAACAATGTAGACCCAGGTCAGCCTCAGTGTATAATGGTACTATTAACAAACAATGTAGACCAAGGTCAGCCTCGGAGTATAATGGTACTATTAACAAACAATGTAGACCAAGGTCAGACTCGGAGTATAATGGTACTATTAACAAACAATGTAGACCCAGGTCGGCCTCAGTGTATAATGGTACTATTAACAAACGAAGTAGATCCAGGTCAGCCTCAGTGTATAATGGTACTATTAACAAACAATGTAGACCCAGGTCAGCCTCAGTGAATATGGTACTATTAACAAACAATGTAGACCCAGGTCAGCCTCAGAGTATAATGGTACTATTAACAAACAATGTAGACCCAGGTCAGCCTCTGAGTATATGGTACTATTTACAAACAATGTAGACCCAGGTCAGCCTCAGTGTATAATGGTACTATTAACAAACAATGTAGACCCAGGTCAGCCTCGGAGTATAATGGTACTATTAACAAACAATGTAGACCCAGGTCAGCCTCAGTGTATAATGGTACTATTAACAAACGAAGTAGACCCAGGTCAGCCTCAGTGTATAATGGTACTATTAACAAACAATGTAGACCCAGGTCAGCCTCAGTGAATATGGTACTATTAACAAACAATGTAGACCCAGGTCAGCCTCAGAGTATAATGGTACTATTAACAAACAATGTAGACCCAGGTCAGCCTCTGAGTATATGGTACTATTTACAAACAATGTAGACCCAGGTCAGCCTCAGTGTATAATGGTACTATTAACAAACAATGTAGACCCAGGTCAGCCTCTGAGTATATGGTACTATTTACAAACAATGTAGACCCAGGTCAGCCTCAGTGTATAATGGTACTATTAACAAACAATGTAGACCCAGGTCAGCCTCAGTGTATAATGGTACTATTAACAAACAATTGCAGACCCAGGTCAGCCTCAGTGTATATGGCACTATTAACAAACAATGTAGACCCAGGTCAGCCTCAGAGTATAATGGTACTATTAACAAACAATGTAGACCCAGGTCAGCCTCTGAGTATATGGTACTATTAACAAACAATGTAGACCCAGGTCAGCCTCTGAGTATATGGTACTATTAACAAACAATGTAGACCCAGGTCAGCCTCGGAGTATAATGGTACTATTAACAAACAATGTAGACCCAGGTCAGCCTCAGAGTATAATGGTACTATTAACAAACAATGTAGACCCAGGTCAGCCTTGGAGTATAATTGTACTATTAACAAACAATGTAGACCCAGGTCAGCCTCTGAGTATATGGTACTATTTACAAACAATGTAGACCCAGGTCAGCCTCTGAGTATATGGTACTATTAACAAACAATGTAGACCCAGGTCAGCCTCGGAGTATAATGGTACTATTAACAAACAATGTAGACCCAGGTCAGCCTCAGTGTATAATGGTACTATTAACAAACAATGTAGACCCAGGTCAGCCTCAGAGTATAATGGTACTATTAACAAACAATGTAGACCCAGGTCAGCCTCGGAGTATAATGGTACTATTAACAAACAATGTAGACCCAGGTCAGCCTCTGAGTATATGGTACTATTTACAAACAATGTAGACCCAGGTCAGCCTCTGAGTATATGGTACTATTAACAAACAATGTAGACCCAGGTCAGCCTCGGAGTATAATGGTACTATTAACAAACAATGTAGACCCAGGTCAGCCTCAGTGTATAATGGTACTATTAACAAACAATTGCAGACCCAGGTCAGCCTCAGTGTATATGGCACTATTAACAAACAATGTAGACCCAGGTCAGCCTCAGAGTATAATGGTACTATTAACAAACAATGTAGACCAAGGTCAGCCTCGGAGTATATGGTACTATTAACAAACAATGTAGACCCAGGTCAGCCTCAGAGTATAATGGTACTATTAAGAAACAATGTAGACCCAGGTCAGCCTCAGAGTATAATGGTACTATTAACAAACAATGTAGACCCAGGTCAGCCTCGGAGTATATGGTACTATTAACAAACAATGTAGACCCAGGTCAGCCTCAGAGTATAATGGTACTATTAACAAACAATTGCAGACCCAGGTCAGCCTCATTGTATATGGCACTATTAACAAACAATGTAGACCCAGGTCAGCCTCAGAGTATAATGGTTTAATTAACAAACAATGTAGACCCAGGTCAGCCTCAGTGTATAATGATACTATAAACAAACAATGTAGACCCAGGTCAGCCTCAGTGTATTTGGTACTATTAACAAACAATGTAGACCCAGGTCAGCCTCAGAGTATAATGGTACCATTAACAAACAATGTAGACCCAGGTCAGCCTCAGTGTATATGGTACTATTAACAAATGATGTAGACCAAGGTCAGCCTCAGAGTATAATGGTACTATTAACAAACAATTGCAGACCCAGGTCAGCCTCAGAGTATAATGGTACTATTAACAAACAATGTAGACCCAGATCAGCCTCGGTGTATAATGGTACTATTAACAAACAATGTAGACCCAGGTCAGCCTCAGAGTATAATGGTACTATTAACAAACAATGTAGACCCAGGTCAGCCTCTGAGTATAATGGTACTATTAACAAACAATGTAGACCCAGATCAGCCTCGGTGTATAATGGTTCTATTAACAAACAATGTAGACCCAGGTCAGCCTCAGAGTTAAATGGTACTATTAACAAACAATGTAGACCCAGGTCAGCCTCAGAGTTAAATGGTACTATTAACAAACAATGTAGACCCAGGTCAGCCTCAGAGTATAATGGTATTATTAACAAACAATGTAGACCCAGGTCAGCCTCAGAGTATAATGGTACTATTAACAAACAATGTAGACCCAGGTCAGCCTCAGAGCCCTAATCTGGTCTTAGACTACGTCATGTTTGTGTTAGCCAGACATTCATTACTGACACCCTTTTTTAAATGATGGAATGGTCCAAAAATAAGGAGAGAAGAGTCCAAAATCAGAAGCAAGTTAAGGGTTAATATACAAAACTCAAACACAATTCATAGTCACTTACCAGGCAGATCTATCATACAGTAACAAACAGAAGTGGAAGTAATGGATTAATGTTCAAAACTTGTACACGGTCTATAGTCATTTACCAGGCAGGTCTTGCATACAGTAACAAACAGAAGTGGAAGTTATGGATTAATGTTCAAAACTTGTACACAGTCCATAGTCATTTACCAGGCAGGTCTTGCATACAGTAACAAACAGAAGTTGAAGTTATGGATTAATGTTCAAAACTTGTACACAGTCCATAATCATTTACCAGGCAGGTCTTGCATACAGTAACAAATATATTTGTTCGATTATTTAGCATCATTTTTATGACATCAAGGGCTAACAGACAATCAGTTAACCTAACCACTCTTTCCTGAGATCTCTCCGCAAGTAACGATAACATTCTCACACAAATCAGCAGTGGGACATGAATGACAATGAGATACAATGTTAATTAGTAATAATCATGGTGAAACTGTGGCTGTGTGGTGATTTGAACTCACAACCCCTTGATTGAGTCAGACACATTACCGACTGAGCTTACCAGGCCCAGCTAGTAACAGAGAGAGGTAAAAGTTAAGGGTTAATGTGGATGACTTTTACACAGTCTAAAGTCACTTACCAGGCAGGTATTTTATGCAAAAACAAACAAGTGAAAGTTAGTCAGTAAATATGAATTTGACAGCTGAATAATCCTGTTTCAATGCTTTTGTTGGAATATTTACAATATTTTTTTCCATCGAGGGCTAACAGATGATCAGTTAACCTAACCACTCTTTCCTGGGATCTTGGAAGGTTAACCAGTACAAGTCTTAAAGGAGGTATATCATGATTTTTCAAAATTTTATAATTGACTAAAATCATTTTTTTCCCAATATACCATGCCCATAATATATTGTCATTGGCCCCATATTGACCCCGTATTGATAAAAGAATATCAATTCAAACATGCCAAAATAATATACTGAAAAAGGGTTTCCTGACTCAAACTACGTGCCTAGGTTGGATATATTTCCTGCTTATTTCCGGCAATATAATTTGTGACGTTTTAAATGAGTCACGTGATTTCATTTTGATTTCAATTTGAGGTTTACACATTGTAAAATTTGTTTAATCTTAGAAAGAGTCTGAATGATGATGTGAAGGTTGCCAAGCAGTATTTAGGTGCTGTCCATTTTCAGAAAGTGATTTCATTTCAATTTTACCACTTCAGTTGAACCATAAATTTTGTCAAGTTTTGGTGGATTTGGTATACCATTTATTTATGATAATGAGATGCATTTTTATCCATTTTAAAAATAATCTAACTTTTTAAGATATTTATAGCATTTTTCCTGACATACTCCCTTTAAGCAATTACCGAATGGTGTTCAATTTATATAAATATTGAAATGATAAATGGATAATGGTTTCTTTAATAATTAATGATGCAATTCAGATTAAGAAGAAAAAGTTCAAGATACAAATGTTGAAATCCCAAGTGCATGAAAAAGAAATTATGAATAAAGAAGTAAATTTAATACGACAATTTTTGTTGAACAACATTACTGAAAATAATAAATTGATTACATCTATGTAAAAACACACACTTACCATTCCACAGTAAAAGATTAGTATAACACAGACATAGTATTAAAAAGTCATGTGATTATAATCTAAATCATTCTGCTCATCTACTGCAACAGACCGTTGTAAGAACTACATGTGCGATGTAGACCACTTTACCATGGGTTTACACTGGAATTCAGTGACATTTTCAATTTGCATTTTGTTTGTTCAAATTGTAAGATTCCATCCATGTACATAACTAAAAATGTGATGTTCCATCCAAAAGCGTGGCATATTTTATGTGGATCTTGGTCCAGTAAAGCCCTGGGAAAATTTTGATGAGCTTAGAAAAATAAACACTTAATTTACCACGAACTCCCATAACCTTGGAGCTTACCATTCACCCTTCTCCTCCTGAAAATTGCTCAATGATAGATTAAATACCTAAACATTAAAAAATTAGTTTTGAAAAAAAAACAAACTAATAATTACCTGTCAAGTTTTGGTTCCATTTCCCTCTCAGCAAGCCCCAAGATAGTTGCCATGGGAACAAATGCTTTTTCTTCATCCATGACAAGGAGCTGCCGCATCAAACGACCATATTCAATTATCATGGCCTCAGACAGAGGCTTGGAATCCATCTTCAATAAGGACACCATTGTCTCACACTCCTGTCGGTGACGTTTGTGGATTTGCATCAGAAGACCAGCACATGATGCATCACCTGTAAAACATTATAGATAGATTTGTAGCTTTAACTTAACTCCATCCATAATTGTACAAACTCACACTGGTCACAGACACTTACCATATGGTCACATTGGTCACAGACACTGACCATGAGGTCACCTTAGCATTAAACCACAAATGTGGGCAGTAAATGATTTTGAATCAGCGTTAAACCACAAATGTAGGAGATAATTGATTTTGAGTCAGCATTTAACTACAAATGTGGGAAGTTATTGATTTTTAGTCAGCGTTAAACCACAAATGTAGAAGGTAATTGATTTTGAGTCAGCATTAAACCACAAATGTAGAAGGTTATTGATTTTGAGTCAGTGTTCAACCACAAATATAGCAGTTAATTTATTTTGAGTCAAATTTAAACCACAAATGTGGGAGGTTATTGATTTTGAGTCAAAGTTAAACCACAAATGTGGGAGTTAATTGATTTTGAGTCAGTGTTAAACCACAAATGTGGGAATTAATTGATTTTGAGTCAGCATTAAACCACAAATGTGAAAGGTTATTGATTTTGAGTCAGTGATAAACCACAAATGTGCGAATTAATTGATTTTGAGTCAGCGTTAAACCACAAATGTGAGAGATTATTGATTTTGAGTCAGCATTAAACCATAAATGTGAGAGGTAATTGATTTTGAGTCAGTGTTAAACCACAAACGTGGGAATCAATTGATTTTGAGTCAGCGTTAAACCACAAATGTGAGAGGTTATTGATTTTGAGTCAGTGTAAAACCACAAATGTGGGAGTTAATTGATTTTGAGTCAGCTTTAAACCACAAATGTGGTAATTGATTTTGAGTCAGCATTAAACCACAAACGTAGGAGGTAATTGATTTTGAGTCAAAGTTAAACCACAAATGTGGGAATTAATTGATTTTGAGTCAGCGCTAAACCACAAATATGAGAGGTTATTGATTTTGAGTCAGCGTAAAACCACAAATGTGGGAATTAATTGATTTTGAGTCAGTGTTAAACCACAAATGTGAGAGGTTATTGATTTTGAGTCAGCGTAAAACCACAAAAGTGGCAGTTAATTAATTTTGAGTCAGCGTTAAACCACAAACGTAGGAGGTAATTGATTTTGAGTCAAAGTTAAACCACAAATGTGGGAGGTTATTGATTTCGAGTCAGCATTAAATGACAAATGTGGGAGGTTACTGATTTTGAGTCAGTGTTAAACCACAAATGTGGGAGTTAATTGATTTTGAGTCAGTGATAAACCACAAATATGGGAATTAATTGATTTTGAGTCAGCATTAAACCACAAATGTGGGAGGTTATTGATTTTGAGTCAGTGTTAAACCACAAATGTGGGAGGTAATTGATTTGAGTCAGCATTAAACCACAAATGTGGAAGGTTATTGATTTTGAGTCACATTAAACCACAAATGTGGGAGGTAATTGATTTTGAGTTAGCATTAAACCACAAATGTGGGAGGTAATTGATTTTGAGTCAGTGTTAACCACAAATGTGGGAGGTAATTGATTTTGAGTCAGCGTCAAACTACAAATGTGGGAATTAATTGATTTTGAGTCAGCGCTAAACCACAAATGTGGGAGGTTATTGATTTTGAGTCAGTGTTAAACCACAAATGCGGGAGCTAATTGATTTTGAGTCAGCGTTAAACCACAAATGAAAGAGGAAATGGAATTTTTGAGTCAGTGTTAAACCACAAATGAAGGAGGTAATTGATTTTGAGTTAGTGTTAAACCACAAATGCGGGAGTTAATTGATTTTGAGTCAGCTTTAAACCACAAATGAAAGAGGAAATGGAATTTTTGAGTCAGCGTTAAACCTCAAATGTGGGAGGTTATTGATTTGGAGTCAGTATAACACCACAATGGACATTATTCTGTTTACATGAAAGTGAAATGACATCTTTCCTCCTATAACAGATCCTCAACTGAACTCTTTGTCCAATTCGTGTTAGCTTTACTTATTGTTTTAATACAATTACCAGCTATTATCTGTTCATACTGTTCCTGAACAGCTAAAGCAATCTCCCGCAGTGACCTCCCCTCATTCCGAAGTCTCAGTTTCATCTCCTCCATCTGTTGTCTGTGTTCTCTGTCATCAAGACGCAGTTCTCCCATGAGCCCGGTCAGTGATGCGGGCATCTGTACCTGGCCGCTGGGAAGAACTCCGGAGTATTTGGCACCGTCCTTTATCAACTGTTTGGACTGCCTCTGCAGTTGCTGTAGAACCTCAGGTAACTCATCATCAACAGCTGGAGAGAAGAGGACGATCATAATTATAAAATCATGTCATTTAGGATTTATATTCATTTTTTAGTTTGATTGTGAAATAAGTGCAAGGGCCGGTTTCACTAAACCCCTCAAGCTGAGATTCCCCTCAACTCAATAAAGTCAATTTTTCTAAATGATTACTTTTTAATTACTTGTTACTCATTAAATGACCATACAAACTTCAAATTTGAACAAAGGTTAACTCATCAGTCTGTAATGGATACCATGCACAAATATCAATATACATGTATACTGAATGGAACAGCTAACCTGCAGTTTCTGTACCTGACATTTAAGTATCAAAGCAGTCCATGAAATTTGGACTTGAATAAGAAAGACCACTAGTATGTAAAATCAATACACAATTGTCTGTTTATGTCATCTACACCATTTAATAATGCTACTCAATATTTTAAAATATAAAAGTGCTAGGTTAGCTGTTGTGTTCAATATACGATTGAAGTTCTGGCTTTTCAAAATTTGACTTGATGATATTTAGTGAAACTGGGACCACAGCCTTTGTGAATCACTCTTTAATCCTATAAACAGTACTGCATGCTGTTTATGAGATGCCACTGGGTTGAGTCTGTGATCGGACCCATGACCACTGGCCATTTATTTGTATTTAATATTGATATAATAATGAGCTTGCTGTTCAGTAAAGTCTATCCCAGGCAGTCCCACCTCAATAAAAAAGCAGGAAACTCCATGCCTGTCCCACATCTCATAGTTATTGAATACTTACCAAACTGTCACATTGTTCAATTTCCCGGAGGCAACTGACCAAAAATCGAGCTCAAAGCTCACTGCTATATAACAGACCCCAGCAGGAGAGCTGGGTCCGTTCTACAGTCTATGTTCATTACAGTTACATTATTTATAAATAATGTAGACCCAGGTCAACCTGCCAATAAGTCACAGTTTAATCAAGTTTGGTTTGATCTAACTCTGATATTCAATTCTCATAAAAAAAACTTCTAACTTATAATGGAATACCCTAAAATTAAAGATGGAGGAGTCCAAAATAACATTCAGAAGGGTGTGAGTTACATTGTGTGTAGTTTACCTGAAGCCTGTTTTGCCATCAGCATTATTAACTCCTTCTTCAGGTTTTCATACTTCTGTTCCAGTAGTTCATTGAGGTCACCCATAGTGATTTGATTCTTAGATTTGACCTTGATCTGACTGTCATCAAGGTCAAGGCCATCATCAAACAACATGGCCTCCACACCCTGTTTGTTCCATCTATAAATTGAGAAAGTGTTATATATGAAGTAGTAAGGATATACTTAACAGGTAAACAAGGCACCTAGTACAAGGGATGTTTATATGACTTGTATACTCTTAATGACAATTTTATTTATGATAATTATTTTTTATTAAAGAGATTAAATGCCACTTCAACACATTTTTTAGGCCCCCAAAAATTAGTTATGTTTCTAGTGGCCCAAACGGCCATAATTTATATCGCCAACTGTAATCTTTTAATGAACTCATGGATGAAATTGTTATTTTATACTATTAGACACATTTGATATTATTTCAGTTACTCACCATAGGTCACAGACTCTTTCATTTATTTTTTTATTTTCTAGTCCCTGTTAGAGATCTTTTCTTTTTTTAAACTTTACTCTTTTTAGTCTCTTTGAGAAACACGTTTTAGTAATAAATATGTAAATAATAAAGATTTTTTGTTGAATGCTGAAGTTTCCAGTTTTATAGGTGGCAGATGACGCCAGATGCATATAACATGAATATGAGTAAAACCACCATCCTTCAGCAATGATTATAATAATAATACATGAATCATGTATATTTAAAAGAAAACACAGGTGCTTTCCCCGAGTCGAAAAAAAAACAAACCCATACATATTTAACAATTATCAGATTTGCATATTGTTATCATAATATGATTCTACCGTAACAGAAATTGTCAACAAACCCAAATTGCCAACAAATATTAAAAAGATTTCAGAGTGTCGACTCTCTCTATGCTGTATTCTTACTTTTTGAGTTTCCTCTGGGCATGTCTCAGTGTATCTTCCTCATGCTCTTCTTTCTCCTTTTGTAAACTGTAATCATCATCCTGAAAATATAGAATGTGTTCACCCTCATATAACTGGTGCCCTGTATCTCCCTCAGATTTATTATAAGTTCATCATCATATAACTGGTGCCCTGCATATCTCTTTATCATATATATATATATATATATATATATATATATATATATATATATATATATATATATATATATATATATGTACACACTGTCATGTAGCTGGTGCCTTGCACCTTCCTTTATTATATTTGCACACATTGTCATGTAACTTGTGCCCTGCATCTCCCTTTATTATATATGTAAACATTGTCATGTAGCTGGTGCCCTACACCTTCATTAATTACATTTGTATACATTGTCATGTAACTGATGCCCTGCATATCTCTTTATTGTATATGTACACATTGTCATGTAACTGGTGCCCTGCATCTCTCTTTATTGCATATGTACACATTATCATGTAACTGGTGCCCTGCATCTCCCTTTATTATACATGTACACATTGTCATGTAACTGGTGCCCTGCATCTTCCTTTATTATATATGTTAACATTATCATGTAACTGGTGCCCTGCATCTCCCTTTATTATGTATGTAAACATTGTCATGTAACTTGTGCCCTGCATCTCCCTTTATTATATATGTAAACATTGTTATGTAGCTGGTGCTCTGCATCTCTCTTTTTCATATATGTAAACATTGTCATGTAACTGGTGTCCTGCATCTCTCTTTATCATATATGTACACATTGTCATGTAACTGGTGCCCTGCATCTCTCTTTATTATATGTGTACAAACTGTCATGTAGCTGGTGCCCTGCACCTTCCTTTATTATATATGTACACATTGTCATGTAGCTGGTGCCCTGCACCTTCCTTTATTATATATGTACACAGTCATGTAGCTGGTGCCCTGCATCTCCCTTTATTATATATGTACACACTGTCATGTAGCTGGTGCCCTGCACCTTCCTTTATTATATATGTACACAATGTCATGTCAGCAAATGTAACCTGATGAACAGTATGTTGGCAGTAAATGTTTGATAACATTGCAAACAGATCTGAGAGTGTTTTTTTATTAATCATGTAACTAAATGTTTGGATTCGTTGAATTTGTTAAAATCACACTGCAATAACACTCATATTCCCATTTTACAGTATTAAATTAATTATCCAGGTACACATGTATAATATTATTATATAACATAATATAATTTCATATCCAATTCAGTTTGATAAAAAATATTATTTATTGCAATGTGCAGATTGCCATCTTCTTTTTGCATTTCTGATGCATTCATTAATATTTGGCTTCCCTCCATAAATTATTTGAAAATTATTCTATTTAACAACTTAGTTTATCTAGGTATTCATTAAAATCTCTGTTTTTATTAATGCTCATTACTTGTCCTTAAACATTACAAGCCAACTATCACTTTGGGCACAGCAATATGCACCTAGAAACTTCATACCATAGAACTTACTATGAATGTTAAATATTCTGTGAATTTTTAAATAAACTTTAAAATCATCTTAAAATAACAGGAAATATCCCCCTGGGTTAAAAACAAACAAGATGCCCAAGGACTACAATGTTGACCCCACAGTAAATAAAACGTTGACTCATTATGGTGAACATTAATACATGTTACAAGATATGGTATTATGCTTCTGACCTTGAACCTACAAGTCACTTTAGTGTGACCTTGAACTTTGACATACAAACCTATTTTTGACCTTTAACCTCTAAGTGTGACCTGGGCTTTTAAGCTAGGGACCTGAGTCTGATTTAGGTGAACCTTTGAGTCAATTTTTTCAAGTTTTATCAAATGGTTAAGATATGGAGGGGACACAAAATTTTGTATGTATTTCTGACCTCTCCAAGTTTGACCTTTCAGCTAGGGATCTGGGTCTTGCACATGACACATCATCTGATTATGGTGAACATTTTTGCCTTGTTATTTTAAAATCTGTCATGTAGTTAACAAGATATGGAGCCGACACAAAATTTTGTTGCACGCAACACTTGATTAAGGTGAACCTTTGTGTCACATTTCTCACAATCTTATCAAATGGTTAAGAAGATATGGAGTGGACATGAAATTGTGTACCTAATTTTTACCTTTAACCCCTATGTGTGACTTTGACCTTTCAGCTTGGAACCTTGGTATTGCCCACAACACATCTTCTGATAATGGTGAACATTTGTGCCAAAATCTTGTCAAATGGCTTAGAAGCTATGGAGCAGACACGAAATTGTGAGCCTATTTTTTATGTTGTACCTCCAAGTGTGCTCTTGACCATTGAAACAAGTAACTGGAGTCTTGCACACAACACATAGTCTGATTATGGTGAACATATTGTCATGTTATTTTAAAATCTTGTCACATGGTTTTAAAAGATGTGGAGCGGACACGAAATTTTGTATCTATTTAATCATGCTGTCAACCAATAAGTGTGACCTTTGAGCTTAGGACCTGGATCTTGGGTGCAACACATTGTTTGAGCAAGGTGAACATTGCTGCCATGTAATTTCAAAATTCTTCAATATTTGAGAAAGTTATAGCCCAGACAAGATCTGATGGACGCATACACACACTGACGCATGCACATACACTGAACCCCTATTATGATGATTATGTCTGCCCAACAAAAGCGGGAATGACAAAAATTGTTTGTTTGCCATTTCCAGACTCAAGATTTCAGAAATGAATAGACAAGTGGGTCCGTTTTTTTTCAATATGAATTCATGACAAAAGGAAAAAAATAGCAACAACAATTGAGGAACAATATATCAACATCATTGCTATGGTTAAATGAGATATTCACATTTATACTTACAAGATGACTTTTGATACTATTAAATTCATCATATGCAAAGTTTGCCTGTCGCATGAAGATCTTTTTTTCCTCTTCCTTTAACTCCCTGTCTGAACACGGAGTACCAAATGGAGGTGAACACAACCAAAACCTAATTTCATCAAAATAAACATCACTTCCTGGGAATTCTCTGGTAGACAAAAATCGCTTCCATGTGCCCAAAGAGAATTTCTCTCCATGGATTTCTTTGAAGAGCAGAAGTGTGTCATGTAAGGAGATCCTGCTGGAACCTGTGTAGTCAAGGGCCTGAAAAACAAAACCAGGAATGTGTATTACAGCATACTCATTTATTTTAGCTTGATTGTGAATATAGCTCGGATCTTATATGAACTCTCTCAATTGGCTTCCTGGGTAGAACCAGTACTGAGTGTTGTTTTTAGAGATATTGGGTCGAGCTGGGGATTGAACTCAAGACCTTCAATGGCATGAGTGGCCAATATTCTATTAACCACACTACCGTCCCGCTTTCCATGTTGGAAAATCCATTGTGCATTGTTGTTGTTTTGGTGGTATTCATTGTATTTTGTGCATGGAGTAATCAGAATCACTAATGTATTGTTTTGATTATACTTTGGTACACTTATAATTGTTAATACATGAATATTGAATTGTCTAAAAAATATTTCCCACAAACTGCTTGTGTAATATGTACCAGTATGCAATTGTCAATCGCCAAAAATTTGAAATTCTAGGGAGGAGCTTGTGAAATAATGCTCTCTAAATTATAAACAAATACACATGAATCTCTGTGTATACATAGCTTTAGTCCATTACAGGAACAGAAAATTTCTCCCTGAAGAGGCAGTATGAATCGGGGCTTAAATAATAATATTGTATTAAAATACAGTGACATAGAATCCTCTTTTTCAATCTATCTTTTCACCAAAACTAATTGTAGGAATAAAAAAATCCACCTGAAAATTCCAGTAAGCTTGCTCCTCTGTTCCTCTGCGTCGCTCAATATCTGTCAACACTGTGAGAAATTCCTGACTGGTCACCATTCCTGATGACCCACACACCAATTCAACAGCTCCCTCAACATGCTGAACGCAGATCGGGGAGAAATACAAGGCTTCACAAAATGCATGAAGTTGATCCGCATTTATGTAACCTTTTCTGTTTAAGTCAATTTCATCAAACATCATATCAAACTCCGACATCTTGTTGGGTTGTGGTCAACTGTTCCTACTGCTGGTGGTCTGTTCTGCTTTCCAGACCAGCTGTACTCACTGAAAATAAAATGCCATATTTAGAATTGTCTTGCATCTGTGCTGATAAAATAACACTGAGTTCATTTAAGTTTTGCATCTGTGCTGATAAAATAACACTGAGTTCATTTAAGTTATTTATGAATATCTTAACATCACCAGTATTTCCATTTTTTTTAAAAAAAAACTCATGTTGTTTTGGCATGGGCGTGGGAGCGTTTCAGTTATTGGGGATGGTGAGGGGAAGGGGTGCAGGGGGTGGGGGTGGTGGGTGGGGAGGAACCTGAGACGAGTGTATGAGGATATACTTTCAGGTCCCAAAGTATATGCTGAACCTGAATATTAGGTGGGGGTGGGGGTGGGGGGGGGGGGGGGGGGGGGGTGCTGGCCAACAAACAAACAATAAAGATTCTAACGACTAGTTAATACTGGTGTTAACATAATAATTTTATATTAAAACAAGTTGTTACTGTTGTAGTAAAAGTACATTGGTCGCTTGAGCCAGCTTTTTTAGAAACACGGTTGAAGTGCATTGACCTTACTAGAAGTTAAGCAAAATTGAACGGGGTAAGTACATAGGTGGGTGACTGAAATAACGATAATGGTGTCAGCAGTGAGTTTCAAACCTGCATCTGCATAAATCCCTTTATCTTTTGGATGGGGTGGGATATGGCCACGAACTGTGGGAAGCAAAACAAGACTGTGCAGTTGGGGTCAACTCCTAAATGGTTAAAAAGGGAAAGAGTTTAGTGAAAGTACATAGGCCTCGCTGTTGAACTAGCTGTTGTAAGTATGGTTGAAATTGCCAACTGTAGTGTACTAGAAGTTAAGCATCTTTACAGGGGCAAGTACAATGTTAGTTCAATGTCATAATGTTCTGTCAGTAATGCATTTATAACATTGAACTGCACTGAACTAAACTGAACATTGACTTATTAATTTCAAAGTCTGCATAAATTCACTAAAAAATCGCGAAAACGGATAACTACTCTCAGATAATGCAAATCAATTTTCCTCCTTCGCATTTTAATTTTAAAAACACTTGAAATACACAAATGTGACGCATATGATAGATTTTAATCAATATTGGATTGTCATAGAAAAGGCCCGTACCAGTAAATGAAGTAAAATAATTCTGTCAATTTGGATTTCAATCTCCGTCGGCCATTTGTAAACAACTACCTGTTCCTAATGATGTCATAGAAAAGTCACATGATCACCGGAAGTGTTACTGAATTATGAAAATAAATCGTTTTCAGGAAGTGTTATCTCCGGAATAACAAATAACAACGCCGATAATTGCGGATCTGATTGCATAAAATTTGTAAAAGATGTAAAAATGGATTCTCCCAAAGATGGTAAGAATTGTATACAAATTTTGACATTGTGGATAACATATACACTGATAAACTGTGTTTGTAATTTGCCATGTTTTTGTTTTGCATCTTTAATTTATGGTGGGTGGGGTACGTGAAAACACAAGACTAATCGTGCTATCTGAAAGTTTGTGAAAGTGTATTGGCACTGGATTTTGTAGCCTTAAAGTATTCTCTTACAGGGATCAGTTATTTTTCTTTACATTCCATTGTCATCAGTTTAACATAGCGTCATTAACGGTAGTCGCTCGGAACAGAAAAGCATCTTAAATATTTTGGTGGGTGGGGTAAGAGAACACGAGACTAAATACTGAAGGGATGTGAATCAAGTCATGACTGTTGGTAGTATTAAATGGATATGTCATATCTTTCTATCTTTTGTTATTGTTAAACCATTTTTGGGGTATTATTAACAGGTCTCCTTTTAGAGGTTTATGGGTATTTGAATCACTGATTAACATATATGGAAATTCAATGAGATCTCTTATGTGCACTGGGCACTGTTCGGTGTCTTTTGAAGGGGGAAAATGAGCATAAATTGGAGTTTGGCAGAATTTTAAACAGTGGTAAAATCAAATAGAAATGTATGTTTGAAACAGTTAATAGGTCAACATCCCTGTCCTTCATTGTTTTAAACTGTTAAACTGGCATTAAACTGCTTTAAATTTTTTTCCATATGACCACCTCTTATAAGCGATCAGCTGTGTTAAACAGTCACTTCAAATTTCCTCCAAGTAATTTGCCTATAGAAAGTACATATATTAAATGGTCACCTCTTTAATGTGACCAGTGGGCAATATATTTCATCCCAGACAGTGTCCGTAAGATGTCAGCAGTCGGGTGTAAGTGGTCAGATGTGTATGCTGACCGTTATCACTAAGTGGTCACACCTTTTGACTGGTCACTCATCAGTCATATTGTATTATCCCGTGATCAATTAATGTTTCTTCTACAGTTACAAAAATACACCTATTTACCCAGAGCGAGCATGCGTATATATATATATGAACTATTAAGCTGAGAAAATAGCTAGACTTATGACTTTAATTTGTTTGACGAAGTTGTTGTAGTGTTTTGTATATATGGATGTAATCACATAATGTGATATGAACAACTAACACAAATCGTGTTAATACTATGAGTTTAATCAAAGAACTGCTAAACAGATACAAGGAACAAACATATAGAAACTGTGAGCATGCGCAATGGTAGAACCCTAACTATAGTCTTTATATAGATATAAAGTATCAATTATACTACATTTGTTACCTAGACTGGGCACATGACCATTTATGTGGTGTGTAAACACAATCAAATCAATTGTCATTGAGGTGTTTATGCACAAATAATGAAATATCGATCTGGGTAAGATAAAAAAATAATTGCAATTGGTCAGTTTGATTAAATTATAATTGAATTAAATTTTGTCAGCTATAGTAGTGGATTTTATAGACACCTTTAGAGAATTTTATCCAGATTTTAAAAGATATACATGGTGTAAGAAAACCCCACTTAAGCAGGCAAGACTAGACTTCTTTTAAGTTACAGAAAATCTTCTTGCATCAGTAGACAAATGTACAGTTGAAGTGAGTTACAGGTCAGACCATTCCACATTTTGTTAGAGTTAAGCCCATATTGAAACATAATAATTCCCTATTAAATATTGTCAAATAGAAGAAACCTTGACACGCATGTTCTGATGATGTCCTGCTACACAATCGCCATGAAAGGAACTTAGACTTTGGCTATCCACAAAACATTTCAAATTAACACTGATAGAAAAATCATTTATATTCAATACAGGAAATAAATTATCCAACACAGAACTTCATATAATACTTGAAACTAAATATTACATATTCTATACTAAACGGAATCAAAGTTCATTAAGCTTAGACACACTCAAGAAACGTCTGGAAATATCATATTATGAGATCCTTAAATGCATATTTGTAAAAAATAATAACACAACTTTATTTGAAAATAAATGATCAGACTTTACAAATATTTTCATGTAATCTCTTTACATCGCCTGCAGCACAACTTTTAATATCAATTAACAAAGGAATTGACAATGAACATGCCCAATAAACATATATGAAATATTTATATTCTTACATAAATAGACTGAACATAAATTAATCAGGTGGAGAGAACAATTTTTTTCTTCACTTTTTAAACTTTAACAGATATTAATTTTATATATTTTTTTCAGCTTCTTTAAAAATGATATCTTAAACATGTTGTTTATTATACCCCCGACAAACGAAGTTTTGAGGGGGTATATTGGAGTCACCCTGTGGTCGGTCTGTCGGTCGGTCTGTCTGTTGCAATTTTCCTTGTCAGGAGCATAACTTGAAAAGTACCGGATAGAATTTCATCAAACGTCATACAATGGTAGAATATAATGAGAGGAAGTGCAGTGTACAAGAAACATAACTCTATTCTTGCTAATTACAGGGTTATTGCCCTTTGATATTTTTTCTTGTCAGGAGCATAACTTGAAAAGTACCGGATGGAATTTCATCAAACGTCATACAATGGTAGAATATAATGAGAGAAAGTGCAGTGTACAAGAAACATAACTCTATTCTTGCTAATTACAGAGTTATTGCCCTTTGATATTTTTTCTTGTCTGGAGCATAACTTGAAAAGTACCGGATGGAATTTCATCAAACTTCATACAATGGTAGAATATAATGAGAGGAAGTGCAGTGTACAAGAAACATAACTTTTTTTGCTAATTACAGAGTTATTGCCCTTTGATATATTTCCCTTGTCCGGAGCATTTCTTTTAAAGTACTGGATGGAATTTCATCAAACTTCATACAATGGTAGAATATAATGACAGGAAGTGCAGTGTACAGGAAACATAACTCTATTCTTGCTAATTACAGAGTTATTGCCCTTTGATATATTTCCCTTGATGGAGCATAACTTTAAAACTATTGGATATAATTTAATAAAACTTCATACAATGGTAAACCATTTTCGGTCATGGCGGCGTTCGGTGATATTCATCACCTTCAGTGATAGCTCTAGTTAAATTATAAAAAATTATAATTTTTACATCACATGTACTGGACACATTTACTCCATTATAATCTATATTTAAACTTTATTGCTCTGTACCGTTGACAGGGGGTGGTCCTCCCCGACCCTCGTCTCATCTATGACAGGGAGAATAAATGGGTCACCTTAAGTTGGCTGAAATGGAGAAAAAAATATATAGTAATGGATGCGAATGCAATGGAACAACAATATTTTTCATATCATAATGTCAACGTATAAATATTGTCTGCTGCGAAAAGAAAGTGTTTGACTTTGGATGAAGATGTAAGGGTGGTTAAATTTCGGAATCTGTGAAAAAGGTGTCGATAGAACACAGATTCAGAATGTGTCAATATATAAGTTTTAACTGCGAGATAATTGAAGAATAAAAGCTACAAATTTTTTCGATTTTACGCTTCTGCTAAATGAAAATTTCTTGACAATGCATAAGAATATGAAACTGGATTTATTTTATGCTAAATTGAAACATAATTATTTTTAAATTAGATAACATCAATTATTTATTAATTTGTACTTCTATATACAATTTAATGTTTTCTTCTTGTGGATTTTTCTCCTTCACTCCTGTACATAATTCCAAATGGCTTACAGGCATGGTACAAGATATACCATGTATGTGTGATCACTTTTTGTCTGTCACAATAAACATCATTACTTCAGCTTTCTCTGTGAAAATATAGACCCTCTATTAAGAGGTCACCTGTGTTAAGCAGTCAGTTTGGCCACTTCCCTTGGGAGACTGCTTAATACAGGCTAGACTGTATATTATAAACTTAATTGTAAGTGTCTATAATCATAAAATTTATGATAATAATATTAAATAGTCTTTATTTACAGCAGGTAACATATGTAGTTACACACTAATCTCCAGTGAGAACTTGCATTGACAGTTGTTACAACATTTATGTAATTATCATTGTTAATTAAAAGGATGTATCTTTTTGATAGATTTTCACCATTTCTTAAATTGATATATGTTAACAATACAAATACAAAATTAGAATACCTCAGCATGTGTGCATATCTTTATGTTTGTTTCTCAGACATGGCCCTGGAATTGTCATATTTTTGCCTTGTATATATTGTGTATAAAGTTCTCATCAAATTTAGACCAAATCTGATTAAAATGTTAGTATTTGTGTAAAAGGTTGGACATGTATGCCCTGTTGGAAATTAGATAAATGCTGATTGTCGCTTTGTAAACTTGATCAGAATATTATTTCCTATGATGTTCAGACAAGTTTGTAACTGTAGTTTGTCGGATATAAATTTACTTTTGATAATCAGATATGTTTATGTAAGTGATTATTGATTTTTCAATTGCTTCCTTTCTTCAAGGCTGAATAGTTTGATGTGCCATGTTAATATCACTAACCTCTCACTGGTGAAATCGTAGGTTCTGGTCTCAATTGATCCAAAAACTTTTTGTGAAAAAGATATCCTGTTACTTGTTGAAGGATGGTGGATTTATTCTGTTCAAAGCCATCTTCTACCAATAAAACTTGAAATGCCATAATGCATATTATACAGTCAGACCTGTTTTAAGCAGCATCTAAAGCAGCCTTTTAAGACAAGATGTTGCTTATTACAGGGTTATTTTGCTCTGAAAGCATAGAATATGGAAATGTCAAATATAGCTGTTAAGACAAGTGGCTGCTCAATAGATGAAACCACTTACTCAAGTTTGACTGTATGTCATATAACCTCAAATTTATTGAAAGTCATAGGGTTAAACAACATACTAAAAAATTGTGTGTATTTTCTATGTGTTCCTACTTTACTGGTCTATCATAAAATTACTGTTTGAATTATCTGCCCTTGAATTTGTTGATGTGATATAGCACTCATTGAGTTTTCACCAGATTTTAGCTAAACTGCATAACATACATTTATGTAATTGTTACAAGCAGTTACTGTTGTTGCCACAAAAATATAGAAAATAAATTCTGAATGAAATAAATCACTGACAGATTTTTGTATATCTGATATATGTAGTATACACCCTTAGAGGTAAAATAAAAAAATAGGTTTCTTACCGGATATTTGTTAAATCTTTACTTAATGAACACTATTACATAATTGTTACAAGTAGTTACACTGACATGTTTATGTCTAATATATGTAGCACACACCCTTAGAGGTAAAATAAAAAAATGTAAGTGACCTCATTTGGCACATAATTATGTATCATTTTACACCAATCAAAATGTGTGTCATCCTCTGTGAAGTGAAACGTACCAGTTAACTTTGATCATTTTTAAAGTGGTCAATTTTGTAATTTACTAGCACTGTAAAAATGATAGCCTGTTTGGTATACAGAGTGTGTGACGCAACCCTCTGCGTATGAATCACGTCTATGGTTTAAACTTTGACTTAATTTCAATTTTTTGTTGTTGCCACTTGGCCGAATTATATGCGAAGATCCATTTGAGTCATGGAGAAAAATGTATTATAACAACTAGTATTTTCAAAAGGTCAGACTGTTTACATGCATAGGTTTACATGTTGGTTCTTGGCTTATAATGTAACTCTTCAGAAAAGTGATACTAATTCACACATGAATCATCTAGGCCCCTGTTTTTTGGCAACATGTATATTATATACATGTACTTAAATACTTAAAAAAAACTATAATCCAAGTAAAGCATCCAAGTAATCATGATTTTAGGCCACCCTTATAAATGTAAGTTTGCCACTTCCTACCCACAGGTAGTTAGGTAAGTTCTTTTTTTTCGTAATCAGTCATATTTTTTGTCTCTTTATGGACATGTACATTTACTAATAACACAAAATATTTTGAATGAACACAAAAAAAAAAAAGTATTTTTAGTTTGGACCCCACTCATACAAAAGTAGATCAAGTTCATTCAACTGCAGGGTTCAAGGTTCATATTATTTACTAAAAATTGAACCCCGGTCACTGTTGGAGTGGTTGAGGGCAAAACTAAATCCATCAACACATTCAAAGTTAAAAAAAATGAAAAGAGGATTTCATGTATCTCTAGTGCTTGATGTTTCCCCTGAAATATGCGTGTTTCCAGAAATTATTTATGTCTGCTTTATGTTTGTATTTTATCAAGATGTCTATACTGAAATAACTTTTGATAGAAATGTCATGCACACATCAAGGACTTCTCAATATAGGAGAGGTCCAAAATTCTTTGTAAAGACTTTGGCAATAAAGAAAATTAAAATTGTACGACAGGGTGTGGGAAATATGAGGAGTGGGGGGGGGGGGGGGGGGGGGTTGGGAAAGGTACAGAAACAACATTAGAGAAAATCTCAGATTTAGACCTGCAGGGACCCTGTGTACTCATCTCTAGATCCATCAGTCTCTCAGTTAATGTTAACTGCAGACTTTGATCATATGTGATGCACATTTCTGATTTATATAAGAACTACAAATCATTAACAGATTGTTTCAATTTATTACACTTGATTAATAATAACATGATGTTAGGGCAGATTGTTTTGATAAGTAAATCACATTAGACAAAATCTGCAGTACTCTACTCGCAGCTTATATACATGTACATTTTAGGTTTTACACAAAGACAGCCAGATTGCTGTTTGTCTTGTTTACATCTTACATGTTCAAAAAGCCAGGTCCCAGCTAGCTCAGTTGTCTAACTCAATCTAAAGTTGAAGCCCAGTCTGACCACCATTTCCATGAATGAATGATCATTAACTATTATGACCATTAGTCTTCCACCTCTTAGTATGTGAGGAAGTAGTCAGTAACTTTCAGAGATAAGGTGTGCGTAGTACCCAGGTTAACTGACTGCCCAGCTGATCTAAGTTACAATTATAAGGTGCACGTCTGTCCTCTGTTGAAATAATAATAATAATAATAATAATAATAATAATAATAATAATAGTCTTTATTTACAGAGGGTTACACATTTAGTTACAAACTAATCTTCCATGAGGCCCTCAAATAAATGAACTTGTGTAATCATGTTGAAGAAAAGGCGCAAAAAATCCATACAAACAAAACGTGACTGTACAAAAATGACATATAAAACCATTATTTTCCTGTTTTTGGTATTTATTATGAAAGTGAGTCACCCACCTAGTGCCTCTGCATCAAAGTTTACCACATGACACATCTGTGTTATTCATTATGAAATTGTTACAATTAAGTTTACTGTACTCTATCTGTTACATGGTCCTCCATGGCCGAGTGGTTCACCAGCTGTTTTCTAATGACCATGACTTGCCTATCGGCATTGAGGTAGTGGGTTTGAGTCCGGCTTTGTCCAAAAACTTGTAAAACTGTGACAGTTACTTGCTGAGGGCAGCTCTGTTCATATTCATTCTGAGGTATTACTTCACCAATGAAACCAAATGTGATATATATATATTAATATATTGTTTTGTTTTTAAAAAAAGTCTTTAAACCACATTCTATTTGTTCTTTGGCAATGTGCGTGTATGTACATCTGTACTGTTACATATACAATTATTTACTGAGATTTTAATCATGATATAGGGATGGCAGTTTGTATAGGTCTCAAGAATAATATGGGGTGGAATACTGTAAAAGTTTTGTTCCAAAATGAAAAACTTGTATAAAAGTATCTTTTATGATAAGTATTTATATAAATAACTGTATGACTTTGGGTACCTGTTTTTGTATATTGAGACCGCGGCGTGGTCTAGTGGTAGAGTGTCAGCCTCGCATGCAGAAGGTTGTGGGTTCAATCCCCGGCCGAGTCATACCAAAGACTTTAAAAATGGTACTAGAAGCTTCCTCACTTGACGCCCAGCATTTAGAGGAGAGTTCTAGGTCTGGTAGATCCAGTGTCAGTATAATGTGATCGGGTGGGGTATCATACCATGTGTCTGCGGCATGATACTCCAGTGTGACAGCGCTTAGAATACTGTCTAAAGTAGACACTGTCGCGATGTGACTGAAAAATTGTTGAAAACGACCCTAAACACCATACAACAACAACATTGTATATTTATTTCTTTAACTTTTGCCTAACTGTTGTGAATTTACGTTAAATATCTGAGTCACCCCTGTCTTAACAGTCACACCTGGCTTAAGTAGTCAGTCATGGGAAGGAGCAAAAGTGGCCTTTTAAGACAGGTTGTTGCTTAATACAGATCAATTTGCTCTGAAAGCATATAAATGGGAAATAGCTAATGTGGCTGCTTAAGACAAGTGACTGCTTAATTACACAGGTTTGACTGTATATCGTGTACCCCCGATTTAACACCTCCCACCTTCTTTTATTGAAACTAGTATGATTTGACACTGGAACTTGTGGGCTAACATATTCATGAATTACATTCAAGTTTGGTTTAGGCATTTGAAAGTGGAATAAATGTCCAATTACTGGACCATGGGTGCATTTATTCGGATTTATATGGTAATTTAAATTGCTGACATATTTATTTTTAGTGAATTTACATGTTTTTCACTAAGGATGCCGCCAGTGTCCTTTTCTAATTCTTGATTTACTAGCTTGCAAAGACCATGAGCTCCAGCATTTTTTTTATCATGATTGATAATAATAAAAAGTTCCTTGAATCAAATTAAAAACAAGACACTATCAGGGTGTTTGTGTTTGATTGATTGATTGATTGAATATTTAGCGTCATTTTTATGCCATTGAGGGCTAACAGACGATCAGTTAACCTAACCGCTGTTTCTTGGGAACCTGAAAGGTTAACCAGTACTTGAGAACAGCCCATCTCCGCAAGTAACTGGTAACTTTCCCACTTGAATCAGCAGTGAGAGATGACTGATAAGGAGCCACAATGTCGTATATTAATCATCACGGAGACTGTTGTTGGGGGGGGGGGGGGGGGGGGATTTAAACTCATGACCCCTGGATTGATAGTCAGACACATAACTGACTGAGCTAATCGGGCCTGAATGGTTGTGTGCAGCTCATGACAGAATTGAAAGGTTTAGTCCTATGCTTGGCCAGTGGTCCAGTTAACAACATCCAGTACTGGGTTTATTTTTTTACCAGGAGCAGGATCTGAAAGCAATTCACAAAAGCACTGGGCTTAGTTTGTAATTGAGCTAAACAAATAAGTATACATTTACAAGGCACCAGGTAAATAAATGTAATGAAGCAGGTACTCAAGCAGCTAAGATCATTTAAATTCAATTTATATCGACAATTAATAAAACATCATTACATCATTGATTTACCTGTATACCGAGTGCTATTATCTTGTAATGCCTGGAGTGCTAATTTTAAGTATCAATATAACTATTTTGATTAGAAAACTATCTAAAGAACACTTCAGACTATTTGTTCATTACACTTTTTGGTTCCGAGTATGAAGTAAAACTTTGTATATCTTTTTAGAGGGGAATAAATCCTTTAACCGAGTCCTGTTCAGTGTATTATTTTTGGCAATATTGATTAATTGGTGTTTTATTTCAAACTGACAATCTGTATTTTAGTAAACTGATTCTTGAATATTTTTTCTTGTTTATATTTATTCATATTGAGTTCGATTGTTAGCAGCAGAGCTTTGATGAACCACTTCCGAATCCAGATCTTGTGTACAACCAAGCAGTACTGGGTGTTGTTCTGGATTATAAATAATCAATAAAAGCAACTCGTGACATCCTCCATTTCCAACTTTTTATATTGAATGCATAAAATCAGAGAAATATTAAAGTCAGTTTCTTAAATCTAACTTGTTCTAACCAAATGTTCACTTGTCATGGCGAGTGGACGAGTGGAATTTTCCAGCCCTGTTGTTTTGTAGGGACCATCAGATCAAGACAAGAACCGAATTTACTATCACTGCATGAGCAGCCAACACTACACGCGTCTTACTTTTCTTTCATATTGGCATTATCGTTTATTGTCGTAATTGTTGTTTAGCTACAGAAGAAACCCCATTCCATTAAATCAAAAATCTTATTTTGGAGACCAATTTGAAATTGCATTTGAGAATCTCAGGCATTAAATCTACTGGTACATATATGTTTACTTAAGTATGACAATTCTGTTTTTTAACTAGACTTTTCTATGGATAGGGGAGTTTTTTTAACTTGCTCCGGCATAGCATTCCCCTCCTCACCTCCACCACACATACATGTATTTACTGTTTTACTGATATTAAACATGGTTTGATTGATAAAGATATACCTGTTTTTCTGTTGTTACATATTACATATGTTAAATATGGTTCTGTGACAAGGCTAGAATAGTCAGAGTTAACGCAGTTCTCCGACAGCTCTTGTTAATTTATTTTATTTAAGAATTTCGAATATAAATTTTGTGAATCCAAGATAAAAATGTTGAGTAAATCTATTGTCATGTACAAATCATCACCGGTCAGCGAAACTGTACTGACCGATTATGTTAAATATATTGACCCCAATTATTAACTACCGGTAGTCGTCCTAAATTTCCGCATCATTGTATGGGAAACATGTCTCTTTGAATAGAACTAGGATGGCTTGTTTGATACTTTAAGTTCATTGTCTTATGGAGGGGCAGCACAGTGGACAAATAATGGCAGTTTATTGTAAATAAGTTGTCATTCAGGACAGGTTATTGTTACCTAATCTGGCAGCGATTATAAGTAAATGTTGCAATTACAAAAACCTTGTAAAACCTGACACTGTACTGCAGTTCATAAAGTGAAAAACATAAAAGGTTTTTGGCATATATATTTTTTTAGGAAATAGTCTTTCAGTTACTGTGAAATCTGGTACATATATAGAACTCACGATAGCAAATGATATTGTCATAATGGAGCTCTGGATCTTATTTTGACGACAAAGGCGGATCTACTCTACTCCCCCCTAAACTCCCATATTTTATTAACATCTATATTTCTATAGAAAAACATGTGTGTCCGTTCAGAATTGAATGTGTTGCGCACCCTTAGTTTGCCCCTCCTCTAAACTGAAATCCTGGTTCTGCCCCTGGATGTTACATTAAGCGAAATTTTCTTAAACTGATAAGTAGATTTCATCTTCAGACAAGCAGATATTAAAATTTACAAGTTTGTCCTTTGACAAATAAGTTTTTGTCACCCCTGTAGTCTGGAATCTTGCTTTTGACAGATTCCTCTATATAACGGGACAATTACAAGTGATTTTCTTAATCTATGGTATCACACACGAAGGAAAATGAAAGAGCATGGCACAAAAAATGTACAGAAGTATTGCCATCAATTGCTTCCAGTTGGAAACATCAGGCATAACTTAAATACCAACACAAAATTAAACTTTATTAAACAAGGTGTGGATGCACACATTTTTATTACTTACCGACTCAAGAGATGAGAAATTGAAAAAAGTTAAAATAAAAAATAGTAACTGCTCGATAGTGGCACTATGATATGAACATAGTGAAAGTGCAAACTGCCGTGCATGTTTTGTGGCAGGTCTAGTCGCTGTTGGAGGACCACTTATATAGAGGAAGTATCGTCTACTCAACTTGTAAAGGTCACGGTTCATGCTTAGAAGTGGTAGGGAGTACAGATATTAACGTCTCAGTGGTTACCATGTAAACATCTGTGTGACTTTGTCAATGTTTTTATTTTGTTAATTGACAATTAAGGATTTTATTGCATATGGATTATCCATCTCATATTTTATACCTCAGTTCTTCATGATTTTAATTTTATTTGGATACTGGTACTGGAACATGTATATATGTATACAATTTAGGACTTATTTTCTGGACTTATTTTCATTTGAAAACTGATATCTTTAGATTCTAGACTTGGATTTTTTCCGAATTTGGTTTTATTTGAATACTGGTACTTTAATTTGAATATGATTTCAGTATTTTTTTAATTTGATAAAGATACTTTAGGATTTATTTTCATGTGGATACTTCAGGATTAATTATTGTTTGAAATTGAAGCAATTCACGTTTAATTTCATGAGGATTCATTTTGGTTTGGAGTTATTGCGGAGCCTACTGTTCTAGCGTCTGCGTTTATTTTGGTTGAAGTTACACGGTACTACCAACTGCGTGAGGATAAGATGGGTATGTTGACTTTGTATAAAACGCCATGTTCTGCATTTAACCCGTTTTAGCACCAGTCGTAAAAGGCCTTTACATTGCAGGAAGAGCATTCTGAACACTTCCTGCACTGTTTTCCACTCTGTCAGTTAATATAAACATAATTCACCCAATAATTCAAAAGCCTTCTATATTAGAGGTGTCCAAAGGTGTCTATATAAGAGGTGTCCAAAGGCATCTATATTAGAGGTGTCCAAAGGCGTCTATTTGAAGTAAAGGAGTTGTTCTCTAAATGTGTTTTTTTCATCACTGAGAGATGGTTACAGGTCATACATGGGGAAATGGGTATTTATATGAATTTCCAGTGAAATTAATGTGAAGGGGTTTACAATATAGTAGCTCAGTAACATGACTGAATGTCAATCCAGGGGCCATGAGTTTGAATCCCTGCCTGGCCACAATCTCTGTGATGATTGATTATGAACATTGTTCTATGGTCATGATTCTCCTACCTCTGAATATGTGTGGAAGCATTCAGATCAGTTGTGACTTAAACTGGTCAACTGCCTAGCGAATCCAAGAATGATGGGTGTGTTGGCTGTCAGAAATAAATGAAATACTGTTAAAAAAAAAGAGACCCCCCCCCCCCCCCCCCCCCCCCCCCCCCACACACACACACACACACTTTTCCCCACCCCAACCTCTATGTAAACAAAATACAATATGGATTTTTTTTTATAAAACAGGTGTTGCTGAAAGTTGAAGTAGAAATAGCTCAATATATATATAAATCTTATATGTGACAGATTAACTGCTGCATGTGTGCGACCAGTGTAGTTATAAAACTGTAAATGTAAAATTGATATATACTAGTTTGTAATTTATCGGTTTTATATTGTATATCCTTTTCATGATTTTTATCAGCTTTATCATTTCACAGAACTATTAGGTGCTGTTATGGTAGTTAGACCATGTTTTATCTATTTAAGGGTTTGAGAGTGTCAAGGTCAGGCAAAAGGTCAGAAAGTTAAAGAATAAATCATGGCCATATTGAATAACTGATAAACTACTTTCAGATTACAGTGTACATTTATAAGTGTGCGTGCTTGACTGTTTGTGGAATTGAAAAGTATGCTTTGAAATGTCAAGTTGTTTTGCATGAATGTAAAAACATATTGTAAGTCATTATTGACAAACTGAATACAGTTAGTATTCATTCACAATCATGTTTCAGTAAATCATTTGAGTTGTATCAAATTCATCAAAAAGTACTTGTAATTACAACATTTCGATATTTAAAGATGACAAATTTATTCTTTATTTTCTTCCAAGTAGCAAAAGAAATTAGCTACACATTTTTGGTAGCCAGAATATTACAGCACTTTTAAATCACCCATAACTCCTTGGCTAAAAGACCCTCATCCCACCCCTAAACATCCCCACCACTACTACCACTACCACCATGGCAATGTTGTCAGAGACCTTAAAATTTTACCTTGCTGTCGATAATGTCAGTCTATTAAAAATATTGTGTCTGGTCTGTAATGTATTAGATTTGTAATTACTTGACTTAATGATGAAAAACTTGAAGACCCCTTTAAGTAGTATTACTTGAAAACCATGCAAACCTTTCAAACCATCATTCTGAACAAGGTGAGTGTGGTGGCATGGTTGCATACCTCTATTTTGACATAATATTTCCTACCTAGGTTTTTGGTTGTAGGTGGTATTATCAATCACAGTGATGAGAACAATATTATCACTGCAGTGTTGGCTGCTATTTCAATTATGGCAGACAATCATGGGTGTGTGTGGGGGGGGGGGGGGGGGGGCTGTAAGTGGTTATATACCAGTACTAACCAATATGCAGATACATACCATGTTTTGCTGAAGGACATTTAATATGGAAAGTGCGGGGCCAGGTGAACTCCATTGGTAGCGTGTCTGACTATCAAACCAAGGGTTTTGAGTTTGAATCTCTGCCCTGGCCTGAGCCTGCATTATGATTGTTATACAACATTGCATCTCATTGTCATTCCCCTCTCTAGCTGATTCCAGTGGGAAAGTTATCATTAACTTGCGGAAATGGATGTGCTGAAGTACTGGTTAACCTTCCAGGATCTCAAGAAAGAATGGTTAAGTTAACTGATCATCTCTTAGCCATCTATAGCATGAAAATTACACTAAATATACAACAAAAATATGCAAAATCATGTTGAAGGAGCAAACCCAACACCTGCCAAGTCCAATTCTCTATCATTATACAGGCTAACTACTGGAGGGTCAGGCCTCATCTTGGTATAAACCAATTCCAACATCAAGAATGATTGTCGAGCAGCTTACTGCTCAGTAACTGCCGTGACAGTAGTGTAATGGATAGAGTGTTGGCTGCTCACGCCAGAGGTTGCAGGTTTAATCCCATGGTTTCATAAAACAACACTCAGTACTGGTTCTACCCAGGAAGCAGACTCGAGCAGTTCATGGCAATCGAGCTAAAATAAATTAATATTTACTAACTGCTGAGGCTTCAGAAAAAAAATTCATTCCTTAACTACATGGTATATATTGGTTTTGGATAGAAATTGTAGAAATAAAACCTGTGTAAATAATAGTTTTTTTCTTCTTTTATGTTTGAGATGAAATGATAGAGGTTGTGTTGAGTGCATATGTTTTTCACTTTTATTACAAAATGTAATATTCTTTTTAGCACTATCTGTTCATGCTCCAGTCAGGAGCAGATTTTGAGGGTTACAAATATGCCCAAGGATCTTGAGGGTTACAAATATGCCCAAGGATCTTGAGGGTTACAAATATGCCCAAGGATCTTGATGGTTACAAATATGCCCAAGGATCTTGATGGTTACAAATATACCCCAGGATCTTGATGGTTACAAATATGCCCCAGGATCTTGATATCTACAAATATGCCCAAGGATCTTGATGGTTACAAATATGCCCAAGGATCTTGAGGGTTACAAATATGCCGAGGGATCTTGAGGGTTACAAATATGCCCAAGGATCTTGAGGGTTACAAATATGCCCAAGGATCTTGATGGTTACAAATATACCCCAGGATCTTGATGGTTACAAATATGCCCAATGATCTTGATGGTTACAAATATGCCCCAGGATCTTGAGGGTTACAAATATGCCCAAGGATCTTGATGGTTACAAATATGCCCAAGGATCTTGATGGTTACAAATATGCCCAAGGATCTTGAGGGTTACAAATATACCCCAGGATCTTGAGGGTTACAAATATGCCCAAGGATCTTGATGGTTACAAATATACCCCAGGATCTTGATGGTTACAAATATGCGCAAGTCTCTTGATGGTTACAAATATGCCCAAGGATCCTTGAGGTTACAAATATGCCGAGAGATCTTGAGGGTGGTTACAAATATGTCCAAGGATCTTGAGGGTTACAAATATGTGCAAGTCTCTTGAGGGTTACAAATATGCCCAAGGATCCTTAAGGGTTACAAATATGCCCAAGGATCCTTGAGGGTTACAAATATGCCCAAGGATTCTTGAGGGTTACAAATATGCCTAAGGATATTGAGGGTTACAAATATGACCAGGGATCTTTGAGGGTTAGACATATACTCATGTATCCTTGAGGGTTACAAATATGACCGAAGATCTTTGTGGGTTACAAATATGCCCATGGATCCTTGAGGGTTACAAATAAGCCAAAGGATCTTGAGGGTTACATATATGACCATGGATCCTTGAGGGTTACAAATATGCCCAAGGACCTTAAGGTTACAAATATTCCCAAGGATCTTGAGGGTTACAAATATGCCCAAATTTGCCCAAGGATCTTGAGGGTTACAAATATGCCCAAAGACCTTAAGGTTACAAATATACCCAAGGATCTTTAAGGTTACAAATATGACCATGGATCCTTTAGGGTTACAAATATGCCCAAGGACCTTAAGGTTACAAATATACCCAAGGATCTTGAGGGTTACAAATATGCCCAAGGACCTTAAGGTTACAAATATACCCAAGGATCTTGAGGGTTACAAATATGCCCAATGACCTGAAGGTTACAAATATGTGCACTGATCTTGAGGGTTACAAATATGCCCAAGGACCTTAAGGTTACAAATATGTGCATGGATGGAGTCCATTCTAAAATCTGATATGATACTTGATGACATTTTGTGTCAAAATATTTTTTAGTCCGAGTGCTTGTCCCCTGATTACAATTCTAGATCTGCAACTGGCCAGATGTTTTAGGTGTAAGTTATTTATATATAGAAATAATGAAAATGTTAGCATTCCTGTATATCTGCCTTTTTGTTTACACAAGAAGCTTATAATAACTGTGGTGCAAAGACTCTTGGCTGGAATCATAGGCAATCATCAGCCAGTAGAACAGATGGTACAGAATTGATTTGGCAAATTCCGACCACATTTGATATCTGACATCATATAAAAAAGTATAACCATGAAAGTGAATAAGTGTATGATATTTATTATGGTACAATATTTCTCAAAATTAGTTTCTTAAATTTATAATAAAATTATATTCGAACAATTTAGAATATTCTTTTTCTCCTATAGGGTGGGAGGGGGATATATATAAATGGTGTCTGTCTGCTCTATATTCTCATATATCATGCATGAAAGGATTTTAATGTAAATATAACTAGCTAAGCATATTCACCGCAATGTCATAAAAAAAATATTTTTTGTCATTCTTCAGTTATATACATGTATATAACATGTTTAACCATTTACTCCATAGATACCCATTTTCCCGCACCAATCACAGAAGGCCTAAGAAAACAGTGCGGGAAGAGTTCAAATTGTTCATAACGAGCAATCTGAACACTTATTGCACTGTTTTCCACTCTGTCAGTTAATATAAATATAATTCATCCAAAAATTAAAAAAAACTTCTATATTTGAGGTGTCCAAAGGTGTCTATATTAGAGGTGTCCAAAGGTGTCTATATGAATAAAGGGTTGATACATGTTTATCAGTGCATTATATTTATGGAAACAAAGGCGTCTATATTAGAGGTGTCCAAAGGTGTCAATATGAAGTAAAGGTTTGATACATGTTTATCAGTGCATTATATTTATGGAAACAAAGGTGTCTATATTAGAGGTGTCCAAAGGTGTCTATATGAAGCAAAGAGTTGATACATGTTTATCAGTGCATTATATTTATGGAAACAAAGGCGTCTATATTAGAGGTGTCCAAAGGTGTCTATATGAGGTAAAGGGTTGATACATGTTTATCAGTGCATTATATTTATGGAAACAAAGGCGTCTATATTATAGGTGTCCAAAGGTGTCTATATGAGGTAAAGAATTGATACATGTTTATCAGTGCATTATATTTATGGAAACAAAGGCATCTATATTATAGGTGTCCAAAGGTGTCTATATGAGGTAAAGAGTTGATACATGTTTATCAGTGCATTATATTTATGGAAACAAAGGCGTCTATATTAGAGGTGTCCAAAGGTGTCTATATGAAGTAAAGGGTTGATACATGTTTATCAGTGCATTATATTTATTGAAACAAAGGCATCTATATTAGAGGTGTCCAAAGGTGTCTATATGAAGTAAAGGGTTGATACATGTTTATCAGTGCATTATATTTATGGAAACAAAGGCGTCTGTATTAGAGGTGTCCAAAGGTGTCTATATGAGGTAAAGGGTTAATACATGTTTATCAGTGCATTATATTTTAGAAACAAAGGCGTCTATATTAGAGGTGTCCAAAGGTGTCTATATGAGGTAAAGGGTTGATACATGTTTATCAGTGCATTATATTTATGGAAACAAAGGCGTCTATATTAGAGGCGTCCAAAGGTGTCTATATGAAGTAAAGGGTTGATACATGTTTATCAGTGCATTATATTTATGGAAACAAAGGCGTCTATATTAAAGGTGTCCAAAGGTGTCTATATGAAGTAAAGGGTTGATACATGTTTGTCAGTGCATTATATTTATGGAAACAAAGGTGTCTATATTAGAGGTGTCCAAAGGTGTCTATTTGAGGTAAAGAGTTGATACATGTTTATCAGTGCATTATATTTATGGAAACGAAGGCGTCTATATTAGAGGTGTCCAAAGGTGTCAATATGAATAAAGGGTTGATACATGTTTATCAGTGCATTATATTTATGGAAACAAAGGCGTCTATATTAGAGGTGTCCAAAGGTGTCAATATGAAGTAAAGGTTTGATACATGTTTATCAGTGCATTATATTTATGGAAACAAAGGTGTCTATATTAGAGGTGTCTATATGAAGTAAAGAGTTGATACATGTTTATCAGTGCATTATATTTATGGAAACAAAATTCACAAAAACCACAGGGGTTGGTTATTTTCTGCATAATGCTGTTTTAAAAATAAAAGCGAGGCGGTAGTGTAATGGATAGAGTGATGGCCACTCACACCAAAGGTTGCAGGTTCAATACCCCACTCAACCTGATGCCTCATAAAATAATGCTCAGTACTTGTTTTACTTTGGAGGCGGTTCATATAAGCTCTGAGCTTTCATTGCAGTCAAGCTACAATAAATTATTATAAATAAATGGAGACTAAATGTTGGTGATCAGGCTTCTGTATCCCCAACACAGTTAAGTTTAAACTTAAATATAAGAAAAGCAGCTAGATGATAATGATTTTAGACTGGTTCCAGTAAAAATACAAGTTTCTTTGATATTGATTACATGATAGATAATTAACCAGTCAAAATTCAG
The DNA here is from genome assembly GCA_029582155.1 of Panopea generosa. NCBI lineage: Eukaryota > Metazoa > Mollusca > Bivalvia > Adapedonta > Hiatellidae > Panopea > Panopea generosa. Next base: position 66,982,988 of record CM055903.1, on the reverse strand, counting down.
TTAAGTTTTTAAGTATTTCAATCAAATGTTGGTGAAAGAGACACATGGTTTTGTCTGAATGTCTCTTATAATTAGACTTGCATAAACTTTTAATATAGATTATTCGAATTGGAAAGTTAACATCTAGTGCTTGGTCTGTTTAATAATTGGTAGACATATGTCCCATTTTTCTATACAACTTTTTGATCATGAGCTGAATAAAAAGCAGATAGGACCGGGACCTAAAGTTATAAATATTTTGAGTCTTCAAGTCACGCTTTAGCCGATTTGAAATATCACCGATTAAATTGCAATAAAAAAATCTGCGACTCAATTGATAGGTTGACACGAAGATGAAGTTATTGAACATATATTTAATTTTCATTGCAATTTGATCCATTACACCGGTTAATGTTTAATTTTATTTATCTTAGAAAAAGTCTGAATAACAATATGAATGTCATTAAACAAGCAGTGGTGGAATAATCTACTGAGTTATCTTAAAAACATTCAATCTGAATCCAGTTTTAGATCAAAACTGAAAACACATTTGTATAGTCAGTTTAATGAACAATGAGTGTGCTCTGGTTAAATACAAAATACTTGTAGCAATATAAAACAGTATTGATATATGTGTATATATGTATATATATATATGTGTGTATTTATATGTGTATATATATATATACATGTCTTAATCTAAGTTCTAGAATCCTGTTAATATATTGAATGTATATGTTTTAAATCTGTGTTATGTAATTGTGAAGCGCAATATAATATTTTATAATTTTTGCGCTATATAAATGTCATGTATTTGTATTTTGTATTTGTATTTGTATAATACATGATATTATATATATTTAGAATGAGGATTTGGTTTCAATTTTATATTTTGATTAAAACTATTATTTTTGTCACGTTACAGCAAATAAGAAATTCCAAATCTCTTGTATTTCATGGATGCTTTGTGTTCATTGACAAATAATTTTTTTTTTTTAGACAAACTGCCGTTAATTTGACAGGTACAATAATTTTAAAGGAATAGGACCCACTTAATTCATTTTTGTTTCTCTGTGAATTGGACCACAGTGTGGTCTAGTGGTAGAGCGTCCACCTCGCATGCGGAAGGTCTTGGGTTCAGTCCCTGGCCAGGTCATACCAAAGACTTTAAAAATGGTACTAGAAGCTTCCTCGCTTGACGCTCAGCATTTATAGGAGAATTCTAGGTCTGGTCGGCCCTTTGTCAGTATAATGTGTCTGGGTTGGGTATCATACCATGTGTCTGCGGCATGATACTCCAGTGTGATAGCGCTTAGAATACTGTCTCAAGTAGACACCGTTGCGATATGACTGAAAAATTGTTGAAAGCGACGCTTAACACCATACAACAACAATTCTGTGAATTGTCCCGGTGCACACAGTTACCATCAACACTATTGAGTGTTTGCAATTTTAGAAGTGTTTCACAACTTGTCGGACGAAGTTGTCCATGATCAATCCTCAGTGCCCAATTAGCTCAGTTGGTAACATGCTTGACTATCAATCAAGGGATTGTGAGTTTGAATTCACACCCACAGTCTCATTAATGATTGATATACAGTAGAACTTGAACCTGACGGGATTGGACAAAATATTTCAAGTTAAGGGATGTTGGAGCCACTTTACTATTGTTAACATTCAAATTACATATACATGTATATAGACCAAAATGGGAATTCAGCCAAGACCAGATAAGTGGTTCGAGCTAAATGTTGTGCTCCAGCCATCTGTGTTAGACCCAACGAAGTTCTGCTGTTTAACAGTTGCCTCTCATTGTCATTTGTCCTTCATCACTGATTCGAAGTGAGAAAGTTATGAGGTACTTACGTAGATGGGTGTGCTCGAGTACTGGTTAACTTCCAGAATCCTTGAAATGAGGAGTAAGGTTATCTGATTGTCTGTTAGCCCTCCGCGATGACATAAAATGGCATTAAATATTCATTATGTTACCTCTTGATGTCATGGAAATGACACTAGATATTCAAACAAATAAAAACAGTGGTCAGTCATAATTTAAAATATCCAGTCGTTTGATCATGAACATCAATTTATATGACTTGCATTTTGAGACTTTACTGTCTAAACAAACAACAGCTGTCTAATTCTGATCCATTTGGATACTAGGAGATTTAAACTGTATCCTGAGCAACTTTATGTACCAAGCATCTTTAACATTGATCATTGATTGTTTTAGACACTTTTCTCTGAATTTGATGAATTATTAATGTTTTTGTAGTTTTTGGTAGCCGAATCTCAACCTAAACAGAAGCCAGTGGCAAAATTTATGTGACATACTCGCTCATTATTGTCATCATGTTTGTTGTAGAAATTTTTTTTACGTTTCACAAAATATTTGGAATAATCTTATATGCTGCCATATTTGTAAAAGACTAGTCTGGTGGGGGTGTTTACACTGTCTTGTCTCATGATGACGGGGGAAGAGCGGGGATGGGATGCCCTTTAACCCTTTACTCCATAGATACGCGTTTGCCCGCACCAATCACAGAAGGCCTTTGAAAACAGTGCAGGAAGAGTTCAGATTGCTTTTACGAACACTTCCTGCACTGTTTTCCACTCTGTCAGTTAATATAAACATAATTCACCCATTGCTGATATGTGGTGAATTAATGCTTTCAATATTAGAGATGTCCAAAGGTGTCTATATGAAGTAAAGGGTTAAACAGGTTACAGCTCTTCAGTGGTGCCATTGAGTGACTACTGACCATTTTTCTGACAGTCGGTTCCTTTTAGCTCAGTTAGCAGTGCATCTGACTATCAAATCAGGGGTCCTAAGTTTCAGTCCCTGTCCTGCCACAGTCACCATAATACACGACATCGTGTCTCTCATCGCTGATTCATTCTAAGGAAAGTCTTGAGTTACTTATGATGATTGGGTGTGTTCAAGTACTGGTTAACCTTCTAGGATCCCAGGAAAGAGCGGTTAGGTTAACTGATTGTCTGTTAGTTTCTGATGGCATAGAAATGATGATTAACTAATCAAACAAGCAATGCATTGACCTTTTAAGACAGGTTGTTGCTTAATACAGGTTAATTTGCTCTGAAAGCATAAAATTGGAAAAGTGGCTGCTTAAGACAAGTGGCTGCTTAATAGAGGTGACCGCTTAAACAGGTTTGACTGTATATATATAGTTTAAATGGGAAAGTATTTACCAGGAGAGTGGTATTTGTTACCATCTTCATATCCAATATTAATGCATGATCATTAAAGCTGTGGACTAAATGTTGCTGCCAGTTGTGCTGTTTGTATGTTAGTGCATTTTTACCCCATTTTTATGACGAGCAGGAATGGGTGTATACAGCAATTCAAAATTGAGTAATCAGTTATTCTTTGATATATTTTTAACATAATTTAGAAAAAATATGTGCATTCTGCAATTGTGCAGCTCACTTACGCCCAATCTGTCAAAACACCCTTTTCAACTAATTTATTTTAGGTTTTATTTTGAGGACTGTGAGTTTGGTACGAATTGCAATGGTTTAAAACTGTGTTTTGTTAATGTATATCTAAAGGAGGAAAATTCTGGGTTGATTTAATTGAATACAAAATGACTATTCATGTTTTCCATAGATTTCCTGACTCTTTCCAACTAAATGCATATGGTGTGAAAATTTGACCAAATGAAATATATATATATATACACATATAACTTTATTATTGTGATATATGGACAATGTCAATATTGTTTATTGCCAGTTTGCTACTAGTCTGTTAGTATAAAGTGTCAATTTGTGATTTATCAGTTATTGACGTGACATCGCCATGTTTTTACTACTGTTTTATTGAAATGTGGTTACTGTGAGAGATTGCAGTATTATAGTTCTGGAGCTTTTATTATTTTTATTAGCAATGGAAAAAGGCACTTGGTATAACTAATGCAAGGCAATGTAATATGGTGCTGCGGTGATTATATATATATATAAACATTTATATACTGATGTAAAACTATGGCAACACTGGGATTATTTTTGTTTTCATAATTTTTCTTTTCCTAGGAGTTCAACAAAGTCGTACATTATACTGGTATATAGGTGTCCAGTTTTATCGACTGATGAATCCGAAGTCGTGAAACAGCATCTTAAATTTCACTTTTTTTGATAATTTCAAATAATTGGACATTCTATCAATGTAAGTTCCTGCACCTACTAAGACCAGAAAGTCCTCCCTGGCTGAGTGAACGAATGCACATGGGCCTGTTTCACTAATGTTCAAACTTCTTGGTGTAAAAGTTGAAAATACCAAAAAAGTCAGGAAATTCATTGAAAGATTAAAAGCCAAATTTTGAGTTTTCATCAGGTGATGAAAAACATTAGGTAAGTTTAATGTTAGTGAAGCCAAAAGGGCTTCTTGGCAACATTAAACCAGCTTAATGTTTTTCAGCACCTGATGAAAACACAAAATTCGGCTTTTTTTGGAAACTTCAAATTTTACACCAAGAACTCAAAATTCGACTTTTAATCATTACCGGTATATTTACATTATATTCTCCAGCAGTTTTAGATAAAACTATTACATTATTTTTGCCATTTTGATATTTAAAAAGCAAATTATACGCATTAAACCGAAAAGCCAATGTCATGAAAGTAGCGGCGTCGTTGTCAACATACTTAATAAGTGCACGCATTTGTAGGACAACTTATGGCAAACATCACTTGAAGCTAACAGCAATGTGACATCTCACCAGCAAAACAAAATCGTGCAACCAATAAAATGCAAACTCGTCCTTTTAGCTCCACTTAGCTGTATGTGTTTTTCATTTGGAAATAAAATGCAGTAAATCTATATAGTTCATTTAAGCCGATTGCAGTGGGAATGTAAATATTTAGTGTTACATTGTACGAACTTTCGCAAGCCTGATTGTAAATACAGTACAATATTCTAAATTAAAATTTGAAAATGATTTGTGTTTAGATGTCACAGTTTGTCTGTACGAAAATGTTAATACTTACAAAGTTTAGTGAAACAGCCCCCGTGGCTAATGACCACTTTGTAACCTCTCTAGCTGTGGCCGTGGATTCGAGCCCAGCAGTCGTCAAACATTTTCCTTTATAATAGAAAGTTTGTCAATTATTTGCAGAAGGATGGTGATTCTATTAAGATCTTCCTCCACCAATTAAACTGTCTGTTTTGCTGTATAACCTGCCATGACATGACAATAAACTCCCCTACCAAGATCCCATTAATTTTCAGAGAAAATAGATTGAAGAAATTGGGGAAAATATCAAATACAGCACTTGGCACTGTGGGTGTACTGCAATGAGGCGTTCTGTAGAAATTTGCCAATATTTTTTTTCTGTCGTTTCAACTTTTTGAAGTAGTCTGCCATATAACGTTATTTAATTGATACTTGGCACAGAAGACGCAACTGCTCACTCCCAACTTTATGCCAGGATTTTTTTTTTACGTTCCAGTTAATTTAGTACATCACAACAACATCATAACAATGCAATTCATGCAATTTTTTTTAAAAAATTAAGACTTCCAATAAAAAGATTACGGTACCAATATTATAGTAAAAGGAGAAATTATTAGATAATTACTTGTAACCATTTCAATACATGCTGGGTAAATGTTTATCATGGGTAACCGTATGCATGCTAGGTGTGAATACATGGGATCCATGTAGGTCTAGGAATACCCATACTAAGAAACATTATTATGTGGTATGCTAAATATACATGTTTTGTGTCTTCATATACACAATCATCAACAGCTATCTTATATTTATCATCTCTAATACAATTATCATAATCTTCATCATCATCATCATCATCATCATCATCATCATCATCATCATCATCATCATCACCATCATCATCAACTCCATCAGAAACAGTGTATTTGTTTGTTGAATGGGGTTTTGAACATTTTTTCGATAATATTTGAGTTATATAATGGCAGTCACCACACATAATCATCATTTCTGGAATCCACGGTCCAGTTAACCAGTACAAAGACACTGCAAGTCACTGGCAACTTACCCACATTTTCAGGTGGGATATTCATGGCTGTAGAACAAAGTCAATGATCAATCATCACATAGGTAGTGGTTGGACCCCTGGACCCCTGGATTGACCAGACACATTACCGGCAGAGCCAGCTGGTCAGAAAAATGTTTGTAGTTATCCGTCTTTAGATCCTCACAACTTTCCTAATGATCCCCACCAACTTGCTCTCTTACCATATGATTAAACCATTAACCCATCTCTTAATACTGGTCATCAGCACCACTATTAGCAGCATTATCATCATCGCCACCATGAATGTCTTGAAGAAATCTTTTAGATCAAACCAGATTATATACACATTGAACTTTGTCTCTTGAGAGTTCTACTGTGTCTCCAGGAAAGAACTTATTTACCAATATGTTCATGATCTAATCAATCTCAGAAGAAAGACATCTTTGAATTAGCTTCCTTTTCCAATCAGACTTTATTGCTATTTTGTTCTTGCCAATTCTGTTCTGAGGAATTGTGAAGCTTTACTACCAGCGAATAACATCATTGATTGATATTCGTAAAAAAAGCATCGTTTTTATAAGACGCGTATGATCAGCGGAGTCAAGTGAGGTATTATAAAAGATGAAGTAATGTTACGCTGGTGAGGCTGAATTGTCATAGAATGCTGAAATCAATACCACGATGCCTTAGGACAGGAAGCAGTCTCAATTAGAAGATAAAAATCCTCATTGAGTCATTTACAGAGATGAAATTTGGTATAATGTAATAATATAAGATTTTTGGGGAGATCATTGTTGAATTAGTGTTGTTTAAAGTAGATTAACAGGACTGTTCTCTTAATAAATTTTAGATAGACTGGTACATACCGGTAGTTATCCTCAACACATTTATAATAAATAAAATCTGGACAATAAAAACAAGCGCATTGTTTGTAAAATGTGAGTAAGGTTGGTTGGGTGGATGGTTTGGTGGGTGAGTACAGTAGAGTGGATAGGTAGGTGAATGGTTGTGTAGGTCGGTGGGTCATAATAGGTGGGATAAATAGGTGGGTGGGCTGGTGGGTGCATGTAGGTGAGGACAATTCAGTGGATACATTGGTGAATGGTTGTGTAGGTAGGTGCACGCGGGTCTGAATAGGTGGGATTAAAAAAATGGTTTGGTGGTTGCATGTAGGTGAGTACAGTTGAGTGGATAGGTAGGTGAATGATTGTGTAGGTAGGTGGGTCATAATAGGTGGGATAAATAGATGGGTGGTTGGGTGGATTGGTGGGTGCATGTAGGTGAGTAAAGTTGAGTGGATAGGTAGGTGAATGGTTGTGCAGGTAGGTGGGTCATAATAGGTGGGATAAATAGGTGGGTGGGCAGGTGGTTTGGTTGTTGCATGTAGGTGAGTACAGTTTAGTGGATAGGTAGGTGATTGATTGTGTTGGTAGTCTGGTCAGAATGGGTGAGGTAAATAGGTGGGTGTTTTGGTGGGTGCATGTAGGTGAGGATAGTTGAGTGGGTAGCTAGGTGAATGGTTGTGTAGGTAGGTGAGTCAGAAAGGGTGGGATAAATAGGTGGGTGTGTGGGTGTTTTGGTGGGTGCATGTAGGTGAGAACAGTTCAGTGGATATGTTGTTGAATGATTGTATAAGTAGGTGGGTCTGAATGGGTGGGGTAAATAGGTGGGTGGTTTGGTGGGTGCATGTAGGTGAAGACAGTTGAGAGGATATGTTGGTGAATGGTTGTGTAGGTAGGTGGGTCATAATAGGTGGGATAAATAGGTGGGTGGGCAGGTGGTTTGGTTGTTGCATGTAGGTGAGTACAGTTGAGTAGATAGGTAGGCGAATGGTTGTGTAAGTAGTTAGGTCAGAATGGGTGGGATAAATAGGTACGTTGGTGGGTGAGTAGTTGAGTGAGTAGATGGGTGAATGTAATTTATAGGTTACAGTAAGGTGGGTGGTTGGTTAGGTGAGTAGTTTCATGTCAGTCAGGGTAGGTAGATGAGTGGATGGGATATACAAGCTGATAGGTAGGTGAATAGTGAGTTGGTGGGTAGATGGATATTATTAAAGTAGGTATAGACAGGTAAATGGGATAGATAGATCAATTAGCCTGCTATTTTTAAAATAAGGAAGATAGTCCAGAATCCGTTTTGACATGTTGCAAGCTACAACTACTGAGATGCTGATAACAATGATAACAATTACCATGGTAGACAGATCTTAGTGAGTGTGTTGAAGTTTTCATTTACCCTGCACTTTGAACTAGTCATTTTGGCGAGCATGAACAGATGATTAAAAATAAATTGATGATAATTGTAGATCTGTATAAATGATATATGATGGATGAGTAGTGATATAGGACAAGTATATACATGTTTAATACTTTACATTATTTACTAATTACTTTTGCTATTTATATATTCTACTTACTATTTTAAATAATATTGCTGAGGTAATTGTGGGTTTATTCAACAACCACTTACCTCTCCTGCTGAGGTAACTGTGGGTTCATTCAACAACCACTTACCTCTCCTGCTGAGGTAACTGTGGGTTCATTCAACAACCACTTACCTCTCCTGCTGAGGTAACTGTGGGTTCATTCAGAAACCACTTACCTCTCCTGCTGAGGTAACTGTGGGTTCATGTAACAACCACTTACCTCTCCTGCTGAGGTAACTGTGGGTTCATTTAACAACCAACACTTCTCCTGCTGAGGTAACTGTGGGTTCATTTAACAACCACTTACCTCTCCTGCTGAGGTAACTGTGGGTTTATTCAACAACCACTTACCTCTCCTGCTGAGGTAACTGTGGGTTCATTGAACAACCACTTACCTCTCCTGCTGAGGTAACTGTAGGTTCATTTAACAACCACTTACCTCTCCTGCTGAGGTAACTGTGGGTTCATTCAACAACCACTTACCTCTCCTGCTGAGGTAACTGTGGGTTCATTCAGCAACCACTTACCTCTCCTGCTGAGGTAACTGTGGGTTCATTTAACAACCACTTACCTCTCCTGCTTAGGTAACTGTGGGTTCATTCAGCAACCACTTACCTCTCCTGCTGAGGTAACTGTGGGTTCATTTAACAACCACTTACCTCTCCTGCTGAGGTAACTGTGGGTTCATTCAGAAACCACTTACCTCTCCTGCTGAGGTAACTGTGGGTTCATTTAACAACCACTTACCTCTCCTGCTGAGGTAACTGTTGGTTCATTCAGCAACCACTTACCTCTCCTGCTGAGGTAACTGTGGGTTCATTTAACAACCACTTACCTCTCCTGCTGAGGTTACTGTGGGTTCATTTAACAACCACTTACCTCTCCTGCTGAGGTAACTGTGGGTTCATTCAGCAACCACTTACCTCTCCTGCTGAGGTAACTGTGGGTTCATTCAGAAACCACTTACCTCTCCTGCTGAGGTAACTGTGGGTTCATGTAACAACCACTTACCTCTCCTGCTGAGGTAACTGTGGGTTCATTCAGCAACCACTTACCTCTCCTGCTGAGGTAACTGTGGGTTCATTCAGCAACCACTTACCTCTCCTGCTGAGGTAACTGTAGGTTCAAGCCCAGCTCGGTCCAAAAAGCTGATGTGAGAAAGTTTGCCATTTACTTGCAGAAGGATGGTGGTTCTTACAAGATTCATTTTGAGGTCTTCCTTCATTAATTAACCTGGATGTGCCATATATAACACGTGTTGAAAATGGAGTTATAAGTCCAATTCAATTAATATTATGTTTAACACAGAGCCTGTATATTTGTCAGTCAGTTATGATAAAGATACCAAATGTTCTTTTTGATAACAGTAACTTATATGTACAATTTGACATTCAGCCACCAAGTTTTGTGTAAAATGTCACACTGTTTCATCAGTAGTGGCAGTTTGTGCTGGAATATAGCCAAAAAAAATGAACATATTATTTCAGTTTTAATGTATTCTCTACCCAATATTTTGTTAATGGATTAACACGCATCTATGTATTTAAGAATGGTGTATTTTCAATGTTTCAGGTACAGAAAACCAAGGACACACCATAACAGCAAAATCAAGGTGAGATAACTGTTCTTGATACATAATGTCAGATTTATTGATTGATTGAATTTTCAAGGGCTAACAGATGATCAGTGAACCTAATCACTGTTTCTGGGACCCTGGAAGGTTAGCCAGTACTTGAGCACACCTCGTCTCCGCAAGTAACTATAATAACTTTTGAATCAGCGGTGAGAGATGAGTGATTATATACTATAAAAAAAAATCTATTGAAGTCAATCAGTTCAAACCAGGGGAAATTTTATTTGCTATGCTATTCATGAAAAAGGAATGTACATACATTTTTTGATATTCAGTGAGAAAAGATTTATTTATAGCTAAAAATATGTAATTAAAACATTTCCTTGCATAGCAGACATGGATTCCCAAGTTGTTTTTACCCTCTTCTGCCACCCCCACGTGCCTTTAGTACCCTCTCCGTGTTGTAATATGGTGTATAAAATTATGTGTCTTAAATAATACGAATTCACGTCTCAAAACCAATTGTGTTAAAAAAAATTGATGAATTAATTGAAATAATTATTCATCATGTTTTGTATGCAAGAAAATGAGCATTTCATGGGTTTTTCTGTTTGGATAGAAAATTCCGTACCTTTGGAAAACTTTTGCATTAGAGCAGTATAGGCCTTTTTACAGTTAAGGTGGGGTACAAAACATTACCTACTGGATATTACTATAGCGTCTGTGATACGTGTGTGGGCAGGTTCTTATTGGAAATGTTTCCTTCCTGGATTACAGATGGTGTTCACACTCTTTCCTCCCTGGATCACAGACGGTGTTCACACTGTTTCCTTCCTGGATTACAGATGGTGTTCACACTGATTCCTCCCTGTATCACAGACAGTGTTCACACTGTTTCCTCCCTGGATTTCAGATGGTGTTCACACTGATTCCTCCCTGTATCACAGACAGTGTTCACACTGTTTCCTCCCTGGATTACAGATGGTGTTCACACTGTTTCCTTCCTGGATTACAGATGGTGTTCACACTGATTCCTCCCTGTATCACAGACAGTGTTCACACTGTTTCCTCCCTGGATTACAGATGGTGTTCACACTGTTTCCTTCCTGGATTACAGAATGATGGTGCTCACACTGATTCCTCCCTGGATTACAGACGGTGTTCACACTGTTTCCTTCCAGGATCACAGACAGTGTTCACATTTTTCCTCCCTGGATTACAGATGGTGCTCACACTGTTTCCTTCCTGGATTACAGAATGATGGTGCTCACACTGATTCTTCCCTGGATCACAGACAGTGGTCACACTGTTTCCTTCCAGGATCACAGACAGTGTTCACATTTTTCCTCCCTGGATTACAGATGGTGCTCACACTGTTTCCTTCCTGGATTACAGAATGATGGTGCTCACACTGATTCCTCCCTAGATCACAGACAGTGATCACACTCTTTTCTCCCTGGATCACAGACGGTGTTCACATTGTTTCCTCCCTCGATTATAGATAGTGTCCACACTGTTTCCTTCCTGGATTACAGATGGTGTCCACACTGTTTCCTCCCTGGATCACAGACAGTGTTCACACTGTTTCCTCCCTGGATTACAGAGGGTGTTCACACTGTTTCCTCCCTGGATTACAGAGGGTGTTCACATTGTTTCCTCCCTGGATCACAGAGGGTGTTCACACTGTTTCCTTCCTGGATCACAGACTTTCCTCCCTGGATAACAGACAGTGTTCACACTGTTTCCTCCCTGGATCACAGACAGTGTTCACACTGTTTCCTCTCTGGATTACAGATGGTGTTCACACTGTTTCCCCCTGGATCACATCAGACGGTGTTCACATTGATTCTTGTTTTCTCTTTTAACTTAAAATCCTATTGGAAACTGAATATTTGGGCAAAATTTAAAAAAAAAAACGTGAATGGGTCCTCCGTGGCTGAGTGGGCTAAGGGGTCATCTCAAGATTGTAGGTTCGAGTCCCGCTCGTTCCAAAAACATTATGTAAGAAAGTTTGCCAGTTACTTGCGAAAGGACAGTGGTTCTACTCAGATTCATTTTGAGGTCTTCATCCACCAATTAAAACTGGATATGCAATATATAACAAGAAATATGTAACCTGAAATACGTTGTAAATGGTGTTAAACCTCAACCAATTAAAAAAAATAATAAAAAGATAGTTTTGTTACCTTCTAGAAGTACCATGCAAAATATTACTTATTACACAATAGTCAAAACAACCTGCCTTCTAGACCTCTCTGAAATCTTGGGTCAAGTAATAGCAAACATCTACATCTATATGATGACCCAAGACAAATCCCCCTTTTGAAAAGTTCATTACCAGTATCTATGTTTCCATTAAATTTCAATTAACAGTTAATTAACAGCTGGGTGACGAGTACAGGGCCTGAGTGAAACACGGAGATAATAATATACTTATATCTCCCCATAATGCTACAGCAGAGGCAATAATTACAGGACTGGTATAACGTACCATTACCATGTTCTAGAGATGCTTCGTACATCATTTGTGAATAATTATGGTGATTATTGTGTATTTATGTCCCATCACATACTAAACATTCTTACTGTAGCATATATAGTAGAATTACTATGTAATGGTGGGAATGTTGTTGTTATATGGTGTTTAGCATTGCTTTCAACAATTTTTCACTCTGGCGTATCATGCCGCAGATACATGGTATGATACCCAACCAAGTCATATATATACTGGCACTGGGTCAACCAAACCTAGAACTATCCTCTTGGTGTGCGAAGCGCCAAGTGAGGAAGCTTCCAGAAGACTAGTATCATTATTCAAGTATTTGGAATAAGCCAGCTGGGGGACGAACCCACAACCTTAGGCATGTGAGGTGAATGCTTTACCTCGAGACCATGGCTGCAATATGTTGGGATTGTGAAACATATTTACTACAGAGTAGGCAATCCGATTAAGTATGCATAATATTATTATAGTATTTTGAGTATTGTACTTAATAAGTATTTATATATAAAGATTGCAGGGTCTACATTGTTTGTCTCACAATTCTTATTGACCTCTGTATGATCTATCTGACCTTTATATGAACTCTATATGACCTTGTTAGAACTGGTTTACTTTTGACCATTAAGTATACAATACTTCCCCATTTAAAGGCACTTATTGTTTTAATTTTATCATAATTCTATTAAATTGTTCATATCATTGCAATTGTTTGAAATAATTGTAAGTGGGACGGTAGTGTAGTGTCGTCGGCATGGAGGCCTCTGAAAAAAAACAAAACAATGAAAAAACACTCAGTACTGGCTTTACCAAGGTAGCTGACTTGAGAGCGATTGATATAAGCTCTGAGCTTTTAAGCTAAAATAAATAAGTACAGTCAAACCTGTCTTAAGAGACCACTAAAGGGAAATCTGAAAAGTGGTCTCTTAAGGCAGGTGGTCTCTTATTGGGGTAAAAAAAAATTTGTTGGTCTTTTTTTTTGTCTTATATAATGCATGTATGTTTCAATCATTTTTAGGGCTTTCACCCGCTGTTCTAATGTTAGACATTTTCTCTTTGCTGAAAATATGGCAATGTTGATAGAATATCGCAGTATGAAACCACAATATTGAAACCCAGTCAAATAAACCTTGACATTTATTGTCTTACGTTTACTCATTTTTGTTGTAAAAACTTTCAAACCTTCCATGAAAACAATGACAAACTGTTTTGTCTTTAGTTTCCAATTTAGTCTAACCAAAAAGCCGATCAAATAATCAAACGTAATTATAATTTTTAATCATAATAAAAAATATAAAAACAAACGGCACACAGTCCAATCTCAATTGTCCAAAAGTCCGATCAAACCTATTTAATCTTTTTTGTTGTAAAAAAAACAAACAACAAACAAACCTCAAACTGTCCAATCTTTAATTCCAATTTTATTTAAGTAATTGACGATCCTGTAATCGTAATAAAACAAATAGCAAATATGTCAATTTATTCCACCCAAACAATGATCAAACGTTGATTCATAATTGGGGTTAAAGTGTTTTAACTCTATAACTTGTTCTCAAACAATTATCGGCTTTTACCACGAGACACTGCAGTATTTGGCCTCGGGTTATTTTTAGCACATTACCTCGGAGATCGACAATTATACACTTACACATTTGTCACGTACACAAAACATGATGCTGAAATTTCACACCTCGTGTATTCGTGGTCGTATGTTAAAGGATATTTGTTGAAATTTGATGGATTTTAAGCGGTCGCTGGTCGCAGAGAGCAAGTGGTCGCTTATTGCATGTGTAATTATGAATGAAATTCGTTGGGGGGGATTTAATATGGTCGCTTACATCAGGGGGTCGCTTATAACAAGTGGTCGCTTCTGCAAGTTTGACTGTATAAACTAAAAAAAAACAAATTAAATGATAGAGACCTAGATCATCCTGTGAGTAACCGTGCTCTGATGAGGGTCTACATCATTAGGCTCTCAGTCAATAAATGCTTATCAATACCCCTCCTAAGTCGTTATAGTATGGTCCAATTCAAGGCCTGGAAACCAGAAATTCTGTTTTAATTATAGAATTCCATCTTCAATTGAGGGAGGGAAAAATTAGGGAACCCCGCCATAAGCATGAACAAGCCAACTGCACTCTGACTATCTTACTGAAATGAAATATGTGTAAATAGTACCGGTATATAATATTGATTTGTATCACAGCTATTTGTATCACATCTATTGTGGTTTACCTGCATAGTGAAATTTTGATTTATTAATGCATTTTTTTTTCATTTTTTCATCGTCAAGCTTGTGTCGTTTTTGCTATTTTGCTATGTAAACAGACATTTATTCTCTTATTTATTAGAAGCCAATCAATTACTTTACTATCGATATTTAGAATGACTCATGATTCAGAGTTTCTCATGTGTATATCAATATTTGTTTTATCCATAATATAAAATATAAGGTCTAGTGTGTGGACCATGAGGTCTCATGGTAAAGCATTGGGGCAAGGACAGAAGGGTTGGATTCCCCTGCCACAGTTGGGTGTTGACCATGAGGTCTTATAGTAAAGCATTTGGCCAAGGACAGAAGGGTTGGATTCCCCTGCAACAGTGGTGTTTGGACCATGAGGTCTCATGGTAAAGCATTAGGCCAAGGACAGAAGGGTTGGATTTCCCTGCCACAGTTGTGTATGGACCATGAGGTCTCATGGTAAAGCATTAAGCCAAGGACAGAAGGGTTGGATTCCCCTGCCACAGTGGTGTATGGACCATGAGGTCTCATGGTAAAGCATTGGGCCAAGGACAGAAGGGTTGGATTCCCCTGCCACAGTGGTGTATGGAACATGAGGTCTCATGGTAAAGCATTGGGCCAAGGACAGAAAGGTTGGATTTCCCTGCCACAGTGGTGTTTGGACCATGAGGTCTCATGGTAAAGCATTGGGCCAAGGACAGAAGGGTTGGATTCCCCTGCCACAGTGGTGTATGGACCATGAGGTCTCATGGTAAAGCATTGGGCCAAGGACAGAAGGGTTGGATTCCCCTGCCACAGTGGTGTATGGACCATGAGGTCTCATGGTAAAGCATTGGGCCAAGGACAGAAGGGTTGGATTCCCCTGCCACAGTGGTGTATGGACCATGAGGTCTCATGGTAAAGCATAAGGCCAAGGACAGAAGGGTTGGATTCCCCTGCCACAGTGGTGTGTTGACCATGAGGTCTCATGGTAAAGCATTGGGCCAAGGACAGAAGGGTTGGATTCCCCTGCCGCAGTGGTTTATGGACCATGAAGTCTTATGGTAAAGCATTGGGCCAAGGACAGAAGGGTTGGATTCCCCTGCAACAGTGGTGTGTGGTTATTTATATGCATATGGTACTGGTTCTGTCTGGGATTTTATCTAAGTTGAAACAACTTGTTTTTACAATCAATGTAAAAAATAAGTTTAAGCTATAAAATAAAATGTTACTCTACACTTTCAAACCCACCCACATAACATGTCATGTTTTATGTAAGTATCCTCTTTGTCTCTTACCATGTATTTTTATATAAAAAAAAAAAAAAATTCACACATGAAAAAAAAATCAAAACATTCATGGCTTAAACTGAGCCTCCTTTATTGTAGAAATTGGAAAAAAATTGTTTCAAATTACCCACACTGATTAGAATTACCCAAAATGAAAGGCATGTGACATAATTCATAAATCAGAGAAGTCTGAATAGGGTGTATTATCTGCCTGGCGATAAGCCTCATTTCACTGGAGATGAGATGCTCCAGAAGAGTGGAATTCTCCTACAGAGATAATTGGGCGTGACTCCACCAAGTGGGAGGGAATACCTGTGATGTTTGATTCTACAACTGGAGTAGACATGCTATAAGCTGTATTAAATATGAATTTTTTATTTAAACATACTAACTACATATTATAGAGCTTGGGTGGGGTAGCTCAGTTGGTAGTATGTCTGATATTCAATTCAGGAGTCATGAGTTTGAATCCCTGCCTGGCCACAGTCTGCATGATGATTGATATGACATTGCATCTCATTGTCAGTCATTTCTCTCTGCTGATTCAAGCGGGAAAATAATCACTAACTTAAGGAAATGAGTGTGCTCAAGTATTGGCTAACCTTCCAGGATTTCAGGAAAGAGTGGTTAGGTTAACTGATTGTTTGTTAGCTTTGGGCATAAAAATGACTCAAAATATTCAAACAAACGAAAACAGTTTATAGATACACTGCGGTCCCGTTATAACGCGGTCCGATATAACGCGAATTCTGTTATAACGCGGTTTTTGCTTGGCTCCCATTTTTTCGGCAGAGGGGGAAAAATCGTGATATAAAACTTGCAAATTTGCGCAAATGATCAAATGACAACCAAACAATAGATCGTCGCCATGTTTTGATTTGATAATAGGTCATCTTCTACTCACCAATTAGCCTTGATTATAACAAACTGTTATAACCATTACCTCATGTTGGTTTAAAGGATAGTTTAAGGGATTGATTCATGCCAGCATTGACAATTAACAGTTTGTAATAATCCCGAGTGCTCCAATAAATGCTGATACGTGCCAAACACGGAAGCCATATTCAAACTTTGTTATTATTGAGTGATCACGTGATCAAGCAATGAAGCGGCTGACAGGTATTAATATATCGTGAGTATCTTATCGGATCGTAAACACAAAATTATTTTTATTATTTTATTGTTGTTAATACTTCAGATTTATATTTTTAATATTTTTATACTAACAGCGATAAGTTCAAATTGAAGTGCGATTTTTGATTTAGACACCGTTTTTTTCTCCTTCCGGGTTTAACGGAAATGGCTGCCAATTTTAGTATAATCAAAACACGGAAACGGTTTTCTTTCTTTTCTTTTTTTGTATCAATTTTATACATATCTAAGTGTATCTGTTGTAACCAAATACGCGTTGTATCATTACAATGCAAACAATACCATTCACTTAGAGTCGGACAGCACGATAGGTGTGAATAACCGACATTGAATTTTTTCGGGGTAATTATCGTGATAACGCGGTCCGCTTATAACACGTTTTCGTTTTGTGGACTCCAAGACCCGAGTGTATATATTTATACACTCACATCATTATACACCCGGGACATTTAAACATTTCTCAAAAAAAGATATTGCTGCTGAAGTTGGAGCTTGATTGGATTTGTTAGCCATAGTTTAAACATGGACAACCATGGTCTGACATGAATCTTTTACACTAGTCGGGGTCCTCTGTGGCGAATTGGTCAAAGGCGCCATCTCAAGATCATTTACCTCTTATCGCTAAGGTTTGAGTCCCACTTGCTCCAAAAACTTTATGTGAGAAAGTTTCCAGTTATTTGTGTAAGGACAGTCACTGTGGTCCTACTCAGATTCATCCACCAGTAAAACAAGATATATATATAACCTGAAATGTGTTGAAAATGGCATTAAAAAAAACAACAAAAAACAAACAAATTTACACTAGTCACAGGGGACAGATCATAATGTAACGATCATGGACACAATCAGGGTTATTAAGGTTAAACCATTTCAAAACGTTTGTCAGTCAGTTTAACCAAACTCTGTCAAGTTAAAAAAGAGAACTTGAGATATTTCCAAAATGAAAATAGATTGGGTACATTCAAAATGAGTGAGCATCTATTTTTATATAATGTACAACGTTTGGATTAAATACTTTAAAGTATCATCATAAGTCACATGTATTGTTGATGCTTGATACTTCAGTCAATCCTCATGATAATTTAACGATGTTCACATGTGTCCATTTTTGTTTTATAAAAAAATCTCAATATATTATGTCAGAGAAAATTATTTAGCACACTAATACAAATTATTTAGCACACTGATACAAATTATTTAGCACACTGAGACACTTTATTTAGCTCACTGATACAAATATTTTAGTACACTGATACAAATTATTTAGCACACTGAGACAAATTATTTACCACCTAATTATTTACCACACTGAGACATATTATTTAGCACACTGAGACAAATTATTTAGCACACTGAGACAATTTATTTAGCACACTGAGACAAATTATTTAACACACTGAGACATATTATTTAGCACACTGAGACAAATTATTTAGCACACTGAGACAATTTATTTAGCACACTGAGACAATTTATTTAGCACACTGAGACAAATTATTTAACACACTGAGACAAATTATTTACCACACTGAGACATATTATTTAGCACACTGAGACAAATTATTTAGCACACTGAGACAATTTATTTAGCACACTGAGACAAATTATTTAGCACACTGAGACAATTTATTTAGCACACTGAGACAAATTATTTAGCACACTGAGACATATTATTTAGCACACTGAGACAAATTATTTAGCACACTGAGACAAATTATTTAGCACACTGAGACAAATTATTTAGCACACTGAGACAAATTATTTAGCACACTGAGACATATTCAGGTTCACAAGAATTACTTTCGAAGAATACATTGGACATATTCTAAATGATACGATACGTGTGACTTACTAATTAAGCTTTTACAATTATATATTAATTTTTTTTTTGATGACTGTGAAAATTGAAATACATGAACCACTGGCAACAACTGTGACATTGTTTTTATTCTATGAAAAATGAGTGTTTGGTTGTGAAAAAAGGTGTTGATTATCATAGTCAGCCATGGTCGTATCTGACCGTGTTGATTATCATAGTCAATTATAGTCCTATCTGACCTGTCAATGTTAGATATATAACAAAGATGACATGATTCAAACATGGTCAAACATGTAAGACTATGGTTGCATGGTCAAGTATTGCAGGGGTTATTGATCAATACTTCTTGCATACCAGACAAGGATTTCGGCATATTTTGACCAATTACAGAATTTTCATCCTACACCCCTTCCATGCGCTCATCGTACCTTGCTGTGACGTTCGAACAATTAATGATGTGACGTATTGAAACATATGACCATATAATTTGACGCCTGAAAAGCCATTGTGGTAAAATTTTATAATAATTTAAATTAAAATAAATATTCAATGTGCTTGGTATGCAAGAAAAATTATCTTACATGGACTTTGCAGTTCGGATAGAACTAGGGATAACTGTTCTTGGAGGGAACGAGGCTCTGACTGTGCTAAAATGCAGCACAATAACACTTCAGTAAACACCTTTAAGTTTCATGTTGTTTGTTTTCTTTTGGTCTTCATCCAACTTACACAGAGTCAAATAAAGAAGAGAAAACAAGCGATGACAAGTTTGTCCCAACCATATTTGAACAGACATGACAGTATTATGACTGCTATACTGGGCTTCAGCACTGTTAAACAGCAAACACATTTAATGCCTGGTTCCCTAAAATTATTGCGTACTATGCGCTTATATGAGGTTGAGTCAGTGTCCAGGAAAATATGTTAGCTAACCTTATTAAATGTTTAACAGAACTGAAAACCCTGATCTCAAAGCTTTATATATTAGTTCTATTCAGTGGTGTAACTTCCTTGTATGCTTCATCTTGTACATTGTATAATATCAAAAAGAAATTTCTCTTATTCAACTCAACCAGGAACATTTAGAGCCTTTTAATTGTCATTTGAAATTTGGTAATTAGAAAGAAATTGAATATAAAACTGAAATGAATTATAATCCTTGTAATTTACCTATGTTTAATGGGTTTTGTATGTTAATTGAGTGGTCTGGGATTTACGGAAGTAAAATGATATTTTCCGTTTACATTTTCTTTGTTTCGATGATCTGTTTATGTTTGAAATGTTTGAGGAGGTGAAATTTTAAAATAATGTGTTGAATCGGATTTTGAATCTGAGTAGAACCACCATCCTTCTGCAAGTACAGTCAAACCTGTGTAAGTGGCTTTTAATTAACCCTTTACTTCATATAGACGCCTTTGGACACCTCTAATACAGACACCTTTGGACACCTAATATAGAAGGCTTTTGAATTATTGGGTGAATTATGTTTATATTAACTGACAGAGAGGAAAACAGTGCAGGAAGTGTTCAGATTGCTCGTTACGAGCAATTTGAACTCTTCCTGCCCTGTTTTCAAAGACGTTCTGTATATTTATACACTCACATTATTATACACCCGGGACATTTAAACATTTCTCAAAAAAAGTTATTGCTGCTGAAGTTGGAGCTTGATTCGATTTGTTAGCCATAGTTTAAACATGGACAACCATGGTCTGACATGAATCTTTTACACTAGTCGGGGTCCTCTGTGGCGAATTGGTCAAAGGCGCTGTCTCAAGATCATTTACCTCTTATCGCTAAGGTTTGAGTCCCACTTGCTCCAAAAACTTTATGTGAGAAAGTTTCCAGTTATTTGTGTAAGGACAGTGGTCCTACTCAGATTCATCCACCAGTAAAACAAGATATATATATAACCTGAAATGTGTTGAAAATGGCATTAAAAAAAACAACAAAAAACAAACAAATTTACACTAGTCACAGGGGACAGATCATAATGTAACGATCATGGACACAATCAAGGTTATTAAGGTTAAACCATTTCAAAACGTTTGTCAGTCAGTTTAACCAAACTCTGTCAAGTTAAAAAAGAGAACTTGAGATATTTCCAAAATGAAAATAGATTGGGTACATTCAAAATGAGTGAGCATCTATTTTTATATAATGTTCAACGTTTGGATTAAATACTTTAAAGTATCATCATAAGTCACATGTATTGTTGATGCTTGATACTTCAGTCAATCCTCATGATAATTTAACGATGTTCACATGTGTCCATTTTTGTTTTATAAACAAATCTCAATATATTATGTCAGAGAAAATTATTTAGCACACTAATACAAATTATTTAGCACACTGATACAAATTATTTAGCACACTGAGACAATTTATTTAGCTCACTGATACAAATTATTTAGTTCACTGATACAAATTATTTAGCACACTGAGACAAATTATTTACCACCGAATTATTAACCACACTGAGACATATTATTTAGCACACTGAGACAAATTATTTAGCACACTGAGAAAAGTTATTTAGAGACAAAATATTTACCACACTGAGACAAATTATTTAGCACACTGAGACAATTTATTTAGCACACTGAGACAATTTATTTAGCTCACTGATACAAATTATTTAGTTCACTGATACAAATTATTTAGCACACTGAGACAAATTATTTACCACCGAATTATTAACCACACTGAGACATATTATTTAGCACACTGAGACAAATTATTTAGCACACTGAGAAAAGTTATTTAGAGACAAAATATTTACCACACTGAGACAAATTATTTAGCACACTGAGACAAATTATTTAGCACACTGAGACAAATTATTTAGCACACTGAGACAATTTATTTAGCACACTGAGACAATTTATTTAGCACACTGAGACAAATTATTTAGCACACTGAGACAATTTATTTAACACACTGAGACATATTATTTAGCACACTGAGACAAATTATTTAGCACACTGAGACAAATTATTTAGCACACTGAGACATATTCAGGTTCACAAGAATTACTTTCGAAGAATACATTGGACATATTCTAAATGATACGATACGTGTGACTTACTAATTAAGCTTTTACAATTATATATTAATTTTTTTTTTGATGACTGTGAAAATTGAAATACATGAACCACTGGCAACAACTGTGACATTGTTTTTATTCTATGAAAAATGAGTGTTTGGTTGTGAAAAAAGGTGTTGATTATCATAGTCAGCCATGGTCGTATCTGACCGTGTTGATTATCATAGTCAATCATAGTCCTATCTGACCTGTCAATGTTAGATTTATAACAAAGATGACATGATTCAAACATGGTCAAACATGTAAGACTATGGTTGCATGGTCAAGTATTGCAGGGGTTATTGATCAATACTTCTTGCATACCAGACAAGGATTTCGGCATATTTTGACCAATTACAGAATTTTCATCCTACACCCCTTCCATGCGCTCATCGTACCTTGCTGTGACGTTCGAACAATTAATGATGTGACGTATTGAAACATATGACCATATAATTTGACGCCTGAAAAGCCATTGTGGTAAAATTTTATAATAATTTAAATTAAAATAAATATTCAATGTGCTTGGTATGCAAGAAAAATTATCTTACATGGACTTTGCAGTTCGGATAGAACTAGGGATAACTGTTTTTGGAGGGAACGAGGCTCTGACTGTGCTAAAATGCAGCACAATAACACTTCAGTAAACATCTTTAAGTTTCATGTTGTTTGTTTTCTTTTGGTCTTCATCCAACTTACACAGAGTCAAATAAAGAAGAGAAAACAAGCGATGACAAGTTTGTCCCAACCATATTTGAACAGACATGACAGTATTGTGACTGCTATACTGGGCTTCAGCACTGTTAAACAGCAAACACATTTAATGCCTGGTTCCCTAAAATTATTGCGTACTATGCGCTTATATGAGGTTGAGTCAGTGTCCAGGAAAATATGTTAGCTAACCTTTTTAAATGTTTAACAGAACTGAAAACACTGATCTCAAAGCTTTATATATTAGTTCCATTCAGTGGTGTAACTTCCTTGTATTCTTCATCTTGTACATTGTATAATATCAAAAAGAAATTTCTCTTATTCAACTCAACCAGGAACTTTTAGAGCCTTTTAATTGTCATTTGAAATTTGATAATTAGAAAGAAATTGAATATAAAACTGAAATGAATTATAATCCTTGTAATTTACCTATGTTTAATGGGTTTTTGTATGTTAATTGAGTGGTCTGGGATTTACGGAAGTAAAATGATATTTTCCATTTCCATTTTCTTTGTTTCGATGATCTGTTTATGTTTGAAATGTTTGAGGAGGTGAAATTTTAAAATAATGTGTTGAATCGGATTTTGAATCTGAGTAGAACCAACATCCTTCTGCAAGTACAGTCAAACCTGTGTAAGTGGCCACCTCTTTTAATTAACCCTTTACTTCATATAGACGCCTTTGGACACCTCTAATACAGACACCTTTGGACACCTAATATAGAAGGCTTTTGAATTATTGGGTGAATTATGTTTATATTAACTGACAGAGTGGAAAACAGTGCAGGAAGTGTTCAGATTGCTCGTTACGAGCAATTTGAACTCTTCCTGCCCTGTTTTCAAAGACGTTCTGTGATTGGTGCGGGAAAACATGTATCTATGGGGTAAAGGTTTAAGCAGTCACCTGCTTTAAGCAACCATATTTTATATTTCCAATTCCTATGCTTGCAGAGTAAATTAACCTGAATTAAGCAACAGTCTGTCTTAAAAAGCCACTTTTGTTGCATTCCTTGATTGGCTGCTTAAGACAGGTTTGACTGTAACTGGCAAACTGTCTCACTGAAAGTTTTTTGACCAATTAAAACTCAAATTAATGATCTCAGAGGTGAATAAGACAAGGTCTTAGTGAGAAAACTCGGCCATGAAACAAGATTCCAACGGCAATATGTTTGGATTATAAGGAATATTCCAAGTTTCCTAGTAAGGGGATATACAACAAAACAGTGGGTGCATTAATAAATTTCTATGTTTCTTTAACATGCTCAGATGATAATATAGATTCAAAAATTGTAACATGAAAGCACCTCTGCGTCCAGTTGATAGGGCTAACTAAAAAATGACCGAAGCCTTCTCTTAACATTTAAGGTATTATTGTCAGGGAAAAAACGCTACATTTGTCCAAATTAAATCTAACCCAGATGTATTGAAGCATTTTTATTTTTTAGGACATTTATTGTTTTCTTTGCCTGATATAATTCTACCTTTAAATAGGGCAAAAATAATTAGGGTAACATTGTCATGCAGTATGTATGTGATATCTTTCCATAGAATGGCGATTTCATTCAAATTCACCACATTGCTGTCATGTTATTTCAAAATCATTCATGTTTTATTTATAAATATTCCAGTCATTTTACAACTTTATTTTTATGCCCCCCAAAAAAAATTTTGGGTGGCATATAGTAATTGCAGCGTCCGTCCGTCCGTCTGTCTGTCCAGGCGGACAAATGGGTATTTAAGTGTCTAGGGTTTAGGGTTAGTAATTTTTATGGACAGTTGAAAAGCTGTTGAAAAAACATTACGTGGCTGTTCTAGAAACTTAAAAAACAGCTCTTAGGTGGCTTTTTTTCTCTTACGTGGCTAAAATTTAGCCACACAAGTAATACGATTGATGCAAAGAAGCCACTTAAATACCCATTTGTGAGAACGTCCGTCCTTCCGTTCGGTATTTCGTTTCCGGCTTGTAACTTTGTCATGCATAGATGGATTTTGTTGATACTTGCTACAAATGATCAACATAAATTATCATATATTTTTATTTTCACAGACCATTTGGGGGGCATGTGACACTTAACAGTGACATTTCTTGTTTTTTTTTACATTTATGTTGATTTTTCTGTAATAAATATGGCATACCAATAGGTTACCTAATCAAATGAAAATGAAGAGTCCAAATCAGAAGGGTTTTTGGTTAACTAAAGAAATTGCTTCTAAAGAAACTGCTTGTGTAATTTAAAGCATAGCTGGGCAGCTGGGGTTTATATCTTTTTGTTCAGATTACAAGATCAAAGCATTCCCAATATTACAGGCTAATATTATAGGAAAAAATGTCTGCAATATTTACAAAAAAAACACAGGTGGGGTCCCTGGTGTTAACAGTGTTAATTTTCTTTGTCCATCTCCACATAAAATTAATTATCAATAAAAAGTTGTTGTTTTTTTTCTTTAAATGAAATCTAGACTCAGGAAGTGGTCATAATAATTTGTTTTAATAATCAAAATGGACAGCTGTAGATAAAACAGATGATTTAGATAAGGGGGTGGGGAGTCGGACAGTCAGATGAATATTTGATTATCTTGATAACAGGAAGCTATGGGAGAAGCGAGGCTTGAAGGCTGATAAGAGAATGTTGTTTTCTGTTTTTCTTGATATTTGTATACCAGGAAGCATTTTTTATAGTCTTAAAATTAATTGTGTAGCAATGAGATTTTTTTGGCAATTTTTGTTTTTCAGGTTAAAAAAAAAAAGTATTGCTCTCTGATTAGTCTGATTAGTGGTATGACAGGCTTCATGTTCACAAATCTAGTTTTTGTCTGCTTTTGTGTTTAGTTTAAGTATATAGTACATAAGTGATGCTTTTCCTTAGGTGACAGAATCTGAGGTATAAAATGTGGAGTATTTGCATTATTTTAAGCTCTGTTTATAAAAGAACTACCAGACGCAGTCACCAAATGTGGTTCATGGATATGTAATGGGTAATTCTTAACCATGCAGCTTTCTTTCAACTGACCTTAAACTTAACAATGTGTTCTGCCACTAGCTCAGCTTCACTTGTGTGTTTGGACATTTGCGTTTATTATTATAGCGCATGGTGGTAAGAAAGCATGGATTATTTTGTTTTACACACTTTATTATATGTATACAATAGAGGACCACAGGGAAGATTGAAGATAGTTCCAAATGTGTTTCCTCTTTAAATAAAGATTTTATTATTATTATTATTATTATTATTATTATTAATATTATTATTATTAATATTATTATTGTTTTTATTATTTTAATAGAAATATGCTCATTTATTATTTCTATTATCTCAAATTTCTTTTAAATAAAATTAAATAAACTTCAAGTAAACATATTTCTAAATAGTATAATATAAATTTTAACAAATACATGTATATAAACTTCACTCTGAACCATTTTCATAAGTATTGCTAACCATGGCTTGTTATCTACAGGAGAGGCAGTATAATATTCACCAAACCACTTAAACTAATAAATTGAGTATTTGACTGGGGGGTTGAGTTCAATATAAACAAGTTGGCTCCTTTAAAAAGCATCCAATGGTTAGGTCTTAAAAACGATGTGGCAATTAAAGTGAATGAGTGTGTAAGTTTGGTTCCTAGTACAGGGTACTAAATACACATGTGATACCAAATCCCGACAAGGTTCCGGCCGACCCAGCGAATTCCCGGCTGCAGGTGTGCCTGATAGTAACATTGATGTTTAAAATCATTATGTATTGCCATTTGCATATTTAAAAAAAAACTTACCTTATATATTGTCTAACATACTTATTGCTGTGTTCTATACAATTTACTACTGTGATAATATTATATTTTAAAATAATTCGTATCCATATTTTAAAATAATTTGTGGATATATTATTTTTAAAAAACAACAGTTAAAAATTACTGTTTTTCCAAACCTTGCTTATATCTGATTCTGACAACGTGTTGAAAATATGTCACACCTGTAAACTATCTTTATATTTCTGTTGTATCGAATGAAAAATAAACAACTGTAGCTGTTTAATCTTGTTATTATTTTCATTGTTATGGGTTCAGCATATTATAATAATTGAGTAAATACATCGTTATTTGAAAGTTATTTACATTAACTTTGTAGGAATCTATTAGAAACGGTGATAAATTGTCAAAAAAGATAAGTTTCAAGACCTCATTTACGCATGGAATTTTAGAAAATTCCTTGATTTAAGGCATTATCCTTTTTTTAACCTGATTAGATATGCAAAGAATAATTCATAGTGATCTCAATTAGTGCATTAAAATGTCACAATCAATTATTACACACACACCGCATTTGAATTTTCGTTTTAGCCGGAAAGTGGTCAGAACATGACCAGGTTTTAATATCAATAGCGGTTTGTACATTCCCATGATGCACTGTTTAGAAAAACAATGGTGACCTCCATGTCGCGAATGCCATGTTTTTAACACGTGATCGTGATGTTTCAGTATGGCAGCATCCAGCGTCAATTTCTTAACTCGCCCATATATAGGGTTCGGTAGCATAATTGTAATGAAAACAAGTCTCAGATTTCATGCATTGACCACACAGGTCAGTGGGTAAGTGCCATATAGTGGTAACACAATGTAAGTCAAAACTGTACACCATTAATCCATATGACCTTGATCCCTATTAATATAAGTACCTAAGGCCATAATAAATTAATTGCTAGATTATCCCTTCCTGTCCCCTAATTTTCATGATGCCCCAACCTTTTTTTTATTTTCATAAATTTTTATAAAATGATAAAAAACATCAAAAAATTTTAAAATGAAAAATAAAATCCTTCCACCCTCCCCCTTTTTAAGAAAATTGTTTGATGATTGTCTTGCAATTGATTTATAATGGCCTAATTAACATTGTCACTACCGACACATCGCGATGATCATCAGTCACAGACGATTGTCATAACAGAAAATATAATATTAAACCTCTATTTGATGTGATTTGTTTGCCTTTGGCCTTGCTTTCATAGCTTAAAGGGAATATATCAAGATTTTTCAAAAATTTTAAATTGGCTAAAAACATTTATTACCAATATAGCATCCCTATAACATACTAACTGATCCTACAATGCCAAAAAGATATATATAGGGATTTCCTAACTTAGGCTACGCACCTAGGTTAGACTAAAATAGATTTCCTGCTTAAAATTACAACATATTTTGTGACGTATTAAATGAGTCACACGATTACATTTTAATTTCAGTATGATCCGTTTTAGATGTAATACAATTTATTTCATGTTAGAAAGTGTCCAAATGACGATATAAAGGTAATTAAGTGCTGTCTATTTTTAGAATGGAGATTTTGTTCACGTTTTGCACTCGTATCTAAATATGGATTATATCACGTTTTAGTTAATTTGACAAAATAAACCAATTGGATTTTATTTATCAATGCTCTTTATCTATTTTTAAAATATTTTTATTTTTCAAGGCATTTATAGCACTTTTTTCCTAATATAAACTTCTTAACTTCTTCATCAACTTTGATACAGGCTTATATGACAGATATATACATTAATATGATTCTAGGGCTGCATTTAGCACTATTAAACAGCAAACACATTTTTGCCTTATTCCCAAATTTATTGTGTACTGCATGCTAATTTGATGTTGAGCAAAATCTTTTAGCTAACATTATTAAACATTTAACAGAACAGCTAACATTATTAAACATTTAACAGAACAGCTAACATTATTAAACATTTAACAGAACAGCTAACATTATTAAACATTTAACCAAACTGAACACCATCCGGTATTTATCTTGTATTCAATATTTAGCTGCTTGTTTAAGACTTAGTCATAGAAAACATCCAGACGATCATGACTTTCATAAACATTAATTACAGAATAAATAAGTAAAGTTAACCAGTCAATATCATAGCTAAAGTTGTTAAGCACTAAAACTTAGGAAAATGTCATGTTAGACTGAATTGTACATTTAGTTTCTTTAAGTAAAATAATAAAAACAACTGAGAACCAATGTTGGGTATTCTCCAGAGTAATTAACTGACCGAAGCCTTACAAGTAACACAATTTTTACCCACACTTCTCAGCATGTGTGGAGGTCATTGTGTTCTTCAGAAGAGAAACATTTTCCATTAGGCAATTATGGAAAGGATGTGTTTTATAGATGTCCATAAAATATGATTATTGAGGCAATGCTCTGTATATGTCAATAAACACTGTGTCATTTTGTAGATAAAGGTGAATGCTGTCAAATATATCAGCATTGATACAGTTGTTGTTGTTGTTGTTGTAGTATGGTGTAGATCTGGTGGGCTCAGTGTCAGTATAATTTGATTGGGTGGGGTATTAAAAAACAGTACAGATTTCTGTAACTGGTGATGTCGTCATTGACTGTGGAGTCTAACCTACAGGCCAGGAACTGGTGTTCATTATAATTATGAGGGAGGGTGGCACAGGTTCCTGTAACTGGTAATGTCGTCGTTGGCTGTGGAGTCTAACCTACAGGCCAGGAACTGGTGCTCATTACAATAAGTTGGGAGGGTGGCACAGGTTCCTGTAACAGGTGATGTCATCGTTGGCTGTGGAGTCTGACCTACAGGCCAGGAACTGATGTTCATTATAATTAGGTGGGAGGGTGGTACAGATTCCTGTAACTGGTGATATCTTTATTGACTGTGGAGTCTGACCTACAGGCCAGGAACTTGTGTTCATTATAATTAGGTGGGAGGGTTCTACAAGTTTCTGTAACTGGTGATATCTTCATTGACAGTGGAGTCAAATCTACAGGCCAAGAACTGGTGCTCATTATAATTAGGTAAGAGGGTGGTACAGGTTCCTGTAACTGGTGATATCTTCATTGACTTTGGAGTCTAACCTACAGGCCAGAACTGGTTTGTATTATAATTGTGTGGGAGGGTAGTACAGGTTCCTGTAACTGGTGATGTCTTCATTGACTGTGGAGTCTAACCTACAGGCCAGTAATTTGTGTTCATTATAATTAGTTAGGAAGGTGGTACAGGTTCCTGTAACTGGTGATATCTTCATTGACTGTGGAGTCTAAACCTGTAGGCCTGTAACTGGTTTTCATTATAATTATATGGGAGGGTGGTGCAGGTTCCTGTAATTAGTGATGTCTTCATTGACTGAGGAGTCTAACCTACAGGGCAGTAACTTGTGTTCATTATAATTAGGTGGTAGGGTTGTACAGGTTCCTTAACTGGTGATATCTTCATTGACTGTGGAATCTAACCTGTAGGCCAGTAACTTGTGTTCGATCATTATAATTAGGTTGGAGGGTGGTACAGATTCCTGTAACTGGTGATATCTTCATTGACTGTGGAGTCTAACCTACAGGCCAGTAACTTGTGTTCATTACAATTAGGTGGGAGGGTGGTACAGGTTCCTGTTACTGGTGATATCTTCATTGACTGTGGAGTCTAACCTGTAGGCCTGTAACTGGTTTTCATTAATCATAGTTAGGTGGGAGGGTGGTGCAAGTTCTGTAAACTTTTGTATCTACAACTGAGATAGAACTATCAGTTTTTCTGTCAGATTTTGAGCATAAATCAACCAGCAAAACCTCCTGAAATCTCAGGAAGGGATTAATGATTGATGGATATATGTAAAACATGAAATATAATAGGGAGTTTTGTAGTATTAAAAAATTGTATGTGTACTTGACATTTAATGGGGTTCATAACTTTTCTACTTTTAAAAAAAAAAATTGAATGGGGTCTCAGACCACTTTCAACACATTTCAGGTTATATAATATTATGGCATATCCAGTTTTACTGGTGGAGGAAGACCTCAGAATGAATCAGTAGAACCATTGTCCTTCCATTAGTAAATGGCAAACTTTCTCACATTTAGTTTTTGGAGCAAGTGGGACTTGAACCTACTACCTTAGCGGTGAAAGGTCAGTGATCTTGAGACGGCGCCTTAGACCCCTAGGCCATGAGGACCCTTATTCTATTTTCAAACCAAATTATTGTAATACTGAACAGAACAGCTTACCAGCCACTTTTGTATTTCTAATATCTTCATCAACATATTGATTAGCGCTATTAAATGTGTATACAACATTAACAGGCAATGTTTATTTACTATACGTGGAATAAAATGTTCTTTTATATTATAAATGTTGTTTTTTTTTAATTTGACCTTCTATACACTATAACACCCTGAATTTTTCATTGGATCTTGACTTTCAGGGCAGTTGTATGGCCATATTTAATGATCATGGTCAGACCTTGTTAGAATTATGTACTTGTTATAAATTTAACAATTTGGTCCGTTCATCCTCCTGTGTCCTGATTGTGATGAGTAGTGCATGCATCATTCTGTGTGAGGTGACTGAATGACATCAGATATGTTCCAGTTCCAGTCTAATCAGGCTATTGAATCATAAAATGAAATGCATAATCATGCATGATCGCTTACCGACATAGGAAGGTCATTATGGTGTTCATTGTGTGTGTGTGTCATCATAATGTTATATATTAAGGCCATAATAAGCCAATTTCTAGATTTTCATCCCCACCTGCCCTTTTTTGCCTGCCCCAACACATCTATTATTATTAATATTAAAAAAATTGTTGACATTTGAAGAGTAGTTTGACCAACATATATCATTATTTTATTTTTTTTTTATATCTGGTTTTTTTTTTTTTTTTTTTAAAATGCACCTTTTATCCTATTTTGAAACATATTTGAATGAATCTAAGAATTCATTTAATATGGCCATGTGTATAATTTTATATAATATTAACAAAATATGAATGCATCTACTGTCTATATAATTCATTGTTGTTTATCTTTACAGACCTGCCCCTCCTGTTGCCAAGAAACCAAAGCCATCATTACCAAAGAAACCTGCTGTTGCAGTCAAGCCTGGAAATCTCCCTCTTGCCCAAACACACAATGGTATGTATATGATTATACAATATATGAAATATCACTTGACAATTACTGGTCAAGAAAATTTGTAGAAACAATTATACAGTTGTCTGATTTGTTTGAGTAGAAACTTGTTTGAAATCGATTACAAAAAACAACCCTAGAACTTCTGTACAAGTCAGTTGGTAATGCACCTGGCTGTTAATTCAGGGGTTGTGGTGTGAACCCCATCAAGCCTCAGTCCCTATGATGATTACTTTGTACTTTTACAGCCATAAGTCTTCCACTTCTGAATATGTTGGTAAGTAGTGAGTGATTTGGTTCTGGTAAACCACCCAGCAAAAACAAAAACACTTTCAGTGATTAGAATGAAGCTGTTTTTTAATTTCATGTGAGAGAAAACCTAAGCTAGTTGTGTTCAAACAAATTTTTATCATTGCAAGTGAGTACATTTTTTTAAATCTTTAAAAGAGCATTGATATATATGTATTGTTTTCAGACTGAACCAAAATCAATTTTCATCTGCTACCATATTGAAACTGCATATCTGAATATTACCCTACCAGAATTTTCTTGCTCCATGATTGGATATTTTATGTCAAAAGAATTTTCATATATAATCTGTCCACTACCCATCCACAGTTGACTTGATGTGAGAGTAATTATCATTCTGTCTACTGCCCACATGGCATTGTTTGTTCAAGTATTTACAATGTAGTGTTTACTTGAAATAGACCATTGCTTGTCTAAGGAAAATGGTAGCCCTGGAAACGGTATCGATCGCTGATTGGATTATCGACTTGTTTAATTGACAGCCCATGTCAATCGCTGCTATTCTTGAATTATTTAAATCTCAATGAAGTTCTATGATTATTTTTTTATGCTAATTTATTATGGTTTGATTGCGAAGAAAGTTCAGAGCTTGTATGAATTGCTTTGGCGTCCGCATTCTGGGTAGAACCAAAACTGAGTGTTGCTTCTGAGGCACTGGGCCAAGCTGGGGATTGAACCTGCAAACTCTGGCATGAGCGACCCCCACTCCTGGCTTACACAATGCCCTCTTTGTCCGTTCCTTACAGTTATGCACCGTAGCTTTCTTTACACCGCTTGCTTTCTTTCTTTTTTTTTTGCTTTCTTTTCCAAATACCATTTACATATACATGCCCCTTTGCTTTATTCATGCTAGGCTGCTTTCCCTACACCTAGCCTGAAACTTCCCTTTAAAGTTTGTAATTCTGTTCATCATAAGCTAGATATGATTGGCTTACACACAAACTTTTAATTTATGCAAATTAGTTGTTTCTGTTATTGTTTAATTCCAATGATTTTGTTAGGATTTCTTTGTTCACATGTAAAATAATTATTGTGCTTGTATTAATTTATAATTTAGCTTGAGGATTTAGTGCAGATTTTCCAAGTTGAATGTAAGCTTCAGAATGAATGATTATGTTCTAGTGATGATTGAACGCATGCTATGTACAGTTCTGATCTATTCGCTGTAAATCACATCCATTGCATTTGCATACCAGTTTATAAAATTTAACTCTTCCCTCCATCTTCTTCATTTGCATACCAACTTAATTGCTCTTAGCCGCCTCCCACTTTGGTGATGGAAAGAAATTTGATTTCACTTTTTTGCCATAGTTTTGAAGTTGCAATGCATGGTGTCTGTATAGAACAGTTGTGTTGGTAGGAACAATTTCAATTTAAAACACAGGAGAAGATTACATCTTCCAGTCTAATCTATATTTCCTTATGTTGAAGCTGGACCAGGTTCGCTCAGTCGGCAGTGTGTCTGACTATTAATCCAGGGTCATGAGTTTGAATCCTTGTTCAGCCACAGTCTTCATGATAATTTATATATGGCATTGCATCTCATTGTCATGTTTCTCATCGCTGATGCAATTGGGAAAGTTATCAGTTACCTGCGGAGATTGGGTGTGCTTGAGCACTGGTTAACCTTCCAGGATCCCAGGAAACAGTGGTTAGGTTAACCGATCTGTGATGCTCATAATTGCAACAAACAAACAAAACCTTTATAATTTGTATAAAATTTAACATTGGAATGGATGTGTTTAAACCAGACTCAGAATCATTCTGTGGGCAGCAGGATCTGCTATTGGTCAATGTTTGTTGTATGTATATTATAACTAAGATCCGCCTGACAGGTCAGGACTATGCATTGTTGTCTAGTGTGCCTGACAGGTCAGAACTATGCATTGTTTGTCTAGTGTGCCTGACAGGTCAGAACTATGCATTGTTTGTCTAGTGTGCCTGACAGGTCAGAACTATGCATTGTTTGTCTAGTGTGCCTGACAGGTCAGAACTATGCATTGTTTGTCTAGTGTGCCTGACAGGTCAGAACTATGCATTGTTTGTCTAGCGTGTGACTTCTGCTGAAAGTTTATGCTTGCATTATATAAAACCCTTTATTTAGTGGTTTGCAGTCTAAAATGTCGACTATTCCTTTCCCCTTGTAAAGTTAACTATTGAAGTCCTTACGTTTGTTCTGTTACTATTTTTATATTATATAAACCTTCATTGGATGGGTTGGTGTCATCTAGTCAATGAATTATAGTATCACCCACATGTCATTTTTGTTGTACATTCATCAATATTACTTTACAATAAATGTTTCTATATTTTTAGATATCTGCATATTTTTTGCTTAAATAACAGTGTGTGTGATTGGTCGGAGGTGCTGTCATCTGACAACCAGTTGCCTCTCACTGCTGAGGTTGTTGTTTGATCCCAGCTCAGTCCAAAAATTTTATGTGAGAAAGATTGCCAGTTAATTGGATGGTGGTTCTACTCAGATTCATTCTGATGTATTCCTCCGCTAATAAAACTGGATATGCCATATATAACTGATATGTGTTTACAATGGTGTTAATCATTCATAATCAACAACAAAAAAATATCTTTTAACATATACCATAAAATGATGCTAGATATTCTAAATATTCAAACAAAGTCTTTGTGTGTCGTTTTATGCTCCACTGGCCAAAGACCAGATGTGCTTATGCGATGGCACATTGTCTGTCGTCTGTTAGCACACTAGGCCAATCAAATTGAAACTTCACATGGATGTTTCTATTGCATAGGAGACTATACAGAAGACTTTTTTTTTTTCAATCTGAAATTCAAGATGGCCGCCATTACTAAAAGTAGTCAAAAACTTAAAAATTCTTCTTCTACTAAAATCGTTTTCTTAAGACCTGGTATGTCAGATTTGTTCATATTTGGCATAAATTATCCCTATGCGTAGGGGTTTGATTGCAGATAAGAATTTAGGGGCTAGAATTTATAGGGACTGTGTAAGGGGACTTAGAATTTTACATAGGGATACTATGGGAAAACAGAAAATTATCTTTTTCTTTCATCTATTTTGAAACCACTAGGCCAATTAAACTGAAACTTCTCATGGATGTTTCTATTGCATAGGAGACTAAACATAAGATTTTTTTTATCTGAAATTCAAGATGGCCACCATTACTAAAAATAGTCCAAAACTTAAAAAATCTTCTTCTCATGAACGTCCCACAGATTTTCAAAATGTTTATGTAGTAATGATGACCAACTATAGTTTTGTTAGATTTGTTCAAATGGTGCCCTTAGGGTTAAAAATGACCATGCCCCGAGGGTTCAATTAAGGGACACATGTCAATATTTATATATTTTTTTTTTAAATGGAAATAGTTTTGACTATACCTTTACAAAAGCATTGTTAGGTGAAGGACGTTCAGATTTGTAAAAATGACTGGGTTCCTATGTCTTAAGGGGTCAGGAGGAGCCCCAAAAGGGTACAAATTGGGAATTACTAAAATCGTTTTCTTAAGAACCAGTATATCAGATATGTACATATTTGATATAAATTATCTCTATGCGTAGGGGTTTGATTGCAGATAAGAATTTAGGGGCTAAGATTTATAGGGGCCCTGTAAGAGGACTTAGAATTTTACATAGTGATACTATGGGAAAACAGAAAATTCTCTTTTTTTTCTCCATTTTTTTCTGAAACTAGGCCAATTAAACTGAAACTTTACATGGATGTTTCTGTTGCATAGGAGACTATACAGATTTTTTTTTTCTATCTAAAATTGAAGATGGCCACCGTTTCTAAAAATAGTCAAAAATTTAAAAAGTCTTCTCATGAATGGCCCAACAGATTTTCAAAATATTAATATGTAGTAGTGATGACCAACTATAGTTTTGTTAGATTTGTTCAAATGCTGTCCCTAGGGTTAAAAATGACCCCGCCCCAATGTTTCTATTGCATAGGAGAATTTCAAAAAGTGCTATGGCCACTACGAGTCAGTAGAGCATCCTCAAGCCCTCTTGGGCCTCTTGTTTGTATTACTAGCAAGCAATAACATATTTCTGTGTGTCTAGTAATCTGTTTCTATGTATGCAGTATAGTGTTTAACAAACAAGAACTGTTGTGTCTCTGTAGTGTTGTGTATTACTAGCAAGAACCAGTCTGTTTCTATTTATGTACTTCAAGCAAGAACCTGCCTGTTTCTATTTTTGTATTACCATGTATAACAAGCAAGAGCCAGTCAGTTTCTATTTATTTACGACAAGCAAGAATCAGTCTGTTTCTATTTGTGTATTACCATGCATTACAAGCAAGAACCAGTCTATTTCTATTTATATACTTCAAGCAAGAACCTGCCTGTTTCTTTTTTGTATTACCATGTATTACAAGCAAGAACCAGTCTGTTTCTATTTATTTACTACAAGCAATAATCAGTCTGTTTCTATTCATGTATTACCATGCATTACAAGCAAGAACCAGTCTGTTTCTATTTATTTACTACAAGCAAGAATCAGTCTGTTTCTATTTATGTATTACCATGCATTACAAGCAATAAACCAATCTGTTTTTGTTTATGTATTACCATGTATTACAAGTAAGAACCAGTCTGTTTCTATTTATATATTACTTGCATTACAAGCAAGAACCAGTCTGTTTCTATTTTTGTATTACCATGCACTACAAGCAAAAACCAGTCTGTTTCTATTTATTTACTACAAGCAAGAATCAGCCTGTTTCTATTTATATATTACCATGCATAACAAGCAAGAACCTGTCTGTTTCTATTTTTGTATTACCATGTATTACAAGCAAGAACCAGTCTTTTTCTATTTTTGTATTACCATGTACTACAAGCAAGAACCAGTCTTTTTCTATTTTTGTATTACCATGCATTTCAAGTAAGAACCAGTCTGTTTCTATTTTTGTATTACCATGTATTACAAGCAAGAACCAGTCTGTGTTTTTCTAATTCTGGTGTTTATCTTCCTCACACATAGGATGGTTTGTGTGGTTTCTTAGCAGTGTTGTATATTGCATGAAACATTGTACTGTATTGAATCCTTTATAGCAAACACAATTTTATCTTCCTCAACACCCGGAAATTACTTGTTATAATAGGCCTATTGTTTCTGTTTAATTATCTTTTATCATGAACAACTAATGCAGTTCTTGAAGTTTAAAATTAAATATTCCCGATTTGCACAAGCAACATTTTTGTAGTCAGTCATTAACTAAGTATACAAATAAATTTAGAAAGTTATGAAATTATGATATATTTATGTTATGTAAACATCTGCTGAAATGTTTGTTTGAACATTTTAAGGGAATGAAAAAGGAATTCAAGGAATGGATTAAATGCTACTTATAACACATGACAGGTTGTATACGGCTTACCCTACACATGACAGGTTGTATATGGCATACCCTATATTGGTTGTGGAAGTCCTCAGAATGAATCTGAGTAGAACCAGTCCTTCTGCAAGTAACTGGTAAACTTTCCCACATAAAGTTTTTGAACCAAGTTGGGCTTGAACCCACAACCTCAGCATTGGAGGTAAGTGGTCATTAGATGGCAGCACTGTATACTCAACCATGGAGAATCCCTTAGTTCAAGAAGAATTTGGAGCATTAAAACTATTCATATTAACACATAAATATAGCAACACACAATCAAGCCTGTGTAAGTGGCCACTTGTCTTAAGCAGCCATATTTGCTATTTCCCATTTCTATGTTTTCAGAGCAAATTAACCTGTATTAAGCAACAACCTGTATTAAAGGCCACTTTTGCTCCTTCACTTAACAGGCTGGTTTGACTGTATATTATTATTTTAAGAGTTTATACTTATTTGTTATAAATTATTTAAAAAAATTAAACTGATAGTAAAAATAGCTTAAAATAACTTTTTTTTATATAATTTATATGCCAGTTTTTCACATCACAAATAAGTTTTATGAATGAGATTCCAAAGCTGATATTTTGTTTCGATATTTCGTGCAGGAGCAGACGGAGATAAGAGCATTTCACAACCCTGCACAAAACCGATTTTGCCACATCAGCCGCTCTCTACAGAAGCTTCTTCTGCATCAACCTCACCCAGGGGCATTACACCACGCCCAAAGGAACCACCCCCACCGCTACCAAAGACTCCTCCTAAAGGACCCTCTGTTACTAAAACACCACCTCCTTTACCTAAAAGCCCTCCCAAGGGTGGACCAGGTGTTAAACCTCAACCACGTAAGAAAAACTTACTGGCACAGTCTTCAGTGGAATCAAGCGCTTTTCCTCCAATAAGTGATGATGAAACAGAAACATGTTCCAGTCCAGCAAATGCTAATCAAACAGTTCCATCATCTTATTTAAACTCCACAAACCAAAGCACATGTGATATTTCTGAAACAGCATTACCTGCTAATACTCGTACTGATGATGTGGTGAAAGATACTGAAGATTTTGCATTTGCAAATTTAAAATCAAAGTTTACTGGTTCAAGTGATGATATTGCTTCCAAATTAATTCCTAAAGTGCCAGTTAAGCCTCAGCCCAGACATTTCAATAAAGATAAACATATAAATGAAATAGTAAATCAGACAGAAGATTTGAAAAAGTCAAGTGAACAGAAACCCGGTATAAAGGAAACAAAAGTTGAAAATTGTGGAAATTGTACTTGGTTTGTTCCGGAAGAAGGCAGACCCGTATCAGAAACAGAATCACCTGGTGCAGAAGTCCCGAAAATACCCTTTACATCGACTACTTCTCAAATTCAATTCAAACTAGAAAAAAAAGAGAGCATCGGCGATTCTTCTGTGAGATTTCGGAAATGTCATTCTCCAGCTCCTTCCCCTCCTGTTCCACGCAAACCTCTTCCTAAAATCCCTGCACAATCTCAATCCCAGCTTGAAGATAAAACAAGTACTGTTAACAAGATCTCACATGCTGCAAGTGAATCAAATACTCATTCGCCTGTGCAGTCACCAAAAGTCCCTAGAAAACCTCCACCTAAAATCACAGCAAAAAAATCTCAAGTAATTACTACAAGTCATTCAGAAGATAAGCCTAAAATTGAAATTTCCAATTACAGCTGTGATAAGTCAAATAGTAGCGTGAATGAGGCTGGAGATAGTCCACATGAACAGCTCAGTAGTACATTTCATGAGATTGTAAACGCTGAGCAGTCCAAAAGTGAAACAAAGGTCGGGACAGAAACTCCAACATGTCCAAAACCAATACCACGAAAACCCATTCCAGCAGTTCGACCAAGGCCTACTCCTCGTAAGAGATTGTCTCTTAACCGGTCATCAGTTACCGAAGAATTACTGGATAATCAGTTGATTCATAATCTAGAGTGTGATTCAGAAGAAGGTACTAAATTTCCACTATCAAAGTCTAAGAGTGAAGAAAGTGTGTCTGGTGCTCCACAAGAGCTAAAACTTGTTCAAAAAGATTTAAATATTGACTTAGACAGCATTAATGATTCAAAATCAGACAACACTATTGTTACCACTGTTGGTACAGGCATTCCTGATTCAAAATCAGATACTGGTATAAAAGCCTTGAATAATTATGCCAATAAATTTGATAATAAAAACCAAGGTGGAAGTAAGGTAAAATCAGTTGTGAAATCAAGGGTTGTGTATACAGACAAAGGGGAGGAAAAACAATACAGAGTGATAGATAAAACTATTGTCAAACCTCTCTCACATATTACAGATGTTGATGCTAATACTAATGATGATACAACTGTCTTGCTAAGAAAGAAGAAAGATACTACTAGTGAAAATCTGGAAAGTGATCAAACAGAAATGCCTACCATAGCTGAATTAAGGGATTTGTTAAAGGGAAAGAAAAAGGCAAGTTCTCCAAAGGTTGCTCAAAAATATGTGCCAAATACTGAAGATGAATTTGCTAATGATGCAGTTAGTAAAAGTTCAGCATCTGGTGAAATAAATGACAGTGCCAAGGCTGAAGAAAGTGGAGTGGTAAGTGATGTTAATTCAGAATCGAAAGGTAGCTTTGAGGATTTATTGTTAGATAAATCGATTCTGGAGCCCACTTCTTTACTGAATGAAATCGAAGAAATTTTGTCGAGAAGTTACAAACATTCCTCTCTTAGTCGTTCTGGTTCATCTCCTGAAAAGAAACAATCACCATTTTTAGAAAGACTTGATGTTAAGCATGAACGGTCTAAATCAGTAGATACCTATTCCGAGACTACTCCAGTGCGTCCACCTAGGCCTAAGAAGGAACAAAAGCGCCTGAGATCTCGGAGTCAACTTTTGTACGACTCTTGTGGCAGTGATACTGAATCTCTACCAGACATATCCAGAACAAGTAACGAATTGAAAGGTGATCTCTCAAATTCCTTATCATTAGGTCCGGCAAAACCACATCCCCCTAAACCAAAACGTAACAAACTTTTAAAAGTTCAAAGAAGTCAGTCTGATGTGACAGCGATGAAATCAATTGTGGATAAACTCGAAAAAGGGCAATCCGCATCTTCGCAGCATAAGCGCCAGAACTCTGATTCTGGATCAGCAGGCATGAACATGGACACTAACACCCCTGAAGGGAGAGGCATCAGTGCACAAAGACCAACATCATGGCGGAAATCTCGTCCTGCAAGAAAAGCACCACCTCCTCCATCAGTTTCTCCATACAAGGTAACTCTGCCTTCCCCAGCTGTAAATATAAACAAAGTTGTTCCCCTTGATAATAGAGTAAAATCTTTGAATCTGGATCATGGACATCCGACTAAAGATAAAGGTAAAGTTAAATCTGGCAAGAGAGGAGTAGCTACCAAAGATACTGATGGATCATTTTATCACTCAATACATGATGATGACATTTATGATTCTTCAGATGGTGATCACGACTATCATGAAATCTCAGATGAAATGGAAAAAGGAAGTCCTGTTTCCAAATGTAGTTTTGGTAATATGGCCAAACCAAGCGTATCAAGTGATCACATGGAAAAATCTAGATCTCCTCCAAAATTACCGCCAAGAAATTTGAATGGTTCTCAGTCATTAGAAACGTCTAGTTTATCGTCCTTGGGTCATGACATTGACAGTGCAGTGACTGGTGGTACTAGTTCTGTTGATGACCTATCATTGTCAAGTGGTTGTCTGGACCCAGAAGTTGAGATAAGAATAAGTTCAGATCTACCGCAATTTCAGAGTCACTATCCCAAAACATCAAGTCCAAATGTAAAAAGGACAGAAATGGACGAGAATGAAAATATTGGACATGGCCAAAGTACGTTGTCATTGTCAGATAGCACTGAGGATAAAACCGACGGACGTCCAGTCAGCGGAGTCAGTTTTCAGTCTGATAGTGGGTCCGGACATTTGTCATCATCTGACATGGAGGGAGATGACGAGGATAAGGTTAGTACACTATATTATGTTTGTTACTTAGACATTACCACTTCTGCATTAATACATGGTATGATACACCACCCAGTCACAATATACAGAAACCAGCCTCACCATACCTAGAATTTTAAGCACCAAGCGAGGAAGCTTCTAGTACAATTTTTCAAGCCTTGTGTAGCAATGTATATGGCAATACAGCTTGCGACAAGACGTATTGTTATACAATGTTGTGTATTGTAATACAGTTTTGTGAATTGTAATACAGTTTTGTGTATTGTTAAACAGTGTTGTGTATTTCAATACAGTGTTGTGTATTGTAATACAGTTTCATGTATTTTAATACAGTGTTGTGTATTGTAATACAGTTTCGTGTATTGTAATACAGTGTTGTGTATTGTAATACAGTTTCATGTATTGTAATATTTGATGTATCCTGTACACGATTATGGGAAACCATACAAAGCTTTCACATGGTAAATCTGAGTATAAGGTCATTTGTAACCATGACAAAAACATAAACTTTAAAAAAAAAAAAAAAAAAAAATATATATATATATATATATATTTATACAGCATGCTGACAAACTTAATGCCTATTATATATACTTTAGTCATTCAAGTTTATGAGTGTTAACTTAGTTAAGTAAATGTTGGTGAAATCTTTTGAATAGGTTACAAATTGAAGAGTATGATTGTGGTTGAGATGCCAAGGGAGACAATTCAGTGGAACATTATGTCAGGAATTGCAGAAGAGTTACAGAACTTACTCTGTGTTTCACTACTGGTTCTCAATGATAGAACTTGTGCTATTTATTCGTCTGTCTTCGGTCATTTTAATCAATCTATCACAGTGTTTTTGTTACTTTTAGGGGAAGGGGGTCGGTGCCTTTTGAAGGGGGAAAATGAGCGTTTGGGAGAATTAAAATAGAATAAAAAAACAAAAATCATAAGTTTGTATATTTAAAACAGCAAACAAGTCAACATCCCTGTTCTTCATTGTTTTAAACTGTTAAACTGGCATTAAACCCCACTTAAGGGGAATTTTTCTGACATGGGGGTGAGGGGGGGAACATACTGTTTAGAGAGGGGATGGGGCTAATTTCACCAAATATTTGGAGTAAAAAAAATAACACTATCAGTCTGAGACCAAATATCATAAGCCCTGTCACCTTAAAATCTGATGTTGAAGTCATATAGTTTGATGCCCCACTTGGTTACATTATACTGATAAGGAACTGTCACACTGAAGTATGTCACATACATGTGATGCCCTGCCCAGATATGTGATACTGACTTGGGGACCAACCAGATTTAGAACTACATGTATTCTTTAAACTTTTTAAGCTCCAAGGGTTTACCATTTTTAAGGTCTTAAGTAACCATGTGCTGGCTAGAGACCAAACCCAAAACTGCAAACATGCCTGTAGGATTATCTAACATGGACCCTGCTGCATTTCACAAAACACTTTCAAACTTCTTGCTTATATATATATGTACAGCAATAACACCGACCTTTTATCATAATGACTGAATTATCCTTTACCGTTCACAGTAACTGTTATTAAAACTTTCGTCTAGCAATGTAAAAGCATGCAATACATGTTTGATGAACTCATTTAGAATGTATATGATTGGCTGGTCATTTAGTTAGGTTAAACCAATCGTAACATTATCCTCTGTAGTCAAGAGGTCAAAGGTGCTGTCTGAAAGTCATTTACCTTTCACTGCTGTAGTTGTAGATTTAAGCCCAGGGGTGGTATTCACCAACCATTCTTAAGATTATTCTTAGACTTGAACTCAAGAATGAATTTTGAAAACCACTTTTAGAGACAATATTTTGAGACCAAAATTTGCAAGCATGTATGGACACCTAATATATAGTAAAAAAATTCTCACAATTATTCTTTTTGTATTTGTAAACTAGATATCCAAGGTTGAAATTTGGATTTTCAAGCTCAAGTCTAAGAATATTCTCAAGAATGGTTGGTGAATACGACCCCTGCTTGACTTAAAAAACTATTTGTTCACTAGTTACTTGAAGGAGGAACGCTGTTTCTACTGTATTTTCTTATCCTCCAATAAAATGTTTTGAAGTGTTAAATCCACTTACAAAAAAACAACAATGAATTTGAAACAATGGTGACAATTGAAAAATGTTAAATTTCTAACAATACACTAACTACACTGTAGTACACACTGTTACAGATGACCCAGTTATAGTTGACCCAGCTTTAACTGCTGCCGTGAAACAACAAGGAGATGAAGTATGCACAAGATTTATAATTAGTCTCGCACTTGTAACATGCATTCATTTTTTAAGTAGGCATTATTGCTGAGGAAAAAACCAATTGGGGTTTATTCCAGAGTTAATTGAAATGTTGACAAAGTCAATAGGCATGATGTAATCAATTAGATTTTTAAAAGGTCCCAAGAAGTTTTTTTGTTTCTA
The DNA here is from genome assembly GCA_029582155.1 of Panopea generosa. Classification (NCBI taxonomy): domain Eukaryota; kingdom Metazoa; phylum Mollusca; class Bivalvia; order Adapedonta; family Hiatellidae; genus Panopea; species Panopea generosa. Next base: position 66,939,171 of record CM055903.1, on the reverse strand, counting down.
AAAATTGGCCAAAATAATTCTGTTCTTAATATTGGCCTGTTTTTATGCCCCACGCCCCCCAAATTTTTGGAGTGCATATGGCATAGAGTAATCGCAGTGTCCGTCTGTCCTTCCGTCGGCTATTTCATTTCCGGCCTGTATCTTTGTCATGCATAGATGGATTTTGTTGATGCTTGGTACAAATGATCAACATAACATGCGACGTGTCCCGAGTAAGACCCACACCCATACCTCAAAGGTCAAGGCCACAATTTGAGTTTGTTTAACAACACTTTGAGTCTGTGAGATTGTGTGTCTGGCCTGTAACTTTGTCATGCATAGATGGATTTTAATGATACTTACTACAATTGATCAACATAACATGACAACATGTTGCAAGTAAAACCCACATCTGTATCTCAAAGGTCAAGGTCACAATTTGAGTTTGACAACACTTTGAGTCTGTGTGAGATTTCGTGTCCGGCCTGTAGCTTTGTCATGCATAGATGGATTTTTATAAATTCTTGTTATAAATGATCAACATAAGATGACGACATGTTGCACTTAATACCCAAACTCCCACTTCAAAGGTCAAGGTCACAATTTCACTTTGTTTGACAACACTTTCAATCATTTTGACATTTCTTGTCCGGTCTGTCATCTATGGATAAATTTTAAAAACACTTGGCTCAGTTGATCAACATAACATAATTAAGTGTCGCATGTAAGACCCAGAACCTTTCCTCAAAGATCAAGGTCACACTTTCAATTTGTTTGATATTGTGTGTCTGGTCTGTGACTTTGCCTTTAATTAGGCTCAATTTATCAAGATGACATGACAACGTGTCATAAGTAAGACCTAGACCCATACCTCAAAGTTCAAGGTCACACTTTTAGTATGTATGACAACACTTTGAATCTGTTTGAGATTTCAAGTCCATCCTTTAACTTTGATTTCAAAAATACTTGGCTCAATTTATCAACAATTGATCTGTAACTTTGTCTCACATTTATGGATTTTAAAACAGCTTGACACAAGTGATCAGCATGTCATGATGATGTTTCAGCAGCATTTAACTGTTGAAATACCCAGACCATTACATCAGATGTCAAGGTCAGGGTAACACAAAGATCAAGGTCATGCTTTAATGCAAAAACATGAAATTGCATGTCTCGTCTGAAACATCAGTCCATTACTCTTTATATTCATGAATACATTGATACCTATTATAACATAATTATTTGTCATTTTTCAACGACCATTTAGGGGGTATGCAGCACTTACCAGTGACATTTCTTATTTTGTTTTTTTTTTATCAAAAAAGGGGTCTTCCTTGGCCTAGTGGTCTAATGGGCTGTCTCAAAATCACATACCTCTCACAGCTCACTGGGTGTAGGTTTGAGTCCCGCTCGCTCCAAAAACACTTTATGTGAGAAAGTTGCCAGTTACCTGTGGAAGGACGGTGGTTCTACTCAGATTCATTCTGAGGTCTCCATACACCAATACAACTGGATATACCATATATAACCTGTCATGGGCTGAAAATGGTGTTAAACCCCATTCAAAAAAGAAAATATTCCAAAAATTGGCAAGTACTCAATTGAGTACAAAAAATTTTGCGCTTCCTTTCCATACCATACTGTGACAAGTGCATATGTTACATTTCAAAAATTGTAAAATATTTATGCATTAATTAATGTTTAAAATAATTGTATTTCCAGCAAATATATCATTTTCTGCATTGTTGGAGCCAATTTTTAGTTAATATGGATGAATATCAAAAATTTTATTAACAATTGCTGATGTATGTTTGTGACGATTTTTTTTTTTCACACCCCTATGAATAGTTGTTGTTGTTGTATGGTGTTTGGTGTCTCTTTCAACAATTTTTCAGTCATATCGCGATGGCGTCTACTTGAGACAGTATTCTAAGTGCTGTCACACTGGAGTATCATGCCGCAGACACATGGTATGATACCCCACCCAGTCACATTATACTGACACCAGGCCGACCAGACCTAGAACTCTCCTCTAAATGCTGAGCGTCAAGTGAGGAAGCTTCTAGTGCCATTTTTTAAAGTTTTTGGTATGACCCGGCCGGGGATTGAAACCATGACCTTCCGCATGCGAGGCAGATGCTCTACCACTAGACTACGCCGCGGTCCCTATAAACAGTTAGTTAAAAATTGTGTTCCTGAAAATCTGTTAAATAAAGTATCAGAGAAAGTTTCTGAATGGTAATGTAAACAATGACAATTAATTTGCTGATTTTTTTAACGTTTGAAATTGACCAATTAAAGCTGTTGTTGTTTTTGTTGTTTTAATGAAACATGTGTTTCTTTTTCCTAAGTAAACTAATTTTTCACAATCATGGAATGACATGATTAAATATATTTCTAATTAATCATTAATCAACATATTTAATTATCAGATCCTGTAAACATAGTAATTACCAGAGCATACAGAAAGACACATTTACACTAATTAAGGAAGAGATAATAAGATAGCTTTGAGGCAATATCCAGGATGTAATTCTTCAACCTGTATAAGTGTCACAATGTCCTATTAAACATTGTGTTTTTATAACAGATAGCGCTTTATCCCTTTTGTGTTTGTTTCAATTATGGTTTGTTTATTAATCTAGGTTTTTCTGGAGGATATTGTCATGTTTAAGAATGGTAGTAGGAAGTTTTTTAATTCTTATATAAATTTTAAGTGTCAATTTTTAGGGTAAAAGAAAGGAAGTTTTATAGAACCAAACTGTACTAGCTGTGTGGTGATGGTGTGAATGTGTTCTAGATTTCTGTTTGTGGATATTCTAGGTTTCTGTTTGTGGATATTCTAGATTTCTGTTTGTGGATATTCTAGATTTCTGTTTGTGGTGGATGTTAAAGTGTATTTCTGTGCTTGTTAGTTTCAGATCAATTTTGATAGAGATATAATTATATTTAAAAGCAGATTTAATTATAAAGTGCTGTGAAAATTTGAAAGAACGAATAAAATTTTGGTAGTATTTAAAGGATTTGGCATGGAGCATATGTGGTTCAGTGAACGTAATCTGTTTTTTTATGGTGAAATAATCAAATAATTGTAATGAAAATGACATCATTTTATATTACTGCAGCGGTGTTCTGGGGTAGAGTGTTCGCCTCGCATTCCAAGCGTTGAGGGTTTGATCCCAGCTGGGTCATAACAAAGACTTGAAAAATGGTACTAGAAGCTTCCTGGCTTTGTACTCAGCATTTAGAGGATAGTTCCAGGTCTGGTTGGCCCGGTGTCAGTATAATGTGACCGGGTGGGGTATCATAACATGTGTCTGTGCCATGATACTTCAATGGGCAGCACTTAGAATACTATCTCAAGTAAACATCGTCGCGATATATAACTGAAAACTTGTCGAAAGCGACGCTAAACACCACAACAGCATCATTTTACATTAAAAAAAGTGAAATAATTCCTTCATATGTAAAATGAAATGTTAGTATTTATTATAAATTATATTTTTGAAATAATCAGTTGATATATCATTTTAGTGAAAATATTCTTTCCAAACTAGTTTTGTATTAACGATATATTTTTTTTTAAATTGTGTGCCTTCTATAGCTGGGTATAAAATCAAACATGAAAAAAAAATAAATGTAAAAATAGAAACAAAATTGACATGTTTTGTGAGATACAGTCTTGACCTTTAATTTAAAAGTCAAATAAATTATGTTGATATACAAATGTGTCTGCCATTTATAAATTCATGCAGTTAATTTTTTGGTATACCAGTAAAACAAAATGGTGACTTATGCTTTCAAGAATTGTTTCTACTATTGATGCTTTAATATCTGCGGTCTGGGCTGCATTACATGGATGAGTGGTTGACTGTTGTAATTTTCGTGGATTAGCAATTTACATGGATAAGTGGTTGAATGTTGTGGTTCTCATTGATTAGCAATTTACATGGATAAGTGGTTGAATGTTGAAGTTCTCTTGGTTTAGCAATTTACATGGATAAGTGGTTGAATGTTGTAGTTCTCTTGGATTAGCAATTTACATGGATAAGTGGTTGAATGTTGTAGTTCTCGTGGATTAGCAATTTACATGGATAAGTGGTTGAATGTTGTAGTTCTCATTGATTAGCAATTTACATGGATAAGTGGTTGAATGTTGTAGTTCTATGGTTTAGCAATTTACATGGATAAGTGGTTGAATTCTGTAGTTCTCGTGGATTAGCATTTTAAATGGTTAAGTGGTTGAATGTTATAGTTCTCATGGTTTAGTGTGAATTGTAACTTACATGGATGAGGGGTTTAATGTTGTGGTTCTCATGGATTAGCAATTTACATGGATAAGTGGTTGAATGTTGTAGTTCTCATGGTTTAGCAATTTACATGAATAAGTGGTTGAATGTTGTAGTTTTTGTGGATTAGCAATTTACATGGTTAAGTAGTTGAATGTTATAGTTCTCATGGTTAAGTGTTTGAATTGTAACTTACATGAATGAGGGGTTTAATGTTGTGGTTCTCATGGAGTAGCAATTTACATGGATAAGTGGTTGAATGTTGTAGTTCTCATGGTTTAGTGTTTGACATGTAATTTACATGGATGACTGGTTTAATGTTGTGGTTTTCATGGATTAGCATTTGACATGGATAAGTGGTTGAATTCTGTAGTTCTCGTGGATTAGCATTTTAAATGGTTAAGTGATTGAATGTTATAGTTCTCATGGTTTAGTGTTTGAATTGTAACTTACATGGATGAGGGGTTTAATGTTGTGGTTCTCATGGATTAGCAATTTACATGGATAAGTGGTTGAATGTTGTAGTTCTCATGGTTTAGCAATTTACATGAATAAGTGGTTGAATGTTGTAGTTTTTGTGGATTAGCAATTTACATGGTTAAGTGGTAGAATGTTATAGTTCTCATGGTTAAGTGTTTGAATTGTAACTTACATGAATGAGGGATTTAATGTTGTGGTTCTCACGGAGTAGCAATTTACATGGATAAGTGGTTGAATGTTGTAGTTCTCATGGTTTAGTGTTTGACATGTATTTTACATGGATGACTGGTTTAATGTTGTGGTTTTCATGGATTAGCATTTGACATGGATAAGTGGTTGAATGTTGTAGTTCTCATGGTTTAGGAATTTACATGGATAAGTGATTGAATATTGTAGTTCTTATGGTTAAGCATTTGGCATATAATTTACATGGATGAGGCGTTAAATGTTGTGGTTCTCACGGATAAGCAATTTACATGGATAAGTGGTTGAATGTTATAGTTCTTATGGTTTAGTGTTTGAATTGTAATTTACATGGATGCGTGGTTTAATTTTGTGGTTCTCATGGATTAGCAATTTACATGGATAAGTGGTTGAATATTGTAGTACTCATGGTTTAGTGTTTGACATGTAATTTACATGGATGATTGGTTAAATGGTGTGGATCTCATGGATTAGCATTTAACATGAATAAGTGGTTTAATATTGTGGTTTTCATGGATTAGCATTTTACATGGATAAGTGGTTGAATGTTGTAGTTCTCATGGTTTAGCATTTGGCATGTAATTCACATGGGTGAGTGGTTTAATATTGTGGTTCTCATGGATTAGCAATTAACATAGATAAGTGGTTTAATATTGTAGTTCTCATGAATTAGCGTTTGACATGTAATTTACATGGATGAGTAATTTAAAGTTGTGGTTCTCATGGATTAGCAATTAACATGTAAAAGTGATTGAATGTTGTAGTTCTCATGGTTTAGCATTTGACATGTTTTTTTACATGGATGAGTGGTTTAATGTTGTGGTTCTCATGGATTAGCAATTAACATGAATAAGTGGTGAATGTTGTAGTACTCATGGATAAGTGATCAACATGTTATTTACATGGATGAGTTGTTGAATGTTTTAATTCTCATGGATTAGCAATTGACATGGATAAGTGGTTGCATGTTGTAGTTCTCAAGGATTAGCAATGAAATGTTATTTACATGGATGAGTGATTGAATGTTGTAATTTTCATTGATTAGCAATCGACAGTCTGTTTACATGGATCATTGATTGAATTTTGTAGTTCTCATGGATTAGCAATTGACATGAATAAGTGGTTGAATATTGTAATTTGAAATAATTGTCGAAAATGGGAAGCAAATACATGCAGAATTACCTAGCTTGTTTAAAAGATGAAGAGAGCAAAGTAACACCTGTAGTAAACAGGTTTGGGAAGGTATGTATCTGTGTTTATGAAACAAAACCTTAGAAAAATATTTTTACAAAGCTGTTTGAATATTTTTAGAATAGAGTTAACATTTAATGATAATAAGTAGTTTTTGAACCAACCTTGGCATACAATTACTGCCTGAATTATATCCTTTAAAAATGGCATGATTCAATGATGTCATCATTACATTATTCCCCTATGGGTCCTCGTCCTACCTATATAAAAGAAATTCTTGTCTGGAGCATATTTCCTTTTTGTGACATCTTGGATGCCATATTCAGTTTATAAGTATTTCCAGGGAAGAAAGGTGTGTCACATGACCCTTACCTTGACCTCTGACCTATATACCGGTACAATCTTATAGGGTGTGTCTCCTTTAGTGTAAGGTTTTGGATAACCATATAAGTTTATGGGTATTTCTTGGAAAGTAAGTGTGTCACATTCCAAAAATAGGTCACTGTGACTGACATCTTAACTTTTAACCTAAATACATATACCAGTAAAACCATGATGTCAGTTAACCATGATGTCAGTAAAACCATGATGTCAATAAGACCATGATGTCAGTAAAACCATGATGTCTTGGTTTAATACCAGTAAAACCATGGTATCTTGGTTTAATACCAGTAAAACCATGGTATCTTGGTTTAATACCAGTAAAACCATGATGTCTTGGTTTAATACCAGTAAAACCATGATGTCTTGGTTTAGATACCAGTAAAACCATGATGTCTTGGTTTAGATACCAGTAAAACCATGATGTCTTGGTTTAGATACCAGTAAAACCATGATGTCTTGGTTTAGATACCAGTAAAACCATGATGTCTTGGTTTAGATACCAGTAAAACCATGATGTCAGTAAACCATGATATCAGCAAAACCATGATGTCAGTAAGACCATGATGTCTTGGTTTGAATACCAGTAAAACCATGATGTCTTGGTTAAGATACCAGTAAAACCATGGTGTCTTGGTTTAAATAACCATGATGTCTTGGTTTAGATACCAGTAAAACCATGATGTCTTGGTATCTTGTCTTGGTTTAGATACCAGTAAAACCATGATGTCTTGGTTTAGATACCAGTAAAACGATGATGACTTGGTTTAGATACCAGTAAAACCATGATGTCTTGGTTTAAATACCAGTAAAACCATGATGTCTTGGTTTAGATACCGGTAAAACCATGATGTCTTGGTTTAAATAACCATGATGTCTTGATTTAGATACCAGTAAAACCATGATGTCTTGGTTTAAATAACCATGATGTCTTGGTTCAGATACCAGTAAAACCATGATGTCTTGGTTTAAATAACCATGATGTCTTGGTTCAGATACCAGTAAAACCATGATGTCTTGGTTTAAATACCAGTAGAACCATGATGTCTTGGTTTAAAGCAGCAAAACCAGTAACTGAAGATGTTTAGAATGTTTTCGACATTTTCTAGAAGTTTCATCACCTTGCATGGATTAATAACAGTTGATACCTCTCTTACACAATCATGGTTTAAATGTGTTTTAAGTGTATGTTAACTTATCAGTAATTCTTATATACGAATTAGTTGCTTAGCTGACAGAAATTATTGTAAAATTTCAAATTAAAATGTATATACACGTGCTGTTCTGTTACACTTTGGTATTACTGTAGATAGAACAATCAATGGGCCTAGATATGTGTAAAGAAATAAATGCATCTATGAACATTTTTCTTCATGTTGAAACATTGTTTTTTTTTTTATATGAAAAGCCGTTTATAGAGCACTTTAGGAAAAAATAGTGTTGCTTGGGAAAGGAACAAAAGAAACTATAAATAATCCTTGTCACGGGATTCAAATTCGGAACACCCGAGTGACAATCTGCAGATCTAATCACTACGCTATGAAAGAATATAACAAGAACAGTGGTATAAATCTAATTTTAAACTTAACTGCTTACCCATATATGTTTAATGATGCCCAGGATACATTTACGGATGATAACAGAGATATGTAACTTGACCCAAGTTTCAAGATGCATGAGTTTGTAAGTGCCCTGCAGTGCTCCATTTACCCTCTGGAATCGCATTTCTCACTGGATCTTATTAAAATTATATAATCCCACTATATCTCAAACTTGTTCTTGGACTCTCCATCTCTATATCGTATGAAAATATGTGTAAGTTGTATATAGCCCTTGAAAAAAAAAGAAGAATAATATATTATTTTGCTTTAACCTAACACCCACTTGTTTCACTCTCTCAGTTACATAAGCGCAGGTCTTTGACTGTGTTTAACTGACCAACACAGTTGTTCATATCGAATGGCTGAGAGAAGGTCAATACTTTATCAGTTGTTGCTTTTTTTGTACTAGCATAGACATTTGTTATTATTGGATCTTGACGGGGATCTTACAGTTATATAACTGTAGTATTTATTTGATAATAGGTTGTGATGCATGAATTGTCAAAACTTGCTTTTCTGTGCCAAAGGCGAGAAATTTTGCCCCCATTGGGACCCTCTGGTTGCATCTTTGAAATAAATAATTTTTATATAAATGTACGAGGACGTTAACCATAGAATGGTTGTGGAAATTTAATTATGTAACAAGTGCCGTTGACCTTCATTTCTTCATCAATATAAGTGTGATAATGTCTGCACCATTTCTAAAGATGTCCAAAGATTCATATGTACTTTAATGTGATGTAATGTTTAGGTGTTACTGATTCAAGTCTTGAATGGAGATATTTTCTGTTCTGAAAATAAGTGGTCTGTTGTATTATGCAACCACCTGTCTCCAGCGTTGTTTTTCATTCTCTTTTGTAAGGTGGTTAATAGTTCAAAGGCTCTTATACTTCTAAAAGAGTTGGTTTTGGTTATAATTTAATATGTGTTTTCTCTTCCAGTTGTTTATTTGAGCACTTAGAAAGTATGTGAATAAAAATAAATATAACATGTTATTTATAGTAATTGTGAACTGGGCTGCGTTCATCAAGATTTAACATTTTTACTTTGATTATAAATGCAAATGGTGATCATACAAATGATAAGTAAATGAAAATCGGACTTAATCGCCACTGTCCCTCCACACAAGCAAACAGCTATCAGAGGTTTTCGTTCTGTTAGCAAACATTTAAAGTGAACATGTTCCTGAGAATGCTCAGTTGTCTTCTGTTAGCAAACGTTGCCACTGTCAGATAAACACCTTTGGCAGATAGAGGGATTTCACAAAGCTTGTTTAACCCTTTACTCCAAAGATACGCGTTTTCTCGCACCAACCATAGAAGGCCTTTAAAAACAGTACAGGAAGAGTTCAGATTGCTCGTAACGAGCAATCTGAACTCTTCCTGCACTGTTTTCCAATCTGTCAGTTAATTTAAACATAATTCACACATTGCTGATACGTGGTGAATTAATGCTTTCATTTTGGAAGAGTCCAAGAAAATGCTTATTGAGCAAAGGGTTAAATATTATTAATATTGTTATTTTATCACAATACATTACATAAAAACAAATATTATGGTTAATTGCTGTCACGCTGTTTATATTTTACAAGTCTGAAATCATCTTCGTATTGATAAATAATTAATAATGAATAATTGACCTTCAAAATGAAATGTGTGTGTGTGTGTGCGGGGAGGGTGGGGCGGGGTTGTCCACCGTGATGGATAGCCATTATGCTGCATGTACTTGCAGCCTCCCAGCTGTTATTGTTGCAGGTCAGTAATTTAATATAGAACGATAGGTATCGGGGATTGGTAGGTAGTCGGCTCCCATTGTGTTACCACTAGGTGGCGCTTACGCACTGACCTGTTCCCCAGCGCATGAATTCTTGGATTTGTTGTCATTAGTACAATTTTATATTAAACTGATTGTGTAACATTATCAGGAATACCGCAATGCGTCTTTCTCCTCCAAAACAGCATTCAATCACCCTTTTAAGTAGTTTGGTGAATTCATTAATAACTGTCGTCTGTTGCATAATACCTGCCATGGTGAGCATTATTTCCGGTATGAAAACGGTTGAGGCGAAGTTAATATATTTATTTGTTAACATTTATTAATCATATCTTTATTCAAAATGTTAATCAATTCTTATGTTAAGGAAATGTGAAATAAGAGGCATTTATGAGCATATTTCTATTAAAATAGTCCATGCCATGTAACCACCCAATGCTGTAATAACTCGGTAAGTGAGGTGTCTAAACACACAGATCAATCGGAGATGGTGATGTCATCTCAGGACTTTTTTTCCTTCTTTGGCAGATGCCGCTTTATGGCATCTTCTCCTCACCGATTTTTTCTCCTATGGTTGAAAAAATCCCATCGTCAATCATTTTCCCTTTGGTTATAAAAATTTCCATTTCGTTAAAAAGCGTCCTTTTCGCAAAAAAACATGCCTATTTGCTTATTTTACGACAATGTGGGGAATGCTTTATGGTAGAAGTAAACATGTTGCAATAATATTGGAAAACTAAAAAATCAGACACAAAGTGCACACCAGGTATTGGAAACTTTTTTAAAAGACAGTTAAAAACATTGTTTAATGTGTGAAGATGCAGCTTCGACATTGTCGTGTGTGTGATGATGCAATTTAAACCAACTTCACTCTGCTCTCATGACTGACAATTTACACACACAGACACACATTTAGTTACCATGGAGGAGTACAGTAGATACTTAAGATATAATTATGAAGGTTTTCAGAAAAAAAAGAGATTTAATTTAAATGTGAGAGCACTGAATCAATGGCACTACAGAAAAGGTTAATCTCAACTGGCAGTATGTTATTAAACCACTTACCCTTCGTACTTTTGTATCTAAAACAATTCTCCAAATTCTAAAAAAAAAAACATGATTCTTTCCCCTTAAAAAAGGTGTGGGCCCCTTCCCCTTTTTCTAGAAAAAAAATCTGCATCTGGGGAAACACATTGAGTTGGCTCCTGACTTACTGGAAAAAGACTATGTTTTACAACCCACTTTATCTACATTTGCAACAGGGAAGTGATTAGTCATGCTCGCTTTAAGTTTCACAACTAATAAAGAAAAAAAAAATGGCCTCAAAACTGTTTTGTTCCATACAAACAGGTTCACCACATTATCAGTTTGTAGGTAACTAAACAATATTTAAACTTGTATTGCAGATTACTGAAAAGAAGAAAAAGAAGTTGTTCATGATAGCGCAGGAGATAGCATCGTCGGAACGGGTGTTTGTGGATGTTCTCCGTTTACTTAATGTGGTATGTATGTAAACAAACAAAATACGAAAAAACTTACTAATATTATAATATATAACCTTACACTTTCTCAGCTTCTGTGATAGACTCTGCCATCTTGTTTTTGGAACGTTCGTTTTTATTTTAACAGGTTTTCATTAGAATTTACAGACTGAGATAGAAACTATGCAAAAAACTTACAATAAAAATCAGTCATAATTGTATAATAACAAATATGCAAAATATTTTTCATTGTCATCTTCATGAATTTACAATTGTATTTTCAGAAAATTCAACATTTTCTGAATTTTTCAATCAAGTTTGGTTTCATTTGGAGTATTATGTAAAATATTATGAACAATACTTACTTTACGCTTACAACCTATTTGTATCGTTAGTTTTTTTTGTGAAATGCAACCCTGGATTGTTCGCTGGCTGGTCTGTGTCTATATTGTTAAAAAATGGTATCAACAGCCGAGTTCCAGGCTAAAGGTTAAAGGGCAACATGGCAGTGTTAAATACCGGGAGATTATTTGCTCATGTTCACACATTGATTCATGTTCAATTGCTTGATTGAATATTTAGCGTAATGCCATCGAGGGCTTACAGACACTCGGATAACCTAACCACTGTTTCCTGGTATCCTGGAAGGTTAACCAGTACTCAAGCACACCCCATCTCTGCAAGTATACACTGTAAACTTGCTGTAGGGGGAGAGCCGAATCTAAATTGGAAGAACTTGCGGCCTTTTGATATTTGAAATAAAATATTTTAAAGTATCTCCACAAGTAAATGATAACATTCCCACTTGAATCAGTGGTGAGAGACGAATGAGAATGAAATGCAATGTCATATATCAATTATTATGGAGACAGTAGCTGGGCCGGGATTTGAACTCATGACCCCAGAATTGAACATGTAACATATGAAGATAATATTAAACTATCTGAAACTTTATATTTAAAACATTATTAATGCATTTTGGTCGCACTGTGCTCGTCGTCTGTCGTAATATCAACACTACTGTCATACATACCCATGCTTCTTTCAGGGGTTATTTGTCTGTACAGAATGCAATTGTGGGGCGAGGACTGTATTGTGGGGTTAAAACCCAACAGTACTAGCTTCTGCACAGAATGCCATCATGGGTTAATTCTTTTCTCTTTTTTCAATGTTTTAATGCCTTTTCTTTATTTTATTTAACAGATTTTCATTGTGTTTATAGTGTCATTAGGGTTAGATCTCCAGATTTTCATTGTGTTTATAGTGTCGTTAGGGTTAGATCTCCAGATTTTCATTGTGTTTATAGTGTTGTTAGGGTTAGATCTTCAGATTTTCATTGTGTTTATAGTGACGTTAGGGTTAGATCTTAAGATTTTCAAGGGTTAGGTAGCAATCTTTTTTTTATAAAAAAAGAGAGAGATTTTTTTTAAAGTTTTAAATCAACCCCATAATAAACCTGTAGTAAATCATCTGTCTGTTATTTTTATGTTGTATACACACTAGCACCCACATTTTTCATTGGATCTTCACCAAACTTGTACAGGAGTTGTTCAAATTTGATACCTTGGACATGTTTTTGAACTGACCAAATTGAATCATTAATGTTAGAGTTATGGCCTTTGGATCATTTAAATTTGACTTTTTACATTATGTGCACTCTATGGCATCCACAGTATCTATATATCTCACCTTACCATCTAAAAATGTCTTTGATATTGCCTTTGCATCTAATATATTGTCTTTTTTTGGCATTGTCTCCTGTGCCACAGGAGAGCGATATAGGGTCAGTGAGGCCCACTTGGAATTGTTCATTTAATTATCATAGAGAATGATAATTGTTTTTTTATTAATGTATAGGATTTCCGGAAGCATATTTCTAATGCGACAGAACATGCAGGAAGACCAGTGATACCGTGTGATACGTTAAACAGAATCTTAGACTATCTACCTCAACTGCAGAATTTTAACGAAGATTTGTTGAAGGATTTGGATGAGAGAATCAGCAAATGGTGAGAGTTATGTCCCTTGTGTCAAACTTTTTCCCCGCTGTCCTCATATTAAGGTCATTCAGGGGTCGCGTGTAATCATGAATATTAGATTAAAACTGAAGCAGCCAGTGAAATTCATCATACAAAATTCGCATTTCTGTATGTCCATGCATGACCTAACTATTGTTTACAGGTAAACAGACAAGCAAATTACGACTGTTGGAATGATTGAAGGGGAGTAGGTTTAATAATGTTACATAAAGTTGTTGTAAAATACTGATTGTAAGCTTACTTTTTTTTTCGTACTGTTTGTTTTACTGGCGTTTAATGATGCTATATCTATTTGCAGCCAGTAGTTTCACACAAAGATTTACAATGTTTCTTTGATTAAATAAAAAATAAAAAATAAAAAGATTGATGATAAAAGCCATAAAAACAAATATATTTCAAGTAAGGAAAATATATCACCATCTATATTTAATTAAATGTTTTTTATCTGAATGCATGTTGGCGATTAATTTAATTGATGTGCCTTTATATAAAAAGTGGGACAAGTATGGCTAGGTTCAGAAGTTGATATGCTTAAAAAAAAAGATATTGCCGGGCCTGATTAGCTCAGTCTGTAACACGTCTTACTATCAATCAAGGCATCGTGAGTTCAGATCCCCGCCCGACAACAGGCTCCATGATGATTGATATATGACATTGTGTCTCATTATCAATCATCTCTCACCTCTGATTCAAGTGTGAAAGTTATCAGTTACTTGCTGAGATGGGATGGGCTTGAATACTGGTTAACCTTTCAGGATCCCAGGAAACAGTGGTTAGGTTAATTGATCATCTGTTAGCCCTTGATGACATCAATCAATCAATCAAAAAATGTTTGTATAACCTTGGTTTGTTAATATGAGATTAGTGTAAAACCATAATATTATGTTTTAAAGGGAATATATCGGGGTGGGGTGGGGGATGGGGTGCTATACATGTACATACATGTATATGCATTAAAAATAAAGAAAATAAAAGTGGATAAAAAGCATCTCATTATCGTTAATAAATTATTCCAAATGGTTTTTGTGTGTCAAATCCACCAAAATGTGACAAAATTTTAATTGGAGTGTTAGACTTGAAACAAAATCCCCATTCTAAAAATAGACAGCACTTAAATACTGTATAATGGATCAATTTGTAATCAGAATGAAATAATGTGACTCATTCAATACGTCACAAGTTATGTTGCAATTTTTAAGTCTAACCTATGCGGGTGACCCAAGTTCGGAGATCCCTTTTCAGTATATCATTTTGGCATGTTTAAATAGATATTGTATTGTATTTATAATTATTATGCAACTAATAATTTCATTTCAACAGGGATGGACAGCAGGGTGTGGCAGATATATTTGTTAAAAAGGGTCCGTTCCTCAAGTTGTATTCGTCATATATACGAGACTTTGAAACAATGACTTCAACTCTAGACGATGCCGTGAAAAAGTACCCAGCCTTCCAAACAGCCTGCAAGGAGTTTGAGGTAGTTCAGTTTGACATCATGATTACGTTAGCTTTATTTAATTTATTTTTCTATTGATGGGGTTAAATACTTTTTTTCAGCTCATGACAGGTTATAAATGGCATCCTGTTTTTATTGGTTATTTTTTTTTTTTTAATGGGGTTTAACGCCATTTTAAACACATTACAGGTTATATATGGCAGATCCAGTTTTATTTGTGGAGGAAGATTTCAGAATTTATCTTGAGTAGAACCACTGTCCTTCCACAAGTAACTGGCAATCTTTCTCACATAAAGTTTTTTGAGTGAGTGGGACTCGAACCTACAACCTTAGCGTTGAGAGGTAAGTGAGCTTGAGATGGTTCCTTAGATCAGTCTGCCACGGTGAACCTTTTATTGATAAAAGGAGGATCTCACCGAGTCAGAAAGGTGAATCTGAGTGGAGACCTAAGCTCTATACTACCATATTACAAGTATTAATGCAAAACTAGTCTCATAACGTTTATAACTAAGCTGTGATTAAATTAAAAACGTCAGGGGTAATAAGAGGTTAGAGTTCTTGTGAAGACTACCTCAATGAACTGGCCTTGGAGGTTTGCAGCTTTTTAAAAGCAACAAAATCAAAATGCTTTAAAGTAGCCAACTTGCCAAGTTTGTATTATCCAGACTTTTCATAAAATAATGGGCAGGGCCTGATTAACTCAGTCGATAGTGCAGCTGATTATCAAGCCAAGTGTTGTGAGTCTGAATCCCAGTCTGGCGACAGTCTTCATGATGATTGATATACAACATTGTGTCTCATTATCATTCGTCTCTCACTGCTGATTCAACTTGGGAAGATGGCTGTGCTCGAGCACTGATTAACTTTTCAGAATCCGAGGAAACAGTGGTCAGTAAGCCTTAGATGGTATAAAAATGAAGATAGCTATTAATGAAGCTGACTTCAGGTATCACTATTGGAATTAAATGTATAATATCATACTTGCATTATTTAATGAATAATTGAAAAAAGCAACTGAGTTCAATGTCTCATTTAATTATAAATAAGTATTTAATTTTAGAATAATAAAGACCATTACTGTATTACCGCAGACACTATAGCTGTAATAATAGAGCCAGGGCAATAAAAATATAGGTATATGGGTGATACAGAAGTTTGGTCCAAGATTTCGGTTTAAATTTATATTAAAAAGGAGGTAAAAGGTCGGGTTCAAGTCAGCGTTGTCCATCCCTGTAGATTTAATCTGCGACTTCTATTATCATTATGTAATGTTCTTATTTCACAGATGAGTTCACGATGTTCCAGTCTGGCTCTCAAGCACTACATGCTGAAACCAATACAGCGAATACCGCAGTACAAACTTCTACTACAAGGTAACCAGTCTGTACACTACATTTTGCAGTAGCCAAGCATGGTCTGACTATCAGTCTAAGTCGTGACTTTGAATCCCCGCCTGGGCACAGTCTCCATGATGATTGATTTACATCATTGTGTCTAATTTTCATTCACCACTCACAGCTGGTTCAAGTGGGCAAAATATCAGTTAATTGCAGAGATGGGCGTGTTTGAGTACTGGTTAACCTTTCAACATCCTACGAAATAGCGGTTAGGTTAACTGATGGTCTGTCAGCCTTTGATGGCATAAAACTGACGCTAAATATTCAAACAACAAACAAGCATTTTGTTGTTCAAATCTCAACTACAAGGTAACCTGTCTATACACTAGTTCACCATCTCCAACATGTTACAGGTTATATAAGTATGTGACGTTCAGTCTATTATAATGGAGGAAAACCTCAGAATAAATCTCATTCATTTGCAAGTTAAATACAAACTCTCTTGCATAAAAACTTGTCTCAAACCCACAACCTCTGTGGTGATAGCGCCTTAAACTGCTTGGCCACTTTTGATATTGCACATTAATGTTTTTGGATAAGGTTGGGTCCATGTTTTACAACTGTGTTTTGCCACTTTGTTGTGGACAGCCCTTTCCTAATAGAACATAAGTAAGAAATGGGCTTTATTTCTTAATAGTGTGCTACATGAAGAACACAAATTTAAAAACTGTTTTTTTTTCCCACAAAATTTTGGGAGAGTGCAATGTTCCATTGGTCTGTATTAACACTTTTTCAGTGGTGCCTAATTTTAAGACCATTAAGACTCCCCACCCACCACACACATTTGGGTGAAATACAAAATGTTTAAAATTGAAATACAAACATTTTATTCTGAAATAAGGGTTGTGTGTGGCCGAAAGTTCTAAAGCTTTGTCTTCCTCCACAAAAATTACTTTAGCTATAACCTGAATGTGTTGA
This sequence comes from Panopea generosa, assembly GCA_029582155.1. Lineage (NCBI taxonomy): Eukaryota > Metazoa > Mollusca > Bivalvia > Adapedonta > Hiatellidae > Panopea > Panopea generosa. The sequence continues at coordinate 66,921,982 of CM055903.1, read as the reverse complement.
AAATGGCGTTGAGCCCCATTCATTAAAAATGTTCTGAAATATTTCTCTTTTTATTTAGCCTACAAGGGAATGATTCTTGATTGTATTCACCATTTTGAAAGATTTCTATCCCTGTAATTATTTGTATGTGTCTCTGACATTTGTGAAAGTGCTATAAATTATTGCTTTGTTACAAACACTAATAAAATATTGAAATTGAAACCTATAACTTTGTATCAAGAATATTTCAGAAAATATATTTTTAGTTTTAAATTATATTATTATAGCGGCAAAGACCGCTTTTTTATTTTGTTAGACAGCAGTCTCATCATGATGTATGAAAAGCTCACCCAAACAATTCTGCTTTTGAAAGATAATTGTGATTTTGTTAACAATAAAGTCTGCTGCAGAACCATGCAATTTGACAATTATTGTGTCTGATTTTGTAATTGCAAAATATTTTTAACAATTAAAATTGCAGATTACACAAAACATCTACCGCCAGATTCCCCCGAGTTAAAGGACATGCACAGTAAGCAGTTTCTTTATTCATGTTTTATCTTTCTCATTTTCATTGAAGCAATTTAATATTAAAATGATTATTGACAGTCTGAGAGAATGCCGCAATATTCTGAATGGCGCAGTTTGGAGACTCGCCCGTATATGTAAAATAATTGGATTCTTTTATGATTTTTCACATTTAATGTATTTTAACATAAAATTTGGAATTGAAACAATGTTACTGTATAAAACCCCGTCTTTCAAAATGTAATGGCCAGGGGCGTATATTAGGCACTACATTATCTCTGCTATACCCCTCATTCAATGTGAAATTCGGTTATTGAGGTAAACTTTTAACCATTCTCCACTCAAGTATTTATTGTTTGCTGGTCGGTTTAAAGTAATAGAGGATAAATAAAAAACCCAGTGAATTTTAGATATTTAATTAATTACCATTGGTTGTTTAGAAAAAAAAAATGTTTTTTTAATGTTTGAAAGATTTTTAATTTTTGCCTGTATACCTATTTATGATTTAACAGCTGGAATGTATTTTTTTATTTGAACACTCTTGTGCCTTAAAGGGAGCCTATCAGGATAAACACGCTTTAAATGTCTTTAAAAAGTAGAATATTAAAATGGATTAAAAGCATCTCAATATCATTTATAAATAAAATTCGAATGGTTTCATATGCGAAATCCACCAAAACGTGACAAAATCGATATTTGAATTGGAGTGGTAAACTTGAAACGAAATCCCCATTCTAAAAATAGACGAAATTTGCATCGTCACTCAACGCTTTCTTTATAATTTGTACCTTATGTAAACTTGTATAACGATTCAAACTGAAATGAAAATGAAATCATGCAACTCATTTAATACGTTGCAAAAATATGTTGCAATTTTGAGCGGGAAATCTATTTTAGTCTCACCTATGTGCGTAGCCCAAGTTAGGAGATCCCTTTACAATATATTATTTTGGCATGTTTAAATAGATACCGCTTTGGCAATATGGGGTCAGTGAGTATATATAGACATGATACATTGGAAAATAATGTTTTTAGTCAATTTCAAAAGTTTAAAATATATCTTTCCTCTGCAGCTGCCCTGGCCATAGTGAGCGAGGTGGCTCACCATGCAAATGAGAGTATGAGACATGAGGTATGTAGTTTATATGAGGTGTGTAGTCTATATGAAGAATGTAGTTTATATGAGATATGTAGTCTATATGAGGCATATAGTTTGTATGGGATGTGTTGTTCATGATTATGAGGTATGTAGTTTATGAGATTTTTGGTTATATTAGGTATTTAATTTATAAGAGATGTGTGGTTTTTATGAGAATAATCTAAAATGTTAGACAAAACTTATGTAAATCATGATGATAGACTGTGATATTGAAAATGTTCCAAAATAATATAATAATGTTTAATTGAAATAATATTGTGCAGGTAAGTTGAGATGTCTTGTGATTGTGTAAACAAGTTTAACTGTAAATTGTATATCATTGTGGTGTATACATTGTGTATACTGTATAATTGTGGTGTACAGAATGTGCTAATTGTATAATTTTGGTGTACAGAACGTGTTAATTGTATAAAAGAGGTGCATAGACTGTACTAATTGTATAATTTTAGTGTACAGAATGTGTTAATTGTATAAAAGTGGTATACAGAATGTACTTATTGTGTAGTTTTGGTGTACAGAATGTGTTTATTGTATAATCGTGGTGTACAGAATGTGCTAATTGTATAATTTTGGGGTACAGAATGTGTTAATTGTATACTCTTGGTGTACAGAATGTACTCATTGTATAATTTTGGTTTACAGAATGTGTGAATTGTATAAAAGTGGTGTACATAATGTACTAATTGTATAATATTGGTATACTGAATGTGTTAATTGTATAATAGTGTTGAACATAATGTAATAATTGTATAATTTTGGTGTACAGAATGTGTTAATTGTATATTTATGGTGTACAGAAAGTGTTAATGTATAATCTTTGTGTACAGTCTGTGTTAATTATATAATTTTAGTGTACATAACATAAGCTTGACTATATATATATTATTTAAGTGAAAGATTTGGTTGACAAACTATAACTGGTGTACAGAATGTCTTTAGTTTGGTGTACAGAATGTTTAAACATTTGGTGTAAAAAATGTGTTAAGTTTGGTGTACAGAATGTGTAACATTTTGGTGTACAGGATGTGTAAATCATATGTTAACTATATAAATTAGTTAAGTAAAAGAGGGTGTGAGCTAAGTATAGTTGTGGCATACAAACTGTGTAAACTTTGGTGTACAGAATGTGTTAATGTTGGTGTACAGGATGTGTTAATGTTGGTGTACAGGATGTGTTAATGTTGGTGTACAGGCTGTATTAATGTTGGTGTACAGGCTGTATTAATGTTAGTGTACAGAATGTGTTAATGTTGGTGTACAGAATGTGTTAATGTTAGTGTACAGAATGTGTAAATGTTGGTGTACATAATGTGTTAATGTTGGTGTACAGTCTGTGTAAACTCTGGTGTACAGAGTGTGTTAATGTTGGTGTACAGAATGTGTTAATGTTGGTGTACAGATTGTGTAAACATTGTTGTACAGAATGTGTTAATGTTGGTGTACAGACTGTGTTAATGTTAGTGTACAGAATATGTTAATGTTGGTGTACATACTGTGTAAACTTTGGTGTACAGAATGTGTTAATGATGGTGTACAGAATGTGTAAATTATAATTATGTTAACTATATAAATCAATTAGGTTAGAGTTTTTTTAAACAAAATATAATTGTGGTGTACAGAATGTTAACTGTATAATGTTGGTGTACAGAACATATGAACTGTATAATGTTGGTGTACAGAACATATGAACTGTATAGTGTTGGTGTCCAGAATGTGTAAACTGTATATTGTTGGTGTACATAGCATATGAACTGTATAATGTTGGTGTCCAGAATGTGTAAACTGTATACTGTTGGTGTACAGAACATATGAACTGTAAAATGTTGGTGTACAAAATGTGTAAAATATATACTGTTTGTGTACAGAACATATGAAGTGTATAATGTTGGTGTACAGAACATATGAACTATATACTGTTGGTGTACAGAACATATGAGCTGTATATTGTTGGTGTTCAGAACATATGAACTGTATGATGTTGGTGTATAGAATGTGTAAACTGTATACTGTTGGTGTACAGAACATATGACTTGTATACTGTTGGTGTACAGAACATATGAACTGTATAATGTTGGTGTACAGAACATATACACTGTATAATGTTGGTGTACAGAACATGTGAACTGTATAATGTTGGTGTACACTGTACAGAACATATGAACCGTATAATGTTGGTGTACAGAACATAATTTTTTTATGAACTGTGTAATGTTGGTGTACAGAACATATGAACTGTATAATGTTGGTGTACAGAACATATGAACTGTATAATGTTGGTGTACAGAACATAATTATTTTATGAACTGTATAATGTTGGTGTACAGAACATATGAACTGTATAATGTTGGTGTACAGAGCATATGAACTGTATAATGTTGGTGTACAGAACGCATGAACTGTATATATTATTTAAGTGAAAAATTGTTTAAATAATAATATTATTGTGGTGAATAGAATGTGTAAACTAAATATAATTTGTCAATTCTTTACTCTTTTTCTTTGACACAGGATTATGTCCAAAAGATGTTAGAAATCCAGCGGTCACTAATAGGTCAGTTTGAGGTCATCAAACCTGGCAGAGTAAGTTTATGTAGTAAAACGTGTAACCAGATAATGATGATTACAATGATCTTTTTCAGCTTCATCTTTCAGTCAAGGTGGAAAATAACTTTTTATGGTTTTATGTACATAAGTCAATTTCATTTCATTATGACTCTGATCTTACTTGGGCAGTTTTTATCTCGTGGTGTAATGAAACCGATGCATGATGTAAATTAGTTTGAAAGCTGAAAGTTATGTGATTGTCTGGGTTACGTGTGAGATGGAATTTGCAAAGATGTATAAACTTTGTAGAATGACACTTTCACCAGTTTGTTTGTGACAATTAACTCTTTAAACTTGCTGTTCACATTTATAATTTTTTTATTTATTTATATTTGAATGGGGTTTAAAACAATTTTTCACGCATTTCTTGTTATATGAATCTGAGTGGAGCTTGGCTTTCCTGCTAGTAACTGGCAAACTTTCTCACATAAAGATTTTGGAGGGAGCACAACTTGAACCTATGATTTTAGCGGTAAGAGGTGAGTGAACTTGAGATGGCCCCTTAGTCCAATCTACCACCGAGGACACTTCATATTTATGAAACCATTTTCAAACAAGGCTGATGCAGATGAGCCAGTCCTCATTTCACAGTCGTAAACTTGATTTGCAATATTTGTCTCTCAGGCAGCCTTTCTCATTACCACATCTTCTTTTTTTTTATTTTAATTTTATGGTAATAGATGAAAGTTTCAGTGAAGTTTAACACGATTCCCAACACATTGCAGGTTATGTTACCCATACAGACTTCCTGGGGCCCATTTCACAAACCTTCGTATGTCTTAAGATTTTCGTACAAATTGTGACACCTAGGAACATGTCATTGGTGCAGTATTTTTGGACATTTTATAAAGAGTATTATTTACAAGACTTATGAAGCTTCGTAAATTGATGTAAACGAAACACTAAATGAATTTTTAAACCTTTTTTTCTTAACTTTAAATTTTACCTAAAGAAGTTTGTAAACTTGCAAACGTCAGTGAAACGAGTAACGAGTCCCTGTTCTTTTGCAAGTAAAAACTTTCTTAAATTAAGGTTTTGCACCAAGCTGGGCTCACACCTACAGTATTTTTAAAAAGTAAATGGTTTAACCCTTTACTCCATAGATACGCGTTTTCCCGCACCAATCACAAAAGGCCTTTGAAAACAGTGCAGGAAGAGTTTAGATTGCTCGTAACGAGCAATCTGAACACTGTCTGCACTGTTTTCCACTCTGACAGTTAATATAAACATAATTCATCCATTGCTGATACGTGGTGAATTAATGCTTTCAATATTAAAGGTGTTCAAAGGCATCTATATGAAGTAAAGGGTTAAAGATGGCGTTCTGGATTACTTGGCCACATGGGACCCACCAAATTATATACATAAACATATTAATCAGATACTTCTTGTAGGAAGTTTTTGATCTTTACTGACGTTCGTCGTTTCAGGTCTTTCTAAAAGAAGGAGAACTGATGAAGTTGTCACGGAAGGAGATGCAGCCCCGTTTCTTCTTCTTGGTAGGTAGACAAAGTGAAGTAAATAGACCGATTCCAGGGGTCAGTCTCACGGAGAAATGGCGGGAAATTGTTATTTCTAAAACAGGAACTTTTACCTTCATTCTTTAAGAGTTAACACCTTGTTACACGGAATTGAAACTATCTCAGAGGAAGATAAATTAATATTTTTTTTATTTGACAATTTCCAAACTAATATTATAGACTCCTAAGCGTTTTGATAAAAAGTCTTATTAAGTTTCAGTATTTAGCCTAAAGTGGAGCCCTTCATTCAAGGTTGGGGTTGGATGCATATATTTTGACAATGCCCCCCATATCATTTTCCTCCTACAGTAAAACCCTCTAATAAGACCACCTTTGGGACCAGGCAAAAGTGGTCTTAATAGTAGGGCGGTCTTATTATCAAGGTCCAGAGTCATTGGCAAAAGTTGCAGGCCTTTGTAGCCATAATAATAAATGGATGTATAGTATATTGTGCATATGTGTGGATATACTGTTATACCAATGATAATAATAATAAAAAATAAATCCTTTCTTTCTAATTATGGATTTGTTAATGTTTTTAGGATATAATTAAAATAAATATGTTGTATGGTTTATCTTTTATTTACATACATAATATAATAACAAGTAAAGACAACACAAAAAATATTTTAACATTATGCTTGAGTAGATATAGTCCTTCTCGTGGGGTCCTTAGTAGGGTCGTTTCCTTTCACTTATGGCATTCTATCCTTATCAATGAACATATTTGAACATTCATTTCATCATTGTCAGAACCCTGAAAACAAAAAAGAAAACAGTAAAATGTCACGAAAATATAAAAATTGTAACAACAGTTTCGTTCTTAAAAATCATATAAAATTGCTATTATTACCAGTAATAAGAGTATCATTTTCTTTAAAAGTGAATTCATTGTATTTTTGTTTCTCCGTTTTTACAGACGCGTTTTATTTTTACAGTAAAATTTAGAAATGCGATTCACCGCATCATGAAAGACCATCGATATCACTCAAATAACCAAAAAGCAATTAAAAGATGCAAACTTACTGGTTTTTCATTCTTCATGGCCACCTATCGACCACAAAGTTGTTTTTACAACACTCTCTCCGGTGTCCTTGATGGCTTTGTTTACCTGAAAACGTCACATCTTTAACCACAACCACAAATCGGCTTGTTGATTATGTCGTTAATTTTTCCTCGAGGTGTCTTTGGTCACACACGTAATTTAGGGTGTGAAAATAGAACAAAGACCGTGTTTGGGACAGATTTGCTGGTCGTAATACCGGATAAGCGGGTTGCCCGTATTATCGGAGTTAACAACCATTGAATAAAGAAGGAAAAAATCTGTCCCTAAAATAAATGCCGTAATAGCGGGATGGTCTTAATATCGGGGTGGTTGGTAGTGTTTTACTGTATATGAAAATATGTTTTATTGCCATCATTATTTTTATATGTAAATAATTTGTTTATGGGAATCCCTCATTTTAATATTGGGTAACTGGTGGCCCAACCCTTTTGCTATTTCATGTATACAAAAATGCAATAAAATATGTTTAAAGTAAAGTAGGATTTTTTTTATAGAATTCCATAAATGTTCGGTAAAAAGTTATAATGTGACTGAAAAATAAGGTAAAATTACTAACTAGGTGAAAGATCTATAGTTTTCTGTTTATGGCTCTATTAGGGTGTGTGTTTTTTTTTATTCATTCATGAGAATACTTTTGACTAACTAGGTGAAAGATCTATAGTTTTCTGTTTATGGCTCTATTAGGGCGTGTTTTAATTTTTAATCATTCATGAGAATACTGTGACATTAATTGGTAAAATCCAGACTATTGGGAAAAAACAGAGTGGGTGTATTTAAATCAAAACTGCCTTTTTATTTAGAACACACAATATGTTTCAGAACAGTATATTTTGATCGCAGTTTTTTTTTTTTTTCTTGATGAATTTTATTGTCATTAAATTTTATGTCTTACAGTTCAATGACGTATTGTTGTACACTACTCCTGTTGCTACCGGTTACAGATTAAATAATGTTTTACCGTTGGCAGGAATGAAGGTATGTTTTTATTTTTTTAAAAATGTGCAAATCAAAAATGGCATGTCATTGTGTTATAATGTCTACTGTACTTTTCCTGTAGTATGTAGGTTAATTCCATTGTTGTCTGTTAAACAGGGCATTCAGCTATCTTGTCAAATACTTTGTTGACATACATGTCATCTCCATTGTCTATAATTTCACAGAAATGTCAACAGCAGAATCAAGATATCACTGATTTATACCACAAACGTCAAATACTTTACTGGCGTACATGTCAACAGCAATGTCAACCATTCTACAAAAATGTCAACAGCAAAGATTTCACAGAAATATAAAATCAGAGTCATTTCACAACAATGTCATGTATTTCACAGAAATGTCCACAGTAATGTCAAAAGTGTCATTGATTTATACCACAAACGTCAATACTTAATGGGCATACCTGTCAACAGCAGTGTCAACCATTCTACAGAAATGTCAACAATAAAGATTTCACAGAAATATAAAAAACAAAGTCATTTCACAACAATGTCGACAGCCATGTATTTCACAGTAATGTCAAGTGTGTCATTGATTATACCACAATTATCAAATACTTTATTGGCATACATGTCAACAGCAATTTCAATTGTTCTACACAAATGTCAACACCAAAGATTTTACAGAAATATAAAATCGAAGTCATTTCACAACATTGCACAACAATGTCAGTAATTTAACAGAAATATTCAAAAGCAGTGTCGAGTATTTCACAGAAATGTGAACAGCAAGGTCATTTCACAACAATGTTGTGTATTTCACTGAAATGTCCAAAAGCAGTGTTGAGTACTTCACAGAAATGTTGAGGTCATTGGTTCAAGCCCAGCTTGGTCCAAAAAACTTTATATGAAAAAAATTGCCAGTTATTTGTAGAAGGACCATGGTTCTACTCAGATTAATTCTAAGGTATTTCTCCGCCAATAAATTGTGTTAAATCCAATTAAAAAAATATTGAAGAAAAAAGAGTTATTGATGTGAAGAAAGTTATTACCACATGTCTATTTCAGGTTTCTGTGTCATCACAAGATGAATACAAAACAGAGTTCAGTGTCATATCAGTTCAGCGATCGTTCACATTAAATGGCGGAACAGTTGAGGAGAGAGAGGACTGGGTCACCGCCCTAAATGCTGCAATAGAGGAAAACGCTCTGAAGAGGAACACGTTTGAAGCTGTGCGAGTCGGGAACCAGGTGAGATTGAGAAGATGATGAACTTTTTTTCACTGAACAGTCAAACCTGTCTAAGAGAAGGAGCAAATGTGGCCTTTTAAGACAGGATGTTGCTTAATACAGGTGAATTTGCACTGAAAGCATAAAAATGGGATATAGCAAATGTGACTGCTTAAGACATGTGGCTGCTTAATAGAGGTGACCACTTACACAGGTTTGACTGTATGTAGATTTCATACAATTGTGTTGGTATACTGAGTTTGTGATTGTTCATTATATGCATGGTTATATATAAAAACAGACTCAATGTATTGATAAACCTTTTATAAATGACTGCTTGTGTGGCTATAAGTGAATAATGAAATGCATAAAACATATCCTTTCTCTTAAATAATACTCCATGAATGAGTTATAATTAATGTCTCTCTTGTATCAGATGAACATCTCCAGATAACAGCAGCCATTTTGTTTCACATCCTGTTTGTACTTCCTGAAACATTTTGGGCGGTAGCGTATTTTACAGAGTATTGGTCGCTTATGTCAGAGGGTGCAGGTTCAATCCCCAGCTAAACTCAGTACTTCTCAAAAAACAACACTCAGTACTGGTTTTACCCAGGAAGCAAACTCTATAGCAATTAATATAAACTCTGAGCTTTTTTTGCCATTGAGCTAAATCAAATAAATTTAAACTAAACATTTGGTTTATACATGTTTGAGATAAAGAAATACTTCATTTATCTTGTTTATCATTCATGGGCATTAAGATGAGATTAAGTGATTCTTGTATACCTGATTTATTTTTTACTGGGGCAAGTAGGTTAGATATTTTTATCCCACCCTAGGGCCGAGATAAAATTCTCGCACTATGGTGTTGGTGTCATTTATGAGGTAACGTATAAAATATATGATGTAAATCATATGATTTAACATCTTAAAAGCGACAGTTGTAAAAAAAAATTAATGATATCAAACTAAGTTAAAATATATTTAATATGTTTGGTATGCAAGAAAAAGAATCATTCATGGCTTTTTTGGTTCAGATAGAAAATTCCATCTATGGTAAGCAATATTTATAGTTTTAGAAAATGCATATACAGTCAAACCTGTCTTAAGCAGCCAGTTAAAGGAGGAGCAAAAATGACCTTTTAAGACAGGGTGTGCTGAATGCAGGTGAATTTGCTCTAAAATCAAAGAAATGAGAAATGGAAAATAGGACTGCTTAAGACAAGTGACTTCTCAATAGAGGTGGCCACTTACACAGGTTTGGCTGTAGAAGTTTTTCATTAATGATTTTGTCAGTAATTATGATCATATTGACACAATCATTTTTCAAATCCCTGAGAAAATACCTGAGAAAATGCTGTTCCAGCGAGTTTATTGGCTGTCATCAGACCAAGGCTTTGCCAATGTTCTCTGCTGTCATCAGACTGAAGCTTTGCCAGGGTTCCTGGCTGTCATCAGACCAAGGCTTTGCAAAGGTTCTCAGCTGTCATCAGACCAAGGCTTTGCCAAGGTTCTCAGCTGTCATCAAACCAAGGCTTTACCAATGTTCCTGACTGTCATCAGACCAAGACTTTACCAAGGTTCTCAGCTGTCATCAGACCAATGCTTTGCCCAGGTTCCTGGCTGTCATCAGACCAAAGCTTTGCCAAGGTTCTTGGCTGTCATCAGACCAAACCTCCCAGCTGTCATCAGACCAAAGCTTTGCCAAGGCTCCAGGCTGTCATCAGACCAAAGCTTTGCTAAGGTTCCTGGCTGTCATTAGACCAAAACTTTGTCAAGGTTCCCGGCTGCCATCAGACCAAAGCTTTGCCAAGGTTCCCAACTGTCATCAGACCAAAGCTTTGCCAAGGCTCCTGGCTGTCATCAGACCAAAGCTTTGCCAAGGATCCCGGCTGTCATCAGACCAAAGCTTTGCCAAGGTTCCCAGCTGTCATCAGACCAATGCTTTCCATAGGTTCCTGGCTGTCATCAGACCAAGGTTCCTGGCTGTCTTCAGACAGAGGCTTAACCAATGTTCCTAGCTGTCATCAGACCAAGGCATTACCAAGGTTCCTGGCTGTCTTCAGACCAATGCATTGCCAAGGTTCCTGGCTGTCACTAGACCGAGGCTTAACCAGTGTTCCTGGCTGTCATCAGACCAAGCTTTACCAAGGTTCTCAGCTGTCATCAGACTGAGGCTTTGCCAATGTTCTGGCTGTTATCAGACCAGGGCTTTACCAATGTTCCTGGCTGTCTTCAGACAGAGGCTTAACCAAGGTTCTCAGCTGTCATCAGACTGAGGCTTTGCCAAGGTTCCTGGCTGTTTTCAGACCAAGGCTTTGCCAAGGTTCTTGGCTGTCATCAGACCAAAGCTTTGCCAAGGTTCCTGGCTGTCATCAGACCAAGGCTTTACCATATTTCCGGGCTGTCATCAGACCAAAGCTTTGCCAAGGTTCAAGGTTGTCATCAGACCACTGCTTTGCCAAGGTTTCTGGCTGTCATCAAACCAAGGCTTTACCAAGGTTCCCAGCAAGGCTTTACCAAGGTTCCCAGCTGTCATCAGACTAAGGCATTACCAAAGTTCCAAGCTGTCAACAGACCAAGGTTTCTGGCTGTCATTTGACTAAGGTTTTGCCAAGGTTCTGGCTGTAGTCAGACTGAGGCTTTGCCAAAGTTCCTGACTGTCATCAGACCAAGGTTTTACCAAGGTTACCTGCTGTCTTCAGACCAAGGTTACTGGCTGTCATCAGACCAAAGCTTTGCCAAGGTTCCTGGCTGTCATCAGACCAAGAATTTTCCAGGGTTCCTGGCTGTCAGCAGACCAAGGCATTACCAAGGTTCCTAGCTGTCAACAGACCAAGGTTTCTGTTTGTCATTAGACCAAGTCTTTGCCGAGGTCCTGACTGTCGTCAGACTGAGGCTTTGCAAAAGTTCCTGGCTGTCATCAAACCAAGGTTTTATTAGGATTTCGGGCTGTCTTCAGACCAAGGCTTTGCCAGAATCCTGGCTGTCATCAGACCGAGGCTTGACCAATGTTCTTGGCTGTCATCAGACTGAGGTTTTACCAAGGTTTCTGGCTGTCATCAGACCAAGGCTTTACCAAGGTTCTCGGCTGTCATCAGACCAAGGCTTTGCCAATGTTCTGGCTGTTATCAGACCAGGGCTTTACCAATGTTCCTGGCTGTCTTCAGACATAGGCTTAACCAATGTTCCTAGCTGTCATCAGACCAAGGCTTTACCAAGGTTTCTGGCTGTCTTCAGACCAAGGCATTGCCAAGGTTCCTGGCTGTCATCAGACCGAGGCTTAACCAGTGTTCCTGGCTGTCATCAGACCAAGCTTTACCAAGGTTCTCAGCTGTCATCAGACTGAGGCATTGCCAAGGTTCCTGGCTGTTTTCAGACCAAGGTTTTGCCAAGGTTCTCGGCTGTCATCAGACCAAAGCTTTGCCAAGGTTCTCATCTGTCATCAAACCAATGCTTTCCCAAGGTTCCTGGCTGTCATCAGACCAAGGTTTCTGACTGTCATCAGACCAGGGCTTTACAAATGTTCCTGGCTGTCTTCAGACCAAGGCTTTACCATGGTTCCTGGCTGTCATCAGACCAAAGCTTTGCCATGTTCAAGGCTGTCATCAGACCAATGCTTTGCCAAGGTTCCCAGCTGTCATCAGACTGAGGCTTTACCAAGGTTCCGGGCTGTTCTCAGACCAAAGCTTTACCAAGGTTCCTGGCTGTCATTAGACCAAGGTTTCTGGCTGTCATAAGACTAAGGCTTTGCTAAGGTTCTGGCTGTTGTCAGACTGAGGCTTTGCCAAGGTTCCTGGCTGTCATCAGATCAAGGTTTTACCAAGGTTCCCTGCTGTCTTCAAACCAGGGTTACTGGCTGTCATCAGACCAAAACTTTGCCAAAGTTCCTGGCTGTCATCAGATCAAGGTTTTTCAAGGTTCCCTGCTTTCATCAGACCAAGGTTTCTGGCTGTCATAAGACCAGACTATGCAAAGGTTTTGGCTGTTGTCAGACTGAGGTTTTACCAAGGTTTCTGGCTGTCTTCAGACCAAGGTTTTGCCAAGATTCCTAGCTGTCATCAGATCAAGGCTTCACCATTGTTTCTGGCTGTCATCAGACCGAGGCTTTACCAAGGTTCATAGCTGTCATTAGACTGAGGCTTTGCCAAGGTTCCTGGCTGTTTTCAGACCAAGGCTTTGCCAAGGTTCTTGGCTGTCATCAGACCAAAGATTTGCCAAGGTTCCTGGCTGTCATCAGACCAAGGCTTTACCATGGTTCCTGGCTGTCATCAGACAAAGCTTTGCCATGGTTCAAGGCTGTCATCAGACTAACGCTTTGCCAAGGTTCCTGGCTGTCATCAGACCGAGGCTTTACCAAGGTTCCAGGCTGTTCTCAGACCAAGGTTTCTGGCTGTCATAAGACTAAGGCTTTGCTAAGGTTCTGGCTGTCGTCAGACTGTGGCTTTGCCAAAGTTCCTGGCTGTCATCAGATCAAAGTTTTACCAAGGTTCCCTGCTGTCTTCAAACCAGGGTTACTGGCTGTCATCAGACCAAAGCTTTGCCAAGGTTCCTGGCTGTCATCAGACCAAGGTTTTTCAAAGGTTCCCTGCTTTCATCAGACCAAGGTTTCTGGCTGTCATAAAACCAGACTATGTCATGGTTCTGGCTGTTGTCAGACTGAGGTTTTACCAAGGTTTCTGGCTGTCTTCAGACCAAGGTTTTGCCAAGATTCCTGGCTGTCATCAGATCAAGGCTTCACAAATGTTTCTGGCTGTCATCAGACTGATGCTTTACAAAGGTTCATAGCTGTCATTAGACTGAGGCTTTACCAAGGTTCTCAGCTGTCATCAGACTTAAGCTTTTCCAATGTTCTGGCTATCATCAGACCGAAGCTTTGCCAAGATTCCTGGCTGTCATCAGATTGAGGCTTAACCAATGTTCCTGACTGTCATCAGACCGAGGCTTAACCAAAGTTCTCAGCTGTAATCAGACCAAAGTTTAACCAAGATTCTCAGCTGTCATCAGACCAAGGCTTTACCAAGGTTCCTGGCTGTCCTCAGACCAAGGATTTAGCAAGGTTCTGGGCTGTCATCAGACCAGGGCTTTGCCAAGGTTTTGACTGTCATCACACCAAAGCTTTGCCAAGGTTCTCTGCTGTCATCAGACCAAGGCTTTACCAAGGTTTCCAGCTGTCGTCAGACCAAGGCATTGCCAAGGTTTCTGGTTGTCATCAGACTTAGGATTTACAAAGGTTCTCAGCTGTCCTCAGTCCAAGGCTTTACCAAGGTTCTCGGCTGCCATCAGACCGAGGCTTTGCCAAGGTTCCCAGCTGTCATCAGACCAATGCTTTACCAAGGTTCTCATCTGTCATCAGACCAAGGTTTTGCTAAGGTTCCCAGCTGTCATCAGACGGATGCATTACCAAGGTACCCAGCTGTCATTAAGCTGAGGCTTTGCCAAGGTTCCCGGCTATCATCAGACCAAGGCTTTGCCAAGGTATCCAGCTGTCAGCAGACTGAGGATTTGCCAAGGTTCTTGGCTGTCATCAGACCAAGACTTTGGCAAGGTTCCTGGCTGTCATCAGACTGATGTTTCTCCAAAGTTCCTGGCTGTCATCAGACCGAGGCTTTGCCAAGGTTCCCAGCTGTCATCAGACTGAAGCTTTGCCAAGGTTCCTGGTTTTTATCATGCTGAGGCTTTGCCAAGGTTCCCAGCTGTCAGTAATGTGCATTTTATAAAAACGTCTATTAGATCTTGACCATAATCTGAGACAGAAATATACCGTTAAAATAATCTTATAAAATGTACTTTTTAGGCACCTGGGTGAAAACTACTATTCTCTTATTCTCTCAACAAAAAATATTGATCAGGGTGTTGACCAAGATGATATACAGATATGTAGATGTCAAAGAGACATATGATAGCAATATTACTGTTGTTGAACTAGTACTGTTTGTGTGGGTAATTGTATGTGTGACATAAGATACTGTTGGATATCATTGCTTAATTAATACATAGAAGTTATCAGCTATATTTGTTTACCTTAGTTAATTAAAGTTTATAAACACCAAAACTGATTTTATATAAATGCACTAAACTAATTAAAAATAAAAGTACAAAGTACAAAGTACAAATATATTTTAATAAATGTAATTAATTTTTATGTGATACTTGATCGAATTGTACGAATGCATTTAATTAGTTTGTAAGAAAGATATTTTTTTTGTGGAGAATAAGACCTGGCAAAATGTTTGTTGAAGGTAAAAGACAATACATAAACTTTCGCTAGTTGAGTTGGATATGGTCTAAATTAAATTGTTTTGCCTGACATATCAGTAAAGCAGCACAACCAGTAACTAAAGAAGTTTATTTTATATACATATTTGTGAATGACAAACATTTTTGTGAATTTTCAGCGCTTTCCGTTTTTGTTTTTTTTTATCTAAATTTATGGATATGAGAAACCGTTTATGGAGCATAATGTAGGAAAAAAATAGTGTTACCAGGTAAATGAAAAAAATATTACAGTTCTTGTAACGGATTTTCGAACTTGGATCACCCAATCAACAATCTGGAAACATAGCATAAAAGTTGGATATTGTCCAATATATTGGCAATGGCAAACAATAAAGTATTTTATTTTATGGGGAATGCAATAAAATCATTAGAGTAGGAGCAATATCATTGTTTTGTTAAGTAAAGGACAAACAATTTTTGTTTTGTTTTAGGTCTAGTGTATAGTTGGGTTAGTGGGTTGGATAGAGTATCCAGACCTTTGTGATCATTCATGACAATGATATTAAATGGGGGAATTGATTGATTGATTGAATATTTAGCATCCTTTTTATGCCATAGTGAGCTGTAACAGACTCTCAGTTAACCTAACCACCGTTTTCTTGGGGATCCTGGAAGCAAACCCCACTCTGCAAGTAACTGATAACTTTCCATCTTGAATCAGCGGTAAGATATGAATGATGATGAGACACAATGTCATATATCAATCATCACAGAGACTGTGACTGGGATTGATAGCACTATCGGCTGAGCTAATGGGGGCAGGAGAAGAAACTGCAGATTTCCTTGACAAAACCAATATTGCCCACCAGTAAATCATAAATTTCGCCTTCTGAACTAATTTACTTATTTTGATTTTTATTGTTTTTCAACCAACCATCCAATATTAAAGTAAAATACCGTAAACCAACAAATAAAACAAATTCTGGCCTAACATTAATGAGTTATTGAAGCCTTTATTTTTTCTATTTTTTCGAATCTATGACCTTAGCGGTGAGAGGTTAATAATCTTGAGCAGTGCGTTAGACTACTCAGTCTCTTAGGACCCTGCATTGAAGTCTAGATCTGATATTTATGCGGATGACCTGGAAAGTCCTCCTTTATGTTCTCCACTGCTGTTCTGAAACATCCAGTTTTCTAAAGTTTCAATAATCGTTAGGTATATATATATATCTGAAGGAATGAAGTATTTCAGCAGGGGTTCTTGCATTTCAAACATTTGTCAGATTTGAAATGACGAAGATCTACAAGAAGACCTACAAATAGTTGTAAAATAAGTACATTTTGAACAAGAGATTTTTAATCAACATTTTAGAAGATGGAAAATCACTGGCTGTACTTTGTACCCGAATTACATTGACAGATCTGTATGATCTGTCTGTCTTTTTTTTTTTAAATGAATAAAAGTACAATGAAATAAATGCATAGTGGTTTATAGTAATGGAATTAATTCAGTTTTGTAAAAATAAAAAAATGTTAACCTCCCATTTTATAAATATGATTTAAGCAGGGCAGTAGTGCAGTGGGTAGAGTGTTGGCAACTCATGCTAGAGGTTGCAGCTGGTATGATCCAAAACTAAACCTAATGGTATCTTAAAAAAAAAACTTAGTACTGGTGTACTGGTTCTATCCAGCAAATGGACTCAGGGAGCGATTCAAATAAGCTCTGAGCTTTCCTTACTATTGAGCTTGGCCAAATTGTTATAAAGTACTATTTTGAGTTTGAGAATCGTGGAACTTGGAGAAAGCAGACTCCTGATTAATACAAGTTCTGAGCAATCAAGTAAAAATAAATAAGTATAAACTGAACTAAATATGTCAGGAGGTCACGCAAGGGCCTTGGTGTATACAATGTATAATTTATCTTTTAAACATTAAGTTATCTGTTTGTCTGTCTGTCTCTTTGTTCTGTTGTCTTACAACATAAGCATTTGACAGTGGTTTGCAGTTCACATTGAACCAAGAGATTTGAGTTCAAATAGTGTTTTTAAACCCAGACAGTATTGGCTCATTTTGCTCATAAAATTACTAGGAGTGTTCTATTTTTTTGCTCTAACATTTGAATAATAAAGATATTGCAAGTATTAGTTTCCAACATCGTACAATGAAATTAGAAGCAAAGTACAACATATTGTCAATAATGATATTAATCTGACTGACATCTTTGTTGTTTCATCGATGTTTCCATACTTGAATTACAAGATAGGTGCATGGAAATCAGTTATTGTTTGTTGCGATATTATTACCTAAATAATTACACTAATTAATAATATATTGATAATTGACATATTGTTTTGTGTTGCACTAATTAATAGTAATTAGTAATAAATTGTTAATTGACCGAATGATTGTTTTGAGTTACACTAATTAGTAATAAATTGTTAATTAACCAAGTTATTGTTTTGTGTTACACTAATTAGTAATAAATTGTTAATTGACCAAATAATTGTTTTGTGGTACACTAATAAGTAATAAATTGTTAATCAACATTATATTTTTTGTATTGTGTCGCAGTATCGAGATGAGTTTCTTCGTAGCTCATGGGAGTTGTATAAGGTCAAGGTTAAATTTCATGTCATGCAAATACATACACACATGCATACGCATATAGTGCATTTTGTGATCTGATCATGGGAAAATGTGATTTTATTAATTATTTTAAATACGCCTTTTCTGCTCTGGTTATGTTGCTGCTTGCCTTCTGTCAGGGTTTTAATTTACGTAGAAAATATTTAATATAACGGTATTTATATATTATATCAGAATAACATCATGTTTTTTAACCATTTCATTATCATTTAAAGAATGTTACTGAGATTTCACAGACTGTTATCCAGACAAAGTATGCTGATTTGGTTATACAATGTTTGCAATATAGTATCACGGATGTTAACAGCCGACCAAGAGAGAGTCTGTGACTATAATTCCACTGATGTCATGATTTTAAACTAGGTTCAGTTAAATTACATGAAGTTGAAAACATTGATTGCAGAGCAGAATAAACTAGAAACAACCAGTCTGTATTTTTACTATTCAAATTTAGTCTATATATAGAACCTGATATCTCCTGAGTCGGGTCTATTAACCCCCAATGAAAAAGCAAGGAATTCCATGCCTGTCCCACAATTCATAGCTATTGAAGGCTTAACTAAACTGTGACATTATTCAAACTTTCCCTGAAGTAACTGACCAATCAGTATGCTCAAGTGTGGATTTCCCAATGTCAAATTCACTGACCAACCATTATCCTCCTACTATATTGATAGATGATAGCGAATCAACATGCTCGTAACAATTGTTTTTTCTAGGGTCCAATCATGAGAGCTGATTCTATTCTACAGACGAATTCAAATAACTTTGGAAACAATAAATAAATGTTTTATTACTTTGTATATAACACAATCTTCTTAAAATAAATAAATGAAAATATTTCAATAATAAGTAATGCATCTTGTTTTAAGACATTCGTTACCTAGAAACTCATTTGATTTGATTTGATTTGGTATTAAAATGTATAATGTCAACGTGTCAGCATTTATTTTCGAATGCTTAATCGTTATGTCTGCCACTACCAGGTGTTGATTCAGACTTTCCTGTTTTAAAATCTTAATCTATTCCGTAATAAATGTTAATAACTGAAACACAATTGTGTCGAAGTGATTTAATTTTTTCAGTTGCAAATAAGATTCTGTCTGTAATATGAACGCTCGGCTAGCAGTTCTAAAGAATGATACCAACTGAAGAATGATACCAATTACAAACAATGTACCGGTACCCCAAACAGTATCTACTTAGTTAGGTTTTCGGTCGGAAAAATCTTATTAACACTTTTGTAAGAGATAATGGAAGGACAGAAGGGCCCATGTTTTATAAATTAAGTAAATAAGGAACAATATGGCGTTATTTATCTTTTCAGAGCTCAGCATCTTGTCAGAGTTCAGCTCACTTTTGCATTCATGAAATCACATTTCTCTCACAACTTTTTTGTTCTTTAAAATCTTACAATTTCCTCTTGAAATAATCCTATTTTGCTGAGTAGGGTCCTTGAATATGTTTGGCAGTTATATTGTTGTCATGTTTTATACATAAACTGCATTTTTGATGTTTCTCATGTTTGGATGTAGATGACATGTTTGTGCATGTTGAATACTGTCAATATTGCTTCTGAACATTTTAATGATACACTTGCATGAATTCTACAAAAAAAAAAGTAATGAAATTCTGTAGATAAAACTTAGGCCATAATAAACAGATGCTAGATTATCATCCCCGCCCACCCCCTGATTTTCATGCCGCCCTGACCTTTTTTTATTTTCATTATTAAAAAAAATGAAACAATTAAATCTTCACCCCACCCCTTCCCACTTTTAAAGGAATATTTGCATGACAATCTAGCAATTATTTATAATGGTCTTATCTGCCCTCACATGCTTGTTGGTACTGGCTTTAACCTGTTTCACCAACATATTAAAGTAAATATTTAAATATTTAAAAAACTTTAGAAAAGCATCAAGGTGATTATGATTTTTGACTGGTTCTAGTAAAACTTCATTTGGTTTCATTGACATAGGTTAAATAATATTAAAGTAACCAGTAAAAATTTAAGTAAGTTTTTAAGTATTTAAGTAAAATATTGGTGAAACAGGAGCCAGTAAACTTAATTATGGTTTTACATTTACTAATAAAAACATTATAGGAAAATACCTGGTATTAAATTTGTTTTCAGATTCAACATTAATTGAAAAAATAAATTATAATTTTACACTTTATTTATATTATGTTGTATTTAATTTCAAATATAATTTATTGCAGGATGTTTTTTAAATTGTTTAATTAATCGTTAAGAATAATTGTACTATTATGTTTATAATCAGACTGACTTATGTGGCATTAATCTGTTGCATGTTTAGGCTATGGAGGTGAGTTCACTCATCACTGATTAACAATGTCTGCTCATTTATTAACTTTGCTGTGTTTGCTTCATTCTCTCACTTTCGGGTTGGTATTTATGATAATTATACTGGTGTGTATTCCTTTCTTTGTTACAATCTTATTTCTCTTTTCACTTTTCCTTTATCGCTAGAAATTTATATTTTTTATAATAGCGTAGCATTACTTTGATGTTGCTATAGAATTGTGAGATATTTGATCTCTTTTTATAAAAAAATAATATTCTTTCTTTTTTAGCTCTACTGGCCAAAGGCCAGAAGTGCTTATGCGATGGCACGTTGTCTGTCGTCTGTCTTCTCTTAGCAGCACTTTTTCTGAAACCACTAGTCCAATTTAACTGAAAATTCACATGGATGTTTCTATTGCATAGGAGACTATACAGAAGATTTTTATTTTTGATCTGAAATTTAAGATGGCCGCCGTTACTAAAAATAGTCCAAAACTTAAAAAATCTTCTTCTCATGAACGGCCCAACAGAATTTCAAAATGTTTATGTAGTAATGATGACCAACTATAGTTTTGTTAGATTTGTTCAAATGGTGTCCCTAGGGTTAAAAATGACCCCGCCCTGATGTTTCTATTGCATAGGAGAATTTTTAAGAGTGCTATGGCCACTATGAGTCAGTAGAGCATCCTCATGCTCTCTTGGGCCTCTTGTTTAGTGTTATATTCTTTTAATATTAAATAAGTGTTATTTTTTAAAGATGTATTTTTTTTACATTGATATATTTATAAAAACACATCAGATACATGCACTGAATGTTTGAAACAGGGTAAAAACAAATATATAAACCAAGTTTTCCTTTGGTATTCTTTGTTTTTTATCTGTCCACAGAGGTAATAGAGAATATATTAACTTGTTTTCTTGTGGGAATTTTTATGGTAGATGGTTGGTTGGTGATTGGTTGAATAATTGGGGTAAACATTATGGTTGGTGGTTGGCATGTTAAATGAAAAGATGCTGCAGGTTAAGATTTTTATGTAAAATGAATATATCTTGCAGGTTTAGAATTTATGTCAGATGAAAAGATCTTGTCGATTCAGAATTGTGTGTCAAATGAATAGATACCAGATACTGCAGGTTCAGAATTGTATATCAAATGAACAGATGCTAAATACTGCAGGTTCAGAGTTGTATGTCAAATGAATAGATGTTAGATACTGCAGGTTTAAGGTTGTATGTCAAATGAATAGATGCTAGATATTGCAGGTTCAAAGTTGTATGTCAAATGAATAGATATTAGATACTGCAGGTTTAGAGTTGTATGTCAAATGAATAGATGCTAGATATTGCAGGTTCAGAGTTGTATGTCAAATGAATAGATATTAGATACTGCAGGTTTAGAGTTGTATGTCAAATGAATAGATGCTAGATACTGCAGGTTCAGAGTTGTATGTCAAATGAATAGATATTAGATACTGCAGGTTTAGAGTTGTATGTCAAATGAATAGATGCTAGATACTGCAGGTTTAGAGTTGTATGTCAAATGAATAGATGCTAGATATTGCAGGTTCAGAGTTGTATGTCAAATGAATAGATATTAGATACTGCAGGTTTAGAGTTGTATGTCAAATGAATAAATGCTAGATACTGCATGTTTGGAGTTGTATGTCAAATGAATAGATGCTAGATATTGCAGGTTCAGAGTTGTATGTCAAATGAATAGATATTAGATACTGCAGGTTTAGAGTTGTATGTCAAATGAATAAATGCTAGATACTGCAGGTTCAGAGTTGTATGTCAAATGAATAAATGCTAGATATTGCAGGTTAAGAGTTGTATGTCAAATGAATAAATGCTAGATATTGCAGGTTCAGAGTTGTATGTCAAATGAATAAATGCTAGATACTGCAGGTTTAGAGTTGTATGTCAAATGAATAAATGCTAGATATTGCAGGTTCAGAGTTGTATGTCAAATGAATAAATGCTAGATACTGCAGGTTCAGAGTTGTGTGTTCAAAAAGAATCTGAATTAGTCTATGTATTGAATAATATTTAGCATGTAGCTGTATACTTATAAAATACAGGTCAGATTCGATATTTGTTAATGTCAGTCCAATTTTACAAGAATTATGGTCATATTTTTGACTGAATGTTTATAAAATTTACTTACATGTAGTGGGACATCCATGTCCTGTTGCCACATCTCTAGTCTTATAACTAACATTGCTTACTGGTATTTTCCTTGGATTTATTTAAAATTAAATCATTTAACTGAAGATCTTGAAATATTTCTTTCATCTATTTTAAATAAGGATCAAAATTAATGTTAGCCATTTACATTGTGTTATGCATACATTTTAAAGATGTGTAAAGATTGACCATTTAAATAAGTTACAAGAAATGATAATTCTGCCATATTTTCTTCCTTGAAGATTTATTTCAGTTATTAGATATGTATTAAATGGGGATAGTTGTACTGCATATCTCATGTATATAACCATAATTATACATTGTGCTGAAAGGATAAAGAAATGCAGGGTGAATTTCAGAACCACTTTTTTCAGACTATTGTAAGCCATATTTACAGTTTTAGAATATGAATGCAAAGGTATTTCATTAATGATTTTCATTAATGTTATTGACAAAATCATTATTGAAATACCTTTAAATATTGAAAAAATGTAAGTTACTTACAATAATTTGATAAAGTGGCTCTAAAATTTACCAGGAGTTTCTTTATCCTTCCAGTTTAGTTCTTGGAAAACTTATGCACTTGTATAGCTTTATATCATATTGCATATAAAGGTGATAGAACGTCTTGTAATAAAATGAATATGTGGATAGAAATTGTAAGCGCTAGTTAATTACTAATTGTGATTTTTTATAATAGATAATGGAAAACGATAGTTGAATAAACTATTTTTAACATTTTGTAAAATAAATCTGAAACTGAAATACAACTTTTCAGTGCCTAAATACATGTTGTACAATTCTTAACAGTTCATGTCTCGGTATACTATCATCAGTTATATGTATTGACGTTGATGACGTCAGTTTATTCAAACGGAGAGGGGTCGTCCAGGAGGTATTAAATTTGCTCCAAAGTAATATTTACTTAAGGCAGTGACCTCTCTATTCTAAACTGCAGAGTGGTTTTGTGGTAGAGCATCCGTCTTGCATGCCAAATGTTGTGGGTTTGATACATGGCCAGGTCATACTAAAGACTTGAAAAATAGCACTAGAAGCTTCCTCACTTGGCCCTCAGCATTTGGAGGAGAGTTCTAGGTCTTGTCAGCCAGGTGTCAGTATAATGTGACTGGGAGGGATATCATACTGTGTGTCTACTGCATGATACCTCAGTGTGACAGTGCTCAGAATACTGTCTCAAGTAGACACTGTCGCGGTATGGTTGAAGGTGATGCTACACACCACACAACAACAAAATTTCCAGACAATTCATTATTAGGAATGCAATTAATTAAATTATTGGTGTTGACAGTATTTATACTGCACCATACTGCCCCCTTTTACAAGTACAATTAATGTTTATTGTCCTTATGACACAAATATATAGAAAGGTTAAAAGATCAAATTCAGTTGAGTTTTTGTGCAATTGAAGGTAGGTTGACATTAATTGAATAACACTTAGTTAAACAAAAATATATTAATAATAATGTGCAAAATTTATTTATTACATGCATATAATTTATTTAATACACAAATCTGTGCTTTGTTGTTTTTGATTAACTACTTTATGTATTTTGCTTGTAACAATTTGTGTGACTGGGGTCACAGTAACTTAAGCATTTATTTATACTGTGTATGTTACAGCAGGGGTATTAATTAGATTATTTGTTAATTAATTTTTGAGGTTGAAAATCAAGATATTCATTCCAACTTAACTTCTGCATATATATCTCAGTTAAGATGTCATTCAGGGTTTCTGATTATTATGTTGATTCAGTCTTAGTATTAGTTTTCTGAAATACAAATAAATTTCTTAATACGCAAATTGTATATGAAATATTGGCAGAATTTTAGAGGAGAATATTGGCATTGTTTCACATACAGTGTTTGTTGTAATTTTGACCATATCCTTGTTTTACATGCAGTTTGTTGTAATTTTAAACATATCATTGCAGGTATTGCTGGACAAAGACTTTGTTCTGGGACACAAGGCCCCACTGTGGATCCCAGATGCACGTGTCACCATGTGCATGTTGTGCACGTGCGAGTTTACAGTTACCTGGCGACGGCACCACTGTCGAGCGTGTGGAAGAGTGAGTTAAATCTTTTGGCACAGAGTAAAACATATTTTATGGATAATTATAGTACATGTACAATGTAGTTAATTTGTAATATATTTATAAACTGGTAAATTTGAAAGTTTATTTTTTCCATTGAAACAATATATGAATGCATTCAGCAATTATTTTACATCATCCAATATGTTCCTTAAGCTGTTTTTAAACTGGCTCAAGTTTCAATAACAAAGTATACTTGAATGCTTAAAAACTTAAATCAAAGAAAAGCACCCAGGTGATCATGATTTTAGACTGGCTTCAGAAAAACAGAATTTATAGGTCACACTGATTAAAGGCTATTAAAGTAACCAGTCAAAGTAATATTGAAGTAAAACTTCAGAAAATGTTCCATGAAACAGAAACCTGGTGTATTATTCAGCATGCATTTTCCCAGTTACTTTGTCACCAAAAAAATGAAATAACTGCAGGCTAGGTCTACATGTTTGCAAGCTGTCATTAGCGTAAACGACATGCTAAGAATAAAAAAAGAGTAAAATATATGCAAATAAAATGACTTTATTTAATTATACTGATTTTTCTGAGCTTGATAGTGCAGAAAACTCAAATTTTATATGAATCATTCTTGATTTATTTTCCTGGATAAAACCAGTACTGAGTGGTTTGATTGTATATGAATCATTCTTGAGATATTTTCCTGGATAAAACCAGTACTGAGTGGTTTTATTGTATATGAATCACTCTTGAGATATTTTCCTGGATAAAACCAGTACTTAGTGTTGTTTTTGGTTGAGCGTGGGATCGAACCTGCAACTCTGGTTTGAGCAACCAACACTATCCGCTGCAGTACTGCCCAACTCAGAATTGATATGATGTATGTACATATTGTGTTATTGATTACTTGACCATTACAGGTGGTGTGTGGAACATGTTCTGAGTGTAAGGCGCCACTTAGGTATCTAAAATATAAACCAGCCAGGGTGTGTGTTGAGTGCTTTAAAACTCTAGAACAAAGTAAGTCGAACCTCTTACCACAAATGCCTTAGAAGTCAGACCTACCAACCCAATTTCTTCATTTACAACAACAACAAAATTAGCTCCTTTTTTAGCTCACCTGAGCCAAAGGCTCACAGGTGAGCTTTAGTGATCGCATGGTGTCTGTCGTCTGTCGATCGTCGTCCGTCGTTAATTTTAACTTCTAACAACTTCTCATCTGAAACCACTGGGCCAATTTTGAGATAGCTTTACAGAAATGTTCCTTGGGAGACCCTCTACCATGTTGTTCAAGCCATCTTGATTCATCAAAAAACATGGCCGCCATTGCGACAATGTTTATGTTGTCATTTTGTTCAGTAAAGATATTGTTACCATAAACAACTATTACACCAGTATAAATTTATGTAATTTAATTCAATTTAATAAATCAGAGAGATAGTTAGATAGAAAAGTTAGAGACAGTTAAAGAAGAGAAAATGTGGATTCAAAAAAAATATAATGTATGACAATATATGGATATATTATATATCAATTTTCCTCTCTCAAACAGCCTAAACTGAAATATATTGTAACACAACAACTAGTAGCATATACATGTATCATAAAATGCTAGACTTTATGTCACTTCTGCACTCTCGTATAATTGTTTAATATTTCTTATAATTTATGCACTTCACATCTTCGGCTCAGGTGAGCTTTTGTTAT
Organism: Panopea generosa; assembly: GCA_029582155.1. Taxonomy (NCBI): domain Eukaryota; kingdom Metazoa; phylum Mollusca; class Bivalvia; order Adapedonta; family Hiatellidae; genus Panopea; species Panopea generosa. The sequence continues at coordinate 66,895,825 of CM055903.1, read as the reverse complement.
TGCCTGGTGTCTGTCGTCTGTCATCCGTCGTCCGTCGTCTGTTGTCCATCGTTAACTATTAGCTTCTAACAACTTCTCCTCTGAAACTACTGGGCCAATTTTGATATAACTTCACAGAAGTTCCTTGGGTGACCCACTACCAAGTTTGTTTAAGCCATCTTGATTCGTCAAAAAACATTGCCACCAGGGGGTGGGGCAAGTTTAATTAGTAAAAAATTAAAAAAATCTTCTTGTTAGAAACTACCGGCTCGATTTTAAAATAATTTCACAGAAATGTTCCTTGGGTGACCCTCTACCAAGTTTGTTCAAGCCATCTTGATTCATTAAAAAACATGGCTGCCAGGGGGTGGGGTTAGTTTACTATATAAGCTATAGCAAAAACTTAAAAAATCTTCTCGTCAGAAACCACTGGGGCAATTTGGATATAACTTCACTGAAATGTTCCTTGGGTGACCCTCTACCAAGTTTGTTCAGGCCATCTCACTTTGTCAAAAAACATGGCGGCCAGTGGGCGTGGCAAGTTTAATAAGTAAAAACTTAAAAAATCTTCTTGTCAGAAACTTTTGGCTCGATTTTAAAATAATTTCACAGAAATGTTCCATGGGTGACCCACTACCAAGTTTGTTCAAGCCATCTTGATTCATTAAAAAACATGGCTGCCAGGGGGTGGGGTTAGTTTACTATATAAGCTATAGCAAAAACTTAAAAAATCTTCTTGTCAGAAACCACTGGGCCAATTTGGATATAACTTCACTGAAATGTTCCTTGGGTGACCCTCTACCAAGTTTGTTCAGGCCATCTCAATTTGTCAAAAAACATGGCGGCCAGTGGGTGTGGCAAGTTTAATAAGTAAAAACTTAAAAAATCTTCTTGTCAGAAACTTTTGGCTCGATTTTAAAATAATTTCACAGAAATGTTCCATGGGTGACCCACTACCAAATTTGTTCAAGCCATCTTGATAAGTCAAAAAACATGGCGGCCAAGGGGCGGGGCAAGTTTAATAAGAAAAAGCTTAAAAAATCTTCTTGTCAGAAACTTCTGGCTTGATTTTGATATAATTTCACAGAAATGTTCCTTGGAGGACCCTTCACGAAGTTTGTTCAAACCGTAGTGATTCGTCAAAAAACATGGCGACGAGCGGGTGGGGTTCGTTTACTATATAAGCTACAGTAAAAACTTAAAAAATCTTCTTGTCAACCACAACTGGATTGTTTTTAAAGCAATTTTGCAGAGATGTTTATTTGGTGACCCTTTACCAAGTTTGTTCATGACCGCCACAGTGAGGTGCTAGTTAACTATATAGGCAGCTATAGTAAAAACTTAAAAGCCTTTTTGTCAGAATCTACTGACCTGATTTTATAGTAATTTCACTGACATTTACCATGGGTGAACCTTAAACAAGTTCGAACTCTTCTACGCATCTGTTACATCATCAAAACAAATAAAAATTCTAACTTCTCACCCATCTCGTTTTTCCGGAATTTTGAGTGTACATGTATTATATAATCTACTTAAGTTTGGTGACTCAAGGTCAGTCAGGTGAGCGATATAGGGCCATCTTGGCCCTCTTATTACCATTTGAGTTTCCAATCAACCACTTCTGAAAGTGTCTAAGTGTTTGAGTACTTAGTCTGCAGCTGTTTAATTATAAAATATAAAGATAAAGTTCAATGTTGGTCAATATTAGTCAAATTTTCAACTTTCTGTTCGGTAAAATTTACAGATATAGAGCAGGGGCATTTGTGTCCTATGGACACACTTCTAGTGTTTTTGTCTTTTATTTAACCCTTTACTCCATAGATACACGTTTTCCCACACCAGTCACAGAAGTTCTTTGAAAACAGTGCAGGAAGAGTTCAGATTGCTTGTAACAAGCAGTCTGAACACTTCCTGCACTGTTTTCCACTCTGTCAGTTAATATAATAACAAAATTCACCCATTGCTGATATGTGGTGAATTAATGCTTTCAATTTGGAAGAGTCCAAGAAAATGGTTATGGAATAAAGGGTTAAGGTCAATTTCTTTTGACTAGTTGCTTGCAAATTAAATTTGGGACTTTTTAGATACTCTTTGAGTAGATATTTAGTGTGACAATAAAAAATATTTGAAAAAGGTCCACAATATTTTGTGACAGACATCTCTGATGTGGTTGACACCTTTTTGTTTTTAGATGTTTTAATGAAATCCTTTTCTACAAGAATCAAAATATTCGCTGTTAATTGATTTTGAGTCATAGTGGTACATGTATTTAAATTAAATTGTCATCTGAAATGCAGCCATCATTTAGCCCGCGATGGCATAAAAAAGAACCTTAATATTCCAACAAACAAACTGAAATCACAGATATTGAATACATTATGTGAAAATAAAGCCACCTTTTCACCTTACTTTACATCTTACAAGATGTATATAGAAAAGTTGGCAAATAAATTCTGTATCCAAATAAGAAAGACCCTTTCCAAATAAAAATAATTTCAACTTGTTTAATGGGTCCTCCATGGCTGAGAGGTCACGTGGTGTCTCAAGATCATTTAAACCACATTAAAAAAAATCAACATCTTAAGCTCCCCAGTTTTAGTTTCGCTTCCGTCGTTTCCAAAGCAGTGAGCCCTGTTGTCTTCTGTATGGTTCTGTTGTATTCATTATGCGTATTCCATACATTGAGTCAGGACTGATAAGCTCAGTCTGTAGCATGTCTGGCTATCAATTAAGGTCTTGAGTTTGAATCCCTGTCTGGCCACAGTTGCCATGACAATTGATATATGATATTGTGTCTCATTGTCATTCATCTCTCACCACTGATTAAAGTGAGAAAGTTATTAGTTATTTGTGTTAAAGTTATCAGTTACTTGTGTGAAAGTTATCAGTTACTTGTGTTAAAGTTATCAGTTACTTGTGTGAAAGTTATTAGTAACTTGTCTGAAAGTTAACAGTTACTTGTGTTAAAGTTATCAGTAACTTGTGTTAAAGTTATCAGTTACTTGTGTTAAAGTTATCAGTTACTTGTGTTAAAGTTATCAGTTACTTGTGTTAAAGTTATCAGTTACTTGTGTTAAAGTTATCAGTAACTTGTGTTAAAGTTATCAGTTACTTGTGTTAAAGTTACCGTATCAGTAACTTGTGTTAAAGTTATCAGTTACTTGTGTTAAAGTTATCAGTTACCTGTGGAGATAAGTATGCATTAGTACTGGTTAACCTTGCAGGATCCTAGGAACCAGTGGTTAGGTTAATTGATTGTCTATTAGTCCTCGATGGAATTAAAATGACGCTAAATATTGAAACAAAACAAATCCACACATGAATGTTTATGCTGTTTCTGTGACTGTACCACCTTTATGACATAATTTTTAATTTTTTGAAAAAATAAATTATTCAGATGTGGATAAAGAGGTTCCAGATGGGGGGACCACAGACAAAGGGGAGAATAACTCTGCAGTGAAGGATGAAGAGGAAGGAATGTCGCTACTCAGTCTCAACGGATTGTTTGAACGGTTCAACAAGATAAGAACAAGTAAAGGCAAAGGAAGCAGAACTGAAAAGAAATGGCAGGTTACCAGGCCAGACAGATTAAAAGAGGTAAGTTATACAAATATATACTGCAATCACGATATAACGCGGTCCTCCGGAGTCGAAAAGGCTGACAGTGATATAAGAGACAGTGTTTTAAACATGACACTATGGAAAATTCCCTATTCAAAATGAAAGATATCATCTGTGGAAATTAATGCAAACGTCTTACATACTATTTTTTTCAATATACAGTCAAACCTGTCTTAAGCAACCAGTCTTTTAAGACAAGTAGTTAGTCTGCTCTGAAAGCATATAAATGGGAAATAGAAAATTTGGCTACTTAAGACAAGTGGCTGCTTAATAGAGGTGACTGTTTACACAGGTTTGACTGTATTGTGAAATTACCATCATTGAGTACACTTTACATGATTGACAAGTGATTCATTTCTGAGAAATCATAAAGTAACCTTTTTAGCTCACCGGGATAAAGTCCAAGGAAAGCTATTGCCATGACCTTGGCATTGGTGGCGTCGTCGTGTGCAAACACTCAGGTTAAACTGTTGCATTTAAGTTTAAGATATCTATGCAACCACTCATTGGATGTGAATGAAACTTCGCATGTGTGTTCACCATCATCAATGGAACACACACAGATAAGAACCATAACTCTGGATTGCATTTTGGTACAGTAATGGCTCTTTTTGGACTTTGCTGTCTTCTGACAACTCTTGTTTACAATACAGGACATATCATAGTTGAGCTAAATTTATCTCAATTTATCAATTATAACTACATCAGTTTTTAGATAATCTAGGTAGAAATAACAGTTTTGAATTGGAGAATGTGGGAAAACCGCTTAATATTGAGTCTCTTGTATATCAGACCTTATTTCTAACGAGACTGCAGCGTACCAATCTTTATTGTGATAAAAGCCTTCTGTTAAAAAAACAACATTGGCTGGCCTGGCCAACTCAGTAATGCATCTGACTGCCATTCCATTGGTTTTGAGTTTAAGTTCCTTGCTGATCACAGTCTGTAATTATTGGCCTATTGACTTTGAATCTACCATCTTGGAGAATATGTGGAGAAGTAGTCATAGACTTGCAGACATTTGTAAGGGGTGTCTAGTACTGATTAAGCACTTGTAGGGATACATGTTACAGTATAGTACAGTATTTTTATAACTAATGTAATAAAACTATTTTTTAAAAAAAATGTTTGTTTGCTTTGCCCAACCCTAATTGACTTATATGGGTAGCTTAAGGCTACATATTTTTTATTTCCACATTTTCATTTTCTCATGTTTTATTAATAGTTAAAAAAATGGACATTAAAATCAACAGTTTCAAATTCAGTAAAAAAGTTGAAGCAGCTGTAAAGTTTAAGTTGGTAGGTAGGAACATGCAAACAAATATTATTTAATTGCCAAATCGTCCATGCAAACTAATTGACACTGTGTAGAATATACAAACATTATATTGTCAGGTTCCAGCCACTGATCCCGGCGCCTCAATGAGTGGCTACCTCCACAGGTTTCACAAGAAGAAATGGAAGAAACAATGGTACCTCATAAAGGAGAAGGTCTTGTACACTTTCAAGGCAACTCAGGTAGTCATCTTTGTATTGATATTTATTTTTCATATCACACCAGTAGCAGAAGATGGATATAGGAATGGTCTCTGTTGATTCATCCTTCTGTACCTTGAAGGAATTTTTATATAAATTAGCACAAATGTTAACCTCATTGTATTTTGTATCTTGTCAAGGTCATACTTAAAGGTCATAAGATAATTGTATGGAATATAATTTTGAGACGGCTCAGTATCTAAACATGTTGAAGTCACTTGGTATAACTTGTCACAAATGTTCACCTCACTTTGAAGACATGCAGAATCCAGCTTCTGGCCATGGATTGGTCCATTTGAGGTCAAGGTCATATTTTAAGGACCAAATAGGATCACATAGGCATAACTTTGTGTCTGCTCAATATCTTCTAAACACTTTACAGGAATCTGATATAACATGCAGAACCCAGCTTTCAGCCATGCACAATTAAGGTTATACATAATTGTCGCTTGTTTTATTGAGGGTTTAATGCCATTTTCAAGCCAAACAGCCTACATAAAAAAGGGTGGAATTGAGTTTTAATGGTGAAGAAAAATCTGAAGAACCACTGTCCTTCCATAAGTCGCTTGTAAACTTTCTCACTTAAATGAACAGAGCCAGACTCTAACCTACAACCTCAGCAGTGAGAGGTTACCGATCTTGTGATAGTACCTCTGACATGAACGCCAAGTTGATGATTGTCTTATTTTATTTCCCAGGATACAGCAGCTGGTGAAAGCATGGCGTTGTTGGGTTATGAGGTTTCACGATTTACAGAGGTAGATATCTATAAATTTAATAAGCATATTTTATTATACCCCCCCATTCCAAGAATGATAAAGGGGACTTAGGAGTTATCCCTGTCTGTCCGTTCATTTGATAAAAAAATGTTTTTCACTTCTAAAGGGGTCTATGTATGTAACTAATACTTTGTGTGTAATTATAAAACAATATTTGTCAACGTCTGTCAAATTATACAAGATTTATGGTAATTCTTTACTTAATTTCCAGTAAAAAATTGGTTTCCAATCAATAGCAGGGGCATACGTGTCGGCAGACACATTTCCAGTTATGATTTTGTTTTTAGATGTAATAATGTATTATAATTTTTCCTCCTTTTCCATTTAAATTTAAAATCGATACTGATTATCTGAACAGAAGACTGCAGCAAATGTCTAATGATAGAGGGTCTGTCTCACATGTGGAAGGTCATGAGTTTGATCCCTGGCCAGGTCATAGCAAAGACTTGAAAAATGGTACTAGAAGCTTCCTCACTTGGTGCTCAGCATTATGAGGACAGTTCTAGGTCTAGTTGGTCTCATGTCAGTATAATGTGTTTGTACCGTGATACTCCAGTGCGGCAGCACTTAGAATACTGTCTTCTTATCTCCCCAGTAAATTAATTAAATTCTCAAATTGAACAAAAGAAGTCGAGACGTAAATGAGCAAATATTTATGGTTACTGCAGAACTGCAGAGTTTCAGCATATTAAATTGGCAGGTGTTCTGTAACATATATTTGATATAATTATGAAATCTATTTCAGTATTTTGAGGGTACTGAACCTGATCTGTTATTTCAACTATCTCATCCCAACACAGACCCGTGTGTATTCCGTACAGACAGTGCTACAGCAACAGAAAGGTAACAACCTAGCCTCAGTTTCACTAGACTTCCAAACTCAGATTTTCCTCAACTCAAATTATTTATTTTTATTTCTTAGATGAATCCTTTCCATTAATTAGAACAAAAAAATTGACTTACAGTATACTTCGACTGTATTAATTGTAACAGTCTTCTACAGCTTTGTGCTAGGTCAGTAATGATGTTGTGAAGGTTGTCAAGTCGGGAACAATAGAACAACCTATATTGTTCTATGCACATTGATGAGTTTGCACCAATCAGTAAAACTTTGATCTGACTTCAATTCTGTGTGGTCATTCAAAAGTATGAGTTCAACTAATCATTTAAAGGTGTTTAGATTGTTTGAGTTGATTGATTGATTGAATATTTAGCATCATTTTTATGCCAAGGGCTAACAGATGATCAGTTAACTGGCAACAGTCTCTGTGATGATTAATATACACCATTGTATCTCATTTTCAATGCTCTCAATGCTGATTCAAGTGGGAAGGTTATCAGTTACTTACGGAGATGGGGTGTGCTTGAGTACTGGTTAACCTTTCAGGATCCCATGAAACAGTAGTTCAGTTAACTAATTGTCTGTCAGCCCTTGATGGCATAAAAATGATGCTAAACAATCAATCAATCAATACACAGTAGTAAACAGGCTAAATGATATTAACACAGTTATTTTTTCAGGTAGAAGAAGTTCTGGACTAAAAATAGATACAATATAGAAGTAGATCATCTTCTATTGAAGACAGTTTCATATTTTAATTACTAAGCCCAAGTAGGCTTTCTATTGATATAAAAAAAACAATTTATTTCTTGACCTATCAGAATATATTGCCTTGAAAGGTAAATTTACTTTCGGCATACCACACTCATGGCAATCAGTAAGTGCTTTGCAAAATGGCTGTCATAAATAATCCTTGTTTCTTTTAATTAAAAAATGGGGGTACGAAATATAGCACCTTTTCTAATGATATTTTGGCACTTCAAATGCCCACAGGAAAAAAATAATGCAAATTTCTCTTCTTTGATTTAGGTCTTTCTATTTTCTATGAATGACAGGTTTGTCAAGATGTTTAGTAGCTCACCTGAGCTGAAGGCTCACAGGTGAGCTTTTGTGATCTCCTGCTGTCCGTCATCTGTCTTACGTCGTCTGTTGTTAACTTTTAGCTTTTAACAACTTCTCCTCTGAAACCACTGGGCCAATTTTGATATAATTTCACAGAAATGTTCCTTGGGTGACCCTCTACCAAGTTTGTTCAAGCCATCTTGATTCATCAAAAAACATGGCAGCCAGGAGGTGGGGTTAGTTTACTATATAAGCTATACTAAAAACTTAAAAAATCTTCTTGTCAGAAACTACTGGCTCGATTTTAAAATAATTTCACAGAAATGTTCCTTGGGTGACTCTCTACCAAGATTGTTCAAGTCATCTTGATTCGTATAAAAACAATGGCAGCCAGGGGGTGGGGTTAGTTTTTGATGTCAAATTACTTCCCCTGTTTTGTCTGTATATAGCAATTATTATAAGAAGAGGTAATAAACTCTTTAAATAAACTTTTTTTGCTATTATTATACAAATTATACTAGATATAAGTTTTAAAAGATAATTCATTATAAAAAGATGAATGATACAATTATAATCTATGATTGAATATTAATCAAATATAATGAACCATTTTAAAATAGGTGTTTATCTGAATATAAAAGTCAGAGTTTTTATGGTTCAGACAGGGATGGTTTACTGCTTCATTATAAAGCAATACCATATTTTTAGCTAGTTTCATCACAGCAAGAAGTCTGCTTGAGATTTTCAGTGTCAATGTGTAATTGAAATCTTGGAGGAGGAGCTTAATTGTTTTTGGGGGAGAGTGCACTGTGACAAAGATTCTTTCAACCGATATACTTTGGGAAGGCTTGTGTTTGAAACTCATAGGAATATTTATTGTGCTGGAACTGCGGATTGTTTCATGCACAATAGTTTAGTCTGATGTTTTAGTTTGAAACTGTTCTCAAACATAACAGGTTAGTTTTGTGCTGGAACTGGATTTTTATCTTAGTTTCGAAGACTTAGCATCTATAGTAAAAACTTCAAAAGCCTTCTTGTCAGAATGTACTGACCTGATTTTGATGTAATTTCACTGACATTTACCATGGGTGAACCTCTACCAAGTTTGAACTCTTCTACGCATCTGTTACATCTTCAAAACAAATCTAAATTCTAACTTCTTGCCCATCTCGTCTTTCTGGAATTTTGAGCATACATGTATTATATAATCTACTTATGTTGGGTGACTCAAGGTCAGTCAGGTGAGCGATATAGGGCCATCTTGACCCTCTTGTTTACTATTGAACTAAGAAGGAAAATCAGAGGTTGTTTTGCACATTTACCATCCTAAATGAAAATAAGTCATTATAAATGATTAAACCCTGCCAATACCAAATGTACTCACAAATAAACCCCCAACTATGTAGCCTGATTAAATAAGGCGTGAATTGACAGCTTTTTTATTATTTGGATATCCGATCTACTGTCCATAAGTGGAGACGCAAAATAACATGTTACCTCTGGTTAGCTGGGACAGAAGACATTATTTGCTGCAATATGTGTGTGATATGCACTTACATATAACAAACAAAGTTAAGATGAGCCCCTGCAGGTTCACCTGCATAGACATACATGCAGTTGTTCATATCTCATGCCTATTTCACAAATGAAGTGTTTTGGTAATACATGTACATACTTTAGCTGACATCAACTTGTAAATGACTGAGTTTTCTTTTATCAGTCACAAATAACATTTTGATAGTAATTATTAGTTTTCATTTAACAAGGGGCCACAATTCTGCCTTAAAGAGAAGATCTATCGCTTTTGTCCCCTTGAGTCCCATTTATGGTAGTGAACACACGTGACGTTTCATTGATATATGGGTAGTAGTTCCTGATATATAATCTTGGTAAAACAACAACAACAAACTGAAAAACAACACTGCTGGACTTTGCTGGTGTTGAGGAGGGTACTACAGTAGCTCCTGTTTTCTTCAAAAGTCGAGTTAGATATTCTATAATTGTTTACTTGATGTTTCAGTTTTGTTCCTGGAGCACCAGTCATTTTTACCAATTTCATGTTTTTGTTTGTTTCAGGTGGGTGACAGTCATGAGGGAATCTACCGTGGCGTGACAATAAACTGAATATGGCATGACAATAAGCTGAAATGTGGCGTGACAATAAGCTGAAATTGGCGTGACAATAAACTGAAATGTTGCGTGACAATAAACTGAAATGTGGCGTGATAATAAGCTTGAAATTTTGTGTGGCAATCGATAAGCTGAAATGTGGCATAGCAATAAGCTAAAATGTAGCGTGATAATAAGCTGAAATGTGGCGTGATAATAAGCTGAGATGTGGCGTGACAATTAACTCAAATGTGGCGTGATAATAAGCTTAAATTCTGTGTGGCAATAAGCTGAAATGTGGCATTACAATAAATTGAAATGTGGCATGACAATAAGCTGAAATGTGGCGTAATAATAAGCTCAAATGTGGCATGACAATAAGCAGAAATGTGGCATGACAATAAGCTGAAATGTGGCCTGACAATAAGCTGAAATGTGGCCTGACAATAAATTTGTAGGCATGGACTTGGAAGGGGCACAAACATACACAAGTAGACACTTGAAAACTAGACAATCTGGTTGTGTATTGGGTATTTGAATGACAGAATTGACTGAAGCTTAAGGATTGGTGTATCCAGTATATTTCACCTTCAAGAGAAGATCAGATTAAGGAGCAAACAAAAAGAATGAACCAGGATATAAAAAATGAATAAAAACTTTTTTATTGTGAGCAGGATTGCAATCGACGCAAAGATAAAAACCAAGCTTCTGTTGCTGGACCATTTGACCTGACATGGACTGTCAGTCAAACAATATTCCAATCAACAATCAATATTGGTGGCTACCATGCCATTTTCCTTAGACAAACAAACAATGTCAAAGTAAATACTACATTGTATTTACTTGGACAAACAATGCCACATGCCCGGTGGGTGGAGCGATAGTCGTTCTCGCATCGGATCAATTCTTAGTTGAGCTTAGTCTTGTTATTTACTTACCCTACAATCAATGGTCAGCCATTTGCAGTGATGCCAGAGGCTGTCTAAAGTCATGATCATCTAAATGCTTTTATTATATTAAAATTTCTTTAAGTTTAAAAATTTACATTTCAGTACCTAAATTGTACATTGTTTAATCCTGTATTCTGGCTTCTGTCCCACAATTCCTAGATTTTTAACAGCTACCAAACTGCGATGTCATTTAAATTTCCCTGAAGCATCTGACCAATTATCATGCTCGAATCTCATTGCTATGTAACAGACACAGTCAGAGAGCTGGGTCTGTTCTGCAGACTAATATTAATAGCAAAATTAAGATGTAAACGATAGATATAGTTATTTTAGTAATTGTAACTGAGATGATGTGAACTATTTAATACAAATTTCAAGATTCATTAAATACAGTGTAGCTGTTATCACAGGCCGACATCACGTGTAAACTACATCCGTGGAATGTAAGGTAGATAATACAGTCATATTTTGGCGATAATATTAATGCACATGAAGAATGCCATCAGAAACTTGTTTATACATATGTGGCATGCTAAATGTGATTGGTGATATATTTCATATTGTAAATTAGAAAATAAACTGTTTTGTCAACACTGACTGTCAAAACAATATCTCTCAAATTTATGTACGCCAACATCTAGTTGTGAAGAAAACACAATGCGACACTCATTCTATATTGTTTTCTTTCTGAGCTTTAAAGAGATTATATCAAGAAAAAGCGCTATAGATATCATAAAAATTAAAATAATTGTTAAATTGAATAAAAACCATTTCATTATCATTTATAAATAAAATCTGAATAGTTTAGTATGTCAAATGCATAAAACCATGATGAAATTGATATTTGAATTGTAGTGGTAAACTTGAAACGAAATTCCCGTTCTAAAAATAGACAGCACTTGAATACTGTTTATGACCTTTGCATTGTCATTTGGACTCTTTCTAAAGTGAAACAATTTTTACTATGTTTAAACCTGTATAATGGATCAAAATGAAATCAGAATGAAATCACATGACTCATTTAATACATCGCAAACTATTTGCAATTTTAAGATAGAAATCTATTTTAATCTAACCTAGGTGCATAGCCCAAGTCAGGAAAATCCTTTTAAATATATGATTTTGGCATATTTAAAAGGTATCTGTTTGGCAATATGCTTCATTGAATATATATATATATATATGCATGATACATAGGAAAAAAATGTTTTTAGTCAATTTTAAAAGTTTGAAAAATCCTGCTAAATTCCTTTTATTACATGTGAAATGCCAAATATGTAACATTGTGTATACTCATTATTCTAAAACTTTTATTTGGTTTATCAAGTGACAGACTTATCTTTGTTGTTTTTTTAATATTTATCTTTAACTAGCAGCATTCAAACATTAGATTTATGTGTGTGTGTTTACGCAAACAGAACATGTACATAATTATTATATATTGTGGAAATGCATGTTATTTTTTATAATATGAAAAATTCATTTTGAGTGTCTATGAGAAGTGTGTATGGGCTTTTATGAGACTAATTAAAAGGATATGTGATGTGTGAAAATAGAAATATATAAAATAAGCAGCTGTCATTATGAGATGGTAATTATTTCGCTAATTATTTTATTTACGTCATATCACAGTTTTTTGTTACGTCTAACATTTCTTTGATAAGCTTATTTATCCCAGACGATACCATTGTGGAGAAATGTAAAGACAGGATGACTGCAAATATACTTCTAAATCTAGAACTTTTGCGTTGAAATTTGGTTTATAATTTTCAAAACTGCTTTTATTACTTATATTTACGCTCTATTTTCTAACTGTTTTAGAAAAAACTATCACGTAATTTCACCATTTCAATATTAAAAAAGCAGATTATATGCATTACACTGCAACACCACTGTCGTGATTGGAACAGCGCTGTTCGACAACACACTGAATGAGTGCACACATTTTTATGGCAACTTATGGCAAACGTCATGTGAAACTCCTGACAATGTGACATTGCACCAGAAAAACAATGAAATGCAAACTTGTCCATTTCAGCGCTGCCGAGCTGCAAATGTTTTTCATTACGAAATGAAATGCAATAAATCTTTATGGTTTGTTAGACTAAATGTGGAGGGGATTTTGATCAAGGGGATTTGATTGTCTCCCTTGTCTACATAGTATCATGAAACTTAGTACAGGTTTGTCAGGAAAAATTGCTTCAAATGTCTAAATAAATAAAACTACTCATGAAATAAGAAAAGTTTCTCATCATTTTTAAATAAAATACAAATAATTTGGTATTTCAGTGGTGAAATTGAAATGATATCCCCATTCTAAATATAAATATGAAGAGCTTACTGCTTGACAACCTTCACTTCGTTATTTGGACTCTTTATAAGATAAAAAAAATTAAACAATATGTACACCAATACGATGAATGATATAAAAATAAAAATGAAGTCACATGACTTATTTAATACATTGCAATATATGTTGCAATTTTAAATGAGAAATCTTTTACAAAGAATATACTGAACAGAACAGCTAACCTGCCATCTGACATTTTATGTACCTGACATTTGATGTATTTTCTCAAAAGGTATCTCCATGAAATTTGGTATTGAATGTGGAAGGAAATTTGGGTTAATATGTAAAAATACATCATTGTCTGATAATGTTATATATACATTTTCATAGTGCTACTCCTTATTTTAGTGACGACATTTGAAAAATAAAAATTGGGTTAGCTGTTCCATTCAGTATACATGTAATAGGATCCGTTTTAGCGTTTTAAGTTTTCTTGGCTTGGACACGTTAAGTTACAGAAAGTTTAAATGTGTTTGTTTCGTACTGTTGTTATGTTAGTTTAATTTATGTTTTTGTGAAATGAACATAAAATGTTATTATGCCATAAAGCATTTATGAATAAAAAAAACACCATTTTCTTGTAAGTTACATATGTAAAAGTGCAATATAATTTCATTTCTTATTCATATTTTAATAGCTATAAAGTCTTTCTCAAAGCATTTTTCTTGTTTGCTTGATGCAAATTGTTTTCTGTAGTTATCAATTTATAATCTATTACAAATTAGATGAATTTCTGTATTTATTAAATGAAATGAAATATGTATTTTATGACGAAGTTACATAAAAATTATCTGCATAGAGATTTAAATGTCATTTAAAGTCTATAACTTGAAGTATTTCATTTAAATGTTTTTTTAATTGTTATACAATTCTGACATTTAAAAGGGAAACATTGTCTAGAAAATCACAAAATGTCATGGAAATTGAATTAAGAATCAATGGCTTACTGTCTATTGCAGCTGTGCTATATTTTTTGTCAGAATCAAATGAAAATATCAATGATATTATAAAATTTAGATAAAAATCAGCTGTTGAAATATGACAAGGTCACATTAACCAAAGACAGGCAACAAAGGCTAGCCATATATATTCCTTATTAATACAAGAATGAAAGCTGTATAGAAATTTCAGATTATTGTGTGGGGTGAAATAGAGACTTTTTAATTTAGATAGTTATATTCAATAACAAAGACATATACATGGTAGAGTCACCTGGAGCAGTCCGATGACGTCAACAGCATCATATTTTGCATGACTTTTAACCATCTAAATCACATCTTGTCAAAGTACCCACCCAGAGCTCCTGGGATACACTTCATACATGGCTTTTCACTCATTTATCACACACATCTCTATATCACTCTTCCTTGAATTGTGCAGTGATACAATGCGTTTGAAGCTGAAGTTCATTTAGATTTGACAGGCTAAACATTATGCAAATATTTGATGTCGTTGACATCATCATACTGCTCTCGGTAGCTATTATATGCATATTTTTTAGCGCTGTTGCTACATAATGATATTCAATATCAATATGAAATTTAACAATTGCATAGAGGAAATATAAGGATTAATGGCAAAATAATTCTTATTCTTGTTCTATATTTAATGTTGGAAATATTACAAAAGTCCATGTATTTTTTTAACATACCTCGTACATAGAAACGTGTTAAATCATGAAGATATGATAGGGTGACTCATATGTTTAACAGAATGCCTTTCAGTAGCACAGGACCCGCGAAATGATAGAAATATATTAAACGCTGTGGAAAAAATTACCATTTTACAGTATACATGTGCATGTGTCAGTCTCTTTAGATAAATGCTGCATGAAAATAATTATTTCATCATTATTGTTATTATTTTTATAATCATCAATACATTTCCTTGTTAAAAATGTTAGATAAATGACTTTGGGAAGACTGGCACAATAATATGTTATGAACAGCTGGCATTTAGTGTTTATACTGGCATGGTTGACTTAACATTTAAACTGTCATTTGCATTTCACCAACTTATTTATGTATTTACCACTTCAAAAATTATATCTTAGAATAGCATCAAGATGATCATGATTTTAGACTGGTTTAAGAAAATCTGCATTTAGTTTCATTAACATTAATAAAGAATATTCAAGTAAGCAGTCAAAATGAATTTAAGTTTTCAAGTATTTAAGAAAAGCTTAAAATAATCTTGTTGAAACATGACCTAGGATGGTTAGCTGATTCTTTGTTAATCTTCCATTGTGTTCTCTAATATGATTAATAAGCTGATGTTACAGAAAAAGGTGTGGATTTATTATAGAAGGACCATGGCCAAATATATAATTATGTAAAATTTTGTAAATAAATGTCTGATATTCGTGTCATATTGTTGGAATATAATTATTGTACGTGATTATTGTTATCATGAATTTTTTCAAGTTGTTATATAATTGATATTTTACAGATGAAATAAAAAAAAACATACCAAAGTAGTCAATTGTTCAGTTGTCCCTTAAAAGCCAAGTATCATATTCAATTGTTCAGTTGTCCCTTAAAAGTCAAGTATCGTATTCAGTTGTCCCTTAAAAGCCAAGTATCCTATTCAATTGTCCAGTTGTCCCTTAAAAGTCAAGTATTGTATTCAATTGTTCAGTTGCCTCTTAAAAGCCAAGTATCGTAATCAATTGTTCAGTTGTCCCTTAAAAGCCAAGTATCATAATCAATTGTTCAGTATTCCTTTAAAAGTCAAGTATTGTATTCAATTGTTCAGTTGCCTCTTAAAATCCAAGTATCGTAATCAATTGTTCAGTTGTCCCTTAAAAGCCAAGTATCGTAGCCAATTGTTCAGTTGACCCTTGAACGTCCAGTATCGTATTCAATTGTTCAGTTGTCCCTCAAAAGCCAAGTATCGTATTCAATTGTTCAGTTGTCCCTTAAAAGCCAAGTATTGTAACCAATTGTTCAGTTGACCCTTGAAAGTCGAGTAAAGTATTCAATTTTTCAGTAGTGCCTTAAAAGTCGAGTATCGTATCTAATTGTGCAATTGACCCTTAAAAGCCAAGTATCATATTCAATTCTATAGTTGTCCCTTAAAAGTCCAGTATTGTATTCAGTTGTCCCTTAAAAGCCAAATATCGTTTTCAGTTGTGCAGTTTTCCCTTAAAAGTCAAATATTATATTCAATTGTAAAGTTGTCTTAAAAGCCAAGTATCATATTCAATTGTTCAGTTGTCCCTTTAAAGTCAAATATCGTATTCAGTTGTCCCTTAAAAGTCAAGTATCGTATTCAATTGTTCAGTTGTCTCTTAAAAACAAGTATCATATTCAATTGTTCAGTTGTCACTTAAAAGTGAAATATCGTATTCAATTGTTTAGTTGTCTTCAAATCCAAGAATCATTCAATTGTTTAGTTGTCCCTTAAATGCAAAAAAATCGTATTCAATTCTTCAGTAGTCCCTTAAAAGCCAAGTATCGTAATCAATTCTTCAGTATTCCCTTAAAAGCCAAGTATCGTAATCAATTGTTCAGTTGTCCCTTAAAAGCCAAGTATCGTAATCAATTGTTCAGTTGTCCCTTAAAAGCCAAGTATTGTAACCAATTGTTCAGTTGACCCTTGAAAGTCCAGTATCGTATTCAGTTGTTCAGTTGTCCCTTACAAGCCAAGTATCGTATTCAATTTTTCAGTAGTCCCTTAAAAGCCAAGTATTGTAACCAATTGTTCAGTTGACCCTTGAAATTCCAGTATCGTATTCAGTTGTTCAGTTGTCCCTTACAAGCCAAGTATCGTATTCAATTCTTCAGTAGTGCCTTAAAAGTCAAGCATCGTTTTCATTTGTGCAGTTGTCCTTTAAAAGTCAAATATTGTATTCAATTGTAAAGTTGTCTTAAAAGCCAAGTATCATATTCAATTCTTCAGTTGTCACTTAAAAGCTAAGTATCATATTCAATTATTCAGTTGTCCCTTAAAAAGCAATTATCGTACTCAATTCTTTAGTTGTACCTTAAAAGTCCAGTATCATATTCAGTTGTTCAGTTGTCATTTAAACGTCCAGTATCGTATTCAATTCTTTAGTTGTCTCTTCAAAGCCAAGTATTGTATTCAATTGTACATTTGTCCCTTAAAAGCCAAGGATCGTATTCAATTGTTCAGTTGTCCCTCTAAGCCAAGTTTCATACTATTTGTTCAGTTGTCCATTAAATGTCCAGTATCGTATTCAATTGTTCAATTGTCCATTAAAAGTCAAATATTGTATTAAATAGTTTGGTCGTCCCTTAACTTAAAAGCCAAATATCGTATGCAATTGTTCAGTTGTTCCTTAAAAGCCAAGAATCGTATTCAATTCTTCAGCAGTCCCTTTAAAGCCAAGTATTATGTTAAATTTTTCAGTTGTCCCTTAAAAGCCAAGTATCGTATTCAATTCTTCAGTTGTACCTTAAAAGCCAAGTATCGTATTCAATTGTTCAGTTGTCCCTTAAAAGCCAAGTATCGTATTCAATTGTTCAGTTGTCCCTTAAAAGCCAAGTATCGTAGCCAATTGTTCAGTTGACCCTTGAACGTCCAGTATCGTATTCAATTGTTCAGTTGTCCCTCAAAAGCCAAGTATCGTATTCAATTGTTCAGTTGTCCCTTAAAAGCCAAGTATTGTAACCAATTGTTCAGTTGACCCTTGAAAGTCAAGTAAAGTATTCAATTTTTCAGTAGTGCCTTAAAAGTCGAGTATCGTATCTAATTGTGCAATTGACCCTTAAAAGCCAAGTATCATATTCAATTCTATAGTTGTCCCTTAAAAGTCCAGTATTGTATTCAGTTGTCCCTTAAAAGCCAAATATCGTTTTCAGTTGTGCAGTTTTCCCTTAAAAGTCAAATATTATATTCAATTGTAAAGTTGTCTTAAAAGCCAAGTATCATATTCAATTGTTCAGTTGTCCCTTTAAAGTCAAATATCGTATTCAGTTGTCCCTTAAAAGTCAAGTATCGTATTCAATTGTTCAGTTGTCTCTTAAAAACAAGTATCATATTCAATTGTTCAGTTGTCACTTAAAAGTGAAATATCGTATTCAATTGTTTAGTTGTCTTCAAATCCAAGAATCATTCAATTGTTTAGTTGTCCCTTAAATGCAAAAAAATCGTATTCAATTCTTCAGTAGTCCCTTAAAAGCCAAGTATCGTAATCAATTCTTCAGTATTCCCTTAAAAGCCAAGTATCGTAATCAATTGTTCAGTTGTCCCTTAAAAGCCAAGTATCGTAATCAATTGTTCAGTTGTCCCTTAAAAGCCAAGTATTGTAACCAATTGTTCAGTTGACCCTTGAAAGTCCAGTATCGTATTCAGTTGTTCAGTTGTCCCTTACAAGCCAAGTATCGTATTCAATTTTTCAGTAGTCCCTTAAAAGCCAAGTATTGTAACCAATTGTTCAGTTGACCCTTGAAATTCCAGTATCGTATTCAGTTGTTCAGTTGTCCCTTACAAGCCAAGTATCGTATTCAATTCTTCAGTAGTGCCTTAAAAGTCAAGCATCGTTTTCATTTGTGCAGTTGTCCTTTAAAAGTCAAATATTGTATTCAATTGTAAAGTTGTCTTAAAAGCCAAGTATCATATTCAATTCTTCAGTTGTCACTTAAAAGCTAAGTATCATATTCAATTATTCAGTTGTCCCTTAAAAAGCAATTATCGTACTCAATTCTTTAGTTGTACCTTAAAAGTCCAGTATCATATTCAGTTGTTCAGTTGTCATTTAAACGTCCAGTATCGTATTCAATTCTTTAGTTGTCTCTTCAAAGCCAAGTATTGTATTCAATTGTACATTTGTCCCTTAAAAGCCAAGGATCGTATTCAATTGTTCAGTTGTCCCTCTAAGCCAATTTTTTAATACTATTTGTTCAGTTGTCCATTAAATGTCCAGTATCGTATTCAATTGTTCAATTGTCCATTAAAAGTCAAATATTGTATTAAATAGTTTGGTCGTCCCTTAACTTAGGAGCCAAATATCGTATGCAATTGTTCAGTTGTTCCTTAAAAGCCAAGAATCGTATTCAATTCTTCAGCAGTCCCTTTAAAGCCAAGTATTATGTTAAATTTTTCAGTTGTCCCTTAAAAGCCAAGTATCGTATTCAATTCTTCAGTTGTACCTTAAAAGCCAAGTATCGTATTCAATTGTTCAGTTGTCCCTTAAAAGCCAAGTATCGTATTCAATTGTTCATTCGTCCCTTAAAAGCCAAGTATTGTATTCAATTGTTCAGTTGTCCCTTAAAAGCCAAGTATCGTATGCAATTCTTCAGTTATTCATTAAAAGCCAAGTATCGTATTCAATTGTTCATTTGTCCCTTAAAAGCTTAGTATCGTATTCAATTGTTCAGTTGTCCCTTAAAAGCCAAGTATCATATTCAGTTGTTCTTAAAAGTCAAGTCTCGTATTCAATTGTTCATTTGTCCATTAAAAGCCAAGTATCATATTCAACTGTGCAGTTGTCCCTTAAAAGCCAAGTATCGTATTCAATTGTTCAGTTGTACCTTAAAAGTCCAGTATCGTATTCAATTCTTTAACTGTCCCTTAAAAGCCAAGTATCGTATTCAATTCTTCAGTTGTCCCTTCAAAGCCAAGTATCGTATTCAATTGTTCATTTGTCCCTTAAAAGCCAAGTATCGTATTCAATTGTTCAGTTGTCCCTCTAAGCCAAGTTTCATGTTCATTTGTTCAGTTGTCCATTAAATGTCCAGTATCGTATTCAATTGTTCAATTGTCCATTAAAAGTCAAATATTGTATTAAATAGTTTGGTCGTCCCTTAACTTAAAAGCCAAATATCGTATGCAATTGTTCAGTTGTTCCTTAAAAGCCAAGAATCGTATTCAATTCTTCAGCAGTCCCTTTAAAGCCAAGTATTATGTTAAATTTTTCAGTTGTCCCTTAAAAGCCAAGTATCGTATTCAATTCTTCAGTTGTACCTTAAAAGCCAAGTATCGTATTCAATTGTTCAGTTGTCCCTTAAAAGCCAAGTATCGTATTCAATTGTTCATTCGTCCCTTAAAAGCCAAGTATTGTATTCAATTGTTCAGTTGTCCCCTAAAAGCCAAGTATCGTATGCAATTCTTCAGTTATTCATTAAAAGCCAAGTATCGTATTCAATTGTTCATTTGTCCCTTAAAAGCTTAGTATCGTATTCAATTGTTCAGTTGTCCCTTAAAAGCCAAGTATCATATTCAGTTGTTCTTAAAAGTCAAGTCTCGTATTCAATTGTTCATTTGTCCCTTAAAAGCCAAGTATCGTATTCAATTGTTCAGTTGTCCCTTAAAAGTCCAGTATCGTATTCAATTCTTTAACTGTCCTTTAAAAGCCAAGTGTCGTATTCAATTCTTTAGTGGACCTTTAAAAGCCAAGTATCATAATCAAATGTTCAGTTGTCCCTTAAAGGTCAAGTATCATATTTAATTCTTCAGTAGTCCCTTAAAAGCCAAGTATCGTATTCAATTGTTCAGTTGTCCCTTAAAAGTCCAGATTCCTATTCAATTCTTTAGTTGTCCCTTAAAAGTCAAGTATAGTAATACATTTTTCAGTTGTCCATTAAAAGCCAAATATTGTATTTAATTGTTCAGTTGTCCCTTAAAAGCCAAGTTTCTTATTCAATTATTTAGTTGTCCCTTAAAAGTCAAGTATCGTATTCAATTGTTCAGTTATCCATTAAAAGCCAAATATCGCATTAAATAGTTTAGTTGTCCTTTATCTTTAAAGCCAAGTATCGTATGCAATTCTTCAGTTGTTCCTTAAAAGCCAAGAATCGTATTCAATTCTTCAGTAGTCCGTTAAAAGCCAAGTATTGTATTTAATTGTTCAGTTGTCCCTTAAAAGCCATGTATCTTTATCAATTGTTCAGTTGTCCCTTAAAAGCCAAATATCATATTCAGTTATTTAGCTTTCCCATAAAAGCCAAGTATCGTATTCAATTGTTCAGTTGTTCCTTAAAAGCCAATCATCATATTCAATTGGTCAGTTGTCCCTGTAAAACCAAGAATCGTATTCATTTGTCACTTAAAATCCAAGAATCGTATTCAATTCTTCAGTAGTCCCTTTAAATAAGTATTGTATTTAATTGTTCAGTTGTCCCTTAAAAGCCAAGTATCGTATTCATTTCTTCAGTTGTCCCTTAAAAAGTACAGTGTCGTATTCAATTGTTAGTTTTCCCTTAACTTAAAAGCCAAAAATCGTATCCAATTCTTCAGTTGTACCTTAAAAGCCAAGTATCGTATTCAATTGTTCAGTTGTCCCTTAAAAGCCAAGTATCGTATTCAATTGTTCATTCGTCCCTTAAAAGAAAAGTATTGTATTCAATGGTTTATTTGTCCCTTAAAAGCCGAGTATCGTATGCAATTATTCAGTTATTCATTAAAAGCCAAGTATCGTATTCAATTGTTTCTTTGTCCCTTAAAATCATTGTATCGTATTCAATTGTTTAGTTGTCCCTTAAAAGCCAAGTATCATATTCAGTTGTTCTTAAAAGTCAAGTATCGTATCAATTGTTCATTTTTCCCTTAAAAGCCAAGTATCATATTCAATTGTTCAGTTGTCCCTTAAAAGCCAAGTATCATATTCAGTTGTTCTGTTGTCCCTTAAACGCCAAGTATCGTATTCAATTGTTCAGTTGTCCCTTAAAAGCCAAGTATCATAATCAATTGTTCAGTTGTCCCTTAAAAGTCCAGTATCGTATTCAATTCTTTTGTTGTCTCTTAAAAGCCAAGTATCGTATTCAATTGTTTAGTTATTCCTTAAAAGCCAAGTATCATAATCAAATGTTCAGTTATCCCTTGAAGGTCAAGTATCATATTCAATTCTTTAGTTGTCCCTTAAAAGTCAAGTATCATATTCAATTATTCAGTTGTCAAGTAAAAGCCAGATATCGCATTAAATAGTTTAGTTGTCCTTTGTCTTAAAAGCCAAGTATCGTATGCAATTCTTCAGATGTTCCTTAAAAGCCAAGAATCGTATTCAATTCTTCAGTAGTCCGTTAAAAGCCAAGTATTGTATTTAATTGTTCAGTTGTCCCTTAAAAGACAAGTATCTTAATCAATTATTAAGTTGTGCCTTAAAAGCCAAGTATCGTTATCAATTGTTCAGTTGTCCCTTAAAAGTCAAATATCATATTCAATTATTTAGCTGTCCCTTAAAAGCCAAGTATCGTATTCAATTTACTGTTGTTCCTTAAAAGCCAATCATCATATTCAATTGTTCAGTTGTCCCTGTAAAGCCAAGAATCGTATTCATTTGTCACTTAAAATTCAAGAATTGTATTCAATTCTTCAGTCTTCCCTTTAAATCCAGGTATTGTATTCAATTGTTCAGTTGTCCCTTAAAAGCCAAGTATCGTATTCAATTCTTTTGTTGTCCCTTAAAATGTACAGTGTCGTATTCAATTGTCAGTTTTGCCTAAAATCCAAGCATCGTATTCAATTGTTCAGTTGTCCTGTAAAAGCCAAAAATCGTAATCAATTGTTCAGTTGTTCCTTAAAAACCAGGTCTTTTATTCAGTTGTTCTGTTGTCCCTAAAACGCAAAGTATCGTATTCAATTGTTCAGTTGTCCCTTTAAAGTCAAGTAAAGTATTCAATTATTCAGTTGTCCCTTAAAAGCCAAGTATTGTATTCAATAATTCAGTTGTCCCTTAAAAGCCAAGTATCGTATTCAATAATTCAGTCATCCCTTAAAAGCCAAGTATCATATTCAATTATTCAGTTGTCCCTTAAAAGCCAAGTATCGTATTCATTTGTTCAGTTGTCCCTTTAAAGTCCAGTATCGTATTCAGTTATTCAGTTGTCCCTTAAAAGTCCAGTATTGTATTCATTTGTTCAGTTTTCTCTTAAAAGCCAAGAATCTTATTCAGTGGTTCAGTTATCCCTTAAAAGTCAAGTATCGTATTCAATTGTTTATTTGTCACTTAAAAGTTAAGTATCGTATTCAATTCTTTAGTTGTCCCCTAAAAGTCAAGTATCATATTCAATTCTTCAGTTGTTCCTTCAAAGCCATGTATCGTATTCAATTGTTCTGTTGTCCCTTAAAGGGTCAGTATCGTAATCAATTCTTCAGTTGTCCCTTAAAATCCAAGTAGTTTATTTAATTTTTAATTTAATTTACATTTTTATAACTGGAAATAGTGTATTTGAGAAGTTGACTCATTGAGCACCTGAATATCTTGGCGCAAGACAAGTCCAACTCAACATAGACCTATTTTGCATTAAATATTTCAGTGAAAGACAAGACCAAGTTGAGTTGAGCTTGTCTTATACTGATACATTAAGAGTCATTCTAGACCAACTAGAGTATTTTAAGTCTTGAAGTGAATTGTTTTTATGTGAAATAGGTTAGGCTTAATACAGAACTCTGACTTTTTAAGATTTTTGAAGATAAGATTTGTATAATTTCAAAGTTTTTTTTTAACATTTCAAATCAAAATTGACATTATGACTTTATTGTCAGTTTTGGTAACTAGTAATGATTTCATTGGCTTCTATATAAATAAATAATTTAATTTAATAAATAATAAGATATATAATCATGCAAACAGGAAGATTTTTTTCAAATTAAATATTTGGAACTAGATGCTAGCCTATCTCAATTAAGAAATAAAAAGGTTATTGAGTATTACAATATACATCAATTATTTTTTCGACTGAAATAATGTTTTCAAAGATAAATCACCTGCTTTTAATCGTTTTCTTTAACAATGTTATGTTTATAACTTTACCCAGTACAGCTTAAAATCACCCAGGCTATATTCATTTATCTAGCAATCAAGTACTAGCTATACCTATAAACTACCACTATTTTATTTATTATCATCATACTGGGTATAATAAGCCTATTGATATACCTCTACCCACTCCAACTCAGACTTGTGGCTCATATTGAGGTAAAATTGATGGTATACTGAAATTATTGACTACTGACAACCCCTGTGGTCCCGGGTAAGAATAAACTCACTGTCACTCTCTGCAGAGGAGTGGAGATCCTCTGAATTGGTGTCATGTTCATTTTATCATTTTTTGTAATGTTCATTATTGTGAAAGGATCACTGTGGCTTGTGCATGTCGTAAGAAGCGACAATTTGAGTAATACAACAGAATTTGCCGAAACTCTGCAGTTCTGCAGTTATGAAGGTTCTAAGTTCATTCTGCATATTCATTTTTTGATGTGACATTTTTCATCTACGTGTTAATTTGTTGTTTTTGTACATGTAAAGTAAACCTGGAATCTTTTTTCTTATTGGCATCGAATAACCTACACTGTGTAGGTACACCGTAAAACCCTATTCATTCATTCATTTTGACTAGTGATTTATATTTAGAGACTGACAGCTATGGAGGCCTTTTACCATTATACAACGATTTAACAGGTTTATGTCAAAATTATCACAACACAAAATTATTTCTTTTTTTTTTCTTAACTGAAGGTCAAGGCATTTATAAATGTAAAAGGCAATTTCATTTGCTCCTTGAAATGATATACCTTCATACCATGGAAGCATCTGTTGAAGTCTAAACAGACTTATTGTCTTAAATTTCCCGCCCTTTATCAAATTCTTTGTTTTGATGTGAAGTTTTTGCTTTTGATGTATTTTCCACATTCCATTTGCATCACAGCTACAGCTGGAGCATAAATCACACCTGTCCTTTTTAGCTTGTGAAAGGCAATGTTAAATTGGTGGTCGAAGATACTTGAACCTGGATCTAGATACAATTTGTTTGAAACTTAAATATTGGCAGTATTGCAAATTCTATTAGAAACTAATTTATAAAATTATGTTCCTTAATTTGAGCTACCTGATCTGGAGGAATACTATTAAGCCTATTAGTGTACTTTCCTGCTTTAGTCAGGTGAGTCTACACCAGATATTTTGTTTCAAGTAAATCTACACTTTTTTAAAGCAATGTCTACCATTGCATGGCCTATATCTGGTAAATGCAAGAGAAATGTTTTGCATTATAGGAACAGATTGACCTTCAACTTTGAAATGTCATTTTCTGGAATTAATGAAAATGTTTTTACTTTTTTTCCCAATCTGATATGATTTGGTGACATTTTGACTTATCGGGTTGTGTTATCTGCTAAACTTCTATATATCCTTATCGAGTTGTTTTTTCATTCACAATGTTACTTCTCAATTTTTTTTATTAATTTTGTCTTCTTCATTTTGGATGACAAATTGACACTATTTCTGGATCATCTTTACCTAGATCCATTTCTTCATTTATCAACACTTCAATATCAAAATTTATTGTTTGTCTACCCTTACTCAGTTTTGTGGCTTAAACTTGTATGCTCAGAATCAGTTACTTCAGTTTCCATGGTAAAATCATTTGCTTAGAAGTTTAATCAATGTAAGTTTCTTGAATAGATTTAGACTATATCATGCATTTTATTAGGCATAACGGAACATCATCATCAGTTCAGATTATGTCAATATGTCAACAGATATATTTGGTTTATTTATTGCTCTCCCCATTATTACTCTTTCAAAACCAGAACCATTTAATTCTGGTTCTGATTAAAAATTTTCTGGTTAAGAAAAAATATATGCATTGACCAATGCGATTGTATGGCACTTTACCTCAGGAATAGACACTTTACTTTGTTGAGATGAATAATCATCTTTGTCAGAAGTTTCTTACAAATAATTATTGAACTTTCACAATCTGATAAACTTGGTTCATAAATCTGTGTCAATTAAGATGCCAAATTTTCATTAATGTTGTTGTAAACAACATGAGTACTTGCCATCGAGTATTTCAGAGAAATCTTCAAAGTCACTATAGACTCATCATTGTTTATAGCATGCGTCTATGAAAACTTCTTTTATTAGATAGACCTTTTTGTTTCTAGTCAGTGCCAGCGTGTGACTGAAATATCATTATAGGTAGTGTAGTTATTTGCATCATAGTTAATCTATTTTGATATGGAATTCAGCAAAATAATAAGTATGAATATATTCCGGCTATATTATTCAATAATTGATCATATATAGATATAGACATTTTATGTCGTCTGCGGTTTCATTATAGTTTTATAGCGTCAGCGTTTCTCTTCTTTCTACATATCGTCAGCGTTTTCATTCTTAGTCTATATGCTGGTCAGCGCCAGCGTCGGACTGCAATATTATTATAGGTAGTGTAGTTATTTATGTCAAAATTAATCAATTTTAACATGGAATTTAGCAAAATAGTAAGTATGAATATATTCTGGCTATATTATTTAATAATTGATCATATTAGCGATATAGACATTTTGTGTCGTCTGCATTTTCATTATAGTTCTAAAGCGTCAACGCTTCCCTTCTTACTACATATCGTCAGCGTTTTCTTCGTTCTACATATTGTCAGCGTTTCATTCTTAGTGTATATGCTGGTCAGTGCCAGCGTGGGACTGCAATATTATTATAAGCGGTGTACTTATTAATGTCATAATTTATCTATTTTAATATGGAATTTAGCAAAATAATAAGTATGAGTATATTTAAGCTATATTAATTAATAATTCATAATATTAGCGATATAGACATTTTATGTCGTCTGCATTTTCATTATAGTTCTAAAGCGTCTACGCTTCCCTTCTTACTACATATCGTCAGCGTTTTCTTCGTTCTACATATTGTCAGCGTTTCATTCTTAGTGTATATGCTGGTCAGTGCCAGCATGGGACTGCAATATTATTATAAGCGGTGTACTTATTAATAATTTATCTATTTTAATATGGAATTTAGCAAAATAATAAGTATGAGTATATTCAAGCTATATTATTTAATAATTCATAATATTAGCGATATAGACATTTTATGTCGTCTGCATTTTCATTATAGTTCTAAAGCGTCAGCGTTTCCCTTCTTTCTACATATCGACAATGTTTCTTTCTACATAACGTCAGCGTTTTCCTTCTTTCGACATATCGTCAGCGTTTTTATTCTTTCTACATATCGTCAACGTAGCTGGGTACTGGTATCTTATTAAACACGCTAATAAACACAATATTTTGAAAATGAAACTTTGTGAAATTACGCATGCATGTTACATTTAATGCTCTTTTCAGTAAAATAATTAAACTAGATCTTTATATTATACTAAAGAATAATGATTTAATTGACCCTTTTCTTAAAAAAAGCCCTTTGCGTGGAACCAATTTCCCATTTCCGTACTGTAAATGAATAATTTTTTTCGAAATAAAACATTAATTTGACAATGGAATTTTCTGACAATACGCATGTAATTTGTATCTAATGTTCTCTTCAATAATATCATAATAGAAAACATTAAAACATAAAAAAGTCAGAGATCTAGTATTATCTGCGATTATTAACACTAAAAATAGAACTGCGATTATATCTATTGTTATCAAAATTATTTTTTGTATTTTTACATCTATTATTATTATCAAAATTATTGTCCGTGTTATTAACACTAATAATAGAACAACAATATTAAATTAACAATTTTAAAACGTTTCGTCAGCGTCTCAGTTCTTTTTCTATATCGTCAGCGTTTTCTCTCTTAAAGTCTTCCTTCTTTACCTATATTGTCAGCCTAAGTGTCAGCGTTTTACACCAACCTATCTATTAATGGCACCTTTTTGTGTTAAACTAAAGTACGAAAATGATCAGGTACTTTTTTGTCCTCGTGGATCTGCGACTGCTTGCTAATATTCGACGCTTGCTTTTCTAATACAAAAAATATCTTGACAATTTTTTCTTTGAAGAAAAAATGTACCGAAATTCTGATAAGATTTCTGGTTTGTTGAAACAAACAATCAGACGACCTCGGCGACTTTCATAGATTGGAACACCATTATTATTTCAGCAGACTATCGTTACGGTGTTTATTTCTGTGGTCATTTCTTTCATTGTTTTGTTTTTATATGACAAATACCTTAGATAAGATATCTGCAATGTCTTCAATCGAAATCAAAAAATATCTTTATTTTTTAAATACTCGTATATGCCATAATGATTCGTTTATATGTTATTTGTTAAACTGTATGGGGAGGGCAGGATCTAATGCTGGAAGAAATATTTCTGTATTATAAATAGAAATATGACATGTTACAACCAAATAATTGAGTCGTTTGTTTCAAGCTTTTTTCTTGTTTGAAAATGTTTCTGAATTAAGTGTAAAGACGTTTGTCTTTTAGACAAGCAAGTTTTGAAAATGATCGATAATGAAAAGGCACCAACAACATCATACACATCGCATTACCCAACTATGCAACAGCTGTCAATCCACTAAAAATACTCAACAATAAAAAAAATGCAATCTTTTTTTTACTTATGTCAACTTTCTTTGGGGTTAAAAATCGAGATTATTTTTAAGGTTAGTATACTTGTTATTTTGTCTCAAAAGGTAAAATCTTGCGTCGATCGCCCAGTACTGTATACTTAATCAAAGTTCGTAAAAGCACAGAACTATTAATGCATTGGCAATCCTCCCTCGTATCCCGCGATCCGATTTTATTCATATTTACAATTATGCAAGTAAAAGTTGTTTTTTTCGTATTATGTCTAACCAATACCTAAAATAACGTTTCAGAAGCCTTGTTATACATTTTCCAGCTCATTTATTCAGATATCTGACTTTACACTTACATCTAACTACTTTTAATAAACTGAGTGGTGCAAGGGCTTTGTGTTTGTTTGTACATCCGCCATTTTGCCTAGTACTACTTCAGTCCAATTCCTGATATGATGCCACCTTTACCCTTGAAATTAATGATATGTCTGAGGTCATGATGAATTAGTGATAATGCAGATGTTGATGGCTCAGCTACGACAAACGTAACACTTGAGGCAACTTTCTGGAAGAACTTACTGACTATCAAACTAAGACGTAATGGGTGGACAATAAAGTATTGTGGATAACTGCAATGGGTGGACAATAAAGTATTATGGATAAATAACATAAAGTAACACCTTTATTTTCTGAAGATATTAATTAGCAAAATATAAATAATATAAACATTCTTATCTACTATAACACCAATACTGGTTATGTGGAACGCGTGGTCGGGTGGTAGAGCATCGGCCCCATGATCGGAGAGTCGTGGGTTCGATCCTCCGTCACGGCTATGTGTGGTGGCCTTAAGCAAGTATATGCTTAGTAGTGATTCTAACTAGGAATACTTCGAGCGTGATTTCTCTAAGTGTAATAACTTATTTTATAATCGATGTAAAAATATATAAGTTCACACATATATTGGTTAGCGATGTATAGTTATTGAATGTATGTCATATACATTATATAGAAGGTTTACTCTACATGAATAAAAAAAATACCGGTCTAATTATGTTCTAAGATGTAATTGTGTTAACACTGTTCATTTTAATCAGCTTTTGTCTAATAGATGTCGCGATACAAACTGCTATTTACTATTATATATCACTAATGTCGCGATACAACTTGCTTTTTACTATTATATATCACTGATGTCGTGAAACACACTGCCACTAACCATTATATATCACTGATCTCGCGATACACACTGCCACTGACCATTATATATCACTGATCTCGCGATACACACTGCAACTAACCATTATATATCACTGATCTCGCGATACACACTGAAACTAACCATTAAATATCACTGATCTCGCGATACACACTGCCACTAACCATTTTATATCACTGATGTCGCGATACACACTGCCAATAACCATTATATATCGCTGATGTCGCGATACACACTGCTACTTACCATTATATATCACTGATGTCGCGATACACACTGCTACTAACCATTGTATATCACTGATGTCGCGATACACACTACCACTAACCATTATATATCACTGGTCTCGCGATACACACTGCCACTAACAATTATATATCACTGATGCACACTGCCACTTACAATTATATATCACTGATGCACACTGCCACTAACAATTACATATCACTGGTGTCGCGATACACACTGCCACTAACCATTATATATCACTGGTCTCGCGTTACACACTGCCACTAACAATTATATATCACTGATGCACACTGCCACTAACAATTATATATCACTGATGCACACTGCCACTAACAATTATATATCACTGGTGTCGCAATACACACTGCCACTAACCATTATAATCCACTGATGCACACTGCCACTAACAATTATATATCACTGGTCTCGCGATACACACTGCCACTAACAATTATATATCACTGATCTCGCGATACACACTGCCACTAACCATTATATATCACTGATGCACACTGCCACTAACCATTATATATCACTGGTCTCGCGATACACACTGCCACTAACAATTATATATCACTGATCTCGCGATACACACTGCCACTAACCATTATATATCACTGATGCACACTGCCACTAACCATTATATATCACTGGTCTCGCGATACACACTGACACTAACCATTATAATCCACTGATGCACACTGCCACTAACAATTATATATCACTGGTCTCGAGATACACACTGCCACTAACAATTATATATCACTGATCTCGCGATACACACTGCCACTAACCATTATATATCACTGATGCACACTGCCACTAACCATTATATATCACTGGTATCGCGATACACACTGCCACTAACCATTATATATCACTGGTCTCGCGATACACACTACCACTTACCATTATATATCACTGATGCACACTGCCACTAACCATTAAATATCACTGATGCACACTGCCACTAACCATTATATATCACTGGTCTCGCGATGCACACTGCCACTAACCATTATATACCACTGGTCTCGCGATACACACTGCCACTAACCATTATATACCACTGATGCACACTGCCACTAACCATTATATATCACTGGTCTCGCGATACACACTACCACTAACCATTATATATCACTGGTCTCGCGATGCACACTGCCACTAACCATTATATATCACTGGTCTCGCGATACACACTGCCACTAACAATTATATATCACTGGTGTCGCGATACACACTGCCACTAACCATTATATATCACTGGTGTCGTGATACACACTGCCACTAACAATTATATATCACTGGTGTTGCGATACACACTGCCACTAACCATTATATACCACTGATGCACACTGCCACTAACCACTATATACCACTGATGCACACTGCCACTAACAATTATAAATCACTGGTCTCGCGATGCACACTGCCACTAACCATTATATATCACTGGTCTCGCGATACACACTGCCACTAACAATTATATATCACTGGTGTCGTGATACACACTGCCACTAACAATTATATACCACTGGTGTCTCGATACACACTGCCACTTACTATTATATACCACTGATGCACACTGCCACTAACCATTATATACCACTGATGTCGCGATACAAACTGCTACTAACTACTATATACCACTGATGTCGCGATACACACTGCCACTAACCATTATATACCACTGATGTTGCGATACATACTGCTACTAACTATTATATACCACTAATGTCGCGATACACACTGCTAATAACTATTATAAATCACTGATGTCACGATGCAAATTGGTCTGCAACGTTAATGAATGATTTAAATAAGATTAATACTGATTAAAACACTACGACCGCGTGCATGCTTAGGAATATCTTCCATCGTCCCTTCCGGCGATGGATGTATTCACAGGGTTAACTTTCCGTGTACTGTGTAGTAAGCTAAGCTACGAATGCCGACTCAAATCTGACGTCAGGAATGTCAAGTCGTCCATATAACGAATGTCTGGGTTGCGCATCCTATGACAGTACTACCACCGGCTGACTCCTGTTACGTCGATAACGTCCTACGTGTTACTTACGTCAAATATACGTCAATAAAATGGCTACATTTATATATATATATATATATATATATATACATATATACATATATATATAAACTCAGATTTACTATTTAATCATATAATTAATTATATATATATATATATCATAACAGTAGACCTACATTCATTCATTTCTTACCATCTATCACATTTCATGGCACTTTTATCATTATATATTAGCAGTGCATTAATTTCTTAGTATCATCTATAATTTTTGTGGTAGCATATAAATTTCTTAATATTTCCATGTTATACAATATAAATATCGAAGGATAAAGTTTGTATCTATTTGCTTTGGAAAACAAAGAATAAAATTAAAACAATTTTATTACATCATTTATGTTACGTTTCAAAACGCCATTCCAATACTTCATTATAAACACAATATAAACATCTCAAAATACGTTCTCAGATTCCTCGACCTATATCCTAATAAAAAAACTCTCAATACTGGGGATACGAAATCAAATTCGCCGCATTCTAGTCTGAATATATATAATTTATACAAAAAATTACTGAAGATCTGCTCTTGTCGAAATATAAACGTCTAGAAAACATAATTATGTAATTATGTGGAAAACTCTGCCACAACGATCCGCAATGTTGGAACTTGGTAACTGACAAAGAATCTAAGCTTCTGCTCGTTTATCTATACAAGATATCCATATACCACGTGTTTATCACAAGAAAATCATGGAATTAAATTATCATCCGATGTCGGACAATACAATAATGTAAGAAAAAGGCTGACGGTAATCTATGATTAGTTTGACAATAATAAATCCATTTACTTTTTTCTAAAACACTCATTACTCAACGGATTTTTATAAAATAAACGGCTAAATGACTTATTCTTTAATACAAAAATGAATATGCAAAAATATCTTTAAAACGTGTTATCCCTCTCTATCGGGCGATAAGTTTAACAAACCTACACTACTTGACCGATATACGTCTATACAATGTACATACGTTGTTATTAGCTGACACTGATAATTCAGGCAACGTAAACAATTTTGTTTCAATGTTTTACTATTCAATAACCCATTATGTTGTATTTCTAATATTCCCAACCCCTTAAAGGCAAGTATAAACGGAACATTGGGTCTGTTCTCTTGTAAAGTTGAAATAATACGAGTTTCATGATAATCATTAGCATAGATCATAGGCAATTTAGGTTCATGATAATCATTGGCATAGCTTATAGGCGATTTAGGTTACCAGAAGGTTTTGTTAATCAAATAGCGCGCGAACGATTACTCGTATTTGGCAAGCAACCGATACACACAATGTAAATTATATGCAAATTTAATTATTTTATGATGTTTGATCCCACACTTTGGTCTTGAATTAAATTGCAGTTTAAAGTAAGATTTTAAGTACTTTTTTAAGATGCAGTATACACGTTCTGAACGCATAAGCACTTCAACTTGAAACATCATTTGTTAGGAATAGTCTCGTATTTCTAAGAATTTTATTGTGCAAAGTAAAAATGATGCTAAAAATGAGATTGGACGTTGAAATAATTTGAAACGAGATTTCTTGAGGTTTTCTATTTCTAAAAGTGTTATAAAAGTGTATTTCTAAAT
The DNA here is from genome assembly GCA_029582155.1 of Panopea generosa. Classification (NCBI taxonomy): domain Eukaryota; kingdom Metazoa; phylum Mollusca; class Bivalvia; order Adapedonta; family Hiatellidae; genus Panopea; species Panopea generosa. The sequence goes on along the minus strand of CM055903.1, from coordinate 66,862,198 downwards.
TGTTTTTCCTTCCCTGTATCTTCCCATGGTTCTATGTGGAGATGCTCTTGCCAGCATCAATTACAAGTATACATATCTACTATCTGTAACTCATTATTAGTTAACACTTTTAAATAAAATGAGTGGGTGGTGTAATTTGTCGTTCTTTATTATGTTATTTCATCAAAATTCAAAAAGACATTATTTTTTCTTGCATACAATTGGGCAATAATATGTTGTTTTATTCCTAAAACATTTAGTACTGTTTAGTTAGTCGAACCTGGGGCACAGAAAAATACTTTTTTAATGATGGTACATTATGAAAACCCTTAGGATAAAAAATATAAAATAAACAACACTTTCATATTCTTCGACTGTCCTATATTGTTAAATATATTATTTAGAGGTGTAATGGAGAATCGCAAAACCACTTGCAAACTAAATGTTGCTTTTAGGTTCGAGGTCTTGAGGTAATGTGATGCACATAAATAGCCAGTGTTGGATTTTTAAATGCACTGAGCGTACAGCTAACAACAACACAAATATATTAATGTTTATTGGCTTTTCTTAGAGGGCACGGTCATCCAGAAGAATGTTTCATGATTTTGATAATAACTTCCTATTACACAACTATGGTCTAAGTTTATGGTTTGTTAGTCTAAGACGTATAAAAACAGAGCTAAACGCAAAAGATACAAATGTTAATCATATTCTTTAGTTAGGCGAGGCCAATAATCATACATTATTTTTATCATGATGGTCCACAAGAGAAACGTGTCGTTTAGTTAACAAGATACAAGATACAAGATACAAGATGTTTTATTGAGTAAATAAAGGCCTCCGGCCCAAAATACAACAGTAATTATTGATCATTGATGTTTACAAAGTTGTGTTACAATATATTAAATATACATTTGAAGTGTCTGAAAACTGGTACAGTATATAATGTGGAACTATGTTTTATCTATAATTTCAAACAGTTTTGTTATAAAAAGAGCAATTTTTCTAATAGTCTCTGGATTCTCGCTTTGAAGCAATCGATAAAAATCTGCATGTTCTGAATGCCCTATATACCAATTATACAGATGTGTTTCTCTAACATGAGTATACATTGTCTTCCCAACGTTGTATATAATAGGCACTGACGAGGCTATTGGGTGTAATATAACCGTGCCAACGGTGTCGTCATTGGTGTGCTATGTGTAAAACGCTGTCATATCGCTGTCACTGCTACTTACTGTGGGCGTGAGGCTGCCAGTCTTTGTTAGTTGTTTCGACTAATTAACGTGCGCGTGGGTTGGATTGCTACCGCTGGTGTTTTTAATATCTGTAACGATATATCGATCCATTGAAGCGCCAGTGTACTATGTGTATATATAATATAGAACCTTGATGTCCAAAAGGGTTGATATATGCATGTTGAAAAAGGGCATGGACGTTTTTCGGTTAAAACAAACAAAACATTTGTTGGTTAATGAAAACTGATATTTAACCTTTCAAAATTAAGTCGAATGTTTTAGATAAATAATACCAAAAAAAACAAAATATTTTAAAACAAGGTCTGGAGTGCGTTCACAGCACCGTTAAAGAATTATATATACATACACATTTAGATAGGTTTAAAAAAAACAACACCTGAATCAGCGATCATATCTTTTTTGTAGATCTATATATAGATTATAAATTTATTTGAAAGAACGATAGTTATATGATCCATATATGTAATCATCGCGAGACTTCGAGCGACTAGTACTTAATATATAGTGTATATTCTAGTAGTTCTTCACACTTTTCTCTCAATTACAACATAGTATGTTATTAAGTATAATGTTAAATATTTTGGTAAGTAATATTGTATTTTAAAATAATACGATATGAAAATTATAATTTCAAATATATGTACTTAATTCTATTTAATAACAGAAAAGAAAAGGTTTTAGTCTTTATTGCGATCGTGCTTTAAACATCGGAGAAATGGCACTGGTGGGATGTAATTCGTTGCTAAAATATGAGTTCATATTAACATGTATATATACATACATACATACATATTTTATATGACTATACATGTTAACACGCATATGTATCTTACAGATCCATTAAAAACTTTATAAATAATTCTCACGGACATTGACAGTAAAATGAAGGTAAAAATAAATACACGTAGAGTGTAGTGTAAATCAGATATCCGGAATTACCACTTTGTATAAATTCCACTGGGTCTCGAAATCCCTGGAACTAAAATTAAATTTAGCAATATGATATTCTGTATTGTATAATACTGTTATGTATTTTTTAAAGTTTATTCTTTAGGGATTCTTTTTTATAATCTTTGATTAATTTTATTTTGCTGTGTACAGTATTTTGTTTAGAACAGTGTCAAATTTATTATTTCCAAAAACAATATCAATGTCTTTCCAATTTGTTTTGATATATTGCGGCTTGGTATTGATAAATTCTCTTAAAGCAATGAAAAATTGTTTAGTAAGCGCACAGTCTATAAAAATGCGTTTAATCGTCTCCGTAGCATTATTACAAAAAGTACAGAGGTCCGTGTCAGTAATATTCATTTTTTTAACAGAGAATTAGTTCCTAAAATTCTATGGTTAATTTTAAATTGAAACCATTGTAAGTTTGTATCTTTTTTAATTAAAGCGGGAAGTGCATAGAATTTAGAAAATTTCATGCTGAAACGAATATTAAGTTCTTCTTCTCATTTAGTTTTTGAAGCAGGTATGCTTCGTTCACTTAAAATGCATTATATATTGAGCGACATCCTTTTTTTTGTCTCTCATTATCATCTAGATAACATATGGTGTCGAAGGATTTTGGCATTAACATCTAAACAGCGGCAATATAAAACTTTTTTCATAACGTCTTTAAGAAGCCAATATACCTTCAAATTCTAAATTTAAATTATACTTATTTCTAAATCCAGTTAAAGAATAAAAACCACACTGTTCAATTATTCAATCATTTACTAATATTATTCATTTTGAGACCCAGTTATGATACTTTACGCTAGAGTTTCCGACCTTAACAATAGGGTTTTTGCCACAGTGGATTACAACAGAAATTATACCAATGTTCAGGAGTAACTGTTGAAGAAAACAGTTTATATTTAATAAAAACGTCTTTCCAGAACTGATTATCAATTTTACGTACATTTTTATTAATAAAATCGGCACCATTATTTGTAAACTTGGCCATAAATTAATACAATTCTTTAAAAATGGTAAAGTAGCTCTAATAAGCCATTAACAGTCTTCTTATCCACGTAACTTTTAAAGAACTCATAAAAATATCTACGTCAAGCATTTAAAGCCCACTGTTAGTGTATGACTGGCTGATAATAGTACGTTTTATTTTGTCGGGTTTGTCATTCCATAAAAATCTGAAAAATGTCAATTTTAGTTCTTTAATAATTTCTTCATTGGGGTCTGGGAGAGATAATATAAGATGATTAATTTTAGACATTGCTTAACTTTTAATTACTGTAATTTTGCCTATTGGTTTTAACATTCTTTTAGACCAGTTTATAATAGGTTTTTTATATCATTTATTCTGTCTTGGTAGTTGGATGTGATTATAATATTAAGATCTACTGAAAAATCTATTCCTAATACCGTAAATTCATTAACCCAAGAAAGATTGTGGTGCTCGCAGAGCGGTTGGTAATCCATACTGCTTGTGTTTGATCAACATTCATATTGATGCCAGAAATGTCAGCGTAAAATTTTAAAACATTTAGGGCATTTTGTAGTGATTTTTCAGTCCTATATATATATATATATAGGATAAAAGAAGTATCATCTGCATATTGAGAGATAAAGGGTTTCCCTGTCTACATCCCTTTTCAAGAAGAACCATTCTGACAAGTGACTGTTTACAATTACACAAGATTCTATGTTAGTGTAAAATGTTTTAACCCATTGTTTGAATGACGGACCAAAATTAAAAAAAGCAAGGACTTCAAATAGAAAGTACCAGTTAACAGAATCAAAGGCTTTTTCAAAATCGATTAAGAGTAGCATTCCTGGTATTTGTCTTTTTTCTACATAAAACATGAGGTCATATAATAGTCGAATATTTTCTCCTATATATTTACCAGATAAAAACCTGTTTGGTCTTCATTTATAATTAGAGGTAAAACATTTTTTATTCTGTTTGCTATACTGGCTGATGGTAATTTATATGTTATGTTAAAAGTGAAATCGGTCGCCAGTTCTTTAAGATTTTTTTGTCTTTATTTGTAATGACTCCTTATCAATGTGAAATAGACAACTCGCCTTTTTCAACTGCTTCATTTACAGAGCGTAAAACAAATTGACCTATATCTATCCAAAAGGATTTGAAAAATTCGATGGTAAAGCCATCAAAACATGGACTCTAATTGTTAAACAGATTTTAAAGACTTATTAACATTTCATCATTTGTAATAGGTCCTTCAAGTAGAAGTTTAGAGTGTTCATCAAGTTTAGGTATATTTAGATGAGAGAGCAAATCAGTCAAGTTTACCGGAGTAAAATCTCAATTAGAATATAACTTTTGATAAAAAGCCTTTGTTTCAGTTAATATATCTTGTTGTGTAGTAATAACGATTCCATTGTTTGTATTTAAGCTGAACATTGCTTTTGATAAAAAGTTTTTATTTTCTAAATTTCAAAAATATTTATACTTTCCCCCCTTCAGTAATCCATTTAACTTTTGTTCTTATCTTTTTACCTTCTATTTTCATTTGTCTTATATCATATAGTTCGTTTCTTTTAAATTCAATAGTAATGTTATCTTGTAGTTGTTCTTTCTCTATGTTTTCTATTTCTTCATAAATCTTAGTTCCCTCGTATCTTCCCCCTTTTTTAATAAAAGATGAATAAAATATCGTTTTCCCTCGTATTTCAAAAAGAAGTACTTCTAAAAATGGCTGATCACTTATATAATTTAATGAAAGTCTTTATTTAGTATGTCATTTATATTGTTATGTGTTGTAGTGTTATGAATATAAGTACTGATATATTGCAACTTAATTTTCTCTATTATTAATTTAATTTCATTGATATATATTATATCTTTTAAGAGAGAATTATTCATTTTCCAATTTGATTTTCCTTTTTAAAATTTCCAAATTCCAATTTTAGAAGAATTAATGAATGGTCTGTTCTGTAGCAAGGTTTTATTTTTACTTCACCTAAATCTGTTATTAATGATTCTGTGATTTAAAAAAATCTAATCTTGACTTTTTATATGTATTTTTTTTAACCATGTATTTTCCATATTCCCTAAGTTTTGGTCACGCCAGCAGTTTGTCTACTAAATCGCATTCTTGCATTAAATAAATGACTACATTTCGTGCATAAGGGTTATTTATATGAACATATTCAAAACAATCAAGGTTAGGGTTTAAAACCAAATTAAAATCACCACCTATAATGAATGGATCATCTTTTGATAAAATAAAGTTCTTAATATGTGTATAAAAGAGAGGCTCAGCTTTATTTGGGTCATATATATTGACAAGAAATAATTTCTTATCACAACTGGTTGTTTCTAAGATTAGTTTATTTCCGTGAGTACCAGTTCTTTTGAATGTATTTTGAATTCAAAATTATTGTTAAAAAGTATTGCTACTTCCCCCGATTGACTTGAAAACTTACTAAAATAGCATTCATATCCCCACTGAATTTTAGTGTTATTAATTCATGGGTTGACGAGGTATACATGTTAAAATTGCCCTTCAAATGCTACCAATATTGCACTCGGTATCAGTTTGTCAAAAGCCGACGTCGGGATTTCTGCGCTGGTTCCATCATTCTTTATGTTACTTCGGATTTAATAAATGATGAACAATGAATAGGATAGACCGAAGTCGCTTGTATGGTAACTAAGACTAGAATAAAACTTACTAGGATTCCATGTTTCGAGCGCACATCGCCCGGGAACCAATCCTCATAAATAAAGTACTTTATCTTACGAGTACATATAAACTACATTTATAATACTCAAGTGCAATATATTTTTTGACACTATACACATGCCTGTTTTGGACTCATATAGGAATATTTTCGTTTTGATCTTTTCATCAACATACTTCCAATGCCATTTGATCTAATTTCTTGCATTAATTTAAATGTACATGCATCTCCAGATTTGATATATGTATTTGACAATAGATGAATAAATGATGACAGCTGATTTAACTTTAAAAGTCTTTTCATCAATGTATCTTTGTAAGCTACCTGATGAACAAATGAAATTGTAACACTAGGTTACAAAAGAGACAAGGTAAAAAGAAAACAAAATCAGGGCATTGTAGAGAAATACAAAAAAAACCCCCAAAACACTCCTAGTAACTTAAAACTGCTGAACATTGATGTTTCATTTTCTGATTTGATTGTTATTGATATGTAAGCGTATCTACCCGTATATAATGCATACATAGATTGGATATGGTTCACATTGATTTCAGTCGTGATGATTCACATACGACATTGTCTCATTATAATTTTTCTCTCACCGCTGATTCAAGTGGGAAAGTTATGAGTTACTTAAGGAGATGGGATGTGCTCGAGTGCTGGTCAACATTTCAGGATCCCAGGAAACAGTGGTCAGTTTGACTGATCGTCTGTTAGCCCTCGATGACATAAAAATGACGCTAAATATTTAATCAATCAATCAATGACGGATATAGGTACTGATTTTAAAGATAAAGATAAGGTTGTAACAAAGATGCCATATTTATATTTAATAGTATTACAAACACCGCACCACTTTGATATATGTGTGCGTTCATATTTATATTTAATAGTATTACAAACACCGCACCACTTCGGTATATGTGTGCTTACATATTTATTTTAATTACTATTACAATGAATCAGGGAGTATATATTGAATTTTAACAGTGTTTACACAAATAATTTTTTTTCATTTTATTTACAATTGATTTCTGTCAATGACCATACATGAACATACACAATACGTCAATAAAAGCTAACAATGTTTATTTATAACTCAACGCTATGCCGGGACCAGCGTTGTCGCTGTATGTTATAAAACATATATGACAAAACTAATATTTTCCATCTTTTGCATTGTCACGTGTCATTGATTACATAAACAAAATACTTCGAATAATTCTAATTGAATTCAATCTAACAGACATTGCTTTAGAATTTCATTTTATTTTTGTCTATAATTTCATTTATAAAATTATTCGATAATGAAAAGCGAATCCAATTTCTTCTAGACATATATAGTGTTGTTTTTTTTATATTCCTTATGGTATTAAATGTCAACATACGAAAATTGAAATAGAGATGTGCGGTTTCCAGACGAGATATATTCCGACGTTCCTGTCGTAAACACGTGGCCTTGAAGAAACTGTCTATAACAATACAGCATATAGACCGTCTACAGATCTTCTAACAGCACTAAAGCTGATCGCGGGGGTATATAAAAGGCAACATTTGCCAAGAAGAAATGTGGTCTGCAAATACGGGCGATTTCTCCAAACAGGTGCCATGGAGTTTAACAGCATTTCACTGACTTTCTATCAGGTAATTTGTATGATTTGTTTTGAATTAACAATGAGTGATTGGGATTGGAGGTTTTGTTTGGATGACATTATAATTTAAAACCTGTAATTTTAAATATTAATTGTATAGTTATATAATATTGCACAATGTGTACTTTGTATACTTTGTATGACTGCAATAATAATAATAATAATAATAATAATAATAATAATAATAATAATAATAATGTTAGAAAGAGTATGTATTATGGTACTGATGATAGTAAAAATTAAAATTAATAATTCTCTAACAAAAATAGCAAACACATTTATAATTTTTTATACTGTTTACATAACAGAAACAATGATAAAGATTAAAGTTATATTGTTAATAACTGAAAAAATAAGTTATGAATACAAAAATATCACTGCGAATACGCCAGTGATATGAATTTATTAAGCATTAAAATGGAATATTGTTTCAAATATTATTTATAACAGCATGATGTGTAGAAATACTATTATATTATTTAAGCACACATTAAAAGAAACAAGTACAACAGCAAACTATTATAGTTGATTCTTATTTATAAAATATCATGTGTGTGTATTTTAAAATATTAAAGGGTAACTTTAATGCAAAAATAATTTATGCTTAATAACTTCAAATTGGTTTTCTAAATATAGTGCACAACAACATCGGTTGCCATAAATCACAGTTACACAGGTAAAATCTTAACGGCGCATCTGAAATAAATTTGCAAATCTATATGGGGCGTAATTACGTCAGCGGGGGGAGGGGGGGGGGGCGGGGAGTCAACCAATCGGAATAACAGACTAAATACCGCGCCGACCTGTCATCGTGTCTCATTTGCTGTAAACACACATGGCTGATCGCATCGCACGCTTGTTTGTGTTTATAAGAGATCCGTAACTAAGCGCTTACACACGCCAATATGGAAATACAGTGTTCGATCAGAAATTGTAGGAAATCAAAATGTTAAGACAGTGTTAGTTTGCATAAATTTCCTAACACCAACCTGTTGAAAAGTGCATGGATTGAAACTGTGACACTCTGATACGCGAATATAAAACAAATATCAACATTTTCAATCGCTAAAACAATACATTGCAATTTATCAGTGATCATGCGAGGTCATTGAATTGTCCAGATTTACGCGCGAATAACAAAAATCTCCCCATTTTCAATCGAAAAACAATATATATTTATATATGTATACATTTATTTTTCGAGGATCGGTTATTTATATTCACGTGATATTGCAGTCCGCGCAGTAATATTATGCATGACACCATAGGTAACATTTGAAAATAGCGTCCAATCGTAAATACCCGTACCATAGATCACGCGAAGTCATGGAATTTTCCACAAAGATCTAGGTCAACTATATTTTCCGAAAATGTACAGCGGTCTATTTTTATATTTTTTGAAAAATCATGCGTGCCGACTGTGATAATTGACACGGTAATAAATCAATGTTTGTTTTGATTGCGATTACTGGGACAGGATCCTGTGCGGTGCGTTACCATGGCTTACCGTTATGACTTCGGGCGGTTAGAAGTTGGGGACGGGGTGTCGTAAATCATGTCAGTTTACAGTTCGGCAATTTACCGAAGTCGTGATATATGTCCTTGGGTATATGGATTAATAAAATGCACGCGCCAATATGCGACAATACTGATTTATTTTCACAGCTGACACCCGTGACCGGAATTTTTATACCATCAAGGTGGCAATAAAACCATATGGCGTCGCAGATCAACATGCTGTCTGCTGGTCATTATATTAAAGTAATTATTTTTTTAATTATCTGTTGTCTGTGAAAGATCTCTTTCTAATTAACTTATAAATATTATACGCATTACCGATTTTGATAAATTTTGAATTTATTTCCGATTCTAACTTTGAATTTTCGGATCTGATCTGATGACAGAAATTATTTATTTACATACATGTAGATCTACATGTTAAAATAATAGCATGGGGATTCTGTTTAAAAAAATGCACAAGAAGGGAAAGTATTAGAACGAGAATGTTTTCGTCCATTAAGCCATCTTTAATTTAATCGCGTTATGGGTATGACGTCATCGGTAACCTCGTTCGGGTAACTCCGTTAATTATTTCGTGTATTTCCGTGTATTTCAGTGTATTTCCGTGAGAGGTGTAGTGTGCGTTACTGTTTCCATGATTTACCGATGAACAAGCGCGAATTTCATTAAAACAAAACCATTTTTTATCAACTTCTAATCGATTTTATTCAAATAATATAAAAAAAATAGCATTTTGGTTACCCTTTAAGAAATTTAAAGTGATGACAGTGCAGTGGATTGGGTGCTGAAAAATAAATCATTAATTGAGGCGTAAAACGTTATGATAGTTGAATCTATAATTGAGGAGTAAAACGTTATGGTAGTTAAATTATGAATTGAAGAGTAAAACGTTATGATAGTTGAATCATGAATTGAGGAATAAAACGTTATGGTGTAAAACGTTATGGTAGTTGAATTACAAATTAAGGAGAAAAACGTTATGGTAGTTGAATCATGAATTGAAGAGTAAAACGTTATGATAGTTGAATCATGAAATGAGGAATAAAACGTTATGGTGTAAAACGTTATGGTAGTTGAATCACAAATTAAGGAGAAAAACGTTATGGTAGTTATATCATGACTTGAGGAGTAAAACGTTATGGTGTAAAACGTTATGGTAGTTGAATCACAAATTAAGAAAAAAAAACGTTATGGTAGTTGAATCATGAATTGAGGCGTAAAACGGTATGGTAGTTGAATCATGAATTGAAGAGTAAGACGTTATGGTAGTTAAATCATGAATTGAGGAATAAAACATTATGGTAGTTAAATCATGAATTGAAGAGTAAAACGTTATGATAGCTGAATCATGAATTGATGAATAAAACGTAATGGTGTAAAACGTTATGGTAGTTGAATCACAAATTAAGGAGAAAAACGTTATGGTAGTTGAATCATGAATTGAAGAGTAAAACGTTATGATAGTTGAATCATGAAATGAGGAATAAAACGTTATGGTGTAAAACGTTATGGTAGTTGAATCACAAATTAAGAAGAAAAACGTTATGGTAGTTGAATCATGAATTGAAGAGTAAAACGTTATGGTGTAAAACGTTATGGTAGTTGAATCACAAATTAAGGAGAAAAACGTTATGGGAGTTGAATCATGAATTGAGGAGTAAAACGTTATGGTAGTTGAATCTATAACTGATGAGTCAAACGTTATGGTAGTAAAATCAATTATTGAGGAGTAAAACGTTATGGTAGTTAAATCATGAATTGAAGAGTAAAACGTTATGATAGTTGAATCATGAATTGAGGAATAAAACGTTATGGTGTAAAACGTTATGGTAGTTGAATCACAAATTAAGGAGAAAAACGTTATGGTAGTTGAATCATGAATTGAGGAGTAAAACGTTATGGTGTAAAACGTTATGGTAGTTGAATCACAAATTAAGGAGAAACGTTATGGTAGTTGAATCATGAATTGAGGAATAAAACGTTATGGTGTAAAACGTTATGGTAGTTGAATCACAAATTAAAGAGAAAAGTGTTATGGTAGTTGAATCATGAATTGAGGTGTAAAACGTTATGGTAGTTAAATCTATAATTGGAGAGTAAAACGTTATGGTAGTTGAATCATGAATTTAGGAGTAAAACGTCAAGGTAGTTGAATCTATAATTGAGGAATAAAACATTATGGTAGTTGAATCATGAATTGAGGAGTAAAACGTTACGGTAGTTTAATCTATAATTGAGGAGTAGAACGTTATGGTAGTTGAATCATGAATTGAGGAGTAAAACGTTATGGTAGTTGAATCATGAATTGAGGAATAAAACGTTATGGTGTAAAACGTAAACGTCTCACACCACTATTACATTTCCCATAGGGCTACATTGTAACATTTATGTCCAAACAGAGTGAAAAATTAATTCTGCAGCATGTGTCTGGGCTCAAATTCTTCACTGGTTCAAGATATGCAATTGTCAAGAAAAAAAGTATACCTTGACTAGGTTTTTTTTTAAATTCAATGCTTTTGTGAGACCTATCAATTTCCAGAGTAATAATATGTCAACTATTCGCCCTAGATGTGGTTCGAATCAACAATTCTGAAATGACACAGAATTGTCCAGAAAACTGGTATCAGCATCAAATTTTCAGTGGTGATTTCTAAAATACTGACCATTCAACCCATGCTAGCAAAATCAAAATATTGCAGTACAAAGCTCTGAAAAAAGAAGAAAAAGAGAACTAAAGTTTTATTTCTACCACCTTCATCTGTAGGTCCGGAGTACTCAAGGGAGATAATAGTGGTGTGAGTCCTTATGGTAGTTGAATCATGAATTTAGGAGCAAAACGTTATGGTAGTTGAATCTATAATTGGAGAGATAAGCGAAAATACGCTAGTTGAAAATGAAGGTTTTATTGAAAAGATAAATGAAGATAAACTTATTGAGACTAATATTTAATTGAGCATATGACTGACCCCCCCACCCCCCCCCCCCCCAAAAAAAAAAAACAAACAAAAAAAACAACAACACACACACACACACACACACACACACACACACACACACAACGTATTGCAGCTGAATCTTTGTTGGGTAGATAGGTGAGGATAAGCTTATATCAATAATCAATGAGAAGCAGGTCAATTACGTTACAAAACAAACAGCAATGGAGGAATTCTTACGTGCTGTGATGCACCCGTATTGTGTGTTTTTAGTGTCATTAAATCAGGAAGCTTAATCAATAAGCTCAATTTATCGTTTAAGTCGGTGCTAGAAGTCAATACACTAAATATATGTATTGGCTGCTTACTACAGTTTCAAAACAACCTGGTACAAGATATTTTTTTCCAGAAACCTTTTTCCATTAATTTAACTTATCTAGTGGAATAATATCTAATCCAACATGGTATTTTGTGTAAATCTCTAAATTTCAAAATTGTTCACAGGGACTGTAATATCTTTTGCTGCAAATGAATAAAACAGATGAATCGATCGAAAGCTGGAATAGCATATACTGCAATAAGAGATTGTTATTATGTTTCATTAGATGGCTGTATTGAAGAACATTTGAGGACTATTTTTTTAAACAAATAGAGGTGCCACTGCACTGTCTTTAAAAACAAGCTAAACAACTCACTAATTAGCGTGTTATTTTTGTGAGCAGATATATTCTTGCTGTGGAAAAAATACTTTAAAAACGTTTCTATGTGGAACCTTTACCGTGGAAATCTTATAGACCTTATCTTTCATAAAACAATGAACATATTCAACTTCAATTGCATTAACGCAAAACCTCATTTATATAAAATAAAATTGAAAATTAAAACTCGCAAATAATGCTTAAATAGAAAAAATTATAGATGAAAGGCAAAAAATAACCAATTCATCCTAAGGTTCATTCCGTTAGCCTATGATTTATATCTATATGTATTATCGTTGGATGCTCATACTTTGTAGTAAAAGTAAAAATATAAGTTGAAGCTAATTTAGTAACTAACTCAAATTATTTCTGGTAGCAAAATTTACACCCACTGGTTGTACCACTACACAATTATCCGTGTCTGTTTATTAAAGGAGTCAACGAATATGTATTGCTAATTTTCATCATTTTGAAGAAAAAAAGACTCATTTAAATAGATCATATTTTATCTTAGTGTTTAAGCTCATTTGACAAACAATGGAATCGCTTCAATTTTCAAAATTGTGTCGCTCTTATTTGTTAAAAAAAGCCTATAAAATAACTTAATTATTAGGTTCGTTCTTAAATATTAAGACGTTCGTCATCATTGCGCACACGTGAATGACATCGCAGAGACTCCGTCCTTGATTCAATTCTGAACGAGTCGTGTGCAAACTACAAAGCCGCGCGAGCTATGCTTAGAAACGGCCTTAGCAAGCGTCAACTTTCAAACGTCAATCATCTCAGCTTTCATCATAGCTCCCGCTCGACTAGAATCAGTCAAATGAGGTTAAACTGTCAGTCAAATTACGTTTACCAGTAAGCCAGTTAGTGTTCATTATTAAAAAAATAACAATTAACAAACCCAAAGAGGGCGACCGCAGGTAACTATTACATACAGTGCGTGCGAAGTTTGAAAGATGTGTTGTGAACGCAACGCTTTGTGACGTCACTTACTGACTCAATTGCGTAAGTACTCATTAAAGCCAAAAATGACGTTTCATGGTTAAGCGTTTATGTGAAAATGATGTTCTAGATTAATTACAGGAATTACATCACATATGTAAGTTTTGTTTATATTTGTTTTTATCTTTTTTAAAAAGTGTTAATAGCTACTTGTCTATTTTCTTAAGAAGACGTATTTTCACATAAAGCATATTTGAGTTTTTATATTTTGAATCAGTCAACACATCTTTCACATGGAATATAAGGGAATGGACGAAACTTATGCTGAGATTTTAACAATCTTACATGAAAAGTCCGTCCAGAGAAATAACTATCTGAAGGAACGAGGCTCTGCCCGCGAAAACAGTTATCCCAAAGGACGGAATTTTCATTCTGAACCAAAAAAAGCCATGTAAGATTAATTTTTCTTGCATACAAGACACATTGAACATTTGTCTAAATGAAATATTTATCAAATTTTACTACGATGGCTTTATGACGTCAAATTAAATACATCTTGTCATGTTTTAATACGTCACGTCATCAATTGTTCCAACGTCACAGCAGTGTAAGATGAGCGTGTGGAATAGGTGTAGAATAAAAATCCCGGTTAAAATACGCGGAACATGTTCGGTATGCAAAAAAAAATGATGAACAGACACTGCTGCTTATTATCGCATTTGATTCATATACATAGTATATAATGTGCAAATTGTAATATGTGTTTGTATGGCAAACACATATGTTTATAGTAAAATAGATAGCGATAGCGAAATTAACAGTAAAACAGTTTGCAGTTGTTGCATAGAAAATAGTAACATATTTAAGTAAACATTACATAACATGCTTACATTATAAAGAAAACATGTCACCAGACCGAAACATATTTGTTTACATATGTGTTCTGTTTTATCGGTGTAAAAGTGAACAGACAGCAGTGGTAGAGCTTCGTGGGTTCGAAATACTCAACTCATGAAGTATATAAGGTCTTAGTGGGGATTAAAACATATACTCAACTTAAGTAGTATATAAGGTCTTAGTGGAGATTAAAATATATACTCAACTTATGTAGTATTTAAGGTCTTAGTGGAGATTAAAATATATACTCAACTTATGCAGTATATAAGGTCTTAGTGGAGATTAAAATATATACTCAACTTATGCAGTATTTAAGGTCTTAGTGGGGATTAAAATATAAACTCAACTCATGAAGTATATAAGGTCTTAGTGAGGATTAAAACATATACTCAACTTATGTAGTATTTAAGGTCTTAGTGGAGATTAAAATATATACTCAACTTATGCAGTATTTAAGGTCTTAGTGGGGATTAAAATATAAACTCAACTCATGAAGTATATAAGGTCTTAGTGAGGATTAAAACATATACTCAACTTATGCAGTATTTAAGGTCTTAGTGGAGATTGAAATATATAATCAACTTATGCAGTATTAAAGGTCTTAGTGGAGATTAAAATATATAAAAAACTCATGAAGTATATAAGGTCTTAGTTGAGATTAAAATATAAACTCAACTTATGCAGTATTTAAGGTCTTAGTGGGGATCAAAATATATACTCAACTCATGAAGTATATAAGGTCTTAGTGGAGATTAAACATATACTCAACTTATGTAGTATTTAAGGTCTTAGTTGAGATTAAAACATATACTCAACTCATGCAGTATTTAAGGTCTTAGTGGAGATTGAAATATATAATCAACTTATGCAGTATTAAAGGTCTTAGTTGTGATGAATTTTTTTCTCATCGTATGCAGTATTAAAGGTCTTAGTGGAGTTTAAAATATATAATCAACTCATGAAGTATATAAGGTCTTAGTGGAGATTAAAATATATATTCAACCTATGCAGTATTTAAGGTCCTAGTGGGGATTAATAACATAATAAACTCATGAAGCATATAAGGTCTTAGTGGATATTAAAATATATACTCAACTTATGCAGCATTTAAGATCCTAGTGGGGATTAATAACATAATCGACTCATGAAGCATATAAGGTCTTAGTGGAGATTAAAACATATACTTATCCATGCAGTATTTAAGGTCTAAGTGAATATTAATAACATAATCAACTCATGTAGTATTAAAGGTCTAAATGGGGATTAATAACATAATCAACTCATGTAGAATATAAGGTCTTAGTGGGGATTAATAACATAATCAACTCATGAAATATATAAGGTCTTAGTGGAGATTAAAATATATACTCAACTTAAGTAGTATTTAAGGTCTTAGTGGAAATTAAAATATATACTCAACTTATGTAGTATATAAGGTTTTAGTCGAGATTAAAATATATACTCAACTTATGCAGTATTTAAGGTCTTAGTGGAGATTAAAAAATATATAAACTCAACTTATGCAGAATTTAAGATCTTAATGGAGATTACAATAAATATTCAACTTATGCAGTATTTAAGGTCATAGTGGAGATTAAAATATATACTCAACTTATGCAGTATTAAAGGTCTTAGTGGAGATTGAAATATATAATCAGCTTATGAAGTATAGAAGGTCTTAGTGGAGATTAGAATATAAACTCAACTTATGCAGTATTTAAGGTCTTAGTATATATAATCAACTCATGTAGTATATAAGGTCTAAGTGGGGATTTATAACATAATCAACTCATGAAGCATATAAGGTCTTAGTGGAAATTAAAACATATACTGAACTTATGTAGTATATAAGGTCTTAGTGGAGATTAAGATATATACTCAACTTATGCAATATTTAAGGTCCTAGTGGAGATTAAGATATATACTCAACTTATGTAGAATGAAAGGTTTTAGTCGAGATTAAAATATATACTCAACTTATGAAGTATTTAAGATCTTAGTGGAGTTTAAAATATATACTAAACTTATGCAGTATTTAAGATCTTATCGGAGATTACAATATATACTCAACTTATGCAGTATTTAAGGTCTTAGTGGAGATTAAAATATATACTCAACTTATGCAGTATTAAAGGTCTTAGTTGAGATTAAAATATAAAATCAACTCATGAAGTATATAAGGTCTTAGTAGAGATTAAAATATAAACTCAACTTATGCAGTATTTAAGGTCTTAGTATATATAATAAACTCATGTAGTATATAGTGGTCTAAGTGGGGATTAATGTCATAATAAACTCATGAAATATATAAGGTCTTAGTGGAGATTAAAATATATACTCAACTTATGCTGTATTTAAGGTCTACGTGGGGATTAATAACATAAGCAACTCATGTAGTATTTAAGGTCTAAGTGGGGATTAAAATCATAATCAACTCATGAAGCATATAAGGTCATAGTGGAGATTAAAACATATTCTCAACTCATGCAGTATTTAAGGTCTAAGTGGAGATTAAAATATATAATCAACTTATGCAGTATTTAAGGTCTTAGTGGAGATTAAAATATAAACTCAACTTATGCAGTATTAAAGGTCTAAGTGGAGATTTAAATATAAAATCAACTCATGAAGTATATAAGGTCTTAGTGGATATTAAAATATATACTCATCTTATGCAGTATTTAAGGTCCTAGTGGGGATTAATAACATAATCAACTCATGAAGCATATGAGGTGTTAGTAGAGATAAAAATATATACTCAACTTATGCAGTTTGTAAGGTCCTAGTGGGGATTAAAAACATAATCAACTCATGAAGCATATAAGGTCTTTGTGGAGATTAAAACATATACTCAACTCATGCAGTATTTACAGTCTAAGTGGGGATTAATAACATAATCAACTCATGTAGTATTTAAGGTCTCAGTGGGGATTAATAACATAACCAACTCATAAAATATATAAAGTCTAAGTGGAGATTAAAATATATATTCAACTTATGCAGTATGTAAGGTCTTAGTGGGGATTTATAACATAATCAACTCATGTAGTATTTAAGGTCTAAGTGGGGATTAAAAACATAATCAACTCATGAAGCATATAAGGTCTTAGTGGAGATTAAAACATATACTTAGACCATGCAGTATTTAAGGTCTAAGTTGGGATTGATAACATACTCAACGCATGTAGTATTTAAGATCTAAGTGGGGATTAATAACATAATCAACTCATGCAGTATATAAGGTCTTAGTGGAGATTAAAATATATACTCAACTCATGCAGTATATAAGGTCTAAGTGGGGATTAATAACATAATCAACTCATGTAATATATAATGTCTTAGCGGAGATTAAAATATATACTCAACTTATGCAGTATTTAAGGTCTAAGTGGGGCCTAATAACATAATCAACTCATGAAGTATATAAGGTCTTAGTGGAGATTAAAATATATACTCAACTTATGCAGTATTTAAGGTTCTAGTGGGAATTAATAACATACTCACCTCATATAGTATTGAAAGTCTAAATGGGGATTAATAACATAATCAACTCATGCAGTATTTAAGGTCTTAGTGAGGATTAAAAACATAATCAACTCATGAAGCATATAAGGTCTTAGTGGAGATTAAAACATATACTCAACTCATGCAGTAGTTAAGGTCTTAAGTGGAATTAAAATATACACGCATAAGTGCTTGTACTTCTAGTTCCTTTATTATAAGTATTTATCGCATTGTGTTTATTTTGTTGCGGCCGTTGGGTGCTACATCTCCAGTTGGACATATATCTCCATTACGAATATTCAAACAGGCAGCAATGTGATGTGATGCTTATGTCTGACGTCATACTAACCCGCTCTATGTAATAGTTTGTGTTTATTAAGAAAAAATTTACAACTAAGAAACCCAAAGAAAGCAACCTTCGTTAATTTATTACTTAACAAACACTAACTGGCTTAATTTTAAACATCATTTGACTGACAGTTTGACGTCATTTGACCGACTCTGGGCGGAGCTACGGTGAAAGCTGTGATAATTGACGTTTGAAAGCTGATGTTTGCTAAGACCGTTTCTAAGCATAGCTTTCGCGGCTTTCTACATGCCTCGTTCAGAAATGAATGAGTCTGTGCAATGCCATTCACGCATGCGCAGTGATGACGAACCTCTTAATAATTAAGAACGAACTTAATAATTAAATTACTTGTAGGCTGTTTTAACAAATAAGAGCGACAAAATTTGAAAATTAAAACGATTCCATTGGATGTCAAATGAGGTTAAACACTAAGACGTATTCTATCATGTTAAGCTATATACAACCATATTTTAACATGAGCTTTCTTCAAGGAAAATGGGGTGTTTACATGTTTGATTACATACAAAGGTTGGTATGATGTACATGGACAATATTGTAGTGATGGATCATTTTAAAAATGTTGAAAATCAACAACAACAAATCAGTCTGACGGACTCTAAAGACTAATTAACGGTTCTTTATCGTTATAAGTCTGGTACAGCTAAATTGAGAGATATTATTTTGTGTAATCCTGATCGCTGATGTTCTTACTGCAACATTTAAAGAAAGACGTTGGTGTTCGGTTTATTACCAAGGGAATTAGGTTTTGTCATATTAACTGATTACGGAATAATTGATTCCGATGTAATTCCGAAAGCGTGTTATATCAATGAGACTATTCAATAAGGTAGAACGTTATAACATTACGTCTCATGATACTGGTATTGGTTCTGTAAAATTCAAATTTTAGATGTCCGGATTAAATGCGTGATTGGTATTTCGCCCTACTCTTTTGTAGTTTTATATGGTGTACTTTGATCTTGGTGTAGAGATGGACCATTTGG
This sequence comes from Panopea generosa, assembly GCA_029582155.1. Classification (NCBI taxonomy): domain Eukaryota; kingdom Metazoa; phylum Mollusca; class Bivalvia; order Adapedonta; family Hiatellidae; genus Panopea; species Panopea generosa. Next base: position 66,842,804 of record CM055903.1, on the reverse strand, counting down.
GTACATTGTTTCGTAGTTTGGTATGACTGATTTAGACCTTGATGGAGAGATGGACCATTGGGTTACATTATTTCGTAGTTTGGTATGATTAATTTATACCTTGGTGTAGAGATGGAGAATTGGGGTACATTATTTCGTAGTTTGGTATGACTGATTTAGACCTTGATGGAGAGATGGACCATTGGGGTACATTATTTCGTAGTTTGGTATGACTTATTTAGACCTTGGTGTAGAAATGGACCCTTTGGGTACATTATTTCGTAGTTTGATATGCTTGATTGAGACCTTGGTGTAATGATGGACTATTAGAGTACATTATTTCGTAGATTGGTATGCTTGATTAAGACCTTGGTGTAGAGATGGGCCATTGGGGGACATTGTTTCGTAGTTTGGTATGGTTGATTTAGACCTTGGTGTAGAGATGGACCATTGGGGTACATTGTTTAGTAGTGTGGTGAGGTGTTGATATTTTTTGTTGAAAAGATGTGCCATTTATGTACATTATTTCGTACGTTGGTATGTATTACATAGACTTTGGTGTTAAGGTGTTGGACCATATTGGTCCATTATTTCGTAGTTTTTTTTATGAATGATTTATACCTTGGTGTTTATATGGACCAATGGGTTCCATTATTTTGTAGGCTGGTATGGTGTACTTCGACTATATTGTTGTGATACACCATTCAACAGTGACGATTACACACATCAGCTATTAGCCAAAGTTGGAATATGTTCTATTTCGTTTCAAATATGAACCATATTTCTGATGTGTACGATTCTTACGTACTTTAAGGCAGATACCCCTGTGGCCGCTTCTCCTTTGCTACGTCTGTTTTCATAAATATTAAGAACTGTTTAGTTTGGCGGGATTATTTGTATTTACACAGTTTCATTTTATGATCAAACTTCGGGGAAAGAGCGAGTGTGGATACACATGTAACTTGGTTTAATCTCACCAGAGATGACTTTCCTACTGGCTTGACCTCGTGTCAGTTTGTTGTATATTTGTAATGTACTTATTATGTTCATATTCAATGTATTGCTTGTGTTTGCTCTGTTGTGACATGGTGATTTAATTGCTACGCAACCTGTTGTCATATAATAATTTGACGTTATATTCTTATTTCAGGTGTTTTTAATGACCACCATTTTTATCTTATCCGCCTGCGGATATCGCCCCTGTCAAGATTCTGACGTCATAAGATATGTACATTCTCCATCAACTAGGGAGGACACACCACGTCCGAACCGACTGCTTGGAACAGCGGGTCTTCACAGATATCGCAATCCGCATGCCATAACGACTTTTCCTGATTACTCATCTGATCAAAACTTACCTTGGCATTGTGAAGAAATGAGAACATGGAGGGATCTAGGAGAGTCGTATTTCCCGCGGTTTTTACCGGAAGTTCGATGTTTAAATAGCACCTGTTTAAATGGACACTACAGCTGTAAACCTGTTTTATACACAGTTAAAGTTTTAACAAATAACGATAAAAACTGTAGGGATTTGTCACTTCCACCATCATTGAGACGACACTGGGTGCTAGCGAACGTAGAAACTGCAGTCACGTGTAGCTGCCAGACATAATAAAGGAGACTTCAATTAACTAGAGACGTTTCGCTTCTGATATGAACAACTGTCTATTACCATGCCTTCTTTACCTTATTAATTTACCCAATCGGCTCTTAAATTTGAGACAACAACTTCCAGTAAAATACTTTTTTTTAACAAGCAGTCAAATGATAGCCTGTGAGCATCATCTAGAACACGGTTTATGACAATTAGATTGTTTATGCATATTAATTTATTGATACTGATTTACAAAGCGCTTCAAAAGCAGAATAATAAAGTTGTTTACAATATACACATATTGTTATTGCAAATTTACAACATTAAAGTGTAGTTGAAACATAACATCTGATAAACCTGTTCTGGTATTTAATGATATCTGATAAACCTGCTCTGGTATTTAATGATATCTGATAAACCTGCTTTGATATTTAATAATATCTGAAAAACCTGTTTTGATATTGACTAATATCTGATAAACCGTTTTGATATTTGATAATATCTGAAAAACCTGTTTTGATAATTAATAATATCCAATAAATCTGTTTTGATGATTAATAGTATCCGATAAACCTGTTTTGATATTTGATAATATCTGGTCAACCTGTTCTGATATTTAATAATATCTGATTAACCTGTTTTGATAATTAATATATCCGATGAATCTGTTCTTATATTTAGTAATATCCGATAAACCTGTTTTGATATTTAATAATATCTGATAAACCTACTTTGATATTTGATAATATCTGGTCAACCTGTTCTGATATTTAATAATATCAGATAAATCTGCTCTGATATTTAATAATATCCGATAGACCTGGTCTGATATTCAATAATATCTAATAAACCTGTTTTGATATTTAATAATATCTGGTCAACCTGTTCTGATATTTAATAATATCCGATAAACCTGTTTTAATATCTAATAATATCTGATCAACCTGTTGCGGTATATTATACAATTATGGACTTTTCAGGTGTGCAAAATGATGTGCTATGCACCAGAAAATTTAATATTGACCGAGGCAGTTGAAAAGTCCATAACTGTTTTATTATATAAAATATAACTAATTCTGAGACTTAATTTATTAGCTTTTTCGTACGGAAAATGACAAAAAGTTATCAAGATTTTATGCAACAAAAGTGTTAAAATAAAAATATATAACAATAGTGTTTAAATAAAAAAAATATAACAATAGTGTTTAAATAAAAAAATATAACAATAGTGTTTGAATAAAAAAAAAAGAAATAAATTTAACTTAAAAAATATGTATTAAACAATAATATTACCCGTGTGGGATTCGAACCATAGCGGGAAAAAATCTTGCATGAGTCAACGTGTTGACACCACTTGACCACGGCCACATATGGATAAATGTTTGTTATCTTAATATAAACTTGTTTCTCTTGTAAATAATAGCGAAATATATTAATTGATTGAACAGTTTTTTTGATTCGTATTTTTGGCGTATCGGCTTCTTTATTATCGATAAATCTGCTGAAATCGGACGCGAATCTCTTGTCAGCAGCCATATGAAAACAACACTGCATTCGTAACAGGTCAGTTTTCAATGACTGGTTTATTGTATAGTATTGTTGTGTTTTTAATGATTTACGCATATTGATATAATAGTTTACTAGTTTGAATATCCATCAATTACACACTCATTTAAGTCTAGTTTCTTTGATGCATTCCTGTCTCCAAGGGATTATCCTATCATTAAAGTACTTATTGTCATAGACATATATAAAGATTCGTTTGGTATTACGGATGTACAAACATGGTTAAAATACACACACATGGACCAGGCCGTGCACGCCAATACCAAGGAGTACACACACAAAAAGGAAAAGTGATTCTCGCTTATTTCCATTGTTGTCCTTGATATTGACGGTATTATCGTCATATTCTGTGAAGGTTGTATTTTTGTTGGGTCTAGTATCATAATCATTGAATAGAAACATTTGTATTCATAATATAATTAGTTAATTATATTTCTTTATGCTTTTTGATGAATTATACAGATTTCTCAGTGGAATATTTTATGGTAATCCACTGTTTAAAATAGTGAAATTAGGAAATATTATTTTTTTTGGTTCTTGCATATTAATTTAAAAAATTAATATTTAAAAATAAAAGTAAAAAATACTTTAATTATTTTAATTAATACAATAATATCTAATGGTGAACTGAGGTCAAAATAAACTAAAAAATATGTAAATGCATAAAATAAAAAAATGTTTGTTTTGGTGTAAGATCAAATCATAGTTCATCTCGTGATTATAGTCAAGTTCCCGTTAGACAAGGAAAATATCCTCAAAAAATACCACCAAGTCCGTAATAATAGGGATCTTGTTATGTAATCTGATACAAATGTGCGGGTTGTGGTAGATTTTCCTGAGCGTGTCACTAAGCAACGTACGCTGCTCTATCCGCTTTTAAAGCGAAGTAGAGACCCACCTATTTCCGTAATGATAGGCTTGTAGTAGATGGCTCATTCTACGTGTATGACCAGGAGATGAAGCGTCCCGTTGTAGTTGATCTCTAGGAATTCGGCCAAGGCTCAGTGGACAGCACACCACTTCCGGCTTCACAGTGTACCCCGGAGAATAACATATCTGATAAACATTTATCAGGCACCTATCTGATGAATGCTGATTTTGAAAACTTTGATTTATCGTTATGCTGTGTTGAAAATGAAGGGTTTAGTAAATATAAATATGATAATGAATTTATTAGTTATGCAAAACGATTTGATGTGTTTGGCATGTGTGAAACTTGGGTTTCGACAGTAGTGACTTTGATGACACGTTAAACGGCTATACACATTATAGCTATGCCAGGCGAAGGCCGAAGAACGCACGTCGGAACTCAGGGGGTGTAACTGTGTTTGTAAAAAGTTATTTGGTCGTTTCTGAGTATATCAAATTTTTTTATGAGAATTATGAAGAGTGTGTGGCACTACTATTAGACGGCGTTTTTTTAAATAGTCTGAAAGATATTATAATGGTATTGGTTTACGTGTCCCCGTAAAACTCTCCGGTTTATAATAGCGCGCACAATGATATGGTATTGAACTGTTAAATGGAAAAATCTTAGCAATCACTAGTCATTTTCCCGCCGCTAATTTAATCATCGCTGGGGACATGAATAGTCGGATTAAAGATTTTCAAGGCTTCATTCCGTTTGATATTGATACTGATATTGATTATATTTTTAATGATGACATAAATTACCCTGCAGATGAATTTTATATTCCCAAAAACTCGAAAAATTACTCTTATGACTGTTTTGGTAAATCATTAATTGATTAGTGTTGTACTTATGGTGTTTATGTACTCAACAGCCTGTTTTTAATGATAAATATGGGGAATTCACATATTTCGCAAATGACGGAGCAAGTATCGTTGACTACATGATTGCCTCTTTTGATGTTTTTCAGCATGTCACGGATTTTGGTGTGGATGAGAATATATTTTCAGTCCAATGTCCATTGTATTGTAAAATGAATGTTATGCTTAAATCATCTGACAGACGGGAGGATAGTTACGATAACCCTGTAAATCACTATGAACGTATCGTGTGGAAAGATTCTTGTAGAGAATAATTTTTATTGCGCTCTAACGAATCATTTTTGCCCTTTTTGAACAGTGTTAATGATAATAATGCAATTGATATGGTTTCTTAATTTATTGATATATTTTAATCGACCGCTGAGTCCATGTTACGTAAAGGTAAACCAGAAACGAAACGAAGTAAAAATAATCAGTCAAACTGGTGGAATGATGAATGTAGCCAAGCAAAAAGTACAAAGTCTCAACATCTAAGAAAATTTAGATTTACGAATAGTAGAACAGACCTTCAACTGTTCAAAAGCGCAAATCATGCTTTTAAAATAGTGTGTAAAAATGTTTTTTTTTATTCCAAAAGAAAAATCGTCAAAAGTTTGTCGAATGCAGTAAGAACCCAAAAATGTTTTGGAATACAATTAAAAGTTCAAACGTTAAAAATAACGTCACAAGTACCAAATCTATCTCTAGCGAGAACTGGTTACTTTAAACATATTTTATTGCTTTTTCATATACACGTGGTAGCAAAAGGGTTGGGCCACAAGTTATCCAACATAAAAATCGGCCCTTCCCAGCAAGAACTGGTTAAATCATTTTCAAAATTTGTTTAACACACAAAATACGGATTATGGTACAAATAATTTCCCGAATATAACTCGTAATGTTGAAAATAAGTATCTTAATATATAACTGACGATGAAATTTTGCAAGCTATTGATCAAGTTCATGGCAAAAGGGCCCTAGGGCCCGATGGGGTGGGTTTGCTTCTTTATAAACACACAGCTGTTCTCATATTACCATTTTTTAACTAAACTGTTAAATGATATTTTTTCAAGTAGAAATGTACCCCATGCATGGTGTGAAGGTATTATTACACCTATACACAAACATAGTTCCACATTAGACCCAAATAATTATAGGGGTATCTCATTGATAAACGCTCTATGTAAAGTATTTACTTGCATTTTGAATAACAGATCGAAAACCTGGTTTGACGAAAACAATATCATTGATGAATCTCAGGCAGGTTTTCGAAAAGGTTACTCATCCATAGATAATATATTTAGTTTAATTCGACATCTCAGAAATACTTATCGAGTCCGAGAGGTAGATTTTATTGTATTTTCATAGATTTTTCGAAAGTTTTTGACTCCATTCATCACAATATTTTATGGGATGCGATGAAAAGGAAATGTATAGATGGTAAAATATTAACTGTGTTCCAATCAATGTACAGTAAACTTAGATCATGTGTGAGGGTTTGTCATGGACTTTCAGACTTTTTTTAATGTAACATTGGAACAAGGCAATGTTGAATTTGTTGTCCTATTATATTTTCCCTGTTCATAAATGACCTTGTAGATTACTTAAAAAATACTTTTAGTCAAGGAATATATGTAACAGAGGACATGTGCGACCTCTACGCTCTATTTTACGCTAATGATGTTTCTAATTTTAGTGAAACAGATATCCAATTATAACGGCAAATCAACTGTATATCTAATTTTTGTGATTCAGTCCACATGAAAATCAATTTAGATAAAACTAAAATAATAGTCTATAGAAATGGGGGTGCTTCAAGAAATTACGAAAAATGGTATTTGAAACAGAAGCTTATTGAGGTTGTTTCTATGTACAAATATTTAGGCATTTATATGACACCAAAACTTGTGTAGACTAAGACACACGAGTATGCATCGAAACAAGCCCTAAAATCTATTGCATGTATATTTAAAAATCAGCATAATTTTGGACAGTTTAGCCAGGAGGATATTATCAAAATATTTGATAGCATGGTCAAGCCCATTTTATGCTACGGTGCAAAATAAGGGGGTATCAGTTTATTGATAAGCTGGAGAAAGTTCATTTAAAGTTTTGCAGACTGTTCTTTACCTCAACAGACAGCTAGTTGTTTTGTATATGGCGAAAGCGGCCATCTACCACTTTGCACTACATAATTTTATATGCCACAGTGCATTAAATACTGGCTCAAAATATTACATATGGATAGGAAGAGAAATCCATATCAATGTTATATCATGCTTAAACGTCTTAATGACGTCGGATGCAAAACGTGGGCTAGTCATATACGATATTTATTATTTTCACTGGTCTTTGGATATGCTTGGATTGCTCAAGGTGTTGGTGAAGCAAGTGCGTTCATTGAATTGTTTAAACAAAGGATACGCGACTGTTACTTGCAGAGTCCTTGAATGGTAAAGTAAAGCCGATACATATTGAAACTTTAAATCATTGTTAAATCCTGAAAAATATTTATCTTTAGACTTATCATTTCCTTTAAGACAATCGTTGGCAAAATTTAGAATGTCAATGCATTATCTTATGATTGAAAAAGGTCGTCAGTTTGGTTTAGATAGGAATTTTAGATTTTGTCCAATATGGTCATAGAGAAATATTTTAGTCATTGAATCTGAATTTCAATTTTTTCATGGAATGTACAGTGAATGAAAATCCAAGAAAGGATGTTTTTGGTGAAAACTATCTAAATTTAAGAGACACAAACACTTCTCATAGGTAAAGGTCCAATGATGATAAAACTGTCATATGCAAAATTGCGAGGTTCCTGTATAGGGCTTTAGAAAAACGAAATAGTTTAATATAATTGTTAGGCTATATTTCAGCTGGTATAATAATATGTAAATCAATGTTTTTCATGAACACTATTATACATGTACTTACATTAATTTTGTTGGTCATTCTTGTGTATGTTCTTATTGTATAGTTGTATGATGGGCCGGAGGCCTATATGTACATGAATAAACTTACTAATTTACTAACGTGATTACCAAAAATTATAAATATGACTATTGGTGATCGTTTGATGAATTAGATCTTACACCAAAACAAACAATTATCTTCTATCTCTTTAGTAACCAAATGATTGTGAAATACACCTGTGCATCCGACCTACATGTTAAACCAAATCGAAATGATCTTAAAGGTAAACGAATGCATAAGCTTCATTTGATTTGAAAGTTTTTAAAAACGCCTTTTCACAAGGTGTTATTTATTTTGTGTCTTGTAACCAATATTTGGTCATATGCACTAAAATTTGACATGAATGGGTGCATGGAATTATAATTGTCTAGATATCTTGAATTTGAACCTAAAAAACAACAACGTTTTGTTTACGTGAGCTTTAACAAACCAATAAAAAAGTTTATATCAAACAGTTTACGCCCATCTTAAATGAAATAATTCCAATGATAGATACTTTCACCTTATCCTATTTACCATTCCAAATAAAATTGTAAGCTTTTAAATTTTTATCTTCATTAGGATTTGCCAGCACTTAGATAAGGAATTTACCTTTGGCATGGCTAAGTCTTTTAGAAATGACGATATGTATAAGAGATTTTTCATAACGACATAAATACTGTTCCAAATGAGGATTTACAATTCAATTGAATTTGAAATACGATGAGTAACCATTTCTCATTTCTCTAAAACGACACCAAGGTCAAATGGAAGCGATCCTATGCAATGAAGTTGAGCACAACGACAAAAAAATCATACACAATCATACTTTAGTATAATAAAACAGATAATTGATAGATATAACATTGAAAAAATAGAAGGAATAAAACTAAGATTGCGGACAAATGTGTTCAAGACAGAAATAAGATGTAGTATAATGATACAAGACAAACACAAGTTAGTTGAGTTTTCTAAAGTTTATTAAAAGTTGTTTATTAAAAGTACGTTAATTCTAATCTAATCAAAAGTAACATAATCTAGCTAAGTTTCATTTCGTGCGACAATAACGTGACCGGGCCCCAGTAAAGCCTAAAAGTAACTTTCGGTTATCCAAAATATCTCAATTTAAATAGGGTTTTTATCTACGCTTTCGTAAAGTTTCGTGATTCATCCATGACTTTTATTGATTATTAATTACCCGATGTACCGAGCTAGCTCGCTATTAACCTCGTACACCTGATCATTTTATTAGTCATTTAATTGCTAATTACAGATTACTTCCTACGTCAGCCACTGGGTTGTGATAATTCATCATCCCGCCTGACCTCCTTTATTCGCGCCTTAGCATGTTCCATGGTTTATACAATTTATATAAAACTTATCCAAACTTCTTTACGTTTCGCCCCATTTCTATTACAATGAACTCTTAACACATTTCGCTTAGAAAACTTAGAAAATATAATTTATTCATCTAAATATATGATACTTAAGTCTCTCAATGGTCAAATTAAAAACAAACACTGGATGCAATACCTAAGGAAACAAAACGGTATATGAAAAATTATTCTTTTAATGAAACTAAAATTTAAGACTTAAATGATACTGTATCTCATTTAGAAACACCTGTACCAAAATTGAATGGAAATAATAAAACATTGCTTTAGTACATACGTACATCAAAATATATCGAATGGGAAAGATTCAGGATTTGACTGATTTACTGAGTTATTATACAAGTTCTTTTTGATAGACATGTACCATTTCATTCTGCGTGCCATAAATTGGGGATATCAAAGGAGAACTGTCAATTTAACAATAACAAGGGATCATAACATCTTTACCGAAAGGTAACAAATCATTAAAAAAAAGCTCCAAATATCATTTTTAATATTTTTTACAAGTCAGCGTCTTGATATATAGCCAAAATAATCAAATGCGTTTCACCATTAATTATTTATGAGGATCAGACAGGGTTTTTGTCAGGCAGATAAATTGGGGAAGATACTCCATATGTGTACGATTCAATTTTTATTTTGAAAATAGTAATCTACCAGGCATGTTACTATTAATTAATATTGAGAAAACGTTTGACCCTGTTGACTGGTTTTTAATTTTGCTGTTCTTATATTTTTGTTTTGACTGTTCATTTATATAATGGGTCAATGTAGTTTGACAAAAATATAATCATATGTTATAGTTAATGTATAACATTAATTGTACAACACTGACTGGACTTTTTTGATACAATCAAACTGTTAACATTATTGGTTTTGGATTCACTGTAAAATTTAGACTAAACGACAAAACATAGTATGACTCGACCATTAAACGTAGATATTACAACGACAAGGATATCTGCTAATATAATGAGTATATATGGACTGGAGGCAATAGGCTTCCTTTGTATCTAGCCTCTCCAATATCCATAGACGTACTTCAAGACATGAAGACCATCAAAAATGCAAGGCACTTAAATCACGTATGCTTTCAGATTTTGAATTATATTACAAAAACGAAACAAAGTGGACAATTAAAAAACACACGCATAAGAACAGATTATTTTTAAATAATATCGAATCCATTATTTTAGAAAGATTGGAAATTTTTAAACACATTATAAAGTCAAATAAATATTCAGAACTAATTCTTCCTCTTAAAAAACGTTTTTAAATGGTGCTATTATCTATTCTGATTAGGACAAATCTAACTGTTTAAACGATTCTTTGCTTTAATATTTTCAGTAGATGACACTAATGCACAATTACCAGAGCGCAATATTAACACAGATGCACCATTAGAACATATGACATTAACTGAAGTCATATACAAGATATGGTGCCAATAGTGAATGTGCTAGTGAATGTGATCTTATCAGTCATGCGGCGTTAACAGAAACTACACATGCTGTGTCAAACCCACTTTGTATACTGTTCAACAGATCTTTAAATGAAGATTAATAGAAATTTGCAAATGTGATGATTTTATTTTAAAAGTGTTCTTTGAATGTTTCAAATAATTGTATGTATATTTCTTTATTAAGTTATGTTGAAAAAGTGGTCGAAAGGATTGTCTATAAGCACTTATATAATCATCTAAACACTAATAATCTCATTTTTAAAAAAAATATTCCAGATTTTCGTAAGACCACGCAACTGTTTTATATTTATGACAGAATTTGCCAGGCTTCTGATAAAAAACAATTGAAAAGTATTTCGTGAATTTCAAGTTATATCGGAAACAGTTTTCTAGTTTGAATATCACATAGTATCAAATTCGGCTATTTTCTTGGTTGCGTTCTGAGATGTGATCCTCTTATCACTCACGCAATGACAGTCGTCATTTGATGTTAATTAAACGAAACTATTTCTGATAATGCGGTTTGATGTCATTGTCACCACATTACAGCTTCTTTATGACCTGTCAAGTTTTATTGGTGGAAAAAAGGCCTCAGAATAACAAGTAGCTGATAATCTTCTCATGTAAAATTTTAGGACCAAACTTGGTTCGAACTCATGACCTCAGCCCCAAGAGATTAGTGGTCACTAGACGACGGTGCCATAGGCAACTAGGCCACAGAGGACCCTTCACCAAATACCATATAAGCCGTTAACAAGGTGCGTATTTGGTGTGGCATTACACGTGAAGGCATTGTTTACTAAACATTTACCTTTTCCTTGCAAGTTAACGGAAAAACCTGGTCCGATTGTGGTTAGACAGTGAGGATAGAAATATTTTAACACTTTTTAGACGGACAACGCCTCACTTTACACAACGAACTGTTAAGGAATGGAGAAATACTTACATTATGTTGATACGTGCACGGTTAAGTGTTATCACTCCGTTTATTAGGTATAAAGTGTATAAACTATTATTTATAATAAGCAACTTAAACTAACAACAGATACATATAGTAATTTTTTTATTATCCTGCTTTTGAAGCGTTTTGTAAGGCATTAAACTAGATTAATAAACATAAGCAATCTAATTGTCATATACCGAGTTCATGCTATTGTCGACAGGCTATCACATACTTGTTTGTTAAAAAATAAGGGAACTCAATAAATTAAGTAAGGTATGGGTATTGACAGTTTTTCGCATAAGAAGCATAAAATCTCAAGTTAATGGCGGTCCTACCATGTCTGACAGGTGCACGTGGCTGCAGTTTCTACGTTCGCTAGCACCCAGTGTCGTCTCAACGATGGTGGAAGTGACAAATCTCTACAGCTTTTATCGTTATTTGTTAAAACTTTAACTGTGTATAAAACAGGTTTACAGCTGTAGTGTCCATTTAAACAGGTGCTATTTAAACATCGAACTTCCGGTAAAAACCGCGGGAAATACGACTCTCCTAGATCCCTCCATGTTCTTATTTCTTGACAATGCCAAGGTAAGTTTTCATCCGACGAGTAATCAGGAATAGCCGTTATGGCATGTGAATCGTGAGATCTGTGTAAACCCACTGTTCCGAGCATGCGGTTAGGGCGTGGTGTTGCGTCTCTATCTGATTGGGGTTGTGCATATCTTATGACGTCGGAATCTTGACACGGGCGGTAACCGGAGACGGATAAGATGAGAATGGTGGTCATTAAAGACACCTGAAATAAGAATATGACGTTAAAATAAGTATACGTTCACAGAAGACGCAGCATTTAAAGTAGCCATAACAACAACCATAACAACAGCCATAACAAACGTCATGACAACAACAATAACAACAACAACAACCAAAACAACAGCCATAACAACAGTCATAACAATAACCATAACTACAGCCATTACAACAGCCATAACAACAGCCATATCAACAGCAATAACAATAACCATAATTACAACCATAATAATAATCATAACAACAGCCATAACAATAGCCATAACAATAACCATAATTACAGTCATAACAACAGCATAACAATAACCATAACTACAGCCATAACAACATCAATAACAATAACCATAACTACAGCCATAACAACAGCCATAACAATAACCATAACAACAACGCAAAGACATTCAATTTATTGAATAAACATATATTACAGACAAACATCATAGTGACAACACACGGCACGAATTTGAAACGGCCAGTAGGAAAGTCACCGCTGGTGATCTTAAACCTGAATTACATATGTATCCATTCTCGCTCTTCCTTCGTCATTATATCATAACATGAGACGGTATCAAATGAAACAACTCCGCCAGACTAAACTGGTCTGAACTTTTATGAAAAAGATGCAACAGAGATTAAACGACCATAGGGATTTCATCCTTGAAATATGTATAGTTCTCATCAGATATATAATTTATATTTGAAACAGGCTATCGCCTCGTCCAACTATGTTGTATGCTTGTTTTATGTCAACATCCATTTTAATTAACTGTCGAATGATATCTCATTACACCAATGTAAATCTTACCAAATTACCAAATTATAAAATAATGGACCCAAATGGTCCATCTCATTACCAAAGTTATATTACCAGGTCTATTAACCACCAATGAAACAGCAGGGAATTATATGCCTATCCCACAATTCATAGCAATTGAACGCTTACTAGACTGTTATGTCATTCAAACATTCAGTTGCAGCAAATGACCAATCAACGTTCTCAATTGCGGCTTTCCCAGCATTGCTATTTAACGGAACCAATCGACATAGCTGGGTCCGTAGTACAGACTAGATCAAGAGTGAAATATTTTTTCAATCGTTTTTTATTTACGATATGAAATGAAAAAAACAACAACGCCAATATGAATTTTTATGAATAACATTCCTGGAGATTTCAACCAATCACACGTTGAATTCGGGCGTCTAGAACAAATATACTTTTTTTTCTATTTTACAGAACCAATACCAGTATCATGAGAAGAAAGGTAACATAACTTGGTAACATATTGCATACTCTCATTGAAAAAACACGCTTTCTGAATTTCATCTGAATCAATTATTCCGTCATCAATTAATATGACAGAAATTAACTCCCTTGGCAATAAGCTGAACACCCGCTTCTTTCCTTTAGTATTAGAGTAAGAATATCACATGGTAACTGCATATCTTCCATAGTACCACGCGAGCTTTTACGATTAACTACAACACCATGTTTAATTGATTGCCTTAGTAGTCTCAGTGAATGTTATACATCTATAGTGAATATTTTCAGTGAATGTTATACATCTATAGTGAATATTTTCAGTCAATGTTATACATCTATAGAGAATATTTTCAGTAAATGTTATACATCTATAGTGAATATTTTCACTCTCTTCATACCCATATTTTCACCTATGCATTAGTTAAGCACAAACTTTCTGTTTATTTCCTAATGTTTTGCTTGTCTCCTGATTCATCATCTGATCATATGATTCTCATAGTTTCTATATTTGTTTTTTAAATAGTTTTTCTTTGGTCGTTCTGATTTTTGCATGGACATAACTAGAGACGGCTTTACTTCCAAACTTATGGATTCATTTATAGAAATCTCTTTCTTTTGTCTTTAACGATTAACGTCTTGCTGGTGTCGGATCTGTTTTTAATTAACCTCTACAATTACATGATTTGTTTGTAAACATACTCTGACACGGGCACACCGTTGATCAATGTTAAATTCAAATTTTCGACCGTACTGCAGCTCATTATTTTGCTGTACGTTTATAATTCCTTAATCTGCATCATATTTTTTTTTTACTAACTTAAAAAGCGCTTTACATTGTCACTCTGCGATTGTACATTCCTTTAGGCGTATACCATTGGGCAACACATTTGAATATAATATATTTTTTTTCTCAACGTATTTCATTAAACCTGTTTTCTGCATTTCACTGATAACATGAACCTTTTCTTTACTGTTGCTTTACTGAGTATTCATCCAAATCAAGGTCCTGTGAAACCAACTCCAACAAACAGTTCATTCTCATTTTTTTTCAACTTTTTTACATAGTTTAAAAGCATTAGACTTGTCGCATAATTTTTCTTTCGCTCACTATAATGTTCAGAGTATCAATCTAAACTGGATACACTTCATACCGAATTATATGGGTTCGATATTCTAACTTTCTCTGAACCTTGCTTAATGACTCTGTTACGTCAGCTGAACTAAAATTTCCACCGTTTCATAACCCAGTAAGAAAAGATCGCATTTGAGATAGTCATGAAAGTGTTATTATGTATATTAAAGAAACATTTCATTTTTTTCGTAGACAAGGCCTCGAAATCAATCGTCTAGAATGTATTTGGGTGGAAATATCGCTTAAACGCAAACATATACTATTAGGAGTATTTTATTGACCTTCAAACGCTGACTCTTTTTATAATTGTCTAATTGATGACTCTTTAAATATGGCTTTTGATACCGGTATCAAAGATATAACTGTTACTGGTGATTTAAACAATAGTATGTTTAATAACGTTTCATCGCGAAACTTAAGCAATATATGTCAACAGTTGGGTCTGTTTCAATCTATAAATGAACCAATTTACTGAACATTCATCGTCTCTTATTGATGTTTTACTTCTAAGCAATAAAGACAACCTAATTTGTAGCGGGGTAGCTGGTCCCTTTTTAAATCAAGTTATCAGGTTTCACTGTCCAATCTATGGTAAATTAAAATTTTTGAAACACAAACAATTTACTTTCGAAAGACTTTTTTAGAAATATGAACTTGGTAATTACGTAAATGTGTATGCTTCCAATACCGCTAATAAAATAAAAGAACTTTCAAAGTAATGAATTCCAAACAAATTAGTCAAAATTAAACTTTGTGAACCATCATGGCTAACCGTTGAATTAAAAAAAAAGGTCCCGGAAAAGACTTTTTAAAAAAGCTAAGAGATCTTATGAAATATATCACTGGAATAGATTTAAACGGAAACGTAATGATGTCTTTAGTCTCATACGTTAAGCTAAACAATTATATTATGACAATTTTGATGGTGAAGTTAATTCTACTACCATTTCGCCCAAAGACTGGTGGAAAATATTAAAGTCATTCATCTCTTCAAAAAACAAGCCATCAATCCCTCCACTGAATGGCAATGGTATAATTTCAGATGACGGCAACATCGATCCACCAATTTTAATACCAAGACAAGTCCCAAATTTGCCAGATATTTCTAGTTTTCTTATCGATGTATGTAGTATCCTCAAATTGTTGCCAACTGGGAAAGCCTCGGGTCCTGATGGGATTAATAATTATGTGCTCTGTGAACTTTCTAACGAATTATCTGTCCCATTATGCAATTTGTTTAAAACTTGCCTCGCAAAAGGTTCTTAGCAAGTTGTTTGGAAGGAAGCCCTCATATGTGCTATTTTCAAAAAAGGTGATCCTTCTCTTGCTAACAATTACAGGCCAATTTCACTTCTTAGTGTTTTAGATAAAGTATTTGAAAGGCTCATATTTAAACACATATATATGTTTTTTGGAGACACAGATATCCTTAGCTCATTTCAATCTGGATTTATCTCTGGTGACTCGACAACTAATCAACTTACTTACCTTTACAATACTTTCTGCAAATCAATTGATGATGGTAAAGAGGTAAGGGTTATATTCTTTGACATAAGCAAAGCCTTTGATAGAGTTTGCCATAAAGGGTTGTTGGCTAAATTGATGCAGCTGATATCTCTTGTCAACTATTAAATTTATTAAAAGATTATCTTAAAGATAGACTCCAATGTTTTGTTATCCCAGACTCTACGTCTAAATGGAAACCAATTAAAGCTGGTGTACCACAGGGATCTATATTAGGCCCTCTTCTTTTTTTAGTTTATATTAATGATATATTGTCCGATATTGATTCTAACATACGTCTTTTTGCCGACGATTCGAGTCTTTATTTCACAATTAACTACAATAATGATATTATTAATGCTGCTCAAACTTTGAATTCAGATATAAGTAAAATATCTGAATGGTCATATAAATGGCTGGTTACTGTTAATCCCTCTAAAACTGAATACATGCATATATCACGCAAACGCAATTAGCTCCCTCATCCTCAACCTGTTATGCACAACCAACATGTTGTTGAAGTACCATCACATAAACATTAAGGTGTACGACTGGCACTATCATATTGAATACATTTAGGAAAAGGCATGGAAAAGAATAAAAATTATGAGAAAAACTTAAGCACCAATTAGATAGAAAATCTCTCGAAACTATATATATATATCATTTATAAGACCCTTATTAAAATATGCAGACGTCATTTGGGATAATTGTATTAGTACGAAAAAACAAAACAAAACAAAAAAAATGATAAATTACAAAACGAAGCAGCTCGTATTACAATTGGAACTACAAAATTAATTTCTATTCAAAACCTTAAATCCGAAGAAGGATGGGAAAGTCTCGAAATCCGTAGAACAAAATATAAACTTATTCTTTCCTAAAAAATGGACCGCGGCGTGGTCTAGAAGTAGAGCGTCCGCCTCGCATGCGGAAGGTCGTGGATTCGGTCCCTGGCCGGGTCATACCAAAGACTTTAAAAATGGTACTAGAAGCTTCCTCGCTTGACGCTCAGCATTTAGAGGAGAGTTCTAGGTCTCGTCGGCCCGGTGTCAGTACAATGTGACTGGGTGGGGTATCATACCATGTGTCTGCGGCATGATACTCCAGTGTGACAGCGCTCAGAATACTGTCTCAAGTAGACACCGTCGCGATATGACTGAAACATTGTTTAAAGCGACGCTAAACACCATACAACAACAACAACAAATCCTATAAAATGGTCAACGGAATTGCCCCATCATATCTTTGTTCAATGGTTCCGCCACTTACAAGTGATAATTCTACATATAATCTCAGAAATATCAACGATTTTCAATTCCAAATTTTAAGAACAACTCTTTACTCCAAATCGTTCCTTCCGTCTGTTATACGGGAATGGAAAAATCTTCCACTTGAAACTAGACAACCTTCATCTTTAATAATATTTAAGCACCATTTAGAATGAAATATAATAAAAATACAAAAATTCTACACAGGTACAAGGAAATATCATATTTACATGTTCGACTCGTACAAACTTAGCTTACTAAAGCAACAAAAAAACAACAATAAAAAATATTGAAAATTCTCCTCTGTGTTTATGTGGTGAAATAGAAATCACAGTTATTTACTTCCTCAAGTGTCAACTCTATCAAAGGCAACGGGTAACACTGCTAACACTAGTCAGTCAGTTATGTACATCCTCTTTAAAGACACTTCTTTTCGGCGAACCACTTCTCTCTAACGACAATAATGTTAAACTTTTTGATAACCTGCATTATGTAAAATCGATCGAACTTTAAAGGCCCAATTTTGAACATTGTGATTTTCATCAATTTCCCTTCTTTGACTATGTATTATTGACCGTAGAATACAATAATCTTGCTTATTCCCATGTAATTTAATGAAGTATTTAATAATTCTCAGATATCTTCTTATATAAAGTGGAAATCGACCTAACTCGGAATATAGAAATAAAGAATTTATAGATAATTTTACATTAAGGACCCATTTGCAAAAACTTTCTATGAACACGTTCAATGTTGTCTGGTTTTTGTGAAACCCCATACTTCACAACTATAATTTAAAACTGATAAAACATATGCATCAAACAGATTAAACATTATATGGTATGGAACTTCCATATTTTTTGTTATATTAAAAAGCGAACTCATAGCTCTATATAGCTTTATATTATGTTATATTTAAATGTCTGATATATATTTTTTTGACATAATCAAATCTTAGTAAAGTTGTATAAATTGTTCATATTTAGGCCGATGGTAATGTATGTAATTTAATACACATCCACGGTATTGAGAAGCGTTTTGTTAGAATATAGGCCGAGGACTCTGAGAACGTATTTTGAGTTGTTGATATTGTGTTTACGTTGAAGTATTGAGATTCACCATGTTAGTATTGATTGATATTTTGTTGATGCCTTTTCTGATATTCACGAAGTGAATAGATACAGAATTGGTCTGTAATTGTTAATATTATGACGAAAAGTTTGTATAAACCGAATCAGCTATTTTGAAATTACGTCATTCTATTTTTAGATGGAACATTCCGTATTAGGGGTGTTTGTAGTATGATAGCCAATTTATCTGTTACATAAACTATGAAATAAACTAGATTCAATATTAACTGTGATGTACTACTGTCTGTTTCGATAGCGTAGTGCTAACGGTTTTAACTGTCAATCCAAATGTCGCAAGTTTGATCCTTGTTTATGTTGATTTTTTTTTTCAATTTATTTTCCATAAAAGTATCCCAGTGTACTGTTTCAGTTTGTTTTTTAATTTTGTAAGTGTTGGTAGCAACCTCTTCTCTATAAACATTGCCTGTATACAGGGTTGCGTTCAGTTCCGTTAAACATTTGATAACGTTAGCTAATATATTTTCCTGGACACTGGCTCAACCTCATATTAGCGCGCAGTACGCGATAATTTTAGGGAACCAGGCATTGAACGTGTTTGCTGTTTAATTAAACGGTGCTGAACGCAGCCCAGGTCCCCCCACCTTAACATGACGGTAGCAAGTTTTTACGCCAAAAAAATTATAGCTGTGTTAAGTGGTTTGGCATTTTTTTCCAAAATATATAAAAAGTCGTTTCTTCGTGCATATGGGAACATTGGAACATTTTCAATATTCTGCCAAGTTTATTGATGCCACTGAGAACTGTTTGGTAAAACCATCGAAATTGTGAAAAAGCAACATGGTCAACCTCAAGTTTTTTTCCCCGCATAATTAACCCAACATAGGACTGACTATCTATGGGAACAATGCACTTTTAGAACCATTGATAATGTATCCAGTGTTCAAGAAGTGCATGTCTCTATATGTAGAACAGTACTGACAAAATTAATTGTTGTGTGAGACGTATAACGTCTCACCACACCAAGTCAAAATCACTTAAAATAATTCTGTCTGATCGTGACTTCCTAGGAGTCTCCGATGTCGGCGCCGACTTGCTGCTGCAGATTACAGCTGACGTAATATGTTAAACTATTAGATGGTTAAAGATGTTTGCACTGTTATCATATATTGATAAAAATACCATGAAATTGATAGACGGTTAGTAATAGACGCCATGTCATTACATATTTGAGTAACTAGTAAATCTGAGTTTATATATATATTGTAGCCGTTTTTAGACGTAAGCGAGAAATGTGTCCGCTTCGTCAATAACGACGTATAGACGTGACAGGAAGTCAGTTGGTGGCAGTACAGTCATAGGACAGCAACCCACATATTCGTCATATGGACGACTTGGCGTTCCTGACGTCGGAAAACGATCGCGGTACAGGGCGACGTGAAGCCATATACTCGGTTTATAGTTCAAAGAGAGACAACCCAGTTATTTAGCCACCACCGCAAGAGACGAGTGATGCTAAATCTATACTATCTGGACGCGGAAAGAATATAGTGCATTTTATAAACTTTTGGATGATAGAAACAGTTTAGATAGCGATGTAGGTTACGTACGTGTAAGAAATAGTGAACTGTGTGAAAATAAGAGTATGAATACCACCAAGAGACTGTTTTTAAACCAGCTGTTTTATTGTGTTGAGTAATTATCTTTAATTTGTATATATTGTATTCTTGTATATTCGTAATTTTATTTATGTAAAATTAAAAAGTAAATTTTACTTTGTGTACAATTGTATTCTACTTTTGTGAGTTGTCGGCCCTTGGCCATTTTGCTACAATATCTAATAGCTTTAATTAATAAAAGAGTATATTTATCCAGCCAAAAGTTTTTTAAATAAAGTTGATACCTTTTTTAGCGCATTTAAAATAACAAAAACTTTATTGTCAATAATCTGCCAAATCTTGTACACATTTTACACGTCATCGAGAAGAACTTTATCAGATTATATCTTCCGTTCTTATCCGTATTGTATTATTTTGATTTCTATGTATGTATTATTGAATTGAATAAATATGTTTATTAAACCAAAAATATCAGCGATCAGGATTACAAAAAATAATAACACTCAATATACCTGTACTAGACTTATAACGACATGGACTCTTTAATTATCTAATACAGTAGAACTTCGTTGGCTCGAACATGGATGGCTGGAACACCACATACAGCTTAAACCACCTATCTGGTCCAGACCGATTACTAGTTCGATGTATATACATTATGGTATTATGTTGAACAATACTTGGCTCGAACAACGCTTACCTCTGTTTTTCTATCAGAGTTCTACTTTACTTCTGAACAGACCGTCTTATTGCATTTTTATTGCTGATTAATACCAACCAGCGACTTTACGTATACATTCTTTAAATTGACCCACCACTGTTTCAAGGGTATGTGCACATTATACAAACCTCTATCAAAGCAATACAGCAGATAAGCACCCCTATTTTGTTATAGAATACTTAGAATTCTCATTTTAAACATAATTGTTCTGATGGGACAAATATAGTAGATGCCGCGTAACATGATATACTACTTGTTAGAGTCGAATGGTATGGCGTCATAGAGAAGCATTGCGCCATATTGAGGCCTGTGTAAATATATACAGTGGAAAAGAGATGGAGCGGTCAACAGATGGTAACGAATCAAACAAAAATTAAACGTTACTAAACTATGGCGACACTCAAACCTTCAATTGAATCAACGTGCCCAAATGTGTTTTTCCCAACATTGCTATTTGGTACGTACTACAGACTATGATCTCGCTCTTCTCGCTGTCGACCCATCATATCTCGGTATAAAGACGCTGAGACAATATTTTGAGAGAGGAGAGAACATGCTCATCTGATATTAATTTTTCATACCGAACAAGAATGTCTGCATATTTCTACCGGTTACGGATTTCACGTGCTTATCATACTCCGCTATGACGTCGGAACAATGACTTTTTAAAACATATGACGTAGCACATCTAATTTGATACCTTTAATGCCATCATGGTAAAAATGTTACTGTAATTTAAATTGAAATAAGTATTCAATGTGTTTGGTACGCAGGAAAATTAATCTCACATGGCCTTTTCGGTTCAGATAGAAATTGCGTTCTTTGGGATAACTGTTTTTCCCGCCAAAACAGTAATCACTCGGTACGGAATTTTCTATCCGAACCTAAAATCCATGGAAAATTCTTGAATTCTACAATCACGTACTATTGATAAAGTTTAAGATAATGTTTTATCTATATATGACCTTTATTTTATTTGATTATTTTCCTTGTTTTAGAAAACTTTCTTCAATGATGATTGGAAATATCACCCACTAATGCAAAAAGGAACCAAATGCCTTCTTATTTCATAAACAATTGCTCTAATGTGACGATTTAATGGTATCTAGTTAAGCAGGATCCGAATGAAAAATTGCCTTGTGTGTTTCTTTTAAAGCGGCATTACCAGTAACTAAAGGTGTTTGTTTTATAAAGAAATACACAACTTATTTATGAATAATAGCAGCTATCACTAGCTGATAGGTGATGGTTATTGGGATGCAGACACTTTAAAAGTAAGGTGCACTTTGCAGCGTGATTCTCATGTGAGTGTTAGTCGAACAGCGCACCGTCCCTTTTGACATTTGCAATTAAGGTAATGTAGTAAGAAAGTACATGCAGGAAAAAATCTATTTGTTTCCCTCCCACCAAGCCCAAAAATTTGTTACACACTTCTCACTTAATTGCCACTTTTCAACCATTTGCAAAACAATGTACCCAAGTACACAGGATAAAAGTATTGCATTGAAATACTCTGTTTTACAAATGCAATGGAGCATAATTTAAAGCTTTTGAAATTTGAAACTCGTGAAACAAAATGTTGATATCTTGTTCATTTTACCTTTGCCGAGTTGTCTTGGTTATGTTAATTAGTATAATTTAGAAGAGATACTTTTTGTTTTTATGAATGTTGCAGGTTTCCATATTCCTGAGTTGTATCATTTGACTTGGAAGAGGACTGTTACATACCTGACATCAAAACATCTGGTGGGAATCTATGGAGCGTTGCCATTTGGACTTGGATCACGAATTTACATACCCTACAACGTTACAGCTCAATATGAGTGAACACTTTGCGAGGCGATCAGCGAACTATTAAACAGTTAATAATAAATAAAATTTGTGTTTCCAATCACTGTTACCCAGGATTAGTTTCATTCAGTTTAGCTGATCGTTTCATGTGAAATGAAACTTGAAAGAACATGTACAATTTTAACTTACATGTGAAATATTTGCCCCATGAAGGGGATTGTGCTTTATATTAACTATTGCCCCATGAAGGGGTTGTGATTTGTGTGATTTATTTGCCCCATGATGAGGATTGTTTTGTTGAGGGCTGCCCATTTGTTGTTGACGGTAGCCCGAAATATTGAGCCGTAGCCAAACAATGCCAAACTTAAAATAAAATATAATTAACTAATAGTATGTGTTGTTCTGTATTCTCCAATAACAGATATTTTGTGAATATTCATCTGTGGCTGATCACCTTTGCTCCACGGGACATGTTTTCTCGGAGATATCCATTATCTGCATAAATCATAACCCTAATTGGTCAGACGAGAAGCGCAAAATACGATAATCGTACTGGATCCGCAGATTAAATACTTTATATATATACATAACATATACTGAAAGCGATAGTTATTTGTGTTACAGTTACGTAAACTTATTGTTATTTGTAATAACAGTACTTGTGTATGATTTAATAAGCCACGTGTTAAATGTGCACTAGGGTACAAAAACAAAAGTAAATGAAACTAAACAATGCATACACTAGCTTCTCCCGACGTTGGTGCATTTGAAAACAAAATAAACAATATTTAAGTGACATTTATTTTGGATACAATTACGTTAACTGTTTGTTATTCGTAATTTTTAGGAAAAAATGTATATATATATTCGGCAAATTCCGTCGTCTTTTGGTATTAGAAAGGTCGCCAGATATGTGCAAAGATATACATGTATATAAAGAAATATCATAATGTTTGAACTATTGCTTTTGGATATGAGAATTAAGGCAAAATCAATTTTTATTCAATTAAACGCATATCGCTTACTGGTTATGCCTTTAAGAACTGTACAATAAGAGCATGAACATTTTAAGAATATAGTATTCTATTTCCATGAATAAGACACCCCCCCCCCCCCCCCTCCCCGATAAGACCTTGACTACTGAATAATTTGAGCATGGACATTTTAAGATGAATTATTCCATATCCAAGAGTAATTTTGTATATATTATACTTGATAATCATATTCAGTTAAGATATTAAAAAGATTAATAATTTATGAACATTTGTAATCAATGTATTATCTAACTGTGTTATTTTAGATATTGTTGCATTTGGTACCTGGATACACTTTAAGATTAATAAAATACATATTATGAATTACGTCTCTAATACTTAAGTCATCCAAATCTAAAGTCATCTTAAATGGTGATAACATAGTTTGTCTGTATTAGAACAGGCATAAGTCATACTTAATGAAAGTATTTTATTAATTTTGAAGAATGTATAAATTTAAGTTATGTATAGCTTTTGATTATTTTATGGCTGGAACTTAACTGGAGGATTTGTTTTTAGGATATTTCATAGAACATATCATCTATTGACAAAAATCCCTCTCGAAAAATGAAACTTTCCTGAAGCAATGATTTATTGCATAACCTGTTTAGTGTTAATCGTTATTGCATAGTTGCATCTCAATGCGCGTTTGGTAGGACCTAATAACATAGTATTTGTACACTGCAAAAATAGTCCGACAATAAAACGAAAGTATTAATTAAACTACATAATTGCGATAGATAAGGGTATGTAGTATGGTATACTGTTACAAAGTGTATTCACATTTTATTCATACTTATTGTATACAATAGAAAAGGTCAAAGCTTTACCAATACGCCAAAATTGAAATAAAATGTGACAGGCCAGACGTTACTAAATGTTTATACATATAGATATAAAAAATGATAATATAAGTATGGAATTCAACAATACATATATTAAATAAGGAACAATTATTCAACAACATATCTTTATGCAACGTTTGACCTGTCATAGTTTCAGATGAGAATTGATATCTAAAAAATACACTGGTAACAAAGAACACAAACACAAAAAAACTCAGTCATTTCATTGGGCCGTTCATTAGGAACAAAATTTACTACATATGCACAGGCAATTGTCACAAACAATAATTGAAAAATGGACTTGTTATATAATTTATTAAGTATAGGCTCCGTGCGGAAGTCGAATACCATGTCATTATTAAAAGGAAACAAAGAGCAAACTAGGTTTTTGACACGGTAGTATTTATTGCAGTGTTTACACCGTTGGTTTGTTAAATGCTTACATAATCGATAAGTTAAACGGTTAGTAAACGGCTTACACAAATGGTTTGTTAAATTGCTTGCACAATTGTTTTGTTAAACGCTTGTGCAATTGATTAATTTTAAGACTTTACGCAATTGGTGTATTAACATTGTATTGTCCTGGACTGCATTCAGCATTGTTAAACATCAAATGCGTTTACTGCCTGGTTCCTTAAAACTTTCGTGTAATGTGTGCTAATATAAGGTTGTGCCAGAGTTCAAGAAAATATGTTAGCTTACGTTAGCAAACATTTAACCGAACTGAACGTAGCCATGGTATGATCATTTATGATATTTTATATCTAGAATTGTTGAAATGATGAAAATAAATTATATATAGTTGTTGACGTTCTTGAAAATGATAATTAAGTCATGAATAAACCAGCTGTGTTGAAATTGTATAACCGTGTTAGATGCATATTTTGACACAAATAACGATTGGCGTTAGATACAAAATGAGTGTAAACATCTTTTATTACTTGTGCTACCATAAAAGAACATCACAACAGAATACAAGATACGTATAGACAAACGGACAAAAGGAATGGATAAATATAGTAATTAGTATTTTTTCTCCTTTTGATATATAAAAAGTTGTATTACTATTTTAGAAATATTTGCGGGTTTTAAATTATTATTTTCATTTGATATAAATAGGTTTTTACGTTAATTCTTAACCTATTTTAAATATTCGCAAGACATACAATATTTGATTAGGTATCATATCTCTAAATAAATTGACTGTTTTCTAAACGTTTCTGGAAAATCTATTTCGATAATATCTGATATAAAGACATATTGAAAGCACAGAGAGCATTTAATAATTTTATATAATCACCGTCATAAGCGGTATTCTGTATCCGAGCAGAATTTAATTAGCTCTCTTATTCTAAGGAACTTGGAATCATATGAAATACAGGCTCGAATTCCTCTATTCCTTTTCTTTGTAATTCCATTGTTACCTAGTTAATAGACGCCTCTTCAATTCTTGCAATCGGCTCACTCATTATCGACCAAATTAAACATTCAGCTGATATAAAGATGTTATCCTCAATTGAAGATTCATTTTTAAATATCAAAATTTAAAAGTTTCAAAGCTCAAATAACAATATAAAAACATGCATTGAGTTCCACGTAATATTCTATTTAGCTCACAATGTACATGTATGCTCTTATATTTAAGGTAAACTCGATGTCAATAACAGAGACATATTTCCTTATTTTCCAGCCAATAGTAAGATATATCTATGTTCTGGTGTAGCATAACCTTTACAAGAGGTAAGATATCCCTCACATGTTAATGTGTAACCAAACCTTTACTGGAGGTAAGACATTCCTCACATGTTCTGGTGTAGCCAAACCCTTACTAGAGGTAAGATATCCCTCACATATTAAGGTGTAACCAGACCTTCACTTTACAAACTCTTCCAATTTATTAATATTTTAATATATACTATAATCCGATTGTTAACTAACCTCAGAGTGTTTATGTTTGTTTAAACTTATTTATTAAACTTCGATTGTGAAACAAGTTCTTACAGCTTAGGCAAATCACGCTCGAAGTCTTCCTGGTAAGAACCAGTACTAAGCATGCGGAAAAATGTCTTGCTCAATGACACTATACATAGCCGTGGCGGAGGATCGAACCCATGACCCTCCGATCATGGTACGGTGCTCTTCCACTGGACCACGCGCTCAGAGTGTACATGAATTACTATCGACTCCGCTTCCACGGTAGAACCAGTTCTACCACTGGACCGCGCGCTCAGAGTGTACATGAATCACTATCGGCTCCGCTTCCACGGTAGAACCAGTTCTACCACTGGACCACGCGCTCAGAGTGTACATGAATCACTATCGACTCCGCTTCCACGGTAGAACCAGTTCTACCACTGGATCACGCGCTCAGAGTGTACATGAATCACTATAGACTCCGCTTCCACGGTAGAACCAGTTCTACCACTGGACCACGCGCTCAGAGTGTACATGAATCACTATCGACTCACCTTCCACGGTAGAACCAGTTCTACCACTGGACCACGCGCTCAGAGTGTACATGAATTACTATCGACTCTGCTTCCACGGTAGAACCAGTTCTACCACTGGACCACGCGCTCAGAGTGTACATGAATCACTATCGACTCCGCTTCCACGGTAGAACCAGTTCTACCACTGGACCACGCGCTCAGAGTGTACATGAATCACTATCGACTCCGCTCCCACGGTAGAACCAGTTCTACCACTGGACCACGCGCTCAGAGTGTACATGAATCACTATCGACTCCGCTTCCACGGTAGAACCAGTTCTACCACTGGACCACGCGCTCAGAGTGTACATGAATCACTATCGACTCCGCTTCCACGGTAGAACCAGTTCTACCACTGGACCACGCGCTCAGAGTGTACATGAATCACTATCGACTCCGCTTCCGCGGTAGAACCAGTTCTACCACTGGACCACGCGCTCAGAGTGTACATGAATCACTATCGACTCCGCTTCCACGGTAGAACCAGTTCTACCACTGGACCACGCGCTCAGAGTGTACATATATCACTTTCGACTCCGCTTCCACGGTAGAACCAGTTCTACCACTGGACCACGCGCTCAGAGTGTACATGAATCACTATCGACTCCGCTTCCACGGTAGAACCAGTTCTACCACTGGACCACGCGCTCAGAGTGTACATGAATCACTATCGACTCTGCTTCCACGGTAGAACTAGTTCTACCACTGGACCACACGCTCAGAGTGTACATGAATCACTATCGACGTGTACATATATCACTTTCGACTCCGCTTCCACGGTAGAACCAGTTCTTGTATTTGCGAAAGGTTATTTCTGATTGATCAGATGATCGAACTTACAACATTTAGCATGAATGGCGACCCTCAACCCCAAGCACTACCGCCAAAATTTAATTGGTTAATATTTTAAAACACAGAAATGTTATTCTGAAAAATAGGATCAACTAGAGAAAAGGCTGTCGTACGCAGTTATTTTAATTTTCATTTAAGTAATATAATAGCAGCAATATCTACCCTACTATCATGCATTAGTTTTAATCATGCTTTGACAAGTAGCCGTTTTATACATATAATAGATTAATGGCATCTGTTATCTAAACCGCTGGTGTATTCGCAGTTGTATTTTTGTATTAATTAATTATTCGCAAGGAAATTAATTATTATTATATATTCAGCTGTTATCTATATCATATCATATCATATCATATCATATCATATCATATCATATCATATCATATCATATCATTTAATATATTAAATTATAAAAACTATTATTATTATCATAATCATGATTAATGTATTTGGTTGTTTTGTTGTAAAGTTGTTATTTTCACTATAATCATAACATATAATAAATTATATTAGTTTCATCAATATCCCTATTAATACCGTTATAATACTACTGCATTTATACCAAGTACAAATTATGTAATATTATATAAACATACATTTACTTGTCATTATATTTGTACTTATCAAATGTTAAATGCCAAATAAAATAAGCTGTATTATTGAAGACAAATACGTTTTGATATAATATGTCAAACATATAGAGAAACAAGAAGTAAATGTATAAAATATAAATATAATAAGAAATCATAAATTTTAGTCAACTGCTTTCGGAAGCATTATGTAAAAGACGTTCCATAATTAACAATGAATAAGTTTTCATTCTCTTTTAATATTCATTTTTTTCTCTTTTACTGTAGGACATAATACAATTACTTTATTACTCGAAAAATGTGGTTGAGAACCATGTTGATTGTTAACATTTGTAATTGTTAAAATTTGTGCATTTATTAATCACGTACATGTATTGTATAAATGATTTATATTAAGAGAAACTGTAAAAGTTTAAATAAATAAAATTTCTTCTTCTTCTATTATTATCTTTATTTAAAATGACAGGTAGCAAAATATAATATCATCCAAACTAAACCTCCAATCCCAATCACTAATTGTTAATTGAAAACAAATCATACAAATTACCTGAAAGAACGTCAGTGAAATGTTGTTAAACTCCATGGCACCTTTTCGAAGAATTCGCCCGTATTTGCAGACCACATTTTCTTCTTGGCGAATGTTGCTGTTTATATACCTCTGCGATCACCTTTAGTGTCGTTCGAAGTTCTGTCGACCTTCGATGGTGTATTGGCAAAGACGGTTTCTTCAAGGGCACGTGTTTTGTGTTATTAATGACACATCGGAATATATCTCGTCTGAAAACCGCACTTTTCTAATATACGTGTCACATGATCATACTTAATTCGATAAGGAATACAACAACACTATGTATGTTTAGAATAAATCAGCTTCGCTTCTCAATATCAAACGGTTTTATTAATGAAATTAATGAACAAAAAAACAAAACAATCCTAAACTTATGTATGTTAGAACTTACAAACATTATAAGCAATAAAATATGACATTTAGTTACATTCTGATAAAGTTATACAATGACACATAGTACAGTGGAAGAAATTGAATATTGGTTTTGTCCGATTGTTGTTATAGAATACAGCGAGGCGACATGTAACAGTAAAACGTGTTGAGACGGTTTATTACGGACGAACACATTTTGTTAAAGTGTATTTTATAACTATCTGTAAGTAGCCTTTGGAACAAACCAAGCTCGCCCGATAGGGTCCGTTAAATAACAATTGTTACGAGCACTCTGATTGGTCAGTTGCTTCAGGAAAAGTTTAAATGACGTCATTTTTAGTAAGACTTAAATTGCTATGTATTATGGGACTTTCCTGCTTTTTTTTATTTTGAGTTAATAGACCTGATTCGGGAGATATCAGTTTCTTGGGTAGACTTATCTGTAATTGTGGTCCTCTGTGACCGAGTTGTCTATGGCGCCGTCATATAACTCTCAACGCTAAGGACGTAGGTTCGAGTACCGCTCGCTCCAAAAAATAATGTGAGAATGTTTGCCATTTACTTGGAGAAGGACAGTAGCTCTGTTAAGATTCCTCCACCAATACAACCGGATAGGCCATAAACATGTATAACCTGGTGTTAAATCTCATTAAAAAAACAATTTTGTGTAAATATTTATTTTTGTAGAATGATGTATTCATAATTTTCAT
This sequence comes from Panopea generosa, assembly GCA_029582155.1. Lineage (NCBI taxonomy): Eukaryota > Metazoa > Mollusca > Bivalvia > Adapedonta > Hiatellidae > Panopea > Panopea generosa. The sequence goes on along the minus strand of CM055903.1, from coordinate 66,812,485 downwards.
AGACATATTTTCATGGTCACTCGTTTATACTGTACTTGTTTATTTTAGCTGAAATACACATTCGGTAAACTCAGAGCTTTTGTAAATCGGCCCCGAATCCGACGCTAGGTGATATATTTTATAAACATTTCGTCATCGATTTTAACCGCATAAAGGTTATAACAACAGTTCAAAGGTGATAATATCTTTTTCAGTTAAACTTTAGGAATATGGCTAATTTCTTTATTTTACTTACTCAAGAGCATTAACAAATACCTGACGCCGTTACAAAAGTCATATTTAACGTCACTTTACAAGCTGGCGTCACCAAACAGTATATATGGGAAGCTCTTGGTAGATTATCATTGATAAATTCACTGTTTATAATATAGTGCTATTGATGCTTATTTAAACGATACCGGTAGTTCTTTTGCGCATCTATTTCGCGCACAATGGACCGTAACTCCTTCGATACTGCTTATTTGTGACAGCTCCTTTAACAGAAAGCAAACTAAGGCAGATAAAAGGGACGATTTACAAAGATAAACTATCAAACAAAAACAGTCTCCTCAATCATAAAAACGATTCCAGCCAAATATTAATTAAAACAAAGTCTTCCAAAAGGCTATAGCCAGAAATAATCTTTGTCGTCATCTAATCTCCCCAACGCAATTAAGCTCATCCATGATTTCAAATACACTTTGAATTTTTAAATCTCAAGTAAACTTCTTGCAACTTGCATTTAAAGAAATCATCGAAACATAGTATTGCTTTAATACGAAGCAGTACACCGTTCTAATGATCAAACTATCATCTATATATATAATAAAAGTTCAGACAACGTGCATGGACAGTCTATGTTTAAAAGCTTTTTCAAACTTAATTCTTCAAAACTAGGCTAATGACCATGAATTAAATGTTCCGGCACAAACGTTATATTGATGTTTATGAGAACGGTTTCACACTAAATACTTTAAACCAAAAAATAATGCGCGTGGAACGTTGCCCCAGTTCCAGTATAAACGTTATTCTTACATACCACGCCTTCACAGCACAAATAGCAAGAAACAATCTTTGTTGTAATGTACTCTTCCATTAACACAATTCAGCTCCTCCGAGCTTTCTGACGCTGATATATATTTAAGCAGAGACCTTTCAACTTGTGTTGCAAAAAAAAATGACAATACGTGTCTACCAGAAAATTCTGGCTTTATGTACTTTATGTCATTTTACCTTGAATGATCTGTACACTATATTTTATGTTAATCATTAACTATAATACTATCATTTATCTTTTTATGATAACTTATTTTTAAAACCTTTACTTGTTATATCATTGCATTATAATTGCAAAAAATATAGTTAATTACCTCCCTTTTATACTATAGGGCTATATACACACATTATTGGTATAACAAATTATTTTGACAGACCCCCGTAATGTATTTCTGTTGGAATGACCCAGTTAGCGTAACGTAAATTTAACAAGACGACGTATTCAGGAATGTAATCGTAAAAACGAAGGTCACACTGTTACTGACGTTTTAAAATAAGTTATTACACCAAATCTGCATTTCTGTATTTATCAAATGTTGTTTGATAATTTTCATTTTTCTTTGTTTTGTTTTATTATTAAGAAGAAATTGCGATGTCTGATTGCTTTTAGTAAAGTACCCAAGAACAATATATAGCCTTAAAGCTTTGATTAAATATCCTATGACTTTACATTTAGCAGTAAAAGAACTACTTTCAAAGTCGATGTAAAAGTTATCATTTAGTGAAGTGTAAATGAATGCAAATGATAAAGTTAAATAAACGAACATTTTCACCCAGCTGCTATCTTGTACAAGCAGAGGTCGCGGGATCATGATCTGATATGACTTCAATAAACTTACAAGCATGTGTGTATTTTTAGAATAAGAACTGCGTCATTAAACGTATCGTTTTTTCGCCGCTATGTGTGTTAGTGCCAAATAAGGTCATTGTCTGATAGAAAACTAGATCAAATATCTATATATACGTATTATATAAACTATGACAAACAAGAGCTGATGAACAACTTTTGAAGCTTCTTTCAAAGCAGAGTTGAACTTTGTTCTTTGTTCTATATAAAGTTAGGTTTAGGATATATATGGTAAAAAAGAATTCCACATAGAGTTATTTAAAGTATTATTTTTTTCATAGACTGGTAGGTTGGCCAGCTTTTCTAAAGTTTTTTTTTAAAGAGGGATCAGTCACACATTGATGTTTTTTTTTAAAAAAAAAGTGCTTAAATGCTCATAAATACATGCATTTGTTGAAATCCTATAAAAGTCACTATTTTAACACCAGTGATGTCTTATTGCAGTAAATTATATGCCAACTTTTTCTCTACTCATCTGCAGCAAGAAATCACAACCACTATGAACCAATTTGAAAATATTTCATTATATAGGACTTTATTTAAAGCGTAATAATCATGTAACCGTGAGAAAAAGGAGCGTAACTGTGTAGTGAGACGTCTAGTGAAAATATCTATGAAGTTTCTTTAATTTTCTTTAATTTTGTTATTAGAAGTATCTGAGATATAAGCTTGCTTTAAAGAAACTTTAACTTTCGGAATTAAAGGGAATCATGTGCTGCCAAAACAGAACAATTCCACTTGTCCTTTTAAATGATATAAAAGAAATATGTGGAACTCTAGTGATATATGTCTTGATCTTACCAAGAAAAAAACCCCATAAATCCAGCTTAAATTTAAATTTTTTAATGAAATTGATCACATATGTCAATTTTCATTGATGTAGAATCAGTAATTACTGACACGTGCTTAAAAACTTTAACCGAACTTTCTTAGTATAAAAGGGACCATAATTTTGTAAAATCAAGAAGGAGTTATCTCACATCAAGTTACAAAAATGTGTGAGAAGCATTTACTGAGATAATGGCATACTTAAAATCTTTAAACAAAGTAACCAACGCCTACCCAGGACGAGCATAATGCCTTAGTTGGGCAAGGTACCGTGATAGCCTGTACATCCTTCGGAGGGGATATAAAACAGTCGGTTCCGTGTAAAGTAGTCCCATTAGAAAACGAGCCAATGAAAATTAAAGTAGTTTCACCAGAAAACGATACAATAAAATTAAAGAAGTTCCATCAGAAAATGAGATATTACTGCTACCTGCATGACACTAAAGAACAGGAAAGTTTCCGACAGTCTGATGTTGACTTTAATTATTTTGTTATAACAAACACTATTTGATTATGAATTCCTGCCCTGTTACTTTGTCTGGCTCACTCAATTATATACTTGTATCAGGGAACACACCTTATTGGAAGATAAAGTGTAAAATGAATGTATTTATCTCTCTATTGTTCAAAAATAGAAGCATTCTCATTGACATCATATGTATTAAATAACAAATTTGTTTTGACGGAAAATGCGTGGTGTCTGCATTATTGGTGTTGGGTGACTATGACACCTTAATTAATTAAGATGTTTCAAAGAAAAAGTATATCTGTGAAAATATAGTTTGTTCATTATAATGTTTGGGACTATAATATTAATTGCGAATGAGTTTTACGGTATTTTTCAGTAAGCTGTACAAATTGTTTCGCGTAGATGTTAACTTAAATGTTACGAAACACGACCTTGAAGGCTGTTTCCCAAGTCGGTATTCTATTTAATGCTTATATGTAAACGTAAAGGTAAATAAAATTTGATTTACTACTGCAACTAATCGGTGTTTAATCCTGCAACAAACAGATAAAATGAAGTTCCTTCGTAGCTCTGTTGCATCGTTTTAGTAATTCAGAGCAATATCAAAGTATGGCAGACGATGCTGAAAAGGGATACCAGAACGAAATGTATCAGGGAACCATTCAATTTATTTTGAAATTAGACACTTAAGATAATAATATTGAGTTAAACTAGCAAAAAATGGATTTTCTTTTTCCGTATCATTCAGGTCTCACTACACAAAATTGTGTTTTTCTATATATAAAAAGGTCTAGAATTTCAAAGGTAAAACGAATTTCCCATATATTTTTTTTAATAGCTGGAATGCATAAAATTAGTAAACTAGTACCTGATACATGCATCTTTCAAAATCCTATACATGTCATTGGTCATACAGATGGTGTTTTATTGCAGTAATGCTTTGCCTGCTTTTGTTTTAAGGCGGAATATACCTTTTAAATTATTTTCGAAATCAAGGAAATATTTGGTATGTAATGAAACTAGAAGTAATTTCCAATTTGAATATGCTTTTTTTCTGCGGTAAATATAACACTTCTTTACCTATGACGTCGTAAACATGGCCATGTTTGGTCTTTTTGACGTTCCGATTTATAGCAGCAAAATCGCGTATTTGTCGACCTCATTCAAGTAATACCGAATGTACAGAATCGAAACACATATCACCACGAACACATTCAACGGATATATGAATTTACTGTGAAGCATATTGTTAGAAATCAAATAAAAATTATTCCAAAATCGCTCGGTTTGTTTTTTGGTAATTTTGATTTGAAGCATTTTTTTCGAAAAAATCAAGAAAATAATAATTTCCGTTTTTCGCTAATATTTTCAGAATTTGGCGTTCGTCGTAATTTTTGCATATGTAAATTCATATATCCGTTGAATGTGTACGTGGTGATATGTGTTTCGATTCTGTACATTCGGTATTACTTGACTGAAGTCGACAAATACGTGATTTTGCTGCTATAAATCGGGACGTCAGAAAGATCAAACATGGCCATGTTTACGACGTCATAGGTAAAGAAGTGTTATATTTACCGCAGAAAAAAAGCATATTCAAATTGGAAATTACTTTTAGTTCATTGCATACCAAATATTCCACTGATTTCGAAAATATTTTAAAAGGTATATTCCTCCTTAATCGTTTGTAGCAAGTAATTACAGCCCCTGTGAACCATTTTGAAATTATTTTAAACAAAATTACACGGGACTTTTTAAGAGCAAGAATCTTGCTGCCATGACATAAAAGGGGTGCAACTGTAGTCACAGCAAATTCTTCATGTGTTACAATCTGAAATTTATTCTTAATTAATGTCTACTGTGTTTATGGAGCTAGATATGTCACGCTTACTTTGATAATATGAGCACATCTTTAAAATGCAAAGTGATTTTTTAAACTATTCTTCTATAATATCGATAAAAACTGATGCAACTGAAATATGTTCATAACCCCTTGTAACATATGACCACATAATATGCAAAAAATCAAAATAGAAGAAACAAAGTTATTACTGTGAATACGAGTATGTATACAAAAAGGGCATTTTATTATATTAAATTAATAAAAGTATTGTACAATATTCAAGTAAAATATGATATTTAACTCCACTTTCAACCGCCATATTAAATCATATCGCAATATATGCTTAATCGAATCAACATAATATAATAAAGTACAATGCCGTACACTCATTCTTAAGACTTAAGAATGATTATAAATTAATTATCCAAAGAGTAATTTTGCAATTTTCACATGTTTAAAATGTGAACTTATTATATTCTGGTGTTTCCATTTCACGGATTGTAACGAATTTTGACGATTAACTTCTCATAGAATAATTCGTATCATTAAGTAACATGTTTAACAACATACACCGTTCTTTAAATAATAATTATATACCAAATATCTATATTAATATTTGTTTTAACAGGTGTCGCTTTGTTGCATAATGTATATTTCCAGGACTAATGCATAAAGAATTTCGGTTTTAGCATATTTTGTTTCTACAATGATTGGTATTCAAAATGATCTGTATTTTATCAGGCAGTTGGATGTGTCAAAATAAATGTTACTCCTGTATAGACTGTGTTGACTTGAAATCGAGATTGTTAGTTTTGAGAGTTAGTTTTGTGAAGGCATTTGAAGGAAAAAGTCGTTAGAAGCGAAGTTAAAAAAGTGATTTTCCACAGCACACACACACACACACACACACACACACACACATCGGATTTTTCCGAAGAAACAATTTATACATGTATGCTAATTTGACGTTTATTGTGATAAATTAATTAACAATTGTGTTATACCGTATACCTACATGAATAAAAAGATATTAGTTTTACAATTGTTAAAAGTTGATAAATATTATTGTATCTAAAAGGAAAGAAACTATATGTTGAAAAAATATACAAAAAAAGCGGAGCGTAAAACACGACTTTGAAAGTCTGACCCCAAACCCGACAGCAACAAGCAACTTTATAATGATATCTTTAGACTTCTTCTTAAAAATTATTTTTCAAAATTTGTCAATTTTTTTGTACTGGATGTTTTAAACTTTAAAACATTTGTTATTTTATTATTATATAGGGGTCGTGAGTTGGAATCCCTGCTCGGCTACAATTTCCGTCATGATTGATATACGACATTGCGTGTCATTATCTCCTCTCTCATTGCTGATTCAAGTGTGAAAGTTATCAGTTGTTTGCGGTGATGGGGTGTTCTTGGGTACTGGTTAATCTTCCAAGATTCGACGAAACAGTGGTTAAGTTAACTGATCGTCTGTTTGTCCTCGATGCCATAAAATGACGCTAAATATTCATTTATTCATTATATTATGTTGTGATATAAAAGTCATCATTTGTGCATTACATATATGAATCATGTCGACCATCCATTGTTTGCTTACGTAAGTATAACGAGAAGACACATTGTCATTAACATAACTTTCTGAGTAAACACTCAAGAGATATGAAAACGCAACACCGGAAGAGGTATGAAAATGCAACACAATGTTTAGAAGGAACTAAATTGGAAATGAAAATATGTGATGACCAATTATTCAGTAACATCTAAAGTAAACAACCAATTATATCAACAGACAATAAATTCTGTGTGATAAGGATATATTTATATAAACACTTGTGCTTAATTTTGTGCGGGTTCATATCTCTTCCTGCGTTGCGTTTTCATATCTCTTGAGTGTAGCATATCAATAGCGGTTTTTTGACGATATGCATTTGTTAAATCAACACATGTTTATACTTTTTACTTTATCTATCTGCAATAAAACTTAATATTGACAAAAATAGGACAAAAAATCAAAAATAAGAATGTATATTCTTATATAAGAAAGAAATTGGTCAAGAGTTATATTTGTCAATAAAAAGAAAGAAATAATAAATATGGAAGATGCAGGTACCAATTACGTCACTGGAATCATCCTGAGATTTTTGTGCATCGAATTGTAATAATCTAAGAAGCAAACCTAACCAGCATTAGGAGGATTCTAGCGGCTGTTGTAAGTAGAAAGAAGCGGTGTTTATATGTGTGGACGATTTATTGAATAGAAAATCATAATAAAAAAAAAGTGATATCATGTGTCCATTGCATCAGAGGGGTCCGATATAAAACCTTCACTTGCAAGCTTGTATCCACGCACAATCGTATATACTCGACCAATTCTGTCATCATTCGGTATTAGGATAATCGACGAGATGGTCCGAATGGGTGCACGTGACCTTAGTCTTGTCCACGCCATTATATCTTAATACGTGACGATGTTGATAAATGTAGCCTAAATTTGAATATTATCTTTGTTCTAATGCGGCATCGTTCACATGGGAACGACAGGAAAAAGGCAATGACGCGAATCTCGCATGTCGTAGATTTGAAATTAAAATAACATTTCGAAATAAGTGTGAACAGCAACACCCAACATATCCCTGCATGGATTATATACAAGAAGACAGGTATATAAGACAAGTATATAAGATAAGTATATAGGACAAGTATAAAATATAAAATCTTATCATACAATGGATTACCTTGTTCAACGCTATTTTGTTTTCTAACTTACAGGTGCTGATGTACATTATATCTCAACAGAACCTTTGTGGAAGATGGTTTTGTTTGTTGTAGCACGATTTTCTTAAGAAATTGTCGGTTAAAACAGCTGCAAACATTAATATTTACATTTACGTATGTATTCATTACAATTATTATGTAAAGAAACACAAAAGCAACAAATCATCTATATAAAAAGAAACAATACATTATGAAATCGTCTTTTTAAAAAAATGTTTATGGAAAATGATATCAAACGAAAATGATACTATGTCTGTCCAAAACTGTCATAACTTACGCTTGTTTTATTTTGGATCAATTTCAATTTTCTTTGAAACGTTCAAGGGAATAATGTTTCTTTTGATAGAAATAGTGTGTGAAGAATTAACAAATAAAGAATAGAATTTTTCCATTGTGTACAAATAATAATATAGAATCCGAATACTATATTTTACTAATATGTCAAAGATACTGCGATTTATGTCGTGAATATATTCCACGGGTGGCATGGCCTACGTCTAATAAATTTGTAAGTTTATTATCCAAGAAAAGATGAAAACTAATTGTTAATGTTTCTTAATTTATATATGAAGCATTTAAGGTTCGTAACCATCTGATTAATACCTAATTTCATATTTCTTCCTTTGCCTAAAAACCTGGAAAAAAGTGAGTATATGCGCGCGTGACAGTGTGTATTTTTGTGAGTTACATTTGTTACTGTTTCGCATCTATATCATATATACTATGATACTTAAACAGTTCAAAATGTATTGACTGTAATATGTAATTGTCATGTGATTGAAAAGTATTGTAAATGGCCAAAATGCATCTGTTTGCCGATAGTTTGCCAATAATTGATAATTGAATTGAATTATTGACCAGATGTATGATCAAATACATCTATGTGGTTTTATTGAACATTGAAAATGTATTTTATAGTTAATTATGTCAAATACGAAACATTATTGTATACATTCATATTGTCCCTATAGTTTTTATATGGCAAGAGCGTGCAGTATCTTATGATATTTTACCTCAATTCAAGTATTCTCGTATGCTAAATTCCCCATACCTTTTCAGTTCATAAAAAAATTGACATGACATTATTTATATACCAAGACGTAGATTCCTAACAATGTATTAATGACATTCGTGTCTAAAACTTTATAATCACGTTTAGTGGTAATATTAATTTTACTGAAAACATGAACTGTTTTGTTTTCCCTTATTTTCAACATAAAATTTTATAAATATGATTAGTGGAAAAGATAATATTAAATCAATGAACAGCCATAGATCTTAATAATATCTCGTACGTAAATGATTGGGATTCGTTTATTTTCGAATGAAACACCATAACAGAGTTAATTAGTGATACATGGTTTACAGACCCAACGTTATTGTTTTTATATAATCGGCAGGGTTAATTTTGTCTTACAGTACCTGAACTGCTCCTAAACTCATTGTTTTTGTTTTGCCTTACTAAAACGGTTTAATATCAGCCTTTTCAGCAGAAAAAAACAACATACTTAAGCAACCGTTTTGTTTTGTTTAGACCTTCTCCAAATGCATATGTATCGTAACACCATCCGAAGCAATTCAACCCACACACATGTTAATAAGCTGAGCAGCTAAATAAGACAGGAAGTATCACACCTGGAGCAAATAAAAGTGACAGTGGTATGACAGCGTTTTACACATAAGACAAATCAATAGTGAAACTTGGTCACAAGTGTACAGCGTTGGCAAGGTTATATTACACCCAATAGCTTGATCAGTGCCTGTTACATACAATCCTGTGAAGTTTGTGTTAACTGCACGAAATATTTCACTTGTTGACCGTAATGATAAATATGTGTTATTTTTTTTGTCCATCTCGCTTTTTAGTTCGATACTTTGTGTTGCATTTTTTTTAAATTAACCTTTAATCCGGAATACTTTGAAACACTTTAACGATGACAAACTTTCAAAATGATACGTTTCATCTGCTGGATACCGTTTAGCAAAAGTCAACCACTTTTTGTGAAATAGTTGTATAATGAGTAGTACTACTCTAAACCATGTACTGTGTCAAACAGATGACCTTGGTATACATGCCTGGGCAAAACTGACTGTGTTACTATTCACATATCTTTATCCAGAATGACTGATGTTATAACTACTAGCCCAATGTCAATATATACTGTACGCAGCAGCTAACCCGCCATCTTCGTGATAATACTGATTAACGTTACGATTTGTATACGACATTAACAGACAATTATGTATTCATTTAACGTAGCCGTCTTCTTTTCATTCAAGTCCAAATTCCAAGGAAATTTCCTTGAAAAGTTTTGAGAAAATAAATAAAATGTCTGGTAAATGAAATGTCAGGTGGCAGGTTAGCTGTTCGTTTCAGTATATATGTATACACGTCTATGAATATCAATTCAAATACTATGAAAATGAAGCTATTCACTATATCAACAATAATACAATAATTCTTAGTGTGTTTTTTTTTAAAATATAATTTAAACTTATTTTATTCATAATTAGACTTACTGTTTGATGGTTACTGTTAACATTAATGTTAATGTGTGTTATAACTTTTACTATACATATAATATGTAACACCAAACTCTGTAAAATGTACACTGTAAATTATCTACTATGTGTAACATTATCTTAGATATACAATGACATGAATTGTATTTGGTTAACGAATAATATCCTATCGTTATCATGGTTTCCTCGTCGTGTAGTTTAAAGAAGGAGTTTAAGAGAGAGTATACTATATATATCTCATGAATTCAAAACGCTTTCCAATGTAAAATTGGATGGTCTGATGCTTTTGTGCTGTAAATATCAACGCCATACTCAAAAAAGCCCTTATGTATTTCTCTGTAAACTGTGAACTTTTATTTACGTGAAGCAAATGCTTGTATAAGCAGGCTTAAACATTTCTTTTATCCACCACTCCATAAACTGTGTTGATTGTTCATTATGTTATGTTTGGAGTTGGATTGTTTATATATGTTGCAATATATTTCTTCTTATTAGTTTTAGAACTGTATTTCAAAACAAGTCGGACATTTTCAAAAACTCTCTTATTGTAGTCTCTTACTTGTCTTAAAAATAGAACAAAGTTTCCGGTTCATGCTTTTGTTTAGCCCGGTGCACAATTAAAACAACTCAGCGATTGGTTTTTGTGACAGATATATAGCCCCCTCCCCTCAAAATGGACAAAATAAGCCTAAGATGTATTCAGAACTTTGCCATATCATATAAAACACAAAATACTGCAACTTTCTTTTCAATACTAAAAGGAATTTCCCATTATCAAGTACTCATCTATTTTTCAACGCAAATTTTATAGCAAATCATTTCGATTGTGTGGCGTTGCCTTGTAAATGAAAAATAAATGTCGATAAAATAACATACAAATGTACCTATGGCATGAAAACGAATTATATAATACCATAATACCATGGCAGATGGCAGCACAATAATCCCACGTATATAGACAATGTTCCCAATAAAGAAAACCATTAATGCTCAGTTATTTTTATTTGTTTTAACAACTAAAACATACATTGTCATTAATACGCAAACATATCAGATGAACGGGTATCGTATTTAACCACGTGATCAGTATATAGCATAGCGAATGGAGAGAAACCTACAGTATATTCTATAACATAGAGTCTTATAACTTAAGCAATACAATTGCTTCAAAACATGAATAATAATATGGTAAACTAATAACGGAATAGGCCGACATTTAAAATTAAAATAAACAATTTTATGAAAGGAATATTAACAGTAGAAATGTAAAAGTCGAAGATATCAAGATGAAGAATTTTCAGAATTTGATAAACCTAAGCTTACAAATGAAGATTCAAGTTTCAAGAAGAAATTTGGTATATAAACAACATTTTAAGCAAATCTTTTGGAAATTTTAGGTCATTTTGTAGCTATGAGTATTTTAAAGGTGATATGTCTGTCACATTAAAAAGAGGGTATAAATATGCATATTCCTAAAGATAGCAAATCAAGAACACTTAAAAAATCGCTACATATCTTTGTGTCAAAAGGATTGCCTCAGGTGTTATTCCAAATATATTGGGCTTTATTGCAGGGATGTACATGGTTGAAAATATGAAATTATTATTTGATATACAAGTTATGCGATTTGCAGAAGAAAAAAATACACATATTCTAACTATTAACACGTAACAATAATGAAAATATTAGAACTCTTTATAAAGATAAAGAGGTCATCTCCACCAACAACACTCGATATGCCGTTTATAGATGTCATGTCTAAAATCACTTTAAAACAAATTAAAAAGAAGAAGAAGAAGACGAACTGTATCATTAATGACACGAGATTAAGACGATATACTTAACAAACGTATTTATAGATGAAACATATATCATTTATATATCTTATCAGCTATTTCGAATATTAGTCAATATCCGGCGAGTTCAGAACAGTGAACGGCGATAAAAAATATGAATAAATACAATCCATGTTGGTCGGATAACTGTCTAAGTTTGACGAGTTGAATTCATATTATTATTGCGTACTTTGGTTATTGTTACGGACAGGGTGTGTGTGAGGCATCCAGAGGTTTTTCGGCGTAGTTGGGTTAGAACGGCTCGACTGAAATAAATGATCATAAATTTGAATTAATAAATTTGAAATCAAACATGTAACTTGTATAAAAAGCTAAGGAAAGCGGAAATCGACAATTTTAAATCGCATCAAATAATAAAAGAGCTGTGTCTACCATTTCTTCTTTCTATCATGTTGAAAAATAATGAAATGATTAAAATAATGACATTTGCTTCTCTTTGTTCATGTTTATTAATAAATTGATTTCTATTTCTATACAACAATATATATATATGGCGTGTATGCTATGATCTGCCCCATTCACAGCTACTGAATACAACAAAGATTTTCTAAACAACTCACATTTTGGCTTTGCGAGAAACAACACGTTTTCTAAAGTGGATATTATGTTTCAGGAATGAATTTCATGTATGTATTACAACTCAGCTCGAAGATAACGTGTTGAACTTACATTCATTATTTTGTACCTTAGTATTAATGTTTGATATTTGATTGTATGGTATCAACTTGTTCAAGCATATCGACTTCTTATTCACTATAGTACCAGTATAAATCCTAAGTATACAAGAGCAGTGCAAGTCATTGATCAAGAATATGTACCGCCAATTCAGATGGTATGATCATCGTACACCAAATGTCATGTCAACCTATGTCTGAATGCTCCTTATTGTATGAATGAATTAAGAATAACAGCAATTAGCGAATGTTGTCCAGGCTTATATTTCTTAAACATATACAAACTGTTTAACAACAATGCAACTGTCGTGTAAACTTTCGACATACCCATAAGATAAAAAACAAAACAACACTAAGGTAATACGTTGGTGTACTTTAAGATAATTCTATTCATGCCATATTCGGATATAATTGATATTATACCGAAATGGACACTGGGATTTTGCAGTTCCGTTATTTCTTAATCTGCATTTGATATAGAATTCTCTAATTCCCCCTCTATGATGTAAATTGGCAAATGCAAGATTATCTGATATTAACTAAGACAAACGTGACCTTGCATTAAAAGATTTGTATTATTTGAAATTCCAGAGAAAAAAAGTCAATTTATTAGATATCAGCTATGGAATTTAATCGTGAATGAGAAAATAAATATGCATGACATTGCACACACCCACGAATGTGTTAGTCCTAATCCATTTGTCTTAGTCTCAGACTCGTTTGAAAGACAATTATATGTGCCAACCATCCTATACAATATGTCTAGGAATTGTAGTTTAATTGAAGTAAACGCGATATTGGTAAATCCGAAATGATGCATAGACACTGGTGTTTTAACCAGAATAGATATGTGCATGTTTATGTAATGGTTGATAACCAGACATGGTGATTTTTAGGTAAAAGCGATATTGATAAATCCGAAATTGTGCATAGGCACTGGCGTTTTAACCAGAATAGATATGTGCATGCTTATGTAATGGTTGACAACCAAACAAGGTGATATTGAAGTAAAAGCGATATTGGAAAATCTGAAATGGTGCATAGACACTGGTGCTCTAACCAGAACAGATATGTGCATGCTTATGTATTAGTACATAACCAAACATGGTGATATTGAAAAGAAGAAGTCAGCAAAACCTGTACAATATGTCATTAGCTATTCTACCGAAACGTAGTTTTAACAACCGATTGGCAATGATAATAAGCAATCTGGCTTCATTATATATATATGAGAATGGGAAATATTGTAAATATGTTTTTGTCATCAGTAGTTGTCTATCAATCATATGTTATACATTTATGCCTAGTTTAAACTTATTTATAAGTAGGAATTTCAATGCTGCGTGGATATAATAAAAAGCCCAGACAATTTGCTCTTGTCCTTAAGGTCTACCTTGTACGTAATAACATAGAACCAGCGGTGGTTTAAAAATGCGCTTCGGATAGGTATTGTCATGACAAATGGACAGTGGTAAGTAAAAAAATGGATTTGCAAACTACATATAAGATCTGCCCATTATGCGAAGTTTATTATTTTAATGTTTACTAACATGCTATTACAAAGTGTTTGGTCATATACTAAGTTCGTGAAGAATTTATAAATGGGGTACCAGTGTATATTGTTACCACTCTTTGCAGAACATTTTAAAATAATGATAATGAAACCTTTTCGCAGAATGCTATAGACAAGCAAAGGAGACACATTTGATGCCTTTAATACAAAATATCTTAAAGAACACTTTTTTAAGTATTCATATGGCTACTTTGATGATTTTCCTAACGTGCATACATAATTAGTAACAGCAGACTTGGTTTACTGAAAATGATGTAATTATACACATGCCAAGAATAAATTTTGTGTGAGCGTTCACAAGTATATGAGTGTATGTGCGAGTATATTATCTATTATCTGTATTGTCTAAAGTGTTTCTGTTAGCCTATTAATATATGTGATTCCAATATAAAGAGAATAAAGAAAGAAATAGGTTTCAGTTAATAATGAGAAAAGGAATTAAAACAGATAAAACCTTCAACTGAGAAAAGTCAGAGCTCCAGGGACCTGCTATTTTAAATAAAACATACAAACATGTATATTCAAATCATACCGAATAGTTTATGGAGACTGACACATATTTCTTGTATTATTTGATTGTATTTTGTATTTTTGTTATCTTGAGAATAATTGTTAACATGCTATTATCGATACAGTTAAGACATGTGTATAGGGAGTATAAAGCGTTTGTATTCGAAACGATAATGTCACTCTATAACTCTATCGTGCAATGATAAACTAACCGAATTATCAACATGAGTTTGACATTATTTTACATCGATTGCGAACCAAGTTTGACACATCACACTTCCTCAGTATAAAGGATAGTAAGCATATGAGCAAAAAATGGGCTTGCTCAAGTACATCACACACGGCCGTGGCGTGGGATCGAACCAACGACACTGCGAGATCATGGTCAACAGGAGACGCAGGTCACTGCAACCTCAAAATGATATATAGACTGATCATAACGAGTACAATATACACATACAGAAAGAATGACCAATGGGTCACTGTCCCGTAATGGTCAATAGCATATTCGTACTACGAACCTTATACCTGATTTACGTTGTTGACGTGTGCACCCAACCATGCCAAAGTTTTACATTGAATATAATTCCAACAAAATACAAAACGTATTACACTTTTCCTTGTAAATTTTACTTTTACACCGAATACACCAATTAATTTCTAATTAAATCTCAATAGCTTTTTCTGATAAATGAGTTTTCTAAAACACTTAAATAAATTTTCTTAGTGTTCTAAGAACAGTAACTCTGCTTAAACTAGCGTAACCACACGTGTACCCGCCAATG
Organism: Panopea generosa; assembly: GCA_029582155.1. Classification (NCBI taxonomy): domain Eukaryota; kingdom Metazoa; phylum Mollusca; class Bivalvia; order Adapedonta; family Hiatellidae; genus Panopea; species Panopea generosa. The sequence goes on along the minus strand of CM055903.1, from coordinate 66,796,761 downwards.
AAATGAAGACATCTGGGGGATTCCATTGATGTTTATCTAGATACTGAGGTTGATGTTCAAGAATTCTAGTAAAGTTCGATGAGTGATACATTGTAAATATTTGATTTTGATGAAAGTATCATGTTTGTCTCATAGTGAGAATCGCATGTACTCTTTCGCGATAATACAATATTGATATGTAAACACGATTTACGCAAGAAAATTCATAATCAAATTCATTCATATAATTTCTTCATAGTAAAAGCAATTTCCATTTACTTATAGAAATATCTCCTCCCTTTTAGTCACGGTGATGAATGGTACTACCATGGATGGAATGTTGATTCATGAACGATGCCATTATGAAATGTCAAATACAAATATCTACAGTCTACAGTACATATTAATTTTATAGTAAACTTTCATTTCCAACCAGGTCAGTTCGTTGAAGCATGAAACAATGAGGCGTGAACCTACATTTACATATATACTTGAATCAATCCATGGTGACGTTTAATTCCACAAGTAGATGACTTTGTGATATTATGATGTACTTTTAGTCTTATAAAAATGTAAAATGCATAAGAAATATAAAACATTTATACGGGAGTTCAGAAGTATCGTAAAACTGTCCTTTACGATATACGATATTTTGTGATATTGCAGTTTAGGCTGTTTTAGAGGATAATTGATATGTGATACATTATATTTTTCTCTCTTTTTGTCTGTCTCAATCTTAACTATCAAACCATCTGTCTGATTTCTTACTTTTAATTAAATTTCAAAAATCTATACTGGTGTAGAAGTCGTTTGTGACAACAATATCTTTACTTAACAAAATGACAACATAAACATTGACGCTTTCTCATATGTTCAAAGAAATATGAAAATATTAAGCATTTTTATTAAAATAATGGCCAACCGATTTGCACAGCTCTAATTTATCGGAACACAAATGTGGAACTATTTCTTTCGAGTTTTTAAAGTTGTTACTATTAACTCTCTCTCTCTCTCTCTCTCTCTCTCTCTCTCTCTCTCTCTCTCTCTCTCTCTCTATATATATATATATATATATATATATATCCATCTTAAGAAGCTTTGAAACGCGACTACAAAACCTAGGCAAATTTGCCAATGTAAAACCAACTCAGGACGCTCTCTGCCTTCTTACGGTGGCGAACCCATGTGACTTTATGATGTGGAGTGGTGTTAAAAATGGAAGAAAAATGCCTGCCTTAGGTAACATTTGTCAGATAACTCTCTTAATATTTCATGAAAATTCAAGATACAAAGGCAAACGCCGTCTTTGTATGGAGAGGAACCACTGGTTACTACCTACTCAATAACATAAAGGCACATGGATTTGCCACGGTGTTGCTGTAGATGAGTCAATCAAAATGCTGCTGACAAAAACAATAGACAACGAACATGTTATCATATTTTCCGCGAAACTATATAACAAAAGCAGTTGTTACCTCAACCAATCATTAGTAAGTCGGTTGACCTCATATTGGCAAAACCATGTTTATACATAGAAACATATGTCCTGTATGGACCTGATGAGCGAAATGTATTTTTGTAATGCTTTCTAAAATTTCTTCATTTAAAATCGGAAGAAACATTTTAGAGTATATTATCAGTAACAGGGTCATTTGAGATATTCTCATTTGAAAATAACCTTTTTAAAAAATCACTCATCCAATCTAAGCTTAATAGGCCTATTGCATGTATTTAAATTATTTTGGGATTTACTTTGTTTGATTTGATTCCAACAACTGTTGGCATCTTTTTCTTAAATTGACTAGACGCTTCAGCGTTTGTGAATTATATATATATTTATTTACATCGGCGATACATTTGTTAAGTTTATCTCGCTTCGCTAATGAACATGACTGGTCCCAAGGTTGCTGAGCCAGCTGTTTTGATCTTAAAGTAACAGACTTGCGTATTTCATACACTCAGCACATCAATAAATTCAGACAGCTAACATTTATCGGTACGAGTATCACCAGTGGTTGTCGCAGCCTGCATTAAAACATGAAAGTTTTATCAACATGTTCGGCAAGCAGGTCTTTCAGATCATCTTTCCATTTGAATCTTAAACAGTCACTTAGAATTGCAAAAGAACGTAAAATGACAACATACAGCATAATGTGAAATGATCGGACGAATCAATATTTAACGCCTAAAGATGTTTTCCAATGCCACGAAGAAGTAGTTACTATGGTCTTGTTAAAAAGCGACCCTTAAGATTATATGTACAACATAGATTTATTAAAGAAGTTCTGAAACGAGTTATCAATTTGTATTTTGAGCTACATTCGTTCCAAGATATGCGGAACGTCGTCATTGTCGGAGTGTTGGTGTGTGTGTGTAGGGTGTGTGTGTGTGTGTGGGGGGGGGGGGGGGGGGGTCAAATAAAACGACTCTTACCAAAAAGAAAAATTGTAGGTTCCCAACAAAATATCACATTGTTTTTGTAAACTTTGTTGGAAATGCGCCAGAAGACAGACTGGTCTGTCGGAAACTTATACTTCACTAAATCACTACACATACAATGTATTTGCCAAAAGTTTGCTTAAACAAAAATGAAAGATCATTGTTAGTCATATTACAAGGTATATGTGTGGTGACATCATTTGTTTTGGTTCGGTGCGCACATCGCTTTTTAAATGTCTTTGTTTTGTCCATGAATTACAGCATTGTCATGTGAGTAGAGATTGCAAAATGTGAATTAAGTACTTACAGTGAATCTGAATTAAGAATATGCCAGGAAAGAGACTTTAAGTATACTTTAGCTTGTAGTGCACTAATTTACACTAGAGCAAAACAAATGAAACTGACCTTGTGCACATTTGGTTCGACGGTGAAGTATTTGTTAGTAACAGAAAACAGCAGTTGAATTAATGAATGGGGTTTAACGCAATTTTCAACACATTTCAGGTCATATATGGCATATCCAGTTTGACTGGTTGAGGAAGACCTCAGACTGAGTTAGACTGAGTAGAACAATCGTCCTTCCGCAAGTAGCTGGCAAACTTTCTCATATAACGTTTTTGAAGCGAGTAGGACTGTCTAAACTGGTGTCATTAAAAATATTTGAGCATTGAAAAGTTATATTTTAGTGTCAGAATCAATTTGTTTTCGGTTACTAAAAATTAATTACCTCGCCACTGACATCATCCGTGGCATCACATTCGCAAATTACTCGTGAAAAAATTTCAGTAATGAAAAACAACAGGTGAATAAACTCTGTGAAACCATGTATTTGATATTGTTGATACCCTGTATGTATAAGATAGTTTTGTATTAATTAACTTTTGATAATACTCATATGGCGAAGTCGTCTTGAAAGCCATTTAAAGTATCAGTTTAAATGTATTAAAATGATGTTTTAGTTTTCAAATTTATCCTTTACGGTGAAAGTTAAGTGTCATGTGAATTGTACAAAAATAATTTTTTGCTGAAAGATGGTTGGATGTTTTGGAAAACTTTGCCAGATAGTCGCCTGAATGTTTACCAAAACGTCATCATAGCAGTTTGTAAATTTGTACCATAAAAATGATTTTTATGATATAATTAGTTACACAATTTCATGAGAAGAGTTTGAAATGCGTTTACTGTATTTCTAAGGTTTGAACATACATTCACGTACATGAGATGACAAATGTTTCATCAGCGTTTTTTTTCATAAATACGGGAAAAAATATCATCTGAAATTATGAAAATAACTATAACATGGCAGTAGATAAGCCAATTCATTTAAACAAGTACCCCAAGTTTCATATAGATAATAACGTAGTCAAAGACGACAGGTGAAAATAAAACATGATTTGTATATATTTTTTAAGCCCGTTATTGTTCCATGACACAATGGTGATATATATGCTGCCTGTACATTGGCGAATACAATCATGAACACACGTATTGTCATTTGCAAACTTATTAATAGGACTTTGACCAACATCCTTTTCCGACATATGTACCGTTCGCTCGGTAACAAACCGGAAGCCAGCGATGATCTTGGTTACCGTCATTAATAGAGGAAGGAGACGTTTACGAACATGTGATATTTTTTAAATCAGATTTCTGTTATTCGCGAAATCTTTGAAAATGTGATTTATATTCTGTAGTTGATATACGTTGCAATCATGGAATGCGGCTTATAGCTTCCCTCACTGAGCCCCAAGAGTGATAGTGAAAATATTGATGCAATATCATTGCTGTATGGCCAGTAGTTAGTGCGATATTAACTTCAAATCAATTTTGCAACCAATACAGTAATGTGTTTATATATAACTATCCCTTAAAGTCGACATACAGTCCTTGTGTTTGACAGGCAGGTGGAAACTTCCGGGAACATTGAATAACAATTAAACAAAGGATACCGCATAAAAAACGTAAGCATTTTAATCTATGTCAAAATTAACACCAATTCTCACCCAAATACAGTTTTAAGCTCAATCTAGTTAAAAACATATTGAACCAAAGAGTTTTTATGTAAATTAATATTATACATACTGCCCTTTGGCTAAAATTATAGAATAATATTCGTTGGAGCACTATAATACAGGGAAGCCAAATAAGGTAATGACATCTCATTTAAATACTCCAATAAAGTATATGATCTAACTTGGCAAATGTTGGTCAGAAATCTATATACAATACATTTATACATATATAAATAAACACAAACTTACACGTCAAATGTGTAAATTGCATAGACTAATACAATCAGGTACATTATCTTTGGATGATACAATAAGAATTAATTTCTTTTATAAAACATAAACGAATTTTGACGAATAATTTAATAAATATTTGTTTATAAATGGAGCTGATATTTTTATAATTTATTTTCTAAAAGGTAATTTGTCAATGCTTATTCCGACAATGGGCTGTGTCGTTTTTTGAGAAATTGAACTTAAAAGTAAAACGATTTACATATGTTATTCTGCAATAGCAGAATCACCGCATATTCATATAAAAGTGTCTAAATGTAAACAAGTTTTATATTGTCTGTTTTATCTCCATATTTGTTGTTCTGTCGTGGAAAGAATAATAATTTTGATCAAATTTCACAGTGCGTTTACTTAAACATGACACTAGTATAAAATGCTAAAACATCACCCGTGGATATTGTAAAAGATATACTACATAACGTTATTTCAATCGTAGATGCAGAACAATTTAACACGACTCCAAAATCCAGATGTTATGTGTTTGGTTCGACAGAAGATATTATAATTGACATTGTTGATACAGTAGTTCTTTTAAATCTTCATATCAGTTGTCCAAATTGTTTTCATTAGCGACGATTACCCTGAAAAGATACAGAACATTCAAGTCACTATTGTTCGCTTTTTCTTATCATTGTTTAACCTTAATATGTATTCATTTCTTATCTAGTGAGTCTGATTTAAAGAAATGTTTTCCTGTCTATTTATTAAAAACACTAATTTCAATGAGAATAAAATTTCACAGCTGGTACAAAAAGTGATGACTAAACAAAAACAGCATTAAAAGGAAGTAACCAAAACAGCCGAGCGTAAACGTATCATTATCATATTGTATTTATCGTTACACGTTCAAGTATTTAAATTTACGTGTTACCAAACTCTTCGGTAGATGCAAGGAAAGATGTAACAACATGATTAGTGTAATGTCAATTATTGGTGATATACAGACACAAAACATATCGAGATCTTAGTGTACAACTAGTCTAGCTCAGTATAGACCAAGAAGGTTAAAACAATTGTTGTACAATAAGACTTGGTACCTTTGCACTTGGTTAATTTCTGTTACACGAAATTGAAAACTGAATTTGGAACGCAAGCATTTCCATTTTTATGACCAAAATTTGATAAATAGTAGTTTGACCTGAATCACCATTGGCGTTAATATTTGATAAGATTGGTTTCTGATTTTAAATTTATTTAAATATCTTCTCAGTATGTTAACCTACAAATCTAACTATGAAAAAAGAAATGTGCTTCATCATATACCAAGTAAATGTAAGCTACTTTAACTGAAATGAGCATAAATAGTGACGTAAATGTTTTGTATCTTATACTGGAATAATATCACACAGAAAATGTCGTCATTGTTTATGTCAACAAGTGCGTGCTCTTAGAATAAATGATAAGGACGATGTTTAATGAAGCAATCAACGTTGACAAAATGGTGTGTCATATCATACCGCATTCAAACATTACCCTACTCGGTCACAATATACTGTCAATGAAATTCACTCCTTGGGCGTTAATCGCCGAGAAAGGGAACGTTTGATTATTATAACGTTTGGTATGACCAGTAGGCGGTCAAGCCTTTCGGCTCCCACATGCAAGGTGATGATTTACCACTAAATTATCACTTCAGCTTGTGTGAGGTAATACTAACACTATGCGATTATATACTGAATAAACAAGTTGGCTGCTCTTAAATAGCATCCAATGAATAGGCCTTATTAAGGAGGTGGCATTTAGAGAGAATGAAGATGTAAGTTAGGGTTTGGACGAAATATGGTTGTTAATGGTGTTGGAGCTATATTTGAGTGAAAGTAGGAAATATAAACAACCACGCAACGGGTACTAAATACATGGGTGGTACCAAACCCGACCATGTTCCAGCTTACACGGTCAAATTTCGGCTGCAGGGAATAATCAAATGTGGTGTGTTTAATGGTGATTATTGTGTTTAAATCCACAAATCTGAATTAGTATGCATTTCTATTTGAATATCTAATAAATTGTGAAAAAATGTATTTTTTTTTTAATTTGTGGATATATTTTTTAAATAAACACATTAATTAATGTATATTATAAAACTTGTACAAGCTGGATGATATGTCTGATGCCTATTACGTGCTGAACGCCACACCGGTAAACACACACCGATACGACTGCTTTGTTTAAAAAGAAAATATATGTTCTTTGTATCGAGCAAAAAAAAACAACAATGTAGCTTCTTACTTTTTTTATTATTTCCATTGTTATGGGTTGAGCATATAATAATCTTTATAACAGTCTATTGAAAAATTGTTATTTGAAAAGTATTTACATTGACTCAGTAGGAATCTGTCGAAAAACAGTGAATTTTGTCAAAAAGATAAGTTTCAAGTCCTAAATATTTTTTAATTTATTTTTCAATATTTTCTGATTTATGATACAAATTGCAATGCATACAGATTTCAAATTAGTGGATCAAAACACCATATTTATTATAACACACACCGCAGATGCTTTTTAATTGTAGCCGGTAAATAATCGGCCAGTCGGAACCGTAAGGCACTATTTTGAAAAAGAAAGGAGACATCTTGATGGCGAATGCAAATCTTTTAACAGGTGGTCGTGTTGTTTCAATATGGCAGCGCCAAGAAGACAATTTCTAAACTGGCCCTTATATAAGGTTATATCGCTCATGTGACCTTACCAATAAGTTTATCAAGAAGTCTGATTCCTGCATCATGCAACTTAAAAATAGTTTAATGAAAAGGAGCAATATATACGAATTACGGATAACTAAAATAACTAAATTATGAAATGTGAAGCCATTTCGCTATCATTCTTGGCAGTATTGTATTTTCTGACACACTCTGAAGGGAATGTTTACATAATAAACCATTTCAACTCACAATATATAGGGACAACAAAATATTTTCAAGAAATTGTTGGTGAATACAACACCAGCTTCATGGTTGTGTCCAAGTCTTTTACTTCTCGCCCTAAGAATAGGCAAGAAGGTGCATTAAAAACAGTAATTGTCTGTTTGTGTTAAGCGCCAGCGGTTATCCATTCGCTAATTGAATGTGATCCGACATATGTGGACTACTTGATAACTCTCAAAATAAACACAACTTTATACAGAATTCATCGCTAAGATCAAATAAAACTAAAACTTTTTTTCATTTTATTCGTACAACACCAGTTTCACTTCATTGTTTATTCTGTGTCTCGTATTTTTTATTATGCTCTTAAAAGTACACATGTTTATATGACACATACAGCTAATTTTAAACAGACTGTATGCACTATGACGTTATCTTAGAACCATAATATCACTTAATTATTCGTTTAAAGCCTTCTTTAAAGAAAGGGTAACAACTACGAAGAAAACTGTTTAGAAATATTTTTTAATTCAATTTACATTTCTTTAATTAATTACATAGTGACTATTTGCAGTTGTTTTCTACACACGGGAGGAGACTACATGGATATTGATAACCAAACTTGAAGTAATATTTGTAAATGCTTTAATGTAATATTGATTGTTAATAAAACTTGAATTCAATATAAGAAGGTTCGGAGAAGGTTCTTCTACAGTTGCGTACAGTCTCTGTTATAGTATGTTACACGACTGTTATTCAAGTGCTGAAGATACTGTTTCACGTCGCGATATCATAGTAGAGATTAGGGCCAATGTTTAAAGTAAATGCTTACTTTTTCATCACATATTTAGGGTTGGCTATGTTTATCATATATCTGTTTTATGTTTGCTGCTAATGACAAATAAAAATAATGTTGGTGGGGAAGTTCAAAGCAAAGTAAAGTACAAAAAAATACACATTTGAATTGGACGCACTGGTTCGTTTACAGCTTAACGACTCAATATATCATTTACATGTATGTTAGTGCTATATAAAATGAAAGTGACGCATGTATATGTTTATCAAGTGATAATATAAGAAATGAACGTTATTTATTTAACATTCATGAGACATGAACTTATTGTGACAAGCAATATTTAAATGCTTCGCGTGTGACCCATGTAAATTCATTTCTCCTGGACACCCAACAAACACTATTTTATACTCAAGCGTCTTTGCAGTATATGATAAAAGCTTGCAACTGGTTGAGTGCGTGGTCCAGTTGTAGAGCACCGAACCCATGATCGAAGGGTCGTGGGTTTGATCCTCCGCGACGGCTCTGTGTGGTGTCCTTGAGCAAGACACTTTTTTCCACATAGGCTTAGTACTGGCTCTACCCAGGAAGACTTCGAGCGTGATTTGTCTTAGTTGTACGAACTTGTTTCACATTCAAAGTAAAATAAATAAGTTTAACCCGTGGAAGCATGCTTTAAGCATGCAAGCAGCAATCTCGCAACTGACCAAGGCATTGACCCCCTTTTTTGTTTGTTTGTATGGTACTTTATTAAATTATTCTATATGCTTTTATAACTGTGACTGTAGTGGTGCGATTGCCCTTTAAATGTTATAAACTATTTTGTTTGTATATTTATTCGGTGTAGATGAAATTTATATATAATGTACTTAAGCACCAAACCCCAAAATCTCAGACTGTGATAATACTATCGTATACATAAATCATTTTAGTTTGTTTTAAGCTTACTTTATACATATAGTAATAAATAAGAAAGCATATCATCTTGGCATCATAGTACTTCAATGGCACAGCCACTACATAATATTACAGTAGATTTCTTTAATTGGAGCGATAACATTATTTCAGCATAACCCTTTTTTTTTTATATGTTATTCAGTTTTATTGATTGACGGTCATTGATATTTATCTGAGTTGAATTTACGTTCTTCAAAAGGTTAATGTCGAACCTTGAAATGTGGATGGTCAAATCTACCATTTTGGCCCAGGCAGGTTTATGCCCTCGACTCAGCGCCTGTGACCATGTACTTGGTCACGAAAGACCCGCCGGATAGTGTCATAAACTATGTCATAATATAAATGTACATTTGATTTCAGCAGTATGTCACAGGTGCTAAAATTAAAATGCTGAGGATTTTTTCGAACTCAAAAACTTCTTACTAATGTTTTAAAGATATTTGAAGATGTTTGAAGATGTTTGAGATGCGAAAGTAAAATATTTTTATACTGACGTTTTTGTAGTGTATAACATATGAGCCATTATCATCTTCCACTCGTCTGCTTGTGAGGACCGGAGGGCGGCAACACCAGCAGCCGATATGATCAGTGTCATCTACAGAACGCCTTAAAGCACCAAATCCAAGAATGTTGCCTGTCCAACATCTGAAATTTACATAAAGCTATCAGTTTATATATTCAAATTGTTCGTCTAGCCCAGATGTATTGCATGTGAAACAATAGTACATAAGTTGACACCAAGTTATTTGTTTGGTAGATGCCTTGGTATTGTATCTATGGTTAACATTGTAGCTAGGCGCGCTAGCCGTAGCCTGGTTAGTACATTTATGCAATTTATTTGAAATTTGAACTTCAGTAAGAAAGAACAATGACCAAGTCTGTACTATAAATTTGAAAGTTTATTTTAAATTTGAAAAATGTTACTGAATATTTTGACAAAGATTTTGGAATTACATAAATGGCGGGTTAGCTGTTCTGTTCAGTATGCCAAAATAAAGGATCGACAAGATAATGTCTAGTAGTTTGTATTGTATGTTATATAAGTTCGTACTAGCAGACGACAAATTAAACCGAAATTAAAAAAGATTTTAGATCAATTAAAAAAAATATCTGAAAAATTATGTTAGTTTTAATGTTTCAAGGAACAGTAGAAGCATGAAAGAACCCATATGGCATTTTTGTTGTTATTTTGTTAAAAAATAGCATATAAATCATAATTATATTTTGCTAAATCCCTTAAAAAAAGCTTAAAACAGTTACTACGCTCTTACCCACATAATCTCATGCAGCAAAGCGTCAGACAAGTGAATAGGAGTAGGGCAGCCACACACGCCGTAATACCCAGCATCACTTGCAACCATACCGGAACTAAAAACGAAAACCGTAAAAGAGTCTCATCTCTAATCATAATTACCGTAACAATATAAATGTGCATTGTTTTATATTTAATTTTCTAACGGGAATAAATATCATTCCTTCAGGAGCCCTCAGATACATTTAATGAATCATTATATATGGAAACATTTACTTCCGTTAGCATGTAATTTTAGTTGATAAAACTTATTTATTTCATACCGATTGTGAAACAAGTTCTTATACTTAATCCAATACATTTTTTCTGGATGCATTACTTGGTTAAAAAAACACCTAAATATGAACAAGAAGCATGTCTTGCTCAAGACCGTCTTCATTGGCTTAGTGGTCCATCTCGGAAGCGGGAGGTCGAAAGTTCGAATTCCGGTCGAAGCACTTGGATTTTTTTCTGGAGCGGCCGGTTGCTCACCCAGCAGCTAGTTAAATTGAGGGGTACCTATTGTTTAACAGTCTGACGATTGGCAATGATAGCTTTCGGAAAGACACTGTGTACAACATAAAAGTGTCTTATAAGCCAAGTGTGGCTGGCCATTTCAATAGGGGTGACACTATAATAAACAAACACTTTACTTTTATTTTTATAGTTGTGGTAGGATTAAACGAGTTTGAACCGAAAAGGACCGGTGTAACGTTGTAAACTGACCCCCATAGAATAATGACCGGGGAAAAATAACCCTCACATAGAATGTGACCCCCATAGAATAACGATCCCCTAACCCAAACCCTAACACTAACCAATCTAAGGTACACTTACAACATAATTATCCCCCGCCGATAGGCATCGGAGGAGAATATGGTAATGGTACCCGTCCGTGCGTGCGTCCGTGCAACAATTTTGTGACGGCAACTCCTCATTCATTATTGGACGGAATTAATTCAAACTTTCAGGGATTACTACTACCGATGCCTAGTTGTGCAGGAAGAAAAAAGTATTGGATTTGCCCCACCTGTTCGGGAGTTATGGCCCTTTGTTACTTTTTTCTCACACATATATATATATATATATATATATATATATATGGAGATAATTATTTGTGAATAACCAAGACATAAATGTACAGACCAGACTACGGCTAGTGCGCCTAGCTACAATGCAAACCATAGATACAATATCAAGGCATCTGCCAAACCAATAAATTTGGTGTCGACCATGACTTATATGCTATGGAATTACATGCAACACATCTGGACAGGGTAGACAAATTTACATACATGAAGTGATAGCTTTATATGAGTAGGATCCAGTTAAGGATTCATGACTACTCACATGCTATATAAAGGACAGATTTATAAACCCGTTGGATCATATAGATACAGTGAATTCATATATATTTAATTTCATAAAGGGAGATAATTAAATTCACAACAACGGAATTTACGATTTTTGGGATCTTTTCAGATGCTCATTCACAATGCATGATATATATATATGGAGATAATTATTTGTGAATAACCAAGACATAAATGTACAGACCAGACTACGGCGATTGCGCCTAGCTACAATGCAAACCATAGATACAATATCAAGGCCTCTGCCAAACCAATAAATTTGGTGTCGACAATGACTTATATGCTATGGAATTACATGCAACACATCTGGACAGGGTAGACAAATGTACATACATGAAGTGATAGCTTTATATGAGTAGGATCCAGTTAAGGATTCATGACTACTCACATGCTATATAAAGGACAGATTTATAAACCCGTTGGATCATATAGATACAGTGAATTCATATATATTTAATTTCATAAAGGGAGATAATTAAATTCACAACAACGGAATTTACGATTTTTGGAATCTTTTCCGATGCTCATTCACAATTCATGATATATATATATATGGAGATATTGCAAATTTTTGTGACCGCAACACCTCATTCATTATTTGATGGAATCGATTCAAACTTTCAGGGATTACTACTACTAATGTTTAGTTGTAAAGGAAGAAAAAAATCTTGTATTTGCTCAACCCGTTCTGGAGTTATGGCCCTTTTTTCAAATGGCATCGGCAGGAGATATGGCTGTCATTCGACTGCAGCCATTGTTTTTTTTAAGAAGTGGTCCTGGCTTCCCTGTTTTTTTTAAAACACATTACAACTTTATATATAAGTCGTGACGGGTAACGTAACAGAAACTTAGTTAACATATTGTGCAAAGGCTTTGACTGTTATAAAGGGGAATAATTATTGTTCAAGATGTGTTACTTAAAAGCTCTTTTAAAGTGACAAAAATCACCCAAACCTCCAGAGGAATGACTTTATTTCACTATTATACTGAAAATCGAACAACATCTTATTGTCATGGGCGTCACAGGTCAAAAAACATGGGACTTCCCCACAACCGATTTGCATATGTTATGCCTTATATTGATATAATTGTTGACGTTTTCTACTTAAAAACGCCTAAAAAATGACAAAAATACCCAAAATCCAAAGAAAGGTGTCTCATCAACAATATACTGAAATTTGAATAATTTCTATCGACGAGAAGCGTCACATGTAATAAAACCACTGGGCTAACACACACCCGTTTCGTCTTTTTTTGGAGGTATGTATGAGTGACATATTGGTGACATAATGAAGGTTAAGGGTATTTGACATCACTTTCAACATTGTGCTTTTCCACGTATAAATTGCCTTTTTACAATCTTGCACTCCAGAAAATGAACTATTTTACCGTCAATAGCATTTTTTCGTAATGGGCCCGCGTGCCAATGCTATTACGAAATTGGTGCAATATGTAGGATGCAATAACAAAATGATGTTTCCTCTAAAATTTCGGACAAAATCACTATTTACTATAAGTTCCAGAATGCTTACAATACATTGTACAGAAGGTAAATTATTAATTACATGTATGCATAACATAATTATACGTTATACCTTGCATATAATGCGATGTCACAAAGTTACGAGGCTGTTAAAGGTACTATCTCACCGAATCTTGGAAAAATCTTGGAAAAATAACTTAAGCAATAATGATTATTCAAATGAAAACCCTGTTTTTCAATAGATGTACGTTTATTTCTTAGCGGGGCCCCTAAGTTATACTGCTGTTGTGTCAGCTGTAGAAGCAGCAGCAGCAGCAGCAGCAGCAGCAGCAGCAGCAGCAGCAGCAGCAACAACAACAACAAATATAAGCAATAGAAACACAACAGTGACTTGAGTTGATATAGAGTATACTATTAATAGGTTAGGTGGGGGTTGGGTCATTATTTTATAAGAGGTGTCAGTATTTTATAGAAAAGGGGTCATTATTCTATATAAAGTAATGACCGGGGGTCATTATTCTATGGGAGTCAATTTACAACGTTACACCGGCACCCACGAGGGATCAGTCACGCATCAGTTCGCTCAGCAATAAAAGTATCGTGTTTGATAAATTAAAATCGAATTTATCAACTTAGCAAAACAAATCCTATGTTCATTTTATTTTGTCTATGTTTATATGTACAGGCAAGAGAGATACCGTTAAGATAACACCGGTTGTGTTTTAATGAATATATGACAGTATGAATGATGCTGTGAACTAGCATGGTAGATTAGCATAAGCAAAATTCATGTAATCAAACAAAGGAAAAATTTAGAGACTTTTTTTGAAATTTTTGATCTAAGCATACACATTATTTTATATTAGTTTTAAAGGGACTATATCAGGAAAAAAGCGCTTTTAATATCTTAAACAATATAATCATTTTAAAAATAAATAAAGGGCATCTCATTATCATTTTTAATTAAAATCCAAATTGTTTGGTATGCCAAATTCATCAAAACGTGACATTATCGATATTCAAATTTGAGTGCAAAACATGAAACGAAATCCCCATTCTAAAAATAGACAGCACTAAATTACCTTTATAGCATCACTCGGACACTTTCTAAGATGAAATAAATTGTACTACCTGTATTACGGATCGTATTGAAACTAAAATGTAATCGCGTGACTCATTTAATACGTCACAAAATATGTTGCAATTTTAAGTGGTAAATCTATTTTAGTCTAACCTAGGCGCGTAGCCAAAGTAAGGAAATCCCATTTTCAATATAATTGTTTGGCATGTTTAACAAGATATCCTTTTGGCAATGCGGGATCAGTGGGTATATATAGGCATGTATACTGGAAATAATTGTTTTAAGCCGATTTAAAAAAATGAAAATTCCCGAAATATTCCCTTTAAAGCAAACTTAAACGTTTTGATGTAGTTATAAACGGTAGGCTTATTATTAGTCATGTACGTATAGATAATGACGGAACTGGTTGTGTTCCCCATAATTTCCGAAAAAAATGAAGCAATACAATTTTGATGAAACTTACTGTCATTAGTGTAAAGGTATATTAACGGAGTTGCCTTTGTTGCCCCGCCTGCTGCTGCTGTTGTTGCTTGTGCCATTCCCCCCTGCAATAAGTAAATTCAATACAAAAAAGTTAATATAAAAGTAACTGCACTAAAGGAGCATACAAAAAATAGAACGGGGTCAAATGCTTTCTCGTAATTGATAAATATACAAAACAAAAAAAAGTTCCTAAATTAAATATTTTGTATAACGTATTACGGAGGCAGAGTCCATAATGAACTTAAGTAGAATCCCCTTCCGCAAGTAACTGACACATTTGATCAAAAACAGTTTTTTGACTGAGCTAGGTCAGTGAGAGGTAAGTGAAAGGTCAATGAGAGGTCAGTGAGAGGTAAGTGAGAGATAAGTGAGAGGTAATTGAGAGATCAATGAGAGGTCAGCGAGTGCTAAGAAAGAGGTAAGTGAGAGGTCAGTGAGAGGTCAGTGAGTGGTAAGTGAGAGGTAAGTGAGTACTAAGTGAGAGGTAAGTGAGAGGTCAATGAAAAGTCAGTGAGTGCTAAGTGAGAGGTAAGTGAGTGGTAAGTGAGAGGTCAATGAGAGGTCAGTGAGTGGTAAGTGAGAGGTAAGTGAGTGGTAAGTGAGAGGTAAGTGAGTGGTAAGTGAGAGGTCAGTGAGTGGTAAGTGAGAGGTAAGTAAGGCGACTGCCCCTTAGACCACTCGTCCAACTAGGACCATCGTCATGTGATCTTGAAATGACATTTACATAGGTGTCCATATATAATTTTGTCATTTATTTTCCCATGAATGAATACGTCTTATTTTCGAGTATAATTTTAGATAACTTCAATTTCGAGAATTATGATTATGACGCAAAAAACGTCAATTATATCGGATTTGACTTAACAGAGCAACATGTAGCGTACAAGAGGTGTGCATTTTTGCTATTCCGTTCAGCAACTTTAACTAAATGATAAAACACATATTTACCCAGGTAGTTGCTAAACATGTATTAATCGAGCGTAAAAATAATATAAATAAAATAAATTAACGTTATTAGATAAACATTAATGATATATGAACTTACATGTAATGCACAAAGTGTTTACGTGAGCCTCATCCTAGTTCACTTACTGCGCGTATTACACGCAAATTCATTTCTCATACACAGTCATCAAAAAAGCATTCAGTACTTATATAGTCGTTTAACAACAATACATTTTTATATAGTTAAGGTAAGTCGAAAATTGATGGCGACGACCTACACGAAAACGGCATTGAAAATGAGGAGTTTATAGTAAAATTGTATTAATCGATTATTGGGTAAATTCAACTCCCTTATTGAAGCAATGTTATTGTAAAAAAGAGACCATGGCGTATTCTATTTTGAAGGGTTATTATGGTCATTTTGAATTACAGGACAAAATCACCAACCTTGCTAAACAGCCAGCAAACCATAAAGAACGTGGAGATGAGCCTGTTTAACATCTTGTTGAGTTGTACACTGAAAAGAAACAAAGAAAATGCATTCAAAACGTTTTAACACGATAACTATGTCCGGCACGGATTTGGTCGTATCTTATGCTATGTTGATACTGCTTCAAATTTAAAAAGTCTTAAACGAATTTTATTATTGGTTTTTATAAAAATAAAACACGTCCAAAAGCAACCTCACAAACAAACAAAAAATGAGCGGCATTAGATATTAAGTTTTAACACAACCGGTTTTCACGGAAGCAATAGAGACATTTTTATTTTGATTTATAATATAAATTTGATTCTGGTTAAATCCTTCCTTAAAGCTATGGGATGTGCTACAAGTAAAATTATAGTTCCTTCAACACTAAGTTTCTATAAATACATACATACATATTGTAAAATGCTATAAACACAGACGACAAAGTGTAAAATGATTTAAACGCAGACGACATTCTACCGTTAATACCAGCTTTGTCGCTGGCAAGCACATTGGCTTAACGGAACATTAAGTTGATTACAATCTTATAATGCAAAGACGTTGACTTTGTTTTCAATAGAGAATTGTAAATATCACTCGTTTATCCATGTTTGATCCAGCGTAAAGTACACATTAATGTCACGACAACCTACCAATCCCCTGGCTTGGATTTCACAACTGTCTAAAACGTGAAAAATGATTGTCGATCAAATACCAATTGAAATTAATTGTCATCCGTATGGCTTTACCACGTTTCTGGCTTTATCTTATCTTAATTTAGGCGTGTTTTACCCTGAAGAGTTTTTTCTTTAAAATGTTTTGATACACTTTTAGTTAAAACGCTTAAATGCTGCTGCAGTTACTGCTACTAATGCTGACGATATAACATTAAACGAACAAGCTATAATGTAAAATGAAAAATGTTGTAGATTTTAATAAACCTAATAATTATAGACGAATTTATTCTCCATCAAATATTATTTAAAATATGTTCTTGATTATACAATCATAATTCTTCTCTCATTTACAGCCGGGCCCGCTTTGCTAAACCAGTAATGAGTCTAACTATCAATCCAGGGGTCATGAGTTTGAATCCTATTCCGTCGACGGTCTCCATGATGATTGGTATACGACATTGTATCTCATCTGTTGTTCGTCTCTTACCGCTGATTCTAATGGGAATGTTAACATTACTTGAGTACTGGTAAACCTCCCAGGTTCCCAGTAAAGAGTTGTGAGGTTAACTCATCGTCTGTAAGCGCTTGATGGCATAACAATGACGATCAATATTCAAACAAATACTTTTCAAAATACAAATGTAATTGTCACACTTACGTCACGGAAAATTCAATAATTTGATTATTCAAAATATGGATCTTATTAACACCTTATTGAAACTATACACAAAGTTAATATGTTTCATAATTATTAATATTTACATGCATGATATATTTTAACTAGTAGTTAAGCAAGCAACGCTTGTTTCTGAATTCTGTAAAATCTTCAATGTATATCTGCTCACGGCAAAAATTGTTTCTGGCTTCTGTAAAGTCTTCTATGTATATCTGCTCACAGCAACACTTGTTTCTGGCTTTTGTAAAGTCTTCAATGTATATCTGCTTATGAAAACATTTGTTTCTGGCCTCTATAACGTCTTATTGTATATCTTCTCGCAGCAACACCTATTTCTGTCTTCTTTAAAGACTCAATGTATTTCTGCTCACGGCAACACTTGTTTCTGGCTTTTTTTTAAATCTTCAATGTATATCAGCCCATAGCAACACTTGTTTCTTGATTCTGTAAAGTTTTCAATGTATATATGCTCATGGCAACACTTGTTTTGGCTTCTGTAAAGTATTCATTGTATATATGCTCATGGCAACACTTGTTTTTGCTTCTGTGAAAGATTCATTGTATAACGTCTTATTGTATATCTTCTCGCAGCAACACCTATTTCTGTCTTCTTTAAAGACTCAATGTATTTCTGCTCACGGCAACACTTGTTTCTGGCTTTTTTTTAAATCTTCAATGTATATCAGCCCATGGCAACACTTGTTTCTTGATTCTGTAAAGTTTTCAATGTATATATGCTCATGGCAACACTTGTTTTGGCTTCTGTAAAGTATTCATTGTATATATGCTCACGGCAACACTTGTTTTGGACTTCTATAAAGATTTTATTGTATATCTGCTCATGGCAACTACTGTTTCTACATCTACACATCTACCTGAGCATGTTTGTATTTTCTACCACACAATATATGTGCCTGCTGCCATAGCTGTAAATGAAAGAGCTTTACTTACAATGTATTCCGTTTTATGATGTGACAACAGACGGAAAACGAGGTTGGTTGCACCTGTCTAAATTACCTGTGTGCGGATTTACTATTGACCGTTCTAGGACGGTTACCTCTGTTATCTCGTCCTCTGTATATATGTATGCACACCATGTCTTATCTTTATTCTGTGAAAGGGTTATATTTGTCCTGTTGTGGTGACTGTGGCCTGTGGCGACTGCCACAGCTACTGTAGAATAACATGTTGGCTTATGTCCAATTTAATTATTCTTTAGCTCATTGCAAATCGGGGTTGCTTCTCGTGGAAGCCACTCTATATTTCCTTTCATGGTACATGACTATTTGCATTTATTTTCATAGTTAATGATTTTATCATCGTAGCAGTTTTATGTGGTTTTGTTTGCTATAAAAGTCGCTGCGTTTACTCATCATTAGTATTATTACTTCTGGACGTTTGAAATCATGAAACACTTTTCATATGGCTTAAAAAAGAATATTGCCTGTGTTATGGTGGGGGTACAGGTAGGGAAAGTAACGGAAAATGTGTTTTATAATCACCCCTTCCTCTTCTGAATAGGCTTCTCAAACCAAACTAGGTTTGTGCTTTCAAAATCTTTACATATCATAAACGAAATATATTTTAATGGTATTTTAACTGCAACTTGAGAGCAATATCTGAATAAATGGAATACCTACAATGGAATGCTCTGTTTAATATTACTCGTTTATTCTGAAGACATATTATTAACGAAAACATGATTTCAGAATAAATGTTATAATTTTATATAATACTTAAAGTTGAATAGCAGAAAATTATAAACTTCGCTGTAATGTGTTTTCATATATCATCATTTTAAGAATGTATTTGAATATTTTGTTAAAAAATCATTTATGTTCTTCTAGTAGAAGCAATTAGTTATATCCCATTTTGTACAAATTGAAGTGTTCTATTTTTATCAGCCGATCCACAGTTAGTAACAAGTAAGAAATAGACCGTTTAAGTGAACGCTAATATGTAATACTATTGTACTTAGACTAATTTTCTACAAATCGTGAATAAAAGAGAAAAGAAATTGATTGGTAAGTTGAATATCGAGCGTCATTCCTATGCCATCGAGGGCTAAAAGACGATCAGTTAACAGAACCACTCTTTCTGGGCAAGTTACTGATAATTGTTCCGGTTGAATCAGCTATGAGAGACGAATAATAATGAGACGCAATGTCGTATATCATTACAGAGGCTCTGGTTGGTCGGGGATTCGAACATTACGATAGCCAGACGCACTTATGACTGAGTTTATTCGGCCCGGCTGAGAACGAAAGCATTCAGCAAATAGCACTTATGTAATGCAAACCAATAAGATAAATGCAGAAATTACAAACATATTTGATTTATCACATTCCAACAAAAACGTTACAAGTACAGGAAAGGCGGCATTTCGCGTTACCGCCTTAGAATGGTGAATTATTTAACTGGTTGACATTATCCGTTTTGTTTCATAACATTCATATGTGAAAAAATAGGTCACTTTCCATTTATTTTTATGTCCCCCATTATTTTTTCTGGGAGGCAAATAGTTATCGCAACGTCTGTCCTTCCGTCCGTCCGTCCATCCGTCCGTCCGTCTGGTATTTCGTGTCCGGCCTGTAGCTTTGTCATGCATAGATGGATTTTGTTGATACTTGCTACAAATGATCAACATAGCATGACAACGTCTCGCCAGTAAGACCCACACACGTACCTCAAAGGTCAAGGTTATAATTTGAGTTTGTTTGACAATACTTTGAGTCTGTGTGAGATTTCGTGTCCGGTCTGTAACTTTGTAACCTATGAATATAATTTAAAAACACTTGGCTCAATTTATCAGCATGACATGACGTGTCACGCGTAAGACCCAAATGTGTACCTCAAAGGTCAAGGTTACACTTTGAGTTTGTTTGACAACACTTTGAGTCTGTGAGAGTTCATGTCCGGCCAGTAATTTTGTCATGCATAGATGGATTTTATAAATACTACAAATGATCAACATAACATGACAGCATGTTGCACTTAATAACCAGACTCCCATTTCAAAGATCAAGGTCACAATTTAAATTGTTTGACAACCCTTTCAGTCTTGTCAGGTCTGTAACTTTGTCATCTATGGATAAATTTTAAAAAACACTTGGCTCAGTTGATCAACATGACATAATTAAGTGTCGCATGTAAGACCCAGAGCCTTTCCTCAAAGGTCAAGGTCACACTTTCAATTTGTTTGATATAGCGTGTCTGGTCTGTGACTTTGTCTTTAACTTGACTCAATTCATCAAGATGACATGACGACGTGTCATACGTAAGACCTAGACCCGTAATTCAAAGGTCAAGGTCACACTTTTAGTATGTACGACAACTTTTTGAATCTGTTTGAAATTTCAAGTCCGTCCTTTAACTTAATCATAAATGGATGGATTTCAAAAACACTTGACTCAATTTATCAATTGATCAACAATTGATATGTGCCAATGATGATGTTTCACCTGTATTTAACTGTTGAAATACCCAGATTATTACACCAGATGTCAAGATAACACAGGTCAAAGTCTTGCTTTAATTAAAAAAAAAAACAACAACATGAAATTGCATGTCTAGTCTTAAACATCAGTCCATTACTCTTGATATTCATGGATACATCGCTACCTATTATAACATTATGGTCATTTTTCACATACAATTTGCGGGGCATGCGGTACTTACCAGTGATATTTCTTGTTCTATTTAAAGTATGTTTTAAATGATATTTATTCAATCAAGTGTATAAAAGTATATTTTTATATTATGTAGCTTTTTTCTATTCAATTTAAGAGTAAAGCTACATTTCTCTTATTTGGTAGAAATGTACTATTTTCACCTATTTTATTTTAGATAAATCTACCTTTACCTCCTTTAATTCAATAATAAATCTACCTTTTTCTTATTCAATAGAAATATTTACTAATGTTCATCTATCTATCTATCTAATTCAAGGCATGTTTATCTTTCTCTCATTAAATTGAAAAGTAAATGTTTTTTTTTCATTATTAATTAGACATGTTAAAGACTATTTAAGTGAATGTAAATATATTTTTCTCTTGTCAACTTTTCACTTATTTAATATAACGTAAAATTTCGTTTCTCTCATTTAATGCAGTACTAAATTTCTTTTTTTTATATCACCTCAAACTCCAGCCTACCTTTTTAATTTTATAACACGTATTTAAAAGGAAAAGTATCGTGCAGAATCAAAGCTTGAACTTTACTGAGTAACAGAATATAATTGTTGTAAAGCTTCTAGAACTATGGTTATGACACGTGATAACAAAATAGAGAAATCGCATCTAGGTAAGTTTTATTTCAAACTTTTTCATACAAATAGTTGACGGTATATATACTATAAAAAGTTAAAACTGTCTTAATATATAACAGTTAAAAAGCTTACCCTGTCTTTATATATAACAGATAAAAAGTTAAAACTTCCTTATGAATAACAGCTTAACATTTAAACGTGTGTTAATATCATATAGTTAAACAGTTTGATTGTCTTGATAAATAACAAATAAACAGTTAAATTGTCTTGGTATGTAACAGTTAAACAATTGAAATGTCTTGGTATATAACAGTTAAACAGTTAAGGTTGTTTTGATATATAAAAAGTTAAATAGTTAAATTGTCTTAATAAATAACAGTTTAATAGTTAAATTGTCTCGATATATAACAGTTAAATTGGCTTGATTTATAACAGTTAAATAGTTATACTTGTCTTGATATATAACCGTTTAATAGTTAAATTGTCTTGATTTATAACAGTTTAATAGTTATACTTGTCTTGATATATAACAGTTTAATAGTTAAATTTTCTTGATTTAAAACAGTTTAATCGTTATACTTGTCTTGATATATAACAGTTTAATAGTTAAATTGTCTTGATATATAACAGTTTAATAGTTAAATTTTCTTGATATATAACAGTTTAAAAGTTATACTTGTATTGATTTATAACAGTTTAATAGTTAAATTGTCTTGAATTATAACAGTTTAATAGTTATACTTGTCTTGATATATACAGTTTAATAGTTAAATTGTCATGATATAACTGTTAAACAATTAAATTTGTCTTTAGACTATGCCTGAAACTACAATTTTTGTCACATATTAGCAGAAATATATGCTTTGTTTCTTATTACTGCGTGTTAATAAAAATTACCTCGTTATATTAAATCCTTTAAACAGCACGTAAATACAAAAACTGATACAGCCAATGTTCATACCGCCAAAAGCAAATAAAGAAATGGCGAAACTCTGCTCAAATCACCGTTATAAAACTAATATATCAAAAATTGAAGAAATATATCTTATCGCAATGGCGGACAAGTATTTATTTAATTTCAAACTTATCGCTTTACACCGCTCCAAATTCAAATAAACATGGTATTTACTTATTTGTATATGTATTACGCATTTTGTTACGACTTTAGACTTTTGAGAACATTTTTATCAGCGACACCTATTAACTTGAAGGGTAGGTATTTAACAACAGCAAAATGGACAAAATTAATGTATTAAGATTGTTGAAATGTACTGACGCATTTGAGGGGAACTTTGACTTAACAATGAGGGTTGTTTCTAATAAATTATATCTGACAATTATCGAATGTAATATTTATAATATTTGTTTTTATCTTTAATAAATAATTGGTGATAAAAGCTACTTTAGAGCAAACATTATGTTAATGTTACTTGATGCAATCACTGATCTACTTGTCTCATATGAAATATTCCGTATTTTCCTTAAAACGACTTTTCCTGAGTGCATTAGTATTTCAAGTTGATGTGTATATTATACACACAAAGAGCAGTGATTTCCCACTTAACAGAGAATTTATCAGGATTTTTAAACATTTCAAAATTGGCTAAAAACATTTTTTATCAAATAAACAATGTCTATACATGTATATATATATACTCACTGACCCCGTATTGTCAACAATTTATCTTTTTAAACATGTCAAATAATATACTGAAAAGGGCTTTCCTTACTTGGGCTACGCGCCTAAGTTAGACAAGAATAAATTTCCCGCTTAAAATGACAGCATATTTTGTCACTCAGTGACGTATTAAATGAGACATGTGATTTCAATTTGATCCGTTATACATGTTTGCACGAAGTAAAAATGTTTCATCTTACAAAGAGTCCGAATGACGATGCGAAGGTTGTCATACAGTATTTAAGTGTTGCCTGTTTAAAAAATGGGGGTTTTGTTTCAAATTTATCAGGCAATTTAGATACTAGTATTGATTTCGTCACGTTCTGGTAGATTTGATATACCAAATCATTTGGATTTTATTGATTGATGATAATGAGATGGTTTCTATTCATTTTAATTATTATTTTATTTTTCGACTGTTGTTTTGTGATTTATTCTCTTTAAGAGAATTATTAAAAATATGATTTTACAAAATGGACTTAAGAGCAAATTTATGACAACAGTAATTTTAGTATTTACAAGGTTTACTTGGTATGTACACATGTGTAGGAAAGATAAAGAACACATTTGAATGAATGAATGTAATAAAATCATTAAAGTTTAAAAATGCAAAATAAAGTTTTGAAACACGCTGTGTCTGCAAATAATTGTTTGCACGATTCTATAGCATATTACCTGTTTGATCATGATGCCACTACGCGTCAGTTCTGGCGGTTATTCATTCATTTCACAAACTCTGTATGGAACTTGTCGCCAAAGTAATAATAATATTAGCAAAAATGTAATACAAAATAAATAAGATACTATATCAATTCTCAACAAATTAAAGACACATTGTTATTTTCAAAACCATATTAAAGTGTTTATTGAAAAATGACGAACGATTAAAGAATTTTGACTCGGATGTGAACGTCTCACATCTGACAATAATGTCGTGAAGCAAAATGTGGGCAAAATGAGACAAAAAACTATAACATTATCACTGAAGCAATATTGGTCATGGTAATCAAATATAAATGGTGATGTTGTATTTTCGTTTTTGAGGTATGTGTTTCCATATTGGTGATACATTTCACAATTGTGCTAATTGGTACATTTAACGTTCCAACATTCAGTTTCAACTGCATTAATGGAGTGACACATTGGATATCTATTTGGACATCAAACAATAATTTCTTATTGGTTAATTCCTTATCTTTAACAGTTGAACAAGTTCAGTTTTCATGTTGTTCTTTACCAATGAGTTACAGATTTGTTTGGACTTCAGTTTTGTGTAGCAATTTAATGTGTAATGAGTTTTGAAAAGTTGTCGTTTAGAATTTAGAGACATTGAGATTTTTTTAATAGATGAATAGTTCTATGGATAGCGCCCCCTAGTGGTGACATATTTGGAATCTGTTAGAATTTAATGAACATTGTTTATAAGTTACCTCCTTTAATTTTAAAAGTACTCATTTAAAACATCTTTTTAAATATATCTTATATTCATGACAAACATGGTCCTAAGTATTACTGTATATTTTTTGCAATAACTTAACTGATAATGTTTAGACCAAGGAGTTATATATTTAAATCATTTATTCAACGTATAAACGCAATACATACTCATTAAAATATAAAATTATGTTAAAAGGACACTCGGCAATGTTGAAATCGATGTTTATTAGTATCAGAACCTCCATATTTGCGACATTATCAACATATTTATAAAACTAGTGATCGCACATCAGTTTTCAAAATAAAAGTAGAAATTCTTATAAAATGCAAATTAATTTTTCTTTTTTTCTTTTTGTTAGCTTAACAAAAAAGTATATGGTTAAATATAATGTAGTTTTGAAATGATGTGTTTAATTGTGGCAAATTGTTCATCTTCGGTGTTGAGTTTAAATGTATTTTATTGCAATCTAAACACATACTACAGTATAAATCATGCATATAAGTCATACACAAATTAAGACAAAGGATCTTTCGGTGTTGCTGTTAAAACATATAGTATAGCGAACCCTATCCTAACGAACTTATCCATTTTTATCAATAAAATTCGCTTACTCGAGCGTCTAGCGTTCAAATTGAACTTACTGTTTAGCCGACTGACGCATATGAGCAATTGATGTTCTATAAAATAGTTCCTGATACAATCAAAACTAAATCGTTAAACTGTTAAAAAAGTTTAATACAGCTGAATATATTTGACATTTTACAAATGAATCATAGATTTAAATCGGAAACAGATGGTTTATCTATTTAAACAACTGTTTATACTGTTTACGGTGGCGTTCATAAACAAATGTTGTAGTAATACATAGAACTCAAAAACATGGTAATTTTACCGACGGTTTTTGCAGATTTTGATACCCGCAAATCTAAAATCACCAACAAAGGAAATAACAGGAAATTGCTGAAATATATGTTTCATTTTTTAACATATATACGGTAGTGAACTTGCAAACTATTAACAACAACGGTTTACATTTCCAAAAATAGAAATACAATTAAGGATCTGCATATATATTTATCAAGAGGTATTAAAATACCATATCTGTTCAAGGTAGATGTATAATTTTCAGAAATAAAGTTCCGTGAAAAAATGCAATTTGCCAAGTATTCCTTTAAAATATTCAAGCCATGTAAAAAAGTTAACATTTATGATCATGCTTGGATTAAAATGGGACATATAAAGTATGCAAAGCAGGCTGCATCCTCATTTAACAAGTAAAACATTTTTAACAAACCTTGACCCGTTACATGGCTGATATATTTCCATATTACACGTAAGATGTTGATCTTTGTGTATTACTTTAGCTAATAAATAACTCTCTACATAAATTCCGCACGACAGCCACAAAAAAAGACACATTTTATAGTGTATGTTTAAGGATTATAGTCTGTGCACGAGTTTAAAAATGGATAGCTTTGAGTAAATTGATTAAACAATTTATGACTATTTTACTTAACCAATACAATGTTCGGTGTGTTATCTCGTACCTGAAACTTATTTATTTATTCACTCATTCAACATGCTATACGATAGCATTGTTCTTTTACTGACGGACCATTCCAAATTTCATATATAATGATGATACAAGCAGCTTTCTTGATTGGCGCTCACTATAAAGAAGCTGTACTTAGATTGGAGGCTTAATAAAAACCCTTGCCTAATTATCGTGTCAAAAAAGCTGTTGAAGCGAGAAATAGCTGACATTGTAGAAATTTGCTGAAAAATAAATACCGATGCAGTCATTCTCCTGCTGGGAGAGTGTTTGATCTAAAAGTGTCAATGGAAAACACCACCAACGCGTTCGTTTACAAACATTAATTGTTTATTATGTCTTTATCTTTATAAAGAATAACTCCCAAGGGCTATCTGTCATCACTGACCTATGCGAGGTGGAGAACTTGTCAAATATAGTTAATATGTAGACGTGGCTTACGCGTTCACTTATGAAAAACTTGTATTTTTTGTCTTTTATACGAGACATTGGCAAACACGGCAAGCATTTCTCCCTAAATATCCGCCTAATTATAACAGAACTGGTGATCGCGATTTATATTTGTCATCTTTTAACATGGAATACATTTAAATTATAGAAACGCTTTGTTTCTTAATTGGGAAGCGATGAACAATATATATTTGATACAGAGACGTTGATAATTTGGTCTATTAAAACTAAGTTCAACACACGGCTAATTTTAAGAAACTCCCATTCGCACTATATATAAATATAGTTGTATAAATTATTATTCATGTAATTGTATAATTATTATTCATGTAATTGTATATAATAGATACAATACAATATTATTGAACTAAGAAATTCCTTGTGTCTAGACACTTTTGTGTGACCCCTCTCCCTTCCCCCTATTGCATTCAAGACTTAAATAACATGGAACACTTAGAACCGATCAACCGATTCTTACTCTCCTTTATTGCTATTAAGTTTATTTTCACAAGATTCTAAATAAAATGACATTTAGACACTAAAGTGTAATAATCCTTCAAATGTTCAACAGTTATATGTATGATTAAATAAGAAACGCCTACAGTTGTTCACAGCTTACATTTGTTTTACGTCTTTTAGAGCAATGTGTCTTGGTGCACATGCAAACAAGGGGTACCTTGAATGATATCAATGTCGTCATTCATGGTCGTTATTACCTATTGGTCATGACGTCGTCGTCGCTTGAATGTGTTGCCGCTATGCATGTCGTCTGCCTTCTGAATTATATAGATGATTTTGTCTAAAGAAAATGACTATAGCGCATTTCTTAATATGGAATAGTTGCTTGTTTTGCTTTTTTTTTATGATAATTCAGATACGTTGAATGATTCTTACAATACTAATAATGCAAAATGAGAATTAAGAAATATAATGATAGAATCTAATAACAGAATAATATAGGTGTATGAATAAATTTCAATGGCTGTCATTGATTGATAAATATCCATTGAAAATTCATTTGGATAGAAATCGAAATACTTTATAAATAATGATATCACACTTGTATTACTGCATAATCAGTTGCAGTCACATACATTTATCCCGTCTTTCATATATTCATGCGTTTGTCCATGCGTATTCTAACTGAATTTATATAATTTCATCATTTATATTAGCATTATTAATATATGCATTATTTATATTAGCATAACCAGTATCTCTGTTTTCCACTCTCTTAACGAAAGTGTTACTTAACCGTTTTTTGTATATAAATTATTATTTGTATTGTTTGAGTTTTCAATAACATTAAAATATAGTTGATACAAGTGTTTATGTGTTGCTTATAACTAATTAAATATGGTGGAGGCTTTGAAGGTTTGGGCCCAGTGCGCATGTCAAAACCTTACTTTCGCAAGCGTTGCGATGATTAAGATGAAAAGTACGGAAATTCGGAATTCCTCAGATTCTTCTATTTTCCTTTCAATATTGACAGTAAACATGAAATGTTAATGTTTTCGGTAGTAATAAT
Organism: Panopea generosa; assembly: GCA_029582155.1. NCBI lineage: Eukaryota > Metazoa > Mollusca > Bivalvia > Adapedonta > Hiatellidae > Panopea > Panopea generosa. The sequence continues at coordinate 66,768,035 of CM055903.1, read as the reverse complement.
TACTTTTGTATGAACTGAGTGGTTGGATGCAAACCATACCCCACGATGCGTGTGATAATTAGTGGATTGGACATATATCACAATAAATTCATAGCATGTTTTAATTTTTAAAACAACATAAACATCACTGTTTCATTTAATCTTCTTTTAATATAATTTTAAATATTAAGTCTTTGTCGGTGTGACGACGCATGTCTAGGTACCCCAATGGGGGTTTGGCATTAATTGAAGATAGATAAATCGTAGTTTTATTAAGTATTTAAAGTTATAGTTATGTGTATGTAAGTGACCCCACCCCCACCCCCACCCAACCACATACACACATACACACCAGTCTTCTCCACTGATTGTCTATCAGAAATGGTATTTCCCTAGCTCTTGAATTCTTTAACACAATTTTTCACAAGCTTTCTTTCCTCTTAATCATTATTTTTCTTTGCAGATCTTTTCTCATTTGTATGCTGAAATGAAACCTATTAAATATGATAACTTTAACTATTAAAAATACAAGTTTTGAAATATAATTCAATGAGTGCCATATACAGTGCTTGAAAATAGTTGAAGCTGTTTACACGCTCTTACCCCAGCGCTTGCATTCCTTCATACGGAGAACCCTTCACACACCAGTCATTGCACGCGCAATTGTGATCTGACTAACAAATCTTATACAAGACCTAATGTTATTAATATCCCAGCATCAATTTAGTCAGCATCACAAAATCAGTCATAGATCTACATGTAATATATGTATATGCAAAATATAAAATAATTTGCCTGCAAACTGGATTAGTTTGCTCCATAAGAAAAGCAGTAATAAGCAATGTTACTTAATGCAAGGGAATAACTGCATGACTCCTACACTGGTAAGCTCAGATATTCTAAATATTATATGTGGAGCGCATTAGTCTGATTAAATAAGTCGTGAATGGACAGCTTTTTTATTATTTGGATATAAGATCTGCTGTCCAAAACATAACGACGGCTCGAGATGCAAAATAAAATTCTTTAAAAGTCTCCTTAGAGACGTGCAATATGTAGCACTAGGAGCTCATGTTCCATTAAACCAAGGATTTGAGGGTCGTGGATCCCCAGTCATGTATACATGTGTGATGTCCTAGAGCAAGATGTTTAATCTGCACATCGATGCTTAGTACTAGTTCTTCAATATTCATTTAAGTTGTAAGAACTTGTTTCACAATCAATGTAAAATAAATAAGTAAAAAAACTTATACAAAATAATATTCTCATAAAACAATATTTCAAATACTTGTTTGTTTACTTTCATTGACCAATTGATATAATGATGTATAACTGATATTATTTTAAAAATGTACGTATGATTAATATATCTTTGTTGTTTATTTAAGGACCGCGGCGTGGTCTAGTGGTAGAGCGTCCGCCTTGCATGCGGAAGGTCGTGGGTTCAATACCCGGCCGGGTCATACCTAAGACTTTAAAAATGGTACTGGAAGCTTCCTCGCTTAACGCTCAGCATTTAGAGGAGAGTTCTAGGTCTGGTCGGCCCGGTGTCAGTATAATGTGACTGAGTGGGGTATCATACCATGTGTCTGCGGCATGATACTCCAGTGTGACAGCGCTTAGAATACTGTCTCAAGTAGACACCGTCGTGATGTGACTAGAAAATTGTTGGAAGCGACGCTAAACACCATACAACTACAACATTATTTTAAACAGAGTAGGACTAATTTAGTAAACAGATGCATATAATATTTTTTATTTTATCACTCTTAAAAGTGGCATTTATTTTTAAAGAATCGTATAAGTCTTTGATTTATCCACCTAATAATTGGTTTGTGATGGTAGCGATCCTCAATTGACTGTACTGATACAGATTAATGTATATATTATTCATTAATCTTATAGGCGTACTGCAGTCTCAACAAACGTTTACACTTCAATACAGTGATTGTTTGTGTTTATATTAATTAAAGAGTGGTTTAAAAACATTAAATGATGTTCTGTAACTTCTGTGTATCAATATTGATTGTGTTTTTTATCGTAGAAATTGTGAATACAGAAAAGAGGAAATACTTTCTTAGCTTTACAGGAAGTCTATCAGGGAGAAAGTCTTTGTAGTACAAGGCAGTACAAACTCTTTCTAGCAGTGAGATGTCAGTTCAAGTCTGAACTTGGACAAATTGATAAGCTTCCATTATTTTTTTTCATATAAAGGATTTCAATTGTGCTATGGTGTGGACTTTTGGTTTAAATATTTGGTATGAAATATGGCTTATTTATACAAATAAGGCAAACATAAGGTAGCCATGAAAATGTGCACAACTCCTCGTACACAGGCACCAGGTGAGTTAAACTTACCTTGTCACTCATACACTCCTCGTACACAGGCACCAGGTGAGTTAAACTTACCATGACACACATACACTCCTCGTACACAGGCACCAGGTGAGTTAAACTTACCATGACACACATACACTCCTCGTACACAGGCAACCGGTGAGTTAAACTTACCATGACACACATACACTCCTCGTACACAGGCACCAGGTGAGTTAAACTTACCATGACACACATACACTCCTCGTACACAGGCACCAGGTGAGTTAAACTTACCATGACACACATACACTCCTCGTACACAGGCACCAGGTGAGTTAAACTTACCATGACACACATACACTCCTCGTACACAGGCACCAGGTGAGTTAAACTTACCATGACAAACATACACTCCTCGTACACAGGCACCAGGTGAGTTAAACTTACCATGACACACATACACTCCTCGTACACAGGCACCAGGTGAGTTAAACTTACCATGACACACATACACTCCTCATACAAAGGCACCAGGCGAGTTAAACTTACAATAACACTCATACACTCCTCGTACACAGGCACCAGGTGAGTTAAACTTACAATGACACACATACACTCCTCGTACACAGGCACCAGGTGAGTTAAACTTTACTAGACATATACACTCCTCGTTCACAGGCACCAGGTGAGTTAAACTTACCTTGACACTAATACACTCCTCGTACACAGGCACCAGGTGAGTTAAACTTACCTTGACACTAATACACTCCCCGTACACAGGCACAAGGTGAGTTAAACTTACCATGACAAACATACACTCCTCGTACACAGGCACCAAGTGAGTTAAACTTACCTTGGCACACATACACTTCTCGTACACAGGCACCAGGTGAGTTAAACTTACCATGACACAATACACTCCTCATACACAGGCACCAGGCGAGTTAAACTTACCTTGACACTCATACACTCCTCGCACACAGGCACCAGGTGAGTTAAACTTACCTTGACACACATACACTCCTTGCACACAGGCAACAGATGAGTTCAACTTACCTTGACACTCATACACTCCTTATTCACAGGTACCAGGTGAGTTCAACTTACCTTGGAACCTAGACACTTCTTAAAAACGGGCACCAGATGAGTTAATCTTACCTTAACACACATATATTCCTTATACACGGGCACCAGGTGAGTTAAACTTACCATGACACACATACACTCCTCATACATAGGTACAAGGAGAGGGGAACTTACCTTGACACACATATACTCTTCGTACACAGGGACCAGATGAATTAAACAAAGAAGTTTTCCATTCATGCCTTATTTAATCAGGTTAACCTAAATCCTGTGTTTAATTGGTGTCAAAGTAAAATTAAAAAGTCTGATTCCTTTATATATGGGTTGTTGATGTGCCAAAGAAATGATACCTGTGGATTTGATGTGTTATGTGTCAAGGTAAGTAAAGCACACCTGATAACTATGTTTAAGGGGTATCAATGTGTCACGGCAAGTTTAAAACACCTGACCCCTGTCTATAATTGATGTCAAGGTAAGGTAAGGTTGAGGTAAGTTCAACACACCTGGTACCTGTGTTTGAGGGGTGTCAAAGTACACCATGGTGAGTTTATCATGTCAGATTCCCTTACACATTGGTGTCAATGTGCCAAGGTAAGTTTAACATATCTGATACTTGTGAATAAAATTATGATATGTATAATGTCAGAGTATCAATGTGCCATGGTAGGTTGAGTACACCTATATATTTTGTACAATGAGTATCAATGTGCCATGGTAAGTAGAGCACACCTACATATTGTGTATAATGGGTATCAATGTGCCATGGTAGGTTGAGCACACCTATATATTTTGTACAATGGGTATCAATGTGCCATGTAGGTTGTGCACACCTATATATTTTGTTTAATGAGTATCAATGTGTCATGGTAGGTTGAGCACACCTATATCTTTTGTACAATGGGTATCAATGTGCAATAGTAGGTTAAGCACACCTAAATATTGTGTACAATGGGCATCAGTGTGTCATGGTAAGTTGAGCACACCTGAATCCTCTGTTGATGGGGTGTCAATATTCCATGTTGTGTTTTGAAACATCTGATACCTGTGTATATGATGTTTAACTTACTGTGTCAAGATAGTATATGGGATGTTGATGTATCAAGGTATGTTTAACACCTGGTACATGTGTATAGTATGTATCCATATGCCCAAATAAGTTCAACACACCTGATATCTTTGAATATGGAGTGTCGATGTGTCAGGGCAATTAACACACCTTATTTCTGTGTGTATTGACTGATTTATTATTTACCATCATTTTTATGCCATCAAGGGCTAACAGACGATCAGCTTAACAACTGTTTCCTGGGACCCTGAAAGGTAAGCCGGTACTCGAGCACATCCCTTCTCCGCAAGTAACTTTCAACTTCCCCACTGGAATCTGTGGTGAGAGATGAATGATAATGTATAACTTGGTGTATCAAGGTTAGTTTATCACGCCTGATACCTTACATACTACGTGTCAGTATGTCAAATAAATTTTAATCCTGATATAGGTGTATATGGCGATTGAATTTGTCAGGTGAATATGAGCTCATCTGAAAAATGATATACCTATGATATGTAGAGCACAATGTGTATATCTGTGGTATAAGAATAACATATGTATGTGTGTGTGTATATGTAGGTGGTGTGAGAAGTAAATAAAATGAATTGTATATACTCATGTATTATGTAAAATACAAACTTCAGTGTGTCTGTGGTATATGCAAAACGCACAATTATTATGTTTAGTTACAGTATGTTAAGTACACATTATACAGTGTTAGCGTAATAAGAAGTAAAATATTAAGGTGGGGTGGGGGGGGGGGGGGGGGGGGGGCAGTATATGCTGGCCTCGTCCAACCTGAACATTTGCGTGTGTACTGTAGATCTTTAATTTTACATAACAAAAAAATATCATCACCCGTGATTTAGACTCGAACCCGCAATTGTAAAGAATCAAAATGTCTCCAAATACAATGGCATTACCACTACATCACGAAGGCGCCATGTACCGACATCAGTTTATTTATAATACTTAATGGTCATTAAGTCTTTAGATCACCCGATATTTTTTTTAAACGTAATTTAAGCCATTTACTTTTTAATATGTTGTAGATAAAAATGCACGCTATATTTTATTATGATAAAAGTTAAGAAAGCTGAATTTGTATGCTACCTCCGTTTTCGGGTGTGAATAGATCATCGGAGGGCAAAGTTAATTTATGTTCAAATTAACATTTTTATCTGATTTAAACAGAAAAATATGAACATCAATATTATTAATATAACTTACCAAGATCTATATGTAGGCGTAATCGACATTTTTTTAAAATCGACAACGTTTGTTTTTTACCGGTGCTTTTACTTTGTTTAGTTACCGCTAGGGTATGTTGCCTGGGAACCAAACTACTTAATCGGGTCATGTATAAAAGAAATATCGCTATTATCAATTATTGTTGTCATGTCCTGCTCTACCCCATCCCCAAATCCCCAGCTCCTATGCCTATGCATAACACAGTGTGTGTAATATGTTATACGTTAAATATACTAGTACATAACAGTGTGTTATCTGTTATACGTAAAATATACTAGTATATAACAGTGTGTTACCTGTTGTATGTAAAATATGCATACCACAGCATGTTATCTGCAGTATTATGTTGTATGTAATATATATATAACACAGTGTGCTATCCGTTGTACGTAAATTATACCAGTATATAACAGTGTGTTACCTGATGTATGTAAAATAACCACACCACAGCATGTTATCTGCAGTGTTATGTTGTATGTAAAATATACATAACACAGTGTGTTATCTGTTGTATGTAAAATATACTAGTATATAACAGTGTGTTACCTGTTGTATGTAAAATATGCGTACCACAGTATGTTATCTGCAGTGTTATGTTGTATGTAAAATATACTAGTATATAACAGTGTGTTATCTGTTGTATGTAAAATATACTAGTATATAACAGTGTGTTACCTGTTGTATGTAAAATATGTGTACCACAGTATGTTACCTGCAGTGTTATGTTGTATGTAAAATATACATAACACAGTGTTCATTACCTGTCATATGTAAAAATGCAAATTCATAGTGTGTTACCTGCTGTATACAAAATATACATAACACAGTGTTATCTGTTGTATGTAAAAGAATCAATATTGGTGATAGCAGTAAACAATTACGGCTACCTGTTAGTGAATATTAAATTATTAGGTAATTAAATTAAACTGATGATCATTATTTATGAAATTCCAACAAATTCCCATCACTTTAACACAGTTTATATGTTATAGGTAAAATAGACATAACACAATGTCTATACATGTGGCATATAAAATAAATAAAACATTGTTAAAATTGGTATAGTTGTTGAATGTGATACGCAGATAACCTGTGGTATATTGAAAAATAAATGTAGCCCCATGTCTCTACCTGGTAGTATTGTAAAATACACAGTATCCCTGTTTGTATGTATGGTATTGTAAAATATACATAGGCCATGTTTATACCTGTGATGTAAAATATACATAGCCCAATGTTTACACTTGTTTAAAATCAAAGTTGTGGGTACTTATTTTGCTTAATTAACTTATTCTAACCTAATGAAGCATTAAAGTTTTAATATTTTAATTTTTTTCTGCATAGGTTGACAAACGCATTATAAGGCACGCAAAAACAAATGTTATTCATAGTGAAAACAAAGACACAGCAATAATAAAATTGGAAAATATATTCCTGGGCAGTACTGTACCACCCCACCCACAAACAGATCTAATATACGTATAAAAGTAGTAAAGACTGTGGGCGATTTGGTACATCTTTCCAAGGGCGTAAATGACCAGCACACCGAGTCCAGACTCGCTCAAGCTCGTCCAGACTCGCTGGTCATTTACACCTGTGGAAAAGTTTGCCAAATCACACAGAGTCTATACTACTACCCCCACCCATTAGACAGCTAAATGCTTAAACGAAATCCTCACACATCATTTTTACTAACATATCCATATGCTCGTATTGGCATACAATCTTTTAAAATAAATCGTTTATCACCATAACAAGACATACTAATTTTATCTATTTTTAGAAATTTACTATTTAGAATATGTTTCTCCGACTTAATAATTTCCATGGAGTTATGTCATTGTTCGCTAGAAAAAAAGGATATTTTTATAATTTTCAAATTTAATATCTTTCTTAACAACACAATTCTTCACACCCTTACATCTCTTGGTTTCTTTCTTATTAAACAGGCTATAAGAATACAATTTACCAATAAATTCAGTAATTGGAATTCCAGCTGTGTCCTCCTTCATCTTCCCAATTACTTTTTTATTATCATTAAAATGAAATTTGCTTTCAGGTCATAATCGCTATTATCAAACAATTCTTTTGTTTTAATTAAATCTTCATAAACATCCTCAGTTTCTATTTCATAACAGAGCGAGTCCGTATCTGTAAATAGAAGAGAAGCCGAACCTCCATACATCTTCTTTAACGTGTTGTAGTGGAAATCTATCATCAAATGTTTAGACAAATCAAGGATGCACATTCCCAGATAAGAAGGGCGGTTTAGTAGCAACTCTTCCTTTATTTTATACACCGCAAACAAATTATCATTAAATATTACGCTTGATCGAAAAGTCGGCTTCGACTGGTATTTTAATAAGAAGTCCTCGTCTGAAGTCAGCCTAATATCTACCCTCTTACGGAGATTATCCATCGTTTTTCTTACAATAAGGACTTAACCATCTATTTCTAATTTTTCTTGAGCACACGGATAATCATTATGATCTATATGTAGATAACTAGGACACTCTATATCAACTTCACAGATAAAATTTGTTTTCCCGCTTTTCTTTAAACAATTATAATTAACCAATTTAAATCTTCCAGAAGGTAATGGTTGACTCACAGCCCATCCGTAAAGGTTGTAAGCGTCGAAATACATAATGTTATTCTCTTTCGGATCGTAACCATCTATGTATTTGTTATTTGCCTTAGTATATCGCTTGGTAACGTAACTTGTTCCACCACAGAGGCCTTTTTCAATGAACAAATACATATCTATGTCTGTTATTAAATCTAGCTTAATATTAGTCATTTTCAACATCACATCCCAAGCCAGGCCAGGACTTGAAAATTATGAGACGGATCAAGGTTGTAGTATTGAAGACATGTTTTTTCTGAAGCTCTCAAATACATCAGTTAAAAAGAGAACATCAATATTAAGATACAGGACATGATATTTCCCCATATTTTTTATTTGATATTCTTTCCATACTTTCTTAGCCCTTTCATAATATTCATTAGAAACATGCTCATCATTTAACAATGAATGGAAATTCTTTAGAAGGCAATTTAGTCTCTTTATACTTGTCAAATGAATTCATGTAGTCATAATGATAAACACCTTTTTGTTTAAACAAGGTATTGTCTTGAATGTCTGATTCCAAGTAAGGAAATGAAGATAAATTCGTAACCAAACCATCTAATGACTAAGACATAAACTGAAATATATCAATAAACACCAAACTGTCTCCCAACATGAACGCCATATATTTTTCAATATTGTTTGGGATAACATTTGTCTTGTTTTTTGCTTTCTTCTGCTATTTTTCCAAGTTGTTGCATTATGAAATTGGAATCATAACCTCTTAAGTTATGAAATACAATTGGAACTTTAGTTGAAAGTCTAAAATTAATATTACATTTGTTATGTGCAGCTCCTCTGTACTTCCCCGTTATGTGACAATGGTCTCTTACTGTATCATCCTTATCCAGTGAACCATTACAAATATGACATACTTTTGTCTTTTGAAATAAAATCTCATCCTTTGTACTCATTGTTGAATCTTTATGGAATTGTTCTCTAAAAACCTTCTGACAATATTTTTATTCACTAAGCATAATTTTCAAGAACTTGTAAACAGCATTTGATCCTCTGTAAACAACAACATTTCCGGTGAATTCATCATCATAAAAACATACCCGTTTATAACCAAATCCACAATCAACATGGTTCTGGTACTTTCTTGTTTGACCCCCCCCCCCCCCACACACACACACACACACACCACTCTCATCAATGGGAACGGTTAATGCTTCGACATCAGCATATATAACAAAAGGAACGGCTAACTGTTTTTGATAGTTTTTAAAATTTACATATGCTGTTTTTTATTAAGCATTTTATTGACTGTTTTCCATTAATTTCCAAACAGACACCCTTCTGTCTCTATAATATGTCATCCGTTGTGTAATATTGTAAACAACAACGACAAAAATGTTTTTTTGCATGATGTCTGGTTTCATTACCCATTAATCTATTAAAATCTTTTATCCAAACATAATGACTTATCCCATCATTTTCAATAAGAAGCATTTCACAACATCATCACATAATCGCTTAGAAATGTAAAGGAGAAATACCTTTTTATTCTCATAACCAAAGACATTAAACCTTATATTATTAGCTACTTCTATTTTAGGAATATCCTTCACTTTAATGGGAAACGTTATTCCATCATAGTTTACTTTGTCAATATCTTCTTTATAGTTTGATATTCTTTGCGGGTTCTTCTTAACCGGAAACTCAAATGTTAAATGACACCACCGGAAACACTCATCATCCCTTTCATTCTTGATGTATATTAATCCTTTCTTTACATGTTTTAATTCTTTTGCTAATTCAGCATATGCAAACCCTCTTAAGTTTGGTATTTATATATGTTTACATAGTGGTTTGTAATTCGCTCAATATCCAACCCCGATCCTTCATTTACCCAAGTATCTATTCTCGTATCTATTTTGGAAATTATGCCACTAAGGTCAATGTTATTGTTTATTGCTATTACTGGTTCAGAATGGAAATATGCTGTTTTATAACAAAATCTCTAACTTTTACTTTACGAAAATTTACTCTTAGAGCAACACTTATTTAAATTGCTATTTCTCTTCTAATTATCTTTAATTCATTTACAACCATCCGCTCCTTTCTTGTAAGTTGTTCAAGGGGATTTGAGCTCCTTATTTCAATTTCATATGATCTAGCATATTGTCTTGGTGTATGTTTTATTAATTCCATCTATATCTTATATCTAGAAAATAATTTTCAATTTAGTTTAAATAACACATTTTAATCAACCCTGCATTTACTCCTAATTGCTTTTCGGCAGCATACATGCTCTTGAATCCATCTTAACTACCTCCTGGTCGCTACCCGCCCCCCTTTTCGACAGCAATAACCGCTTTTACTTTTCTTCTTTCCTTATGAGCGTCTTTAGCTACGATGTTGCCGATGTCCACGAGTCCCATTACTGTTTCTATATCCTTTCTATATTTTTCTATATCCTTTTTATCTTTTGCTATTTCATTTTCTATATCATTTTTCTCCTTTTCTATATTTTTACTAAGAAATAAATTAATAGTATATATACTATTCATTATTGTTCTCGCAATTGCTTATTACCCTCATCATTTTGTTTTTTTATTTCATATTGTATGTCATCCATATTATTCATAATTATTCTATTATTTTTCTTTATTATTTTAAGACTCTTTGCTCTTTCCTCCGGTTCTAGTTTATCTAAATCCTCGACTCGTGATTCGGTACAATTGATTTTTACAACTTATCCGTTCGTTGTATATATCAAGGTTAAAGATAAAAAAAATAAGCTTTTAAAAACGACTAATAAGTCAATAACTTGGTTAAAAACATCTTCATAATCATTCTTGTTTTTCCTCTATATCATTGCTAATGACTTATATCCTATCTTCATATTTCTGGAGGAATTGTTCCTGTTTTTCCTCTAAATCAATAAGATATTCTCTCGGAATCCCGCTCTCGCCATGTCTTGATCTTACCATTATTCTTTCGAGGCATTTATCAACAGATATTCAAATAAACGTAACAATGTGGTTTGGGTTGATTCATACCACGAATAATATGATCATACACAGCCCTTTCTAAAGGAATGAATGAATATGGTGAACATGGCGAAGAAAACATATCTTTATTAGATTCCCAACGTCTTTCGAGTACGCAATTCTGTTTAGACATCCTAGCTTTTTCCATCATCCTTAAATAAAAATGTATACTTAATATACAGAAATATATTTTTATATTCAGATTTTGTTCATTTAAATATTTTAAAAATGTAGTTTTTCCAGCCTCAATATTACCTTCTTATGATACTACAAACATTATATTATACATATCCATTTATTTTATATTTTTTCATATACATTTCCAGAGGCATGTGTTTCTGCATGTGTTTCTAATGCAGTTCCAGATTTCCGCTTGGCAATTAATTTATGATGAAAAACTAGTTCAAGTATGTTTATTTTTCATGTTTCCATAGTTTCCATCTTTATCTACTTTGTAATAATTTCTTAGTCCTTTTTCTGTAAACACTTTTTATTAACCATCATACCCTTTATTCTACTGTTGTAATCTACAAATTGTTCCATATCCTGTTTCAATTCTCCGATATTTCTAACATCTCCCAGTCTGGTTTATCTTTCTACCCGAACTCGCTATCTACCATTTAAACTTCGAATGGTTTTAGCGACCTCATCGCGTTCTTTTCCCCATTGTTCTGGCGTATTTATTAATTTGCCTAAAGGTATACCACTAATACTAGAGATTAGGCAGGGGTTTCTGTTAATAAATTATTTATAAGCAATTGCCAAAATGTATTCGATTACAGGAAGTCATAGAGCGCTTGGTATAGGATTATGGCGAGATAAGTGGACATTTCAGATAACAGAACCCACTACCCGAATTGTTCTTTGTCCTACTGCTATTCTTTAGATTTGAAGCAGAATCCCATATTAAACTTTATTAGAAACACTTAATATATGGAACAAAAAATAATTCTTTCATTCAAACAGTATACATCTAGTGATTTTTACAACCGTACGCGGTAGACTTATTGGTTTTGGATTCAATAAATACTATGTCATACTCTTGGTATAATATTAATGAAGAGCTTGGTAATAATAAAATACATTACTACAATGGAACGGATTGGAAATATATTGAAATTGCTGATGGGATGTATTCCTACTCTGATATAAACAACTACATTAGAGAAACGCTTGCTCTTAAGGGATTCAAAATTCTGCTATCTTATTGGTTTTAAACCGAAAGTTGTGAAAGAAACTGAGTTTGGGACATTTTTTTCCAGATATAACAGTTTTTCCGTAGACAAAGTTTATGTACATTGCGATCTAATTATAATAGTATTGTAGATGGGAAATATTCAGATGTTATCTCTGATCTTAGAAAAGCCGATCTGACTAGAAGTTATCCATTTGAAAGAGAACCACTAAGGGTTGGATTTTGTGAAGTTAATAAATATATCATTAATAGTATTAGAATTTACATTACCTACAACACTAATATAATAATCAATCTTAATGATGTTCATGTCTTATTCTCCTTCGTTTTAAAAGAATTAATAGTATAATGACTAATGGATTAGTAAAGAAGAAATATAATAGAGAAAAAGGTATATATGTTTATCATGCTTCCCAAACTGGAGCTGGTTTATTTGTTTCAATCATAAGTGGAATTACTATCAGTGCTGCTAAAATTTGCTTAAAAAATAGCACAACAGGCATTAGAATCTGGTTCGAGTAAATTGGGTGACAAAATTGAAAAAAAAGAGTTGATAAGATTATAAAAGTTACAAATAAAACTAAAACTGGAAGAGACACAGTTGACGATGGTGTTAAGATGACTGTTATCGAAGATGATAGGTTTCAGGCTAACATGATTAAGGCTAATAGGGATGAGACTGATAAACTGAGGATAAAGGTAATATCCCAATGAGGGAGTTATTGAAAACTGGTAAAGGAAGTAAACAAACAAGGTATCTTGGAGGAAGACATAGGAGAAAAAGAATCGAAAATTTGTTTTAATTTATTTTCACAAGTAGTTAATATAAGAATGTTCAGAAGTGAAAACTATTGTGAAAGATATAATTATATTCCCATCCACTTAGATACACCCATTACGCTTCCTGGAAATGGAGTACAATTAAAGAGCGGATATTAATTAATTATCAATGACAGATCTTCGCCCTTTTATTGGTATAATGCCTATTTTTAAGTTGATTTTAAAGTAAGTAAATTAACAGATGGGTCGGGTTTTGCTCTGCTGTCAAAATTGTTTTAATTAGTGATTCTGCTTATTAGATAAAAAGTCTCCAAATTAAACAAAATGGAAAAGTTGTTTATGAGGGAAATACATTATTTAGACTTGTTGCTGTTAAGGACATGCTTGAATTATCTAGTGACTACGCCGAAACTACTGGGACAAACAAGTATTTTTATTTGGATACAAATGATTAAGCAGAAAGTGATGTGGGTCAAACTGATCATAATAAAGGTTTCGTATAACGACACTTGTTGGTTGCGGGAAATAGAAAAGAAAGTACAATCAACCCTTTAAATAAGTATTCATTTTTCGAAAGTTTGGAAACAAATCTGTTACCTCCTAGTCAAATACAAATAGTTTTGCAAATTACTGACGAAGGTAATTTGATCTTTAAAGCTAATGGTGTTGATGATAGAAGAGTTGTTATTACAAAATGAGTGCTTTTGGTGCCAAAAATGACATATAATTCTGATGGACTAGCGTATGTCGTAGAAAATCACATGATCTCTACAAAATGGACTTATCTGAGGGAAATGATACAAGAATCAGCTAGTTCCAAGCAAGTAGTTCAATCCTTTAGAGTAACTGCTGGTGTTAGGAATCCGAAACATGTTTTCATTTATTTACAAAGAACTAACAAAGAAAATAACCAATAACAAAACCAACATCTCTTTGATACATTTAAACTCAATACTAATAACGATACTTGCTCTTTGTCCTCTGCTCGATTAGAGGTTGGTTATGGAGCATATTATCCAGAAACTGAATATAGTAAGGATAATATTGTTAGGATATTTAGAGATCTTATTAATTATTCGTAAAAACAAAATGATAAAATTACTGGATTGTAATTGAATATAAACAATTTTCAATTTTTATTTAGACTTTTGTATTTTAACTTGGGTGGAAGTTCTAGCGATATTGTTAGTATTGATCCTAAATAAATCACAATAAATTGTAAGTTGAATTCTATTCATGTTGGGTCTCAAAATCTATGCAATTTTTATGTATAAGGAAATTATATTGTAATAAATAAAGTAGGAAATGAATTAATTATTATGTAAATATAACATATATGACATACACTTTACATTCAATAAATTTAACAGACGGACAAAAGAGATGTTTGGCAAATGCTTTTAATAAAAGAAGTGAATTAACACTGAGGTTGAAAAATAACCAACTAAATGCTGCTGCTGGAGCTGTGCCGTTGATGCTAACTTATAACCAAATAAAAGCAATTAACAAAGTAAAACGATAGGGTTTTTAGTTAGATTTAAATATTTCCAAGACACAAATGATTACTCAAGAAAAAACATGGTGAATTCCTTGGTGCATTGGCGGGGTTATTGGTCGTGTTTTGCCTATGGCTGCTAAATTTATTCCGAAAATTGTTGCTCCGTTGGCTACGGGGCCATTAAGTGGTTTAGCGTCTACTGGAATTATATATAAAATATTTGGAAACGGAACGCTTTCAACTGATGATAATGGGAAGAGAAAATTAATCAATTCTAGTTATTTAAACAAGGCCCAGATTAATGAATTAAAAAAATCAAATAGTATGAAAATGACTAATAAACAAATGCAAAATGCAGGATTTCTCGGTTGACTAGCTTCGTTTGGAATACCCCTTATCGGATCGCTTATTCCTTGTTTGACAGGAAAGGGCCTCCGTGAAGGAAAAGGCATGCAAATTGGACCTCCGAAGGGTCGGGGCTTGCAGATTTGACCACCCGGAGGGCGGTCAAAACATATTTGTAGACATACCCATTAGTAACTTCGATATATTAGAGTGGGTTAAGATATTAAACATTGATATCATTGGTGGGGTGTTCAGTAGAGATACCGTTCCACGTTCGTCATTGTGTGGATGTGTGATAATTAATTTGGATGATATGGCTGGTCCTGGAACTCATTGGGTTTGTTGTGATAATAATTATTTCGATCCTTTTGGTTTACTGCCATCAATTGAACTAAAACATGATATTAAATACAATACAATACAATATCAAGATAAGAACAGTGTGTTGTGTGGTTACTTCTGTTTGTATTTCATTAAGAAATTACAAGATGGATGTAGCATGTATGATGTTTTGTATAAAATGTTGAAACCGTTCAAAACGAAAGAAAATGAATTAATTATTAATTTTATTAATATATTAATGAGCAGTAATTGTGTGAAGGAAAAATTGTAACATAAGATATAGAACCTAAAATTATTACAACTAAAATTGGAAGGTTCATGCAAAAGAGTACTTGCGCGTCTTGTGGGATAACAAAAACAAAAATTTGTAAAAAATAAAATTGATTTTATATCATGATTATTGATTTGATATCAACAAAGCTATGTTACCATTACTCCCTAAAAAGGGGTTAACACTTCCTGGATATAAATATTGTGGACCTGGAAATCCTTTGGATAATGGACCTCCGGTAAATGATTTAGACAATGTTTGTCGAGAACATGATTATTGTTACAGAGATGGAACAAAAAAGTCTGTTTGTGATGAAATAATGTTAAAGAATTTAAAGAACACTAAATCAAAAACATTTGGGAAGAAAATTGCTTAAAATGTAATTGTCAAACCAACTATTAGTATAAATCATAAACTTGGTTTGGGTTAAAAAAACTGGAAAGGCCGACGTCTTGGGGTAGTAAATTAGCGGTTTAATTACCCATTAAAAGAAAATTACCAAGACGTCGAGTTATTATAAGTGGTGTGGATGATACGTGGTCTGCTGATTTGGTTGATATGCAAGCTTCTTTCTCAAAATATAATAAAAGAGTTCAATATAAATTAAATGTAATTGATGTCTTGAGTAATGATACTTGAAGTGTGCCACTTAAAAATAAAACTGGTTTAGATGTAACCAAGGCATTTGAAGATATTTTAAGTGAGACGAATGCAAGACCTCAAAAGTTGTGGGTTGATGAGGGGAGTGAATTCTATTACAAACGCTTAAGCGATAACAATATTGAAATGTATCATAATTTTAATGAAAGGAAAGCAGTTGTTATTGAAAGATTTAACAGAAATATAAAGAGAATAATGTGGGAGCACTTCACTGCAAAAAATACAAATAATTATATTGATGTTCTACCTAATTAATCACAGACTATAATAAGACTAAACATGTTAGTATTGGTATGACTCCCGAAGAGGGGAGAATGAAAACAATAAAAAAAAGGTATTACATAATTTGTATTCTAAACAATCTCAGACATCTTGAATATCTTCCAGAATTGGTGATAGAGATAGAATAAGTAAATATTAAAGACAATTTGAAAAATGTTACACTCCTAATTGGACGGAAGAAATATTTGTCGTTAGGGACATTCAAAAGACAAAACCTGTTACGTATCTTCTTAAAGATTTAAACAACAAAAATATTGTGGGATCATTCTTTGGACAAGAACTAGCTAAAGCGAGTCAAGCAATATTTAGAATAGAAAAGATATTGAGACGTGATTACAAAAAGAAAAGGGCTTATGTAAAATGGAGTGGTTATTCGAATGATTTCAATTCTTGGGTTTCGTTTAATGATTTAGCTGCCTAATGGATGTGGGGTGGGGTTGGGGGTTGGGTGAGGGAGGATAGTAGTGTAGACTGTTGGCGATTTGGCAAACTTTTCCACGGGTGTAAATGACCAGCAAGTCTGGACGAGCTTGGGCGAGTCTGGACTCGGTGAGCTGGTCATTTACGCCCGTGGAAAGATGTGCCAAATCGCCCACAGTCTATACTACTCATAAAAATATAGAATTAACAAACTTCCATTAATAAAACAAAATTTTAAGTCAAATTAGTCAGATATTTTACAGAATTGTGATCGAAAATCACCTACCAATCAAAGTATAAATACTATTTTTTCCTTCAAAATGTATGGAATATTAATAGCAGATACGCTTTGCATACAATAACAATGTTGTTGTGAGGCAGAGATATTGCGAATATGAAATACCAAATTTCTACAGAACTTCTCACCTCCATTTTTGGAGAGTAGTCAAAACCTTCTTGACAAATAGTCACTCTCATTAAATATATAATTATGTTTTACTCAAATTTCAAACAAAAGGAAGTATCGTGTCTTGTGGCACTGCCATCAGTTACAATATTTTATACATGTACGTAAGTGCAATTATTTCTAGTTAATTAGAATATCGAAATAAATTTAGAATATATGTGTGTATTTGTTTTGTATGTATTGTTGTGTAAAGTTTGGTAGATAAAAGTGTTTATATAGAGATGTATGTGTAGTATAAATTATTTATGCAAACTTTTGTATATGTGTATATGTGATTGCACGTGTGCGTGAATGTGTGCTATATGTTCACAAACTAATCTGAATGATAGTTACACTGTCTGCTGTGAAGTTAACAATACGCTAATGGTCAATGGAACTTTATACCTTATAACTTTTTTTATTGTTCTTAAATTTTACACATAATGTTTTATATAGTTGAAACAGTCTGCTGTGAAACTGACAATGAAATTTTATATTCCAATGAATGTTACATTTTCCATCTTGATTCTAATGTTATTTGTATATTGAAAGGAGTGCCGCCACTAATGTTCCAAGAACCCGTTTTACTTATTATATAAATGCAATAAACAAGTTTAAACCAAATAATGGAGTCTATTCAATGTAGCTCGAAAAAAAACCCAACCCGATTACACCTGCTATAGGGGCGTGAGAGATGGTACAGGTATCATTCCCTCTCGCTCATGAATATACTTTTTTCTATTTTATTCTTAAACAATTTCATTGTAAAAGTAATTGTAGAAGTAAAACAGGTTCATTGTATTCAACAACACAATTTCAAGTCATATGTATCCATTGAGTTTGTAGAGGGTAGATATTACCTTTGAAATCGAAAATACAATAATCCGGTATTTACCGATAAGTTCAGACTATCAAGGAAAGGTGATAATATAACCAGGTTTGCATCAATAACACATTCGGAATATAGCTATACATATACAATCCAATCCTATGCCGACTCGAATGATATGCGATCATGTTTTCCTGACTAATCGATTAATCACGATATTGTTATTAAAAGCTACGATTAGCACGATTTGTCGATAAAAGTTTTCTGTTTGTCAATGAATTTTGCTGCTAATTATTGTGTAAGAGTTGTCGTTCTTCCTTATAACTCATTGAAAACGGATTGAAATTAAGTCGAACTCGTCTATGCCAATTCATCAACATGATTGTTAAAGACGAAGACGAATACCTTAATACATTTAATGACAAAATTAAAAAAAACCCAGACACATGGGACCATTTCGGGTTATTGTATACAGAAAACCCTATAACAAAGTGATAGTGATTTTAATCGTAAATCAATCGTCTGAAATGTCCGATTAATCAATTTAACACGATATTGTTATCATAAGCTTCGATAAACATGATTTATCGTCTGAAATCGTCCTATTAACCGATTAAATTCAGACCCGATTCCTAACAGTAGTATGCTCGTAACTCGTATATCGTGTTCGGAAATATTGTATATTTGTTTACAAAGGACAATAACTGTGGAAATGAATAAAAGAGCTACTAACCTTCTTCATTTAATGTGGCATTTCATCGCATAAAAACCGGCATGCATGTAAATATTGATATTTTTTATCGACTATTTTCCTTATTTTATTATGTGAAGGTACACAACGCGAGTAAGTTAGTAAAGATATGCAATGGAACGTCATTAAGATATATGATAAGCTAACCGTTCAGACTTTTCAAATATTACTTAAAACTGATCATAATACAAACTGTTACATAATGCAAAAGAAGTGATGAACACATGTGCATTTGTGCGTTATGTGGACACTTAAATTATCGAATAAAGTGAAAATTTTCCTTGACCAAGAACGAGTATTGAGTTGTAAGTACGGTAAAACTTTGATAGCTCGAATCCGATGAGACTGGGCAAAATAGTTCAAAATAAAGGTTGCTCGAGCAAAGCGTTGCTCAACATCATACCATACAAGTACACTTAGATACATCGAAATAGTAATTCAGCCCGACCAGATAAGTTGTTCGAACTATAGGCGGTGTTCGAGCCCACAAAGTTCTATTGTATTTCTTCTGTTTTATGAAGAAACCGATAGTCTGTAGGAAGACACTATACATCTGAGGACCGGACCGAAATGACTTTCTAGAATAATTATGTATTGTGCTAATGATTGGAAACGTTGTGCCGTTATTTAACTATTTACCATATAAATCACATATATTATGTTTGAGATCCATTGAGTTACTTTACCTAATAAAGCACATACATACGTAAATTTATAAAAAAAATAGTTTGTGACCAGTACCCGTGGTTGAACTGCATCTGATTCTCTTTCAAGATCATGAATATAAGAAACAGGCTAATTTTTATAGGATGTTCTAGGTGTTTTCTGTCAACATTAAACAATATTTAACGTTTCACTTGCTTATCCATTAGATATGCCGAAGAATAGAAACGCGAGTTGTCATTGTCGAGTACAATATGGAATGCCCATTTAGTTTAGAAGTTCGAAAGGAACACATTTGTGAAGTTCCAATTCATTGTGATAACTACCTGAGATACTCACTAATACAAAACTTTAACCAAATGGCAGACTATCTAGCAAATCAATGTTCCAGAGTAACAAGATAGTTATATATGTAGGTTGAAACATTTACAATGAACAGGAGTAAGCCGATATAGTTTGGCAAGAATATAACAAGTAGTTGATGATATAATGCTGACCAACAAATTGCTATCAAGAGAGACTGCGGCGCCAACATCTGGATAATTGAAACATTCGCCATTGTGTGTATAAAAGTGGAGGTAAAATGAGAAATTTAGTTGTTTTCATTTATAACTCCCTTGCAAAATGAGATAATAAAGGTAATATGATCAAGATAGCATATTCTTTCAAAGGGCAAACGTTTTACCCACTTTGTTTATTTGTAGTGAAGAAGGTTGTATCAAATCTTATTAATTGCAATTCTGCACTTTTCTTACTGGAATTTAAGACGTCTTCAACACCTTTATTCAGTTATATCACAACTGTGTCTCTTTTTGTCATCAGGTTTTCATTTTATAAGCGCACGTGCTGTAGGTGATGACGCTTCTAGAATTATTCTGTAGACACAAAGACTCCAGACAACGTCACTGGAACCATTTTAGCAATATTTCAAACGGTATTCAATTGCATAAGAGTTTTTATTTAATATATATTTCTAAGATTAAATATAATACGATTGACGGTGGTATGAATAATTGTTAAACATAAAAAGCTTGTTCTATTTTAACTGAAAACCACCAATTCCTTTCAACCTGATTTAAACTATCTTAGCAATATACGTCAACGTGTTGTTATCTCTCGAGCGAAGTCCAAATGAAACAATTTAAATGCTGGAGTTTCTAAATGGTTTGGGACCCCTTCTTTTTCTCATAAACATAAACGACATTGTTTCAACTATCACATCAAATATTCGCCAAATGGCTGACGATACAACCCAATACATTATTATTGACAATGACAGAGACGTCACAAATCAAGAGAATATACTCAACCAACATGGCTTGTAACATTTAACCCTACTAAAACCGAATGCTTATTACCATCTCGTAAAGGAAACCAACCATACCATCCACCCTTACTATTGATTGATCAACAACTATCTGAAGTGCCTTCTCACAAACATCTTGGTATTTTCCTTTTTACATGACTGCTAATGGCATTTACGCATTGAATATGTTAAAAAAAAGAAATGGAAGCGTATCAATATATCAGCTTGACCGTAAATCTCTTGAAATCATATATACATCTTTGATCAGACCCCTATTAGGGTACGGTGACATTTTTTGGGATAATTGTACTGACAACCAAAAACAAAATCCAAAACGAAGCTGCAAGAATAGTCATCGGAGCAACAACATTGGTTTCGCTCCTTGACCTTTATAAGGATGTAGGAGGCGCGTAGACATAAACATGAATTAATAATGTTCTACAAAATGATACATAATGAAACTCCCCCGTATATTGCCTCATTAGTATCCCCCCTAGTAAGTGAAGCACCTGGCATACAATTTAAGAAACGCATCTGATTGTCAAGTCCCATCGGCTCGTACCAATTAGTATTCAACTTTCCTCCCATCAAGTATGCGATAATGAAATGCTCTTCCAGCTTCTATAGGAAATGCTAGTTCTATTATTACTTTTAAACAACACCTTAACCGAGGGATATCTAAAATACCAAAGTATTTCTACTTGAGAACCAGGAAAGCTCAAATTTTACATGTTAGATTACGTTCAAACTGTAAATCTCTTAACCAACATTTATTCCATAAAATTGAAGTAGTATCTCCACTATGTGATTGTGGAGTTAAAGAAAGTGCATACCACTTCTTCTTGGACTGTCATCTCATCTTTTAGACAATATCAGCGTCGAATTAATACATAAATTGAACCCAATATGCACTGTGTTTATAAATATATTAATGTTCGGTGACTCAAACCTTCCGATTAACATTAACTCAACAATATTCGAAGCAGTGCACACTTACATTATATCTAGTATAATATTTCAATAATTCCAAAAAGGAATGTGAGGCCGTCATGTTATGTTGTCCCAGCACGGGACACACCACAGTCCTTTGAACCCTATGCTTATTTTTTTTTTCTGCTCTATTGTTTATTTCTCAGCTTGATCTTGTTCTTTTCTCGTTTTTTTTAAATAATATTAATCTCCTCTGTATTTGTACTCTGCAAATATATTATTTTTCAAATAATAAATTTTATTATTTTCCTTTTCAATCACTTTGTTGTAATAACTTTAAGACATACCAACTGTTAACATATTCATAAAATAAATTACGGCTATTTTTATATTAACAAAATTCACATTTCGGATAAGAACACTATAATATCCAATCGTACGTTCTGGTCCTTTTCATATTGTGTACAAAAACGTTGTAATGATGTAATTTACGAAATAAAATATGATTAAACTAAACATGATTTAAAAGGTCGCAAAACAGGTGAAAATAAGACTTCTTAAAATTAAAATTATTCATCCCTATTGTTCTTTCCCGATTCGATAAAAAGTAGTAATTCAACTAAGCATAATGTTTACGGAAACAACTATTATTGAAAGTAATTTTAATTAGAAAGATACTGTTTAAACAGGGCACCTTCTCACAGCAAATCATTATATTTATATATATAAAGTTTATAGGCAAAAACATAATTTGGAATAACTCCCAAATTCTTGTAGAACAAAAACAACATTTTTTTCATCAAACTTCTTGCAAATGTCAATATAAAAAAATGGTCTTAAATCTGGGAACAACGCAACAACAACATTACTTTTTAAAATACATAAGTCAAATTATCTTTTTCTGAAAAAAGGTAACCTAGTATTTGATAAATGTGAATTTATATATATAAACTTCTCTTTAAATAATTATTATTTTTAATTTGATAAATCGACGGAGGCGGTAAATTTTATGCCTTTCATAAATATTACATTTTTATCAATAAATTTAAAAACGTCACACTTTGGCTTATCTTATTTCAACACTACTTACAATAACAAACAGCTGCCAAGGAAAAAATATACACCAAAAACCGATAAACCTGTCAAACGTTACAAAAGCTGTTGGAGAACAGCATTAACTCTGATAGTCTAACCCTGTCTCAGAACAGTATCAAATATCTATAACATGTAACACAAGAAAAACAGGCGCATAGTTATCAATAGAACCAAATAAATATCAGTGAAATAGTATATATATGTTACGGAATGGAGTTGAGATAGTATATATATATGTTACGGAATGGAGCTGAGATAGTATATATATGTTACGGAATGGAGTTGAGATAGTATATATATATATGTTACGGAATGGAGTTGAGATAGTATATATATATATATATATATATATATATATATATATGTTACGGAATGAAGTTGAGATAGTGTATATATGTTACGGAATGGAGTTGAGATAGTATATATATGTTACTGAATGGAGTTGAGATAGTATATATATATGTTACGGAATGGAGTTGAGATAGTATATATATATATATATATATATGTTACGGAATGAAGTTGAGATAATGTATATATGTTACGGAATGGAGTTGAGATAGTATATATATGTTACGGAATGGAGTTGAGAAGGGGTTAGGGTTAGGAAAGTACCAAGGTTGAAAAAGGGTAGTGAATTTAATTTGATAAAAAAGAATAGTTTTAAAAATAAGGGGAGTATTAGATATATACATATATAAACAATTAGAAAATGGGCCCGTGGGTAAGTAAGAAAAGTGAAATCAATCAGACTAGTTTATTTAACACCAAACAAAATTTGAAAAATGGGGAAGGGTGTTGAGGAGGGCCTTGTGACGGCTGCAAAGCTTGAATGGGGCAGAGTACTTCATTTCATACAAACCAAGATTGAAAAGGAAATGGGGGACGACGGGGGACATGTTAAAACAATAATACAAGGTATTTCCTACAAACAAATAAGTATAGTACTGTGTTCTTTGAAAATAATATCAATTGGTTGAAAATTAATTTAAGACATAAGAAAATAGCAAACACAATACACAGATGAAAGCAATATCTATATATATATAACTTGCACCTAAACATTAACTTAGTGTTAAAATAATAGATTAGTCTACTTTCCTATATATAGTTCGCCTTGAAATTAAATATAGCTGCCCTTTTATCGTACAAAACATACCATATTGTGCCAATTTACATTCACATAACTGTAAACATGCACAGTGAGTATGGCAGAGTTTAATGACCTTAACTTTCTTGTAATCCGGCCAATATATTCCATACTACCTTAGGGTATAAATATGAACACCTTATGTCATCCATCCGAATAACTGTAAGCAATGCACACTAATGAAATGTATGTATCAAAACTTTAGCGCAGAGTATAAAGGACAAAATAATATGACCTTTTAAATCCTACAGTAGGACATTGGCTTTGAATAAATGAGCTCTGCTATACCAAACATATAAGAGTACAACCATGTACACTTATATCAAATTTAATTCGTATAACTGTAACCCATGAACACTTATGAACAACGTTAAAAGCTTTAACGCAGGAGGGACGTCAATACAGATGCAGACGTCGACGCCGACACCACCACCGACGCCGGGTGAATACAGAAAACGCCCCTACTCATAGAATAATAGTTAAAAATAAAATAAGAATTATTTTCTCTTACAATTTGTCGCCTACCTCTGTTCAGGGAGACTATATATCATTATTTTCACATTTCATTTAACGTACCTTTTAATACACTAGTGTTTTTACTTGTAGATATTTTTAGTATAAACTAAGATATTTTTACTTTCCATAAACTATTTCATTTATTTTATAGCGAACCTTTAAGTGTCGTATCATTACAGAGGCGTCTTAATGCTTCCATTAAAGAACTACTAGCATTATTTATTGTCAAAACATTTTTTTTTCAATTAATGTATTTTCCAGACTAGATATTTTTCTACAGATGTAAACTTTAATGCGGGGCGGTAGTCTAATGATTCGAGTGTTGGCCGCTCACGCCAGAGGTTGCGGGTACCCAGGAAGCGGACTCGAGAGCGGTTCATATAAGCTCTGAGCTTTCATTGCAATCGAGCTAAAATAAATTAGTATAAACTAATGTGCTTCATTATCCAAAATGCCATGGGTGTCAAGTTACCCATAGACAGTTGTGTTAATGTTTAACTCTACAATAAGTTAAAAACGAATGTACTATTTCTATAACTGTTAATCAATAATTTTTTTATAATACCGCTCCCAAATGCAATACTAGAGTGTACTATTACGGTTACTACTGGTATTGATACATTGTTGCTTCTATTGCTGGTGTCAATGTTGTTGCAACTGATACTACTACTACTACTACTACTACTTCTGCTACTACCACTACTACTACTTCGACTTATAACAAATAAACAATACAGTGTAACTGCCCAGAAATGACTAAGTGTACATGTATGTGGTTAAATGACAATCGACTGACATACTAAGACAAATTCTATGAAGAAACAATCATAAACGTGTCTACCGTGTATTCGTATTTGGTAAAACCATGCAGCGCAGGGCAAATGATTTAACTAAATACGGTAACAATACTATTGAAAGAAGCATTTTTTAAAAGACAACTTAAATAACTAGTGGTGTAAATGAAAATAAGAACATTTCCAAATGAATGTTTAATGCCGCCATGCAAATGAAAACCTAGGCAAGGACATAAACTGCGACTGTGCATAACTTTCTGATTTCTTCACGCATGTAACTTATATGCCCGGTTATGTTGGGAAGTCCGGTAACTGATCTGTTCTTTAATAAAAGGGCCTTCTATAAAAATAAGATAAAAACATTTATACATGTAGATGATTTATGGTAAAAGCATGACAACTGATAAAGGTTAAAAATAGATCAACACTTATTGATAAATACAGTAGGACTTCGATGGCTCGAACCCGATAGAACTGGACAGAATAGTTCGAGTTAATGGTTGTTCGGTATTGTTCAACATCGTTTTTCGACATAATTAAATATTGTTTAGACAACTACAATAACAAAATGAAGTATAAAAAAGAATTAAGAAAGTTGGAATTTAAACTGAACATATTATTTGAAGTTTATCATTTATAGCTTAATTTATACAATGAAAGGTTTGAACATTATATGATTTTAATAATATTCGTGTTGAAATGGCAGACATTAATATCGAAACGTCTAACTTATTACAGAATAAAAATAAAACAATTATTTTTGTATCCTTGTTGATGTTGATTATTTTTCAGGAAAACTTTTGAATGGAACAATTTACCCAAAGCAGAAAGATTTGTTTAATGTAGGCGTTCTTGCACATATCATGATGAAATTATAGCTAGATGCAAACACTTGACGATACCAGCATAACAAATGCAAACAAACGTTAATTGGCGGTGTTAATTTTCTTCACAAAATAACTGCACCTGAAATATTTAATTTCATATTGGCTTTGATTAATGTCACAGTGACACAAGCACGACAAAATGTCACACCTCAAAAGAATCCTTGGCTGTTGTTTCTATAGAAAGGGTTTGTTTGTCAGCCTCCGTAAGTCTGTATACGAAACATGCATCTGATGAAACTATTACAGCTTTTGTCTGGAATGAACAATTAAAAATATTTTAACTTGTTAAAAATTTGCATTAAAACATAGATTGCGAAAACAAAACGAAAAGATACGCGATATACTGCATGCAATATATGCTGAAAAATAAGTTAAGGACAATGCCCTATTTCATAAATTCTGCTCGACTTTTTTTTATGTGGGTATAGCCAGAGAAGGTAATTGCAAACGGTTTTCTGAAGCTTGCTAAGTCAATTTAACGTTAGGAAAATCTAAGTGATTTTTTTCGACAAATAATTGAATTTTATTTTTTTTCAAAAATGCATGTTTAATAATAAAAAAGAATATGCGTATTTTCATACCAAATTGAATGCGTTTTATATTAGCGATTTCTTTTAAGTAAGACGATTGTTTAATACAACAGAATATTGTGAAAACAGTTTAAACAATTAAGTTTGATGTTAAAAGAACTTAGTTAAATCTTAAAGCGATAAATAAGAACTTTAAAAGAAAATTAATCATTTTGAAAAATATTAATTTTGAGGCAAAAACTGTTATTTTTATTTTGAATAACGCAAATTGAATATATGTATATACAATCATGTCTTTAGGTGTAGGTTGATATTGCTTTTGAATATAGTGAGTATAGATGTTAAAGCATTTATATGGCGTAAAGTATCAGAACAGTTCCAAATTTAAAAAAAAACGTAATCCCAACAGAAATTAGCATTAAAAATAATGAATAGTTTACAAATTGCTTTAAGCCAAAATATGAACACTAATGTGGCAGTACTGGGTTTTTGTCTTAATTGCATTGGCAAGCTAAGACTGGTTATTTCCCTTTGACTATAAACTCTATTTACTTGTCCAGGTATATATGGCCTTTGTTGACCTGTCCTTTCGCCAAAATGCAGGGATTCCATTTGATTAGGCACAAGGGCTTGGTACTCATTTGGCTTTTCCTTCGTATGCTGTCTCACAGTATGGAAAATGATTTTACATGTTGGAAGGGATAGTAATGTTTTAAGGAATGAATGACTATTAGAAATATCTCAGAGTGAATACGGGTGAACGGTTATTGAAGCATTTAAGTCCACAACTTGGTAAGCTAGTGTTTTTAGTCTACATGTATGTTGTTAAATATGTTTAATGTACATGTTTAATATGTATTACAGTAAGTTCCCACTACACACAATTAAAGTTATTTACCTTTATTGTTTCTATTTGTATTTGAAAAGTATTTGAAATTATGATTGCCATTGTACCATCAGAATGATTATAAGTATTTGCTAATATTTGTAAATCTGTATAATTTCAGAATGGATTCCGTATCATCATAAAATCATGATTCCGTAACATCATAACATCATGATTCCGTATCATCATAACATCATAATTCCGTACCATCATAACATCATGATTCCGTATCATCATAACATCATGATTCCGTACCATCATAACATCATGATTCCGTATCATCATAACATCATGATTCCGTAACATCATAACATCATGATTCCGTAACATTGATTCCGTATCATCATAACATCATGATTCCATACCATCATAACATCATGATTCCGTAACATCATGATGCCGTATCATCATAACATCATGATGCCGTATCATCATAACATCATGATTCCGTAACATTGATTCCGTATCATCATAACATCATGATTCCGTATCATCATAACATCATGATTCCGTAACATTGATTCCGTATCATCATAACATCATGATTCCGTATCATCATAACATCATGATTCCGTAACATCATAAAATCATGATTCCGTAACATCATAACATCATGATTCCATCATGATGCCGTAACAACATAAATGTGTCCCATATATTTGCTCACACCATACACAATATAAGAAGATTCAACCTACTACTACTAGTTTTACTTCCTTTGAACCGTGGAACTATTATATAAAACCTAGACAGTTATACTAACAAACTAGAAACACGACAGGTATAATACTCGTTAAATATGACTGCGTTCAAATAAAATGTCTTTCACTGTTTGACCAATTATGATCGAGGGCTAACATACGATCAGTTACCCTAACCCTTGTTTCCTAGGATCCTGGACGGTTTACCAGTACTCAGACACATATATCTCCACAAGTAACTGATAACTTGAATCAGCAGTGAGAGACGAATGACAATGAGACGAAATGATGTATATCAATCATGACGGGGACTGCGGCCGGGCGGGGTCCGAACTCACGGTCCCTGGTATGAATCTCGGAAGCGCTTAAGATAAAAGTAATTACTGATAAGATAAAATTAATCTGTGACTTTACCGACAATGTATAATCGTACAAGATATATGGAGCATCACGTAAGCTAGTTCGTAATGGAGGAGACGTTGCGGAGGCCTGTTCATGTGTGAAACTAGTAGAAGCTACTCTGGTTGTTTGCTCCAGCTGAAACAAATAACATACACTTAGTTGTTACATATCTAATATTAATAATATTGATGATATTTTATGAAAGATTATAATCCAAATAGTATATACTAGTAATTGGTATCGATAAACTCATGAATGCATTTAAAAGTTGTAGGTACTGACTAAATTGGAATAGAATTTGGGGCTTAATTTCTTTCTTAACCACACACGCCAATAAAATGTTAGAACAAGATATATTTTTCGGTTTATTTCAAATAGCAGAATGACAACAAGAAACATGCAAACGATATAACTATTATTAAGCTATTTACTGGCGGAATAGTTTAAATTAGTGTGTGGCGCGACACGACGGCATGCCATGTTACACATTTCAAGTAAAATAACATCGAACGCTGACAGTCTTGTTGAAAATATGATTCTGGCAAGTTTAAAGGTAATTGGCATTCAACTCTAAATTTGGTGTCTTTAATAAACAATAAGAATACAAGGATAAACATAAAACTGACATTTTTATGAATGCAATATATATAATTATATATTGCATATTTATTATATGCGTCGGGGTCCAGAAGCTAAAACATTTGATTTGTTTTCATTTCCATTTTGAACGAACTGTCTTTGGTATTCCGATGTAAACACTTATGCATAAATGGTCAATTATTTGACAAGTATTTATTTACTAGTATGTAATGGATGTACTAGGGGAAGGTAGCCAAAGAATCACGGAGAAAATGTCAACGAGAGATCAGATCACTTACATTACGGTTCGAAAGTTTCAATTGTGTGCACACATTATATAATTACATAATACCATAAGTCCTTTCGTTATGACATATTTCACCATTGCTATATTTTGATGTAAAAAGTGCAAGAAATTCAACCGTGTCAAAACCTAGCGCAATCGTTGTTTATATTCAATTACGGAATGTTTACCTTATGAATTATATTGCACGCCTATTCTTCAATTATTGTTTGCGACAATTGCCTGTGCATATGTAGTAATTTTTTTTTTCAATTGCCAGGTGCGTATACGGATATTTTCGGAAATGTGAAGCTATGTTCGGGGTGTTTATGGAGATACATGTAACTAGTGCATAATATTGTTTCTCGTCCAGCGATAAACAGTTACTATTGTCAATATTTTGATTAGTATAAGGCACTATTTTATGTGCATAACATATCGGGAAAGTCTCCATTTGCAGCGTTTCTGTGTAATTTGCCAATACAATCCATTTAAAGGAAGTACATCAGGATTTAACATTTTCTTTAGAATTGGCAAAACATGTACTGCCTCACCCAATACATCATTCCCATATATTATATGCTTAATGAACCGTCATTGTTATATTATACACAATCCATCAATTGGAAAGGGATTTTCTAACTAGGCATGCGTACCCTGGTTAGACTTAAACCAAGTTCTCGTCTAAATTTGATTCATATGTTGTGACGTATCAAATAAGAGATTTAATTTGATTGCTATTTAATGCGCCATATTGGTTACTCATTGTTGAATTTAATTTATCTTAGACAGAGTCCAAATAAAAAGAAGAATATCTATCTATATTGGAGTGAGGATTTTGTTTCAGTTTTACCATTTTAATTAAACTATCGTTTAATGCCATGGTTTTGGCAAATTTGAAATTCCAAATAATCCGTACTTTATTAAACGATAATGACACAACGACTTGACTCTATAGGACCCGGGGTGTGGTGAACATTAATAATTAAATAATATATAACAGTAAATATGAAGTGATAAAACCCGTGCCAACACATAGTTACCACTATAACAAGCACTATAACAAATCACACAAACAATCCAAATAGTATCTGTGACATTTTTAAAAACAAGTTAAAAATATTGTTTTCCCGGGACTACCTACATGTGTCACTGATAGACAGTATAAGATAATTTATAAATGAAAAAGTATTAATATTTAAATTTTAAAATTACAATTAACCAATTTTGCAGTGTTATTGAATTTAAAGATTCATATTCTTTGATTTGGTAAACCATTTAATTTACGTTATAGAAGATACCGTTGGCGGTTGATGAGTCCAGTACGTCAACGTTTATAGTTGTTTCTGGTCTTATGGCTGAATTTGCAGCTTAAAGTTATTTTGTTTAATTTTGTTGGAGACCGTATGACTTAATTTTATATCCGTTTCCATTTAGTCTTTCGGAGTCCCTGAATCAGGTATGTTCAACCCTACTAAAAAATCAGAGAATTCTATGCATGTCTCGCAATCCTTAGCTACTGACCAATAAACGCGCTCATATTCCGCTGATATGTTTACAGATCCAAGCCGGCGTGTCCGTTTGACAGTCTAAATACATAGTCATTATTAACAGACTAGTCCTCGTATTTATCTGATTGTTGCAGGAACATGTTCTGTAGAAACTGTTATACTTACAGGAGTTGAATTTATATTTGTCACAGGCGATGTTCGTAATGAGGCCGTCTCGGTTGTATTCCTGTGCAGTAAGATAATATACTTATCACGGCACCAGTGATATAAGTGTGCTGTTACCAAGGCGTCGTCATGATAAACGTTTGTTTCGGGTAAAGTTCCAATCCATTCTCGCAGCATCTGCAACTATTTAAAATGTTTTGTTCTTGAATAAAAAAAGTCTATCCCGAATCAGATCTGTAACGCTTATGAAACTGAGTCGTCTTTCAACTTTCCCTGAAGCAACTGACCAATCATCGTGCTCAGGTCTATGTTACGAACCTAAGCAGGAGTGTCTACAATTTAAACTAAATATAAATATAAGGAGGATGTTGGGGCCATAGATGTTAATGATGAATTTAAATTTGCATGCGAAACAAATTGCATAATGATTTAACAATCCTCATGTGATAAAATTTAAAGCCAGCAACGGAAATATGCGTTTCCCATCATTCCGTTTAATGCGATTTTTATATCGCCATTACGATTTTATTTGAACAAGTTCTCTCATTACTAATAACGCCAATACTAATATTGAAGAGAGTCATTAACTGTTTCCTGCCTTTGATACTCTATATCATAACATCGTTAGTAGTCACTTGACAAATACTACGTCATAAACATTCGTCATTTGTGACGTAAAAGCCTTCTCTTCTTGTTCAGTTGATAAAATTTAATGTTTCAATGTTTATCAAAATTAAAAACAATGTATGCACTGTTTGTCTTTGTGGCGTATATTTAACAAAATCTCTATTCTACACATTTGAACTACGTCTGTTTCTGTTTTTATTGCCTTAGATGTCTATTTTTATTAATTAAAGGGACCCCACCACTGTTCAAACAGGTATTCTGGGTAAAAAAAAGAAGGATTAACGTTCAAAACATTTTAAATCATTGTCAAATTACACTGGTTTATAAACTTGTCAGTACATCGAATAGTTAACTGTTGTATTGAGGCAATGATAATTGTTTGTTTTTTCAAACTAATAAGAACATTCGTATCAAAATAATTAATATCAATATGCTTCAACCGAATATAAATGTGTTTAATTCCTTTTTTTTAATGGGGTTTAACGCCATTTTCAACTTATTTCAGGTTATATATGACATATCCGTTTTGTTTGGTGGAGGAAGACTTCAAAACAAACCTGAGTAGAACCATTGCATACGCAAGTAACTGGAACATTTTCTCACGAATGTTTTAAGAGCGAGCGGGATTCAAACCTAAGACCTTAGCGGTGAGAGGTAAGTGATTCATTGTTTGACGTAATGGAAGATATGCATAATGATTGGTTGTTCTCCTACACATAGTACTGCAGCGTAATTAAGTGGTTCAGTATCCACCTCGCATGCGGAATGTCATGGGTTCGACAAATACTTGAAAAACGATACCAGTAGCTTTCTCGCATGGTGCTCAGCATTTAAAAGATAGTTCTAGGTCTTGTCAACCCGGTGTCAGTTAAATGTGTCTGGGTTGGAAATCATACCATGAGTCTGCGACATGATACTCCAGTGTGGCAGCACTCAGAATACAGTCTTAAGTAGACAACGTAGCAATATTGCTGAAAACACCACAACACAACAACAACAACAACAACTACACAGAGTGACTAATTTTGTGATTTTGTCATAGATGGTTTACCATCAAGTTACGCTTACGACCTTGTAGACAGAGTCATCCTGAGTCTCCACTATCATGAACTTATTAACGGGTAACGTTTGTTTATTCCAAACATTTAAAAGTGTTAGTTCTCCAGGTTATTTCTCGAAACAAATGACTTTGTCTGTTATAGATATTTATAAGAAAGAAAGTATAGACAAAATCTAATTGCCAATTATTTTTGTTTGGTTAGTTTTATATACCAAGGCTATCTTCAACTGAGGTTATTTTTTTTTATTCATGACTCGTTAAGAATTGAATAAAGTGCGATGAAATTATAAATATTGGTGAAATAAAGATAATAAATGCTGACACTGTTGACAAACCGATCAAAGTTATGCCGTTGTACAAACTATCTGTTCTTCAAAATTCGTGTATTAAATATGAAATAAAGATAACAAATACTGACACTTTTGACATCTATGATTGTCTTTTTTATACTATGATTAATCGCTAAAATTGTTAGACCACTGAAAGTTTACTCGAACCCAAAATAGTAAATAAACTAAATATAGTTTCAGTGGAGTTTTACGCCATTTTCAACGCATTTCAGGTTTTATATAGTATATCTATTTTTTTTATTGATGGATAAAGACCTCGGAATGAATCTGAGTCGAACCACCGTCCTTTCGCAAGTAACTGGCAAAATTTCTCCCATAAGGATCTTGAAGCGAGCATGACTCGAACATACGGCCTTACAGTTGAGATGTAAGTGATCTTGAGACGGCGCCTTAGGTCACTCGGTCACGCAGGACCCTTTTAACCTTATATAAGAAAATCGTTGAATTTATTTTATCAGATATTATTGAATATCACAACAAAAGCCTGACATGCATCGTGGCGGCCGTAAAAAAGCGCCCTGTAGTTTTGTCCAGAGCTGTGCTTATTTTTGGTTCTTTGAAATCATTCATGGAGCATTTTCACGTTTTCACGAAATAATATATGTCATTTAAGCTATAAGTAGGGGGCATGACGGGTGTTGCAATTTGAATGATGCCCATGAACAGAGTTGATGAAACTAAGTCTGCTATTTTTATCACTTCGTTGTGTTCTGTGCTTACAATTCGTCCATCAGATATTATATACCGGTACACAATGCAATAACTGGTCATTACACCTCAAAAGTTTCAGATACAGTATATACTTGTTTTGTAAGATGTATTGTTAATTAACTTAGTATTGATTATAATTAAAGCTTATCTAATTACTGTTTCAATAAGACTTCAATGCCATCTATTCACAAAAAATCGGATCTCTAGAGGTACAATCTTCTCAGACCAAAGTTCAATTTGCTGGAAGACGTAATTGTATCCCTTCATTCCTTCCATACTGTAATTTAATATTTCCACAGATTAATTTTTTTCTAGGAGACGTAATCTCTATTCCATCTCTAATAAATCAGTTTCTCTCTTTTCCTCTGTAGTTCATCGACCTAAGGTACTTTCCTCTCAAGATAACTAGACACAATCACAGGCAAATTAGACAGATTAGATCGCGAATCAAATTAGTCATTAATGTAATTGGTAAACTATTCACATATCTCTAGCAATGAAAGTTACTTGCAGAAGAAATGCGGCTGCACTCTTACTCATATAAATGTGCCCATACTCGTGTAGCTTGTGTCTCCTCCACCATCAACACTAGCCTCATCTTGTAAAGCAATTTATCTTTGTCTGACTCACTTCTAGGCGTTCAATTCCTTGATGTGTGTGTACTTCGTCTCTCTCTGAATGCGTCAACTCTACAACCAAGCACTGCAGTCTGTTACTAGCAACTAAGAAACCCTGTAAGGATTGGTATGAATAAAATGTTATCAAGAAATTTATTACCAAATTAACATAAAGTTATATCCAACAAATGAATAGCATTCAAAGGACACGGTCATCGTTACAGCACAAAGACAATCGATATTGTCAGCTACCACCATTGAGACGAGCTCTCTGATTGGCTGAAAAAAAGTATAAGGATGTTCAGGGCATATATTATTATAGTAAGTTTAATTCTGGTTGGATGATAATGTTAAATTGGCAAATGATCACAATGAAATACAAGTTTATTATGTTTGTGTCAATAACAAATTAAAATTATGTTTCTGTGACTGACTAAATTCATTTTATCAAGGAAACTGCATGGAAAGTAAAATTTACTTTTTTTTTATGCTGAAAGTGGTGGTACCCAACTTCAGGGAGCAAAACGTTGTAAAATGTGATTCTTTTGACCGTATTTTGTGGACATTTTAATTTGAGTTTAGGACAGTACTTTAATATGATATAGGACTTTTTGGTCCGAAAATGATAGAAATAGTGAAAATTAGGTTAAATGTTATAATGTAAGTCTATGGAAAACGAAATGGTGGTAGCTGACAATATACAGAATAATAGCATTCAAAGCACACGGTCATCATAACAGCACAAACACAATCAATATACAGAAAAATAGCATTCAAAGCACACGGTCATCATAACAGCACAAACACAAACGATATACAGAATAAAAGCATTCAAAGGACACGGTTATCATAACAGCAAAAACACAATCAATATACAAAATGATAACATTCAAAGCACAAGATCGTCATAACAGCACAAACACAATCGGTATACAAAATAAGCATTTATAAGTGTAATATATGCATACAAAAGAAGTGACAATGGTCACCGCCTTGGAACAGCTAGTAGCTAATCAACCACTGTGGTGTTAAGACCTAGTAAAACATTATTTTTATGTTGCCTATTTACAAAGAAACCCCCACCCCCATAAAATATATCAAAACAAACAACAAAACAAAAATTACAAGATTATATGAAGTATCATTGTTTTTTTATACTGTTCCTATAGCAAAAGTTATTGAAAACCCGTGTATAAAGTATACATAAAATATGAAATATTCCTGTCCAATAAACGAAATGATTTTGAAAATGATGAAGGCTGGAAGGTATGTGTGGTTGTCATGTTAGTGTATAATACAGATTGGTAAACCACTAAGTTGTTTTTATAAGATTAGTCCAAAGCTGATTTAGAGTACACTATTCCAGCAAAATGGTTCACTCTCATTGCACCATTCTCTCAAGAGCACAAATAAACTATGAATTATTCTGAATATACATGTTTGTCGTCTTATTTTGAGTCCTTAACAGTTTAAAATAGTAAATGTTCAATTATTTTATTCGATACCCTGTTTAATGATCGAATTTCTTACTGAAAGTATTTAGAAAAGGCGAAAAATGTCCTAGAAAATGTGCGATATAATGTGTTTGTCCATCACCAATTATGTAGCAAAATGACCAAGGGCTGACAATTCACTAAGGAAGAATATAACTACTACGCAAAATAAAATTTACAATTTGATTTTTACACAAAATAAAATTATGAATATACAATAATTATACAATATCTACAAATCAACAAGATTTACTCAACATGAAAAAAAAATATCGGTCTAATAATGTTTTAAGATGTAATCGTGTTAACACTGTTCACTTTAATCAGCTTTTGTCTTATAGATGTCGCCTTACAATCTGCTATTTATTAATATATCACTGATGTCGCGATACAAACTGATATTTACTATAATATATCACTGATGTCGCGAAGCACTTTTTCTCTGCAACGTTAATAAATGATTTAAAAAATATTTTGTTATTTAAACACTACGACCGCGTCCGGGTTAGTGGGTATATCTCCAATCGTCTCTTTCGGCGATGAATGTATTCA
Organism: Panopea generosa; assembly: GCA_029582155.1. Taxonomy (NCBI): domain Eukaryota; kingdom Metazoa; phylum Mollusca; class Bivalvia; order Adapedonta; family Hiatellidae; genus Panopea; species Panopea generosa. The sequence goes on along the minus strand of CM055903.1, from coordinate 66,731,101 downwards.
AGGGTTTACTTCTCGTGTACTGTGTAGTACTGAGCTACTAATGTCGACTCCAACCTGACGTCAGAAATGTCAAGTCGTTTATATGACGAATACTAGTATGTGGATATCGCGTCCTATGACGGTACTATCACCGTCTGACTCCTGTTACATCGATAACGCCCTTCGTGTGACTTATGTCGCACATACGTCAATAAAAACGGCTACACACACACACACACACACACACAAACACACACATATATATATACTATTTACTCAATATGCAATAGTATTCTGTATATCACTTACAATCTAACTATTTCATGGTAGTTTCATTATATATCAAACAGTACATTCATTCATTTCTTACCATCTATTACATATATATATATATATATATATATATCAATAATTTATACAAAATATTACTAAGATCTGCTTCTGTCGAAATATAGCAATCGCACATTTAACGAACCTACTCTACTTAACATATATACGTCTATACAATGTACATATGCTGTTAATAGCTGAAACTGATAATTTAGGTCACGTAATAAAACAAACTTATTTTGATACAAATTGAAAGTAACAAAATGTATGTTGTATTGTTTTACTAAAAAAAAGCTGAATACTTTTAACTTGATTTTACTTTCGTCGCAAATTGTTTATAATAATTAACGTGCACATAAAACTTAAACGATACACTTATTCATAAACGGTTGAACGTCGGTGTCACCTTTGCTTATTTACAGAAATAAAATTCTATGAAAATTATATAAAATAACAAATCAATTTTCAGTTTTAAAAGATTATCATTAGAACTAAATGCCTCACGCTAGAATGACATTGCGATAAATCCTCGCGTAACAATGGTAATGACACGTCAATTTACTTGTTTACTGTGACATTGTTCACTTACTACTTTGATGTTTGAAAACGAGATGGTCCGATAATATTCATGTCCATTATAATAAAGAGATATGTTTGTTTTACAAGTCGGATCTATAAATACGCACGTGCTCAGCGTCAAAGATTGCACTCAAGCGTTCATACCTCAATTTGTCTGTTAAGCATGAGCACATAAACATATGTTTTAATAAATCTAACGATACGTCCATTTTCCTATTTACGTTTACTCTAACGAAGTTTGAATTTATGCCGTAAATTTATGCACTGATTAGGTACAAATATAAATTGATTTTCTATAAATTTATGCACTGATTACGTACACATATAAATTTATTCTATATAGATTTATGCACCGATGATGTACAAATATAATTGATTTTCTATAAATTTGTGCACTGATTAGTTATAAATATAAATTGATTTTCTATACATTTATGCACTGATTAGGTACACATAATAATTGAAGCTCTATCAATTTATGCACTGATAAGGTACAAATATAAATTGATTTTCTATAGATTTATGTACTTATTAGGTACACATATGAATTATTTTATTAAGATGAAAAATACCTTTTTTTTTAAAATAACATTGGATTGCCAAATGGCAATAATTTCTGATTGATCATGCTTAGATAAAACAATCTTGGCTTTTATTGCCATAATGATGTAAATTAGAACATGCAACATCACTATGTTAACATTAGACTTCAAATACTTCCTTAAAATCGGTTAGATACTGTTTAATATTGTCAATGTTGAAATGTTTAGATTTTCCAAGATGGCGGCCCGTGATGACTAGGAAATGTAAGTGGCTCAATTTTCTTTGAATACATCGTAAATATAAGGCCAAGTGTAATACGATATGTGGTATTTGATAAAACAATGGCTATTCTTACTCTTACACGTGTACTGGTCCAAATCTACTTCATTTGCTTGCGAAAGTATTTTGAACATGGACATATTTCAATAGTAACTGAGAACTGATGCACTTTTGGCTTCATGTGTCATTATTTAATATGATATTAAGTTCATTTAAATTTATTTTTCAATATTAAGTGACACTCTTCAATAAAAATACCTAAACTTATTCATTTTAAGTCGGAACAATGGAAAATCGTATTTTTAAAAAACGAAAGTGTACGGTTTAAAGACCATGCCTGTTTGGCGAGTGTACGGCTTAGGGACCATGCCTGTTTGGCGAGTGTACGGTTAAAATAAGTAATATTTATACGATTTGTGGTCGGTTTAGATCAAACAAATTTTGATTTTCTGCAATCTGGACCACTTGACTTTTTTAGTTGTGGTACTTTTAAGGTCAAATCTTTGTTCACTTTGGTTTTTCTAAGTTCTCGTATTCTACCACATGTACATGTAAATGCCTCCAACAATAAGCCTACCAATTCATGATCATCATCGTATAGAATATCACTTACATGCTTTTTGGCGAATTTCTAAATTATCGATTTTTCTGATATTGATTGTATTGTACGTCTTTCACTTTTATCAACCCTCTTTATTAAAGTTGGTGGTTTTTCAAATCCAAACGAATCTTTTCACCACTTTTGTTTTTGTTTGTTCTCCCTGCATTGCTAGTGTTATTATCAAGACAGAGTTTATATGTCTTTGAATCATATGTTTGTGCAGCTAATCTGTATACCATTTGGTTTAACATTCCTGGTTTTATAATATGGCTTTCGTCATTACAACTGGCTTTTGAAATAATGGCTTTGAAAGTTGCATGGTATAGTAAACTTTACCTTGGGTTAACATCTTGTCATGGATTTTCGATTCTATTTCCTGTTTATTTTGCCCGCTTTACCATAGAATAAACAGTACCCAATTCGACAATCAAATGAAAGGATATATTATCTAGCGGAAATTTATTTTCTTGAATGCTGTGATGAAATAATGCCACCCAATTATTCAATTCCCCCAATGTTATTCAAAGTATCCAAAACATCACGTGGAGTTTCCCTCAAATCATTCAACAAGGTTTTTTTTCATTGTCATCCAAATTCTCTGAAACATCTAATATTCTTAAACGAATAATCTCTCCTCCGTTTAAGAAATCATCGACATTCGCTTCGTTTTTTACCGACATATTTTCACAATTATTGTCACTAGAGGGTACATATGCGATTTCATTTATATCATCAAAGTAAATTTTCAAACTCATGCGGCGTCGATGTTTGTAATATCTTTAGAAAGTTTTCTTGCACTGCCAAATTGCCGATACCAAAGTCATTTCAAAAATCATTGTCAATGATTCTTACTGAGCACATAACATACTCATAAACTGGCTCGACTTTTTTATTGGTTTTCTTAAGAATATCGGTAATGAAATGGAAATTCAAAGTTCGAAAACCATATGCAAATGTTTTACTTTTTAATTCTCTGCATTAACCTTTATGCATCAATCACAAATAACAAATGCAATCTCCACGTACATGACCCCGCCTTCTAAAATATGTTATCTAAACCGTACACAATATTTTAATCTAAACCGACCACAAATCGTGGAAATTTAACTTCTCTAAACCGTATACTCGCCAAAACAGGCATAGTCCCTAAACCGTACACTTTTGTTTTTTAAAGTGAATAAGCTTATGTATTTTGTATTGAAGAGTGTCATTTAATATTGCAAACTCAATTTAAATGAACTTAATATCATATCAAATAATGATACAAGAAGCCAAAAATGTATCGGTGCTCAGCTACTTTTGACAGTAGCTAGTGTTCATGTTCAAAATACCTTCGTAAGCACATGAAGCAGTGTTTGGAAAATACACATGTAACTAAAGTAAGGGTAGCCATTGTTCTATCAAATACAACATATTGTATTACATTTGGTCTAATTTTAACGATATATTCAAAGACAATTGAGGCATTTACATTTCCTAGTCATCACGGTCCGCCATCTTGGAAAATCTAAACGTTTCAACCCGACCAGATTACACAATAGGGATATTGTGAATAAAACTGAAGTTGACAGATAGGGTTTGAAAACTTGGAATTAACAGCACCTCCTTGAAGATGAAAGTGTTCCATATCTCATGATTTTTATTTCGGTGTGAATGAGATGTGAAACCAAAATGTTCTGTCCAGTTTAGTGGCGTATGGTGCACATGTAAGAGTTGGTGTGCCGTAAAACCTCCAATTTAATTCAACAATAGTTAATATTGTTGTTAGGAACATCAATTATTATATTACTTTTTAATCATAATACATTTGGGAAATTTACTAAATATGACTATATGAACTATTTCTGTATTTATATTCTTCGATAACATTAATAACCTAATGTTCGACTAAGAAATGGCATCCTCGTCCAAACAAATTCTGGGGGAACATCCCCCACAGCCCTTTAGAATAGGCCTCCCTGTTTTTTAAGTTCTAGCTACGGGTCTGCATTACGTTATTAAGCAAAGAGCTTGTACCCGTTGGCAGTTTTATTGAATAATAAATAAATACTTAGATTTCAAAATTGCTTTTAAATAATTTGCTTTCAAAGCGAATTTAATATATCTAAATGAACAACTGATATTTAAAAGCTTTCGGCATCTCTACCCAGGGAATCCATCGATTTTATTACAGAGGTAAAAACAATCAGTGTGAGGAAATGGTTTAATAACAATATCAATTGATAAGTATACCGGTCGCGTGTTTGAAGCAGTGGTGTTGTGGCGATTGATTTCTGAGCACAAGTTTATATTTACCAGCTAGGTTTGGGCCATTTCAGTGGTAACTTTTTGTTTTAAGAAATATTACTGAAGATGCTTATTGTTTGAAAATGTCAACTCATTCTTCTATGTATTGAAAATGTCAATATCAATTTGATTTTGGGTTATTTTCTCTCTATTCTAAGTATAAAAGGACCACACGCCTGCCTAAAATCAAAATGCAGTGATTTCACTTGTCCCCTGACTTTACTTGCCCACTTGATATGGTAATGAAGAGATATGAGACGTGGGAAGTGGTTACTGGGATATTAGCGTGCCTTATAACTTTAACAAAATTTTCTAAGTATAAAACGGCTCGTTATTCTGTCGAAAATCAAATTGCAAACCAGTATCCCATTTGGCTCCTTGTGTTTCTTTTATAATAGTAAAACGCACACGAAGTTTCAGTAATTAAAAGGGACCATACTTTATACTAAAACCAAAATGGAGTTATCCCACTAAGTCTCTCGAATCCCATTTATGGTAGCGAATTCTCACATTTATAACCATCAATGTATATTAATGTATGAGTAGTGCTTACTGAGTTATGTGTATGCTTAATTGCTTTAACCAAAATGCTACGATGCAACCGCTGAAGCTGACGCCAAAACTAACACATACACTTGAGCTAGTACATCTCTCCTTTTCTTAAAGGAGGAATTTACATTCATAATAAATATTACCAAAAAATCTGTTATGGCCGATACTGGTAAAACGCTTTATAGAAATCTATAAATATATAAGAAAAATATACAAACATTTTAAACCTGATCAAAAACTTTCTAAACATAGAATGTAACGTAAATAATTTATCTATCATAGTCACAAATTGGACTATTATGCCTGGTTGACAATGATTTATTCAACGCTTACAATAATACTGGACCGCGGCTCTCTGTACCTTATTTAACCTGTGTATTTATAACTCGGCAAGTAGGCTCCAAATTTTGGAAACAATTTCTCGAGGATCTTACTAAGGTCTTATAAATCAAACACTTGGTAGCCTTAGGAGCAAAAGACAAGTTTCTCCGAAAGAAGTCCAGTGCTCTATTGGCTTAAGATGTAAATGTACCAGAAAGCGAGTAGCTGCATGAAAGACATAAATACTTTGAATTTTCAACAAGATTTAGTTATTTGAATGGTGGCATGTGACAGTTGGATTAAGACATTTGGAATCGTTGAATTTCTTTAAGCAGTGACTTCAAAGACGCCAGCTTATGAATGTCCTCTTGCAGTAGCATGCAGTCTGTCTCATTGTATACAATATAATCTTGTACAGAACACAGTCATCTGCACAGAGTCTTACAGAGTATATTTCGTTGTCAGGTAGGTCATTTATATACAAAATGAAAAGGACTGAGCTCAGAACTGAGCATTGTGTGATCTTCAGAGAGTACCATGCCAGAAATGAGGTCCCATCATCTTGGACAAAATTTTGGTTTCTATTAGACAGAAAGAATGCTATCCGTTCGTCGGTCGATCCTCTGATGCAGAGATGCTTTTCTGGCCAATCCTCCAACAACGTAAAGATATTAACAAACTTGTCTTTTTCATTGAAATTCGTCGCTGTTTTGTCTCGACTGACATAGACAATTTTCTGTCCTTTATTGAATCTCTACGATCTTCAAGGTCTCCCTCAATCCACCCTTTTCATTATAAAAGATCTCTTGCCTAAACGTATTCCCTGAACGTACTTCTTTCCTAGGATCATCTTATTATGTCATTCCCTTCCAACTTGAAGACTATTAACGTATTCAAGTCCAAGTTCTAGACTTGCATTTGGTATGCTGTCAGTTTTGTAACAGCAATCTATTACTGTATGTAAACAGTTTCATTTTTTGTACCTGCTTTGTAAAGACATATTTGTCTTATTTTGTACGCTTAAGCTATGCAATTTGTCACCATCACCGCACCTGTATTGAGAGTGTACTGTATCTATGGATATTTTTAATATATACTCGAAAATACGTGATGCATCATTGACATCATATTTATTGCACCATTTATTTAATCAATTATTCACTATTGAAGTGCAATAAATTTAAAGTCAATTATTACTCTATTGGGTAATCAACTATTCAATATTAAAGTAAAAATCAATTAACTAATGATATTGTTATGTGATTGTTTCGGTCAAATAAAGGATCCTTTCTATCATTAACTAAACAAATATGAAGAAACCTGCCCGAGTTTTCTCTCTTTAAACAATCTTTGTCTTTAAATCTATCAACAATTTTAAGTATTTGGAGACGGAAAATAAAAAGACAAATTTGAAGACAGCAAATATTTATTCAAAATACGGACAGCATTGGGCAATTATATATAGCCTAGGTATTGACTTGATATCATTAAAGTGAAAATATCTGTAACTTTATTATCTTAGGTTGACCAGCACAGGTGGCAACGAAATGGCAACTGTCTTTATCTATTAAACTCTCAATAATTTGCGTTTATTATCTTAACACATTCTCGAATATTTGATTTGTACAAAAATATGTCCTCTTTCCGACAAATATCGCATAATCAATAATTACACTTCTAAGCTTGTTTGTAATAAAATGTTATAATAAATAACATGAACATGAGTCGTTATATTCTAAATTTGCAGTAATTCAGTCGCCTGTCCTTGTTAATTATCTATAGCAACAACCCTCTACGGTTTATAGTTTCAACCCAAAGATTGTTTACACTGGACGTCTCACACACCAATTAATTTTGTACTGTTCTTTATATACATATATAAATCTTGCTACCGTCATTAAGGGGGTGCAAATGGTAAGTGATAACCGATGTAATTTTTTGAAGGTTCTGCGGTAACAGTATCTACGAACATAATTGGTATACTTGGCTTCTGTCTCACCAACATTTTACTTAAAGGGAGTATATAAGGAAATTATCAATGTCAAAAATTATTTTTAAAATGGATAAATATCGTGTCATTATCACTTTTAGATATAATCCGAAAGGTATGGTATTTCAAATAGTCCAAAATGTCGACGTTTTAATTGTAGACGTAAACTTGAAATGAAATCCCCATTATTGAAAATAGACAGCACTTAAATGCTGCTTGACGACCTTCACGTCTTCATTCGAACTCTTTCTAGGATGAAATTTTATTTATTTCGTGTAAACCTTTAAAACAGATCAACTTGAAAACACGTGTCCCATATAATACGTAATAAATATGCAGCAACTTTAAGCAGATAACCTGTTTTAGTCTAGCAAAGGCGCGTAGCCCAAGCCCAAAATCCATTTTCAATGTACTATTTTGGCATGTTTAAATAAATATGCTGTTTTACAATACGGGGTTAGGGAGTATATTTCAGCACGATACATTAGAAAAAGTATTTTAACCATATTATTTTGATTTTTTTTTAAAATCCTGATATATTCTCTTTAAATACTTTAAATAATTTAACTGGATATCATCTATTATATTACCGATATCGATAAAACCATATGCATTTTTTTAATGGAACCAGTCTAAAATTATGATCACCTGGTTGCTTAGATTTTTAAGTATTGAAAATATATGTTGATCAAAAAGGAACCTGATATATTTTCGATTTATCAAAAAATATTTAATGTAATTATGTTCAAAGTATTTTAAAGTGTGATTTTGTCTGGTTTCTTGGAAGATGGTGCTCGTCCAGAGTAGACTGTCACTTCAGGGGATATTTGCGGATGTGAGGGGTAGATTAACTGTCGTCCACGGACAATCTCAATGCTCAATTAAACCGGGTCTGTTTATTTTGTTTTTCGTGTTTGCGTTATCATTTGTCTCGGAATGCCTCATCCCACAAAACCCGAAATGTCGTCGTAATTTTTAAGCAGTAAAATTAAAAAACAATTTTAAGCAGTAAAATTTAAAAAACATTATCCACCGTTTTAACAAACCTTCCTACAGACCATTTTTTATCCACCGCTTTTACAGACCTTTCTTCTGACCATTTTTTATCCACCGTTTTTACAAACCTTTCTACAGATAATTTTTCATATACACCGTTTTTACAGACCTTTCTACAGACCATTTTTATCCACCGTTTTTACAACCCCTTCTACAGACCACATTTTATTCACCGTTTTTACAAACCTTTTCACAGACCTTTTTTTATCCACCGCTTTTACAGACCTTTCTACTGACCATTTTTTATCCACCGTTTTTACAAACCTTTCTACAGATCTTTTTTTATTCACCGTTTTTACAGACCATTCTACTGACTATTATTTATCCACCGTTTTTAAAAACCTTTCTACAGATAATATTTCATATACACCGTTTTAACAGACCTTTCTACAGACCATTTTTTATCCACAGTTTTTACAACCCCTTCTACAGACCACCTTTTATTCACCGTTTTTACAAACCTTTTCACAGACCATTTTTTATCCACCGTTTTTACAGACCTTTCTACAGACCATTTTTTTATCCACCGTTTTAACAACCCTTTCTACAGACCATTTTATATCCACCGTTTCTACAACCCTTTCTACAGATCATTTTTGTATCCACCGTTTTTACAGACCATTCTTAAGACCATTTTTCATCCACCGTTTTTACAGACCTTTCTACAGACCATTTTTTATCCACCGTTTTAACAGACCTTTTTACGGACCATTTTTTATCAACCATTTTTACAGACCTTTCTACAGACCATTTTTTATCCGTCGTTTAACAAACCTTTCTACAGACCATCTTTTTATCCACCGTTTTTACAATCCTTTCTACAGACCATTTCATATCCACCGTTTTTAACAGACCTATCTACAGATGATTTTTATCAACCATTTTAACAGACCTTTCTACAGACCATTTTTTATCCACCGTTTTTACAGACCTTTCTACAGACAATTTTTTATCCACCGTTTTTACAGACCTTTCTACAGACCATTTTTTATCCACCGTTTTTAAGACTTTCTACAGACAATTTTTTATCCACCGTTTTTACAGACCTTTCTACAGACCATCTTTTTATCCACCGTTTTAACAACCCTTCTACAGACCATCTTTTTATTCACCGTTTTTACAGACCTTTCTACAGACCATCTTTTTATCCACCGTTTTTACAGACCTTTCTACAGACCATCTTTTTATCCACCGTTTTTACAGACCTTTCTACAGACAATTTTTTATCCACCGTTTTTACAGACCTTTCTACAGACCATTTTTTATCCACCGTTTTTACAGACTTTCTACAGACAATTTTTTATCCACCGTTTTTACAAACCTTTCTACAGACCATCTTTTTATCCACCGTTTTAACAACCCCTTCTACAGACCATTTTTTATCCACCGTTTTTACAGACCTTTCTACAGACCATCTTTTTATCTACCGTTTTAACAACCCCTTCTACAGACCATTTTTTATCCACCGTTTTTACAGACCTTTCTACAGACCATTTTTTATCCACCGTTTTTACAGACCTTTCTACAGACCATTTTTTATCCATCGTTTTTACAGACCTTGCTATAGACCATTTTTTATCCACCGTTTTTACAAACCTTTCTACAGACAATTTTTTATCCACCGTTTTTACAAACCTTTCTACAGACCATCTTTTTATCAACCGTTTTTACAATCCTCTCTACAGACTATTTTATATCCACCGTTTTTACAAACCTTTCTACAGACCATCTTTTTATCAACCGTTTTTACAATCCTCTCTACAGACCATTTTATATCCACCGTTTTTATAGACCTTTCTACAGATGATTTGTATCCACCGTTTTTACAAACCTTTCTACAGATCATTTTTTATCCACCGTTTTTACAAACCTTTTTACAGACAATTTTTTATCCACCGTTTTTACAATCCTTTCTACAGACCATTTTATATCCACCGTTTTTTATAGACCTTTGTACAGACTTTTTTATCCACCATGTTTACAAACTTTTCTACAAACAATTTTTTTCCACCGTTTTTAAAAAGCTTTCTATAAACCATTTTTTATTCACCGTTTTACAAACCTTTCCACAGACCATTTTTTTATCCATCTTTTTTTTCAAACCTTTCTACAGACCTTTTATTATCCACCGTTTTTACAGACCTTTCTACAGACCATTTCTTATCCACCGTTTTTACAAACCTTTCTACAGACCATTTTTTATCCACCGTTTTTACAAACCTTTTTACAGACCATTTTTAATCCACAGTTTTAAAAAAGCTTTCTAAAGACCATTCTACAGACCATTTTCCATCAACCGTTTTTACAGACCTTTCTACAGACCATTTTTTATCCACCGTTTTTACAAACCTTTCTTTAGATCATTTTTTATAAACCGTTTTTCCAAAGCTTTTTATAGACCATTTTTTTATCCACTTTTTTACAAACTTTTCTACAGACAATTTTCCATCCACCGTTTTTACAAACCTTTCTACAGACCTTTTTTCATCCACCGTTTTTACAGACCTTTCTACAGACCATTTTTTATCCACTATTTTACAAACTTTTCTACAGACCATTTTCCATCCACCGATTTTACAAACATTTCTACAGACTATGTTTTATCCACCGTTTTTACAGACCATTCTACAGACCATTTTCCATCCACTGTTTTTACAGACCTTTCTACAGACTATTTCTTATACACCGTTTTTACAGACCTTTCTACAGACCATTTTTTGATCCACCGTTTTACAGACCTTTCTAAAGACTGCTTTTAATCCGCCGTTTTAACAAAGTTTTCTACAGACCATTGTTTATCCACCGTTTTACAAACCTTTTTACAGACCATTTTTATCCACCGTTTTTACAGACCTTTCTACAGACTATTTCTTATACACCTTTTTTACACAACTTTCTACAGACCAATTTTTATCCACCGTCTTTACAAATGTTTTATAGACCATATTTATCCTCCGTTTTACAATCCTTTCTACAGACCATTTCTTATATTTCCTTTGCTCCAGAATTGAAGTATCGTTCATGGTTTTGAGGTGCGGATGGAAAATTCCAACCCAAGTGATAATTGTTTTTCTTGTGTAGAACCCTTACTCAGATGAATAGAGCAAACGTTGGCATAACAAATACTACAATAATACATCACTGGTGTTAAAAAGTGACTTTAATAGGATTTCAACATATACGTGTATTTATGAGCATTTGAGGACATCTTTTTTCAAAAAATCTCAGGGTGTCACTGCACCCTCTTTAAATAGGCCAAGCTTGTCAACCAACCAGTTATTGTAGGTATACCTTCCTGCTATGAAAAACAATTACTTTAAGAAAATAATTCTATGTGGAATGCTGTTTTAACCATGGAAATCCTAGACCTTATTCTATATAGAAAAAGAACAAAATTGTGAAGTAGGACGTATAATGGGATAAATGTAACAAATGAGCTTATATCATAATGTTTAAACAACAAAATGTACATTCAGTAAGAGACAAAAGATATTCTTTTAACAATTTAACAATCGAGTACACACTTTAAAAAAACAAACATACTGAGTTGCTGACACATTAGTTTTAATCACTCTGTCTTATTAGACCACACTTAGACAAAAGTTTAATATGTTCCAGCGGTAAGTATGATATGAGCTACACTGTTATTCATAACTGATACCGTTGGGTGATTCCTGTTGTCGTTATAGTTTTATAATTGTATATAATTGTATACGTTCTTGTTTATTTATCTTGGTTAGAAAGTTTTCATCGAAAGCAACCGTGTATTTGAAACGCGCCTTAAAACTCTGTTTGGATCTAAGATATATAACAGAACTCAACCTTATGTAGTTATTTATGACATGTTTGAATGTAGAATAGAAGCCGCATATGTCATGTGTCTTTAGGGGTAATACTTCCGGAACTTGAAGTTACTGACACGGTTGTTCCCCTTGTCGTCCCCGACCTGCTCCGATACGTATTACTGCGAGGTAATCCACGGCAACACAGAAGGGCTATAACCTCCGTTCGGAACTTTGTGCCACTTAGAACGTACAGAAAGAAATTTATGGACGCGTTAATGAAACTCAAAGCGTTTGTGATTGCGTGGACAAGAACAGCGACGTCTCTTCGCCTGATGAATTCGAAAGGGTCCTTACAAAATAATTCTTGGGTTATTTCTTCATAAACGTATGGTATGTAAATATAGTAGATGGACACAGGCGTCAGGCATATTAAGAATATGATGTTAAGAAATACCAGCATAACAGTTATAGTTTTAGATTCGCTTGAATGTGCATCATTTCTGTCTTCGCCTTCAACTCCACTCATGGACTTTCGTCGATAATGTGCTTTCCATAATTTATATATAATGATACTGTTTCCAATCAACAAGCACACGAATGGCACTGCGAAAGCCATAAAAAAATCAATCCATGACCACATATTATTAAAAAAATATTTATAGTCTACAATTATCGCTTCACATGGATACACCACACCCCAGGGTGATAACCAGATACCCCAACCGTAGAAGAAGTGGGTATTTAATCCTAATATGACCACCGATATCACTGCTATTACCACAAGAGACACTTTTGGAGTCCAAATTATTTTTACTCTGTGTGGCCAAAGTACACTGAAAGTCCGCTCAACCGTTACGGCCACTAGTAACCATGAGGACAGTTGCATCGATGCATACGTTAGGTACAGTGATACTTTGCATCCAGGTTCGCTGAACGCCCTTACGTCTAATTTCCAAGTATTCTTTATCCATCCTCGCAAGGGGGCCGTGAAAAGCAGACATGTATCAGAAAATGCAAGCGCTAGAAGAAAACAAGAAGTCGACGATATTTTTCGAAATCTCCGAACTATTACAATGACCGTCAACGTATTCCCAAATGTTCCAGTGATTATTAGAATTGGTGGTAGTATTTTCCAAATAAATTCTGTGATATTATAGATATCACTTGGTGGTGGTTGTTGTCCGTTTGCAAACTCCTTTGGCACGTTACATCTTTGTGTTTGCGTTGCATTCAATGTGTTATTTCCAGCAAGTTCGCTCGTCATTTTGAAAGCTGAATGGTCATGCCTGGCGAAAATATCTGGTTTTATATCCCAATTTGTGATCCATTGACAATGTCATAACTAATTCATTCCTCGTTAACGTATCGTTTTTATTATCTAATTCAAATGAATCATCTCGCGCTCATTTTCGTAATTGATAAAAAAAACCCATCAGAACAGTTTTGCGAAAAAAAAAGTTTGATATCGTTAAAGATGAGGTTATCATAATATCATCAACTTACCGAGTCATCCATTACATTATAAATTATATTCTCATTTTGCCATGCAGAAATTGAAACCAAAAGTGTTATTTAATCGGTAAAGGGAGTGTTCTCACGGGAAATAGTAAAAGCATCATAGAATGAACAGTTTATAAATTACACAAAAAGGTTCTTTCGTCGTGCTCTATCTAAAAGATTAATCACCACATGGTAATAAAGAAATGCTAATATTCATTCATGATTAAATACCAATACCTGTGGATTTGCTTATAAATTGAATTGTTATACAATGTTAAAACAGTTTTCAGTGATTGTTACGGTAATGGCACTATTAACAAGTAAGTGCGCATGTGTATTTGATAAAGGATACGTTGTGCATTAAACGCAACAAAAACAAGAATAAAATATTGTTCACGAGCAATACATGCAATATGGACAATTACAGCTGACACTTAATATTTTCGTGCCAATATTTTAATTCATTTTGAAACACCAATTTTCTGTTAATGCTATAGTAGTTTCATTTTTGCTGCAGATATATTTAATGTTTTTGTTTGGTAAATTGATAAGTGCATATAAAAGGCCCACACCTTTCTGCCAGGCTAGAAAGTAACGTAGGAATGGCTTATGTACAAACAGCTTTATTATTTAACTCTCAGTTATGGTACGGTGTGCTAAAGTAGACTATAAACATCGTCTACTTGAAGCCTGCGGAGAGTGTATAAACACACATCCAGGTGTATGTGTAATTGTATGGTTATAAGCAATAAATATGTTGAAACTAAACTGTAATTAGATGTTTTTCAAAATTTGAGAAACATGTGGTGTATTTTTGGACATATTAAACTTTTATCAATCAGCGACAATGAATCGGACAAAAGGACATATTCGAGAAATTAAAACATAAATAAAGTAGAACTGACAGATAGTTTGTTTATTCACGTGTTACACTATAAATTATATATGTGCGAAAAAATATAGATATTTTTTTATTAAACGTAACATTTATTTGCGATTTATTGAATGTTCCAGGTTTGACGAAATATGTTCGAGAAAGAAAGATAAACAATTCATTTACCAATCTTTTCAAAGTAATGTCCCTTGCGGCACTCGATACACGATACTATGAACAAGCAGGGATTACTTTTTCTAAATTTAAATTGCTGCAGAACGGTTGCTCGACGTCTGGATGGATACTGAATACGTACCTAGATAGGAAATTCATTAGTTGCAAAATAAATTTTTTAAAGAATCAATACAGATTGATTAACGATTTTTGCTTGAACATATTTCGTGAACATTTAAGACAGTAATATGAATGACTGGATGATGTTTGATATTGTATGTGTTTCGTTTTGTGATAGTGTGACACAACTGTTAGATGGTGTTTCTGATAACAATTTGTCTTCAACTTGAAATATAATTACACAACGCCTGTGTTAGGCTCGTAATACACAGTTTTATTATTCAATTAATATTATAACTGTCATACATTATACATTATAAGATAAACATAATTAAGCAAGTGATATTTAATTTACGCGCATTCAACTTATAAATAATGTAGTCATTTTATAAAAAGTAATGTCTGCCTAATAATAAACAATTGCACATTACTACAAAACATGTAAATCTTTTAACATTACTAAATTCAACATTTATGGTAGCTACAAGTAATTTCAAATTAAAAAAATTAAATGTTTTTACCTTGAAATATAATTACACAACGCCCATGTTAGATTCGAAATAGACACTTGATCCTTCTAGTAAGATTCCATTTATTTTTAAAAACGAAACCTGAGCGCGTTTGTTTATCTTGTTACTGGGTTTCTCAAGAATGTTCCACTTGTAATTTTTCATCACAAATGTTTTAATTAATAGCAATCTCTGAAGTAGGTGAAATATCTCACAAAATTATTTGGTCTCCGGCAGTATATATCATAAATGCATACACTTGAATTTTATATCTTTATCAAGTTTTCATCCGGGTTATTAACTTAACACCTGTGTCACATATACTAATCTAACAATCCTTGACTCTGACAGCAATGTTTACCTAATTTAAGTTTAGGTAAACATAACGAGCTCAATGTCAACCCAATACAATAATATCGATAATCTCGTTTCTACATTACTACGCTATTAAATACTAACTGATAAATATATGTATGCTAAAACACATGTTTTTTAACAAATTAAACTCTCATTACTGTACATTGAACACAGTGCCTTATTTTCAAAATATATATTTTTAATAACTGCCATTAGATGTAAAACTGCTTATAACATAATACTTTTAACACAATGTTTTATTTTCAAAATATTTATTTCTAATAATCGCAATATTTCTGATAACAATAGACTACTTAAATAAATTGTGAAAAAAGAGATGAATAATGCTAAATAATACAATAATCCGCCCAACTGACAATAATATTTACCTTATCGGGATCGTATTGAAAATGAAAAGTGTCCGACAGAGTTCCATCCGAATGGCCACCCCATGTTGATAGTATCAGCATATACGCAAGGAGCAACTGAAATAAAGATGTAAAGAAGTAAAGAGTATATGGCAAATGCTTTGTCACATCCAAGTGGACCTGTGTACATAATATACAAGGACAGCAATTGCAAGGACAAAGGAACAATCTCATGAAAGGAACCTCCCTTCCTCGCCGCTACCACAAAGTCAGAATTTGCAAGTCTTGTGGAAATAAGTATATCATCTTTATGTATAGTCAGGGAATGATTCTACAACACACCTACCTGTCCTCACCACAAACAGCCAGAATGCGCAAGTCTTATGGCATACAAGTGTATAATTATCTTTTTTATGTATAGACAAGAAATGATTCTACAATACGCCTGCCTGTCCGCACCACAAATAGCCTGAGTGTGCACGTCCTATGGCATACAAGTATATAATTGTATTCTTTATG
Organism: Panopea generosa; assembly: GCA_029582155.1. Classification (NCBI taxonomy): domain Eukaryota; kingdom Metazoa; phylum Mollusca; class Bivalvia; order Adapedonta; family Hiatellidae; genus Panopea; species Panopea generosa. The sequence goes on along the minus strand of CM055903.1, from coordinate 66,714,379 downwards.
GACAGACAGGAAATGATTCTACAACACGTCTGCTTGTTCGCAACACAAACAGCCAGAGTGTGCAAGTCTTACGACATACAAGTGTATATCTTCGTATGGGTATACAGGGAATGATTCTACAACACGCCTGCTTGTTCACACCAAAAGTCGCCAGATTGTTCAAGTCTTGTGTGCACGTCCTATGGCATACAAGTATATAATTGTATTCTTTATGGACAGACAGGAAATGATTCTACAACACTCCTGCTTGTTCACACCACAAAAAGCCAGAATGTGTAAGTCTTATGGCAAACAAGTGTATAAAATTATCTTCTTTATGGATAGACAGGGAATTATCCTACAACGCGCCTACTTGTTCGAACCACAAAAAGCCAGGATGTGTAAGTCTTGTGGCAAACACGTGTATAAAATTATCTTTTTAATGGATAGAAAAGGAATGGTTTTACAATACGCCTTCATATCCACATCACGAATAGCCAGAGTGTGTAAGTCTTATGACAGTCACATATTACAAAAATTACAGTAGTACATCCGTTGGCTCGAACACGGATTGCTGGAACACCATATTTAACTCGAACCTCTTATCTAGTCCCGGTCGAATTCCTATTGCGATATATATACATGTATGGTATGATGCTGAATAATACTTGGCTGCAAGAACCCTTATATCTAACTATTTTGTACAGCCCCTTTGAGCTATCGAAGCTATCTACTTACATGAATCATACTAATACCAGTACGGAAACACACAGTTATCAGATAGTAACGTATGACATAATTAGTATTCTTGACATATTAACCTTTAACCACGTGATACTTGTATATAACAGCTACACCGGGAGAAATAATAAAATTAATTCTTTGTCGTTATTTACTTTTTTAATGTAATACTTTCTTCCTCTTGTCAAGATCTTTTAATAACTATCTCGCTATATAATAAAAAACTATATACAATTTTATCTATAGGTGACATAACTGTATTAAATTTATCGATGTATCTAATTTTTAACCGTGTTTATTTAAAATAAACAGCTCATAGTTCTTCACAACATTGACAAATAAATAAAAGATGAAATTGTTCTGCTCTTGCATAAAGACACCAGTTTAAAATTGTTTACAAAATATATAGTTATTTTATGTTTTGGTGTGTCCCAATTTCTATAAACATACTGCGATTATGCTATCTAAAACGTGACTGACGACTTCTTAATGTATAAGAAATGTTTAAGGCTTTATATGCTTCAACATTAAACAATGATTTAAAATATCTATAACCTCTGGGCAGTTGAGAATAACAAAATAATTTTATCACCAATATAAATATAAACCCAAAGCCGTATGTGGATTGTAGCTTTCAGATTGTTGTTTTTGCATTAAATAACACTGACATTATATACGATAATATACAAGCTGAGTATTTGGACGCTTTTTTTTTATAAAAAAAACTTTGATGTGAAGCAGAATTCAATATGTTTATATAAAAAATTGTTTCGAATTGTTCACCTTTAAAATTCCAATTCTCACTTGATTTGATTACACTTTCTTTTCTAAATACTAGTATTTCAGTTAAGGGTGTATACATCCTTGTCTTTTCCCAATGTTACAATCGATCGTATTAGACCCTGTATCTCTCTAATGTTCCGCCTTGTCCCATTTGACCAGTTCAGAAATAGATTTCATGATAGGCAAGTGTTGTTAAGTTGGAAACAAACTGTTGGTTCTTTGGGGTTAAAAAGGCAGAAATTATATTCTTTCTGACTTTGAGTTAAAATACCTCTATACAACTTCCAACATACACACAATCTCTTAAAGAAAACATTTTTTCTATATTCTTTCAAATCAATGACCTTAACCTAAATTATCTAAATCAAACAATGTTTTTGAGCGGGCAATCTTTTTCTGTTTGCAATAACAGAGACATTGATTGTGAATCGAATTACCTCAAATCAATCCTAAGCTTATGTAAGTAACATATACACCAAATTGCATCACAATACCTTACAGGAAATTGAAGATGTTAAGAGAAAACTATTTTTTCAATTTTATTAATACTGGCCGTAACTTCGTCCCATTTTACTTTAAAACCAAACTCAAGCTATCTTTTAATGTCAGGAATGCATACACAATAATTCATCAAAATATCTTAAAACTGAAGTTAATGATCGAAAACCGTTTTCCTAGTTATATTACAGTAACCTCGACAACGACCCAATGTTCTTTATAACTAATCCAAGGCTTTCAAAGGAAATCAAAGAATCTCAAAGGAAATTGAAGATAAAAAAGTAATGGCTTTTCTTAATGTTTTTATGAAGCAAACAGGAATATTTTTTGTTTGTTTAAGAACTGATCGGGTCGTAAGAACAAGTAATGTGAACGGTTCATGCCTATATAAAATCCGACCAAGTTTGGTCACTATCTAATGCACTTTAAAGGTGCTACAACGTTCATAAGGCAAATATCAGCATTGTTTTGTATTGTGATCAGATCCGACGGCTCGAGAACTTGTCCAAGCGTTCAAGATCAACATTATTCCGACCAAGTTTGATCAGAATACAATGGAAACTAAAACTACCACCGTGTGTTAAGAAAACAGAACTCGACATTTTACAATCAAACAAGTATCACAACTACCGGTCATAACTCGATATATACAGTTCAAAACGATATCAAAGTTTTCATTTCAATAACATTCTAACCAAGTTTGGATGCAACCTAATGAAAATTAAAGTGTTGACAAGGCAACTATTTGCATTTTTCAGCCAATCATTGACCATAACACTGATGATATGGCTGGTTAAAGATCCCAGGTAAACTGACGATGATACAGTGTTTACCAGGCAAACAAATCAGCATTTTGCAATCAATCAAGGACCAAATCTTTGTCAATTTATTCCGATTTGATATAGCTTGTTCAATAATTTGCCCAAGATTCCATAGATATTGTGACAACATCTGATCAATATTAAATGTACTACAGTGTTTAGGTTAACGGACACCGAAAGATTAACTGATAACGAAAGGTTAACGGACAACGGATGGAAGGACGGACAACAAAAGGTTAACGGACAACGAAAGGTTTGGAAGGAATGACAAATTATTAAGCCACAAAACTTTCTTAACCATTGGCTAGTCAAGCTAAATTTCAGTAAGTTTACCATTAACTTTCACACATTATATTTTCGATTTTAACACATATTTAACTTTACCATCGATATCTTTCCTTCTCATAACATTCCATAATTTATCAAGCTTACTACTGTCAAATTCTCTTTTAAACTCAACAATTATACAAGAAAATCAATGCTTATATTCCAATGGCGTATAATGCAAATACTCTCGAATCTACAATAGTTCTTTATGAATTCAGTTTGAAAGTCATCATTTAACGCATTAGTGTCACATCATCTATTAAGTCATTTATCAATAAGACATACATTATTAAAACTACTGCCACAGTGTCGTTGTGTTGATTTTATTTCACAGTCTGGGGAATCAACAAAACGAATTCATCAAGAACATCATAGCCTAGCAATGATTTACACGCCTACACATCCGCACAAACAGTATTATTTTTCATAGTTTGCAAATAAATGCATTAGCTTGACATCAGAAGTTCCCCTCGGGATTATAAATGATATATATTGATATATATATGCAATCAGAACTAAATAATTAATCCTGCCACGTTGATATGTATTATCTATAATATATATATATATTGCATTATCGCCCCGGTAAAAGAATCTGACAGGCAAAAGTTTACCATGTACAAAGCTTTTTTTAATTTTTTATTTCATAAATCATAGTAAAGCAATACAACATGGTCACAGTACAATATAATACACTTAATATAATAAGTAACGTTATATATAAACAATTCATAATACTCGACTTGTTCATCATAAAATTTGTTCCGATACACATATGTTACACAAACACTCAAAATATTAAGAGCATGTTGGCTATAAAATAATGATTGATGAAATAGTTAATATTTCGTCAGAGCGAAAAAATATTGAAGGAGGACAAAGGGGAAGTTTAGAGAACAGAAGACAAGTTACGTGGGGAAATGAAAATAATACACACAAGTGTATGAATAGGTAATTGGACAAGGTCGATAAGGAAAAGTATGTAGCCTTCCTGAAATTAGTAGATGGCATTTTATTTGAGAAAAATATCTCCATTTATTTCTATGTTTGATAAGTTTACCCTGTATAAAGCTACATATTGCTAGTAATTAAAACCCCAAGTCATTAATTATCAACATTAAAGAACAATACCCAATAAGTATTCACGGCAACGAGGTTTTGATCTTGTAGGAATGTTATTCATAACTTAACACATAGTCAATATCTCAGTTCATCAGTGATTGCAGTTAAACATGTGCAATAAACAGTTACAATTCGTATAAGATAATCGTTTTTCATTTCCTTATTTATTGACGAAGTACTGATTCCGTGATTGTACAGCTATTTTGACGGTTTGGAGGTTACGTAACAGTATTTTGTTAAGTTTATACCAATTTAATTTAGCTTTAAAGTAAACTCTCAAGGCCGCATCCTAAGTAGTCAGTACTAAGTCTTTTACCACATAAACGTTAAATTAATATTTTAACCACATATAGTGTCCTTCTGCAACATTACAATTCACGTTCTTTTGACCCTAGTTTCACAGATAGGATAAAAATAATTATTTACGATTTACTGGTTTTATATTGCATTCCCTTTTTGTATCTTGAAAACAAAATAGTTAAAACAGAAGTAGAACGATTTTTAAACTGAACAATTCATCGTTCCATTTAATTAACGGTTTCCAATGAAAGTAGAATGACTCTACTATATGCTTAAATCAAATACATATGTCACAAAAGTATATAAACAAAACATACATATTAAGAATAAGTTTCAGTTCCATAACGACTGGGTCTGCGGCACACAAGAAATGCTTCAAAAATATCAACATGATAGGGACAACAGGACTTAATTATTGCATCAAATATAACTATATAGAGTTAAACCAGGGTACGCTCCACTAAACATAGCCAACATTTATCCAAAAATAGATCTCTGTAATATACATCTGACTGTAGTCCGGTACTTTTAAGAAAAAGTTAAACGGACAATAATAGCAACAAAGTATCACAAGCGTTACGCTAACAGCATACACATGCATACTTACACTTGCGTATTTGATATCCATTATATATCCAAAAACAAGAACAGATTACATTCAAATTGTGTTTATAGTATATGTAGTATACAAAGTCCATCAGTATGAACGGATAAGATAAGAAAGAGTCACTATATAGAATAAGGGCTATTTATAGCGACGGCCATGGCATTTGATGATATGGCATAATTAAGGTAGTTGTAATGGGGTTATATATGGTAATTTGATCATGTAAAAACTATTTTGTTAGTTCAAACTTATTTTTCCTACTTCGACTGTGAAGCACTTTCTTACAACTTCGGCAAATCACGCTCGGAGTCTTCCTAGACCACGCGCTCTAAAGTATCCGAAAAAGAATTCGACAATATCGCTCAGGATTAGAATAGTTATGAATATATGTGTACTGAGACTGTAAAATTCTGTGAGATTCTCAAAAAAAACCCCAACAAACTACCAAAATAAAAAATGTATACATTTTGATGTGTAAACATCAAGTATGTTATGAAATCAAATTGTTTTCTAATTTTAAATAGTTATTGGCCATATAATCAATTAATAACTCCAATACAAGAATAGACTCTTTCTAAGTTGATTAGAATTTATATTGGACATGGTCCTAAATTGTTGTTTTTTAGTATATTTTACAGTCTCAGTACACATATATTCATACATATATGTATAGGTTCTATGCTGTGTAATTAAAAAAAATGTTTTCAAAATGCCTAGTGTAAGTATGTTAACGGTCTGGCCAACAAGCAGAACATGCGTTCCAGTAGAACATTATTCAGTTATCAAAATGTTGTGAACTCAAACCCTTCGATTGGTTTACTTGAATATGATATTACTACATGTATGTACTGAACCAGTACATTATAACAGCGTTAAAAGTGTATACACAGTCCTGAATAACATGTGTTATCGGTAATGATTTAATAAAATATCGGTAAATGATTTAATAAAATATCGGTAAATGATTTAAAAAGTACAGCAATACTTTTCATATACTAATTATTACAGTATACTGGCATATGGTATATGCTGTGTGGCATTCTTAGTGTAACGAAAACTCTTAGTGTAACATTAACTCTTAGTGTAGCAAAAACTCTTAGTGTTACAAAATCATAGTGCCACCCATGTCCGATTGTCATACCGTCTTCCGTTCGTTCGTCCTCCGTACGTCACAATTTTTAGGCCAATGTCAATGTCACCGATACTTAAATAAGAAAATCGCTGTCAACGATCCACTAGCATTATTTTCCATCCGATTCAAATTGATGAAACTTTATACATATATTCAAAACAGTGATACTTCGGATACGTGTGCGTTTCATGATATTTTCGGTTCAAGGTCAATGTCATCGTTACTTAAAGTAGAAAATCACCGTTAACGCGCTTCCGTCCGGACTTTTATCCAATGTTGATGAAACTTCGTGTACGTGTTCAGAACTAAGATACCCTAAACAAATTTGCCTTTCTTGATTCAAGGTCACCATTAAAATAATTCAGTTGGCGGGGCATTTGTGTCGTTTCAATATTGTTTCTTTTTTATCGTGCTTATTTCAACTAACAGATGTGACTGTGGAATATCGGAATAAATATAATTTTAAAACAAAAAGTAAGAAGTCTTACAAACAAAAACAGTGTTTCAGAGAATGTTTTATTTATTTTGTTTATTTTTATTTCAGCAAATCGCATCCAAATTAGCTTATTTTGTTACACTAAAATTGCGGTTATAAATAAATCTTAGTGTAACAAAATTATACCTATATAACATTTTCTTCACCAAATCACATCCACATAAAATTTATTTTATTACACTAAAGGTTAAGGTTAGAAATAACCCCCAGTCTAACAAAAAGATACTTATCGTCGTAATAAGATTTTCATCACCACATAACATCAACATAAAACTATTTTGTTACACTAATAGTTGCTGTTATAAATAACCGTTAGTGTAACAAAAAATAATTTGTCAGTGATGCTGGACGTTTTTCTTAACCTGTCGTAAATGTTTTTTATTTAAATATGAAGTGGAAAAACGAAAATTCAAAGGACACCCATAACTTTTTATGAGATTGCTGTTTTTACAAGAGGTTGAAATGATAAGTGTTTACTTACCTTCCATCAACATGTTGTTGTTTTTTCAAACACTAAGTGTTCAATTTATTAGTAAGATAAAAATATAGTAAATTTAATAATTTATTGCACCGTCTGTCTACCTTTAAATTAATGCTTTTGTAACGATGGTGATAAAATTAACCATAGTTTTAGAAGCAAACTAAAACTAGAGCGGGTTATGTCACTTTTAAGAGTTGCAAATCTGACAAAAATGAGAACAATTGGTAAGTGACAAATAACAGTATTTATTCATTGTTCTAATTTTGATGCCATTGATCTGACCTCTTTCTGCTTAAACCTCGACCACCATCCCTCAAACAAAATGAGTATTCCTTTTCTGACAACCATAACTCAATATAACGCTATTGCTAAGATAACATTATTCTATTTGTAGTATCAACGATTTTGACATACATGTAATATAAAATGTAATAATAAAAATCCACCAACATTTTTTCTTCTTTATTTGGATATTCTTTAGATAATATTATGTGTGTAAATTCGAAATGGAAGCACATTGGAAGCACTACACAACATACTAGACGGACGGACGAACATGAGTAACACTGCCCCCATTTCATAGCAGGGACAAAAACATATTTAATTGAAAAAATAAAGTGTAACACTAAGTGAACCCGTTTGATAATCAAATGTCAATACATGTACAAAACAAATGCTTAGTGTAACAATTGTTACACTAAGGGTCGTAACCGTAACATTTAGTACTAGTGTAACAAAAATTGATTTTGTTACGTTTACGGTTGTGATTTCACCTTGTAATAATTGTTACAATGTTATAATAAGGGATTTTGTAACACTAATGGGTGTGTTTCACCTTGTAAATGTTACATTGTTAAAATAAGGGACTTTGTTGCACTAATGGTTGTGGTTTCACCCATGTAACAATTGTTACATTGTTACAATAAGGGGTTTTGTTACACTAATGGGTGTGTCACACCTTGTAACAATTGTTACATTGTTACAATAAGGGATTTTGTTACACTAATGGGTGTGTCACACCTTGTAACAATTGTTACATTGTTACAATAAGGGATTTGTTGCACTAATGGGTGTGTCTCACCTTGTAACAATTGTTACATTGTTACAATACGGGATTTTGTTACACTAATGGGTGTGTCACACCTTGTAACAATTGTTACATTGTTACAATAAGGGGTTTTGTTACACTAATGGGTGTGTCACACCTTGTAACAATTGTTACATTGTTACAATAAGGGCTTTTGTTACACTAATAGGTGTGTCACACCTTGTAACAATTGTTACATTGTTACAATAAGGGATTTGTTGCACTAATTGGTGTGTCTCACCTTGTAACAATTGTTACATTGTTACAATAAGGGATTGTGTTACACTAATGGGTGTGTCACACCTTGTAACAATTGTTACATTGTTACAATAAGGGATTTTATTACACTAATGGGTGTGTCACACCTTGTAACAATTGTTACATTGTTACAATAAGGGATTTTGTTACACTAATGGGTGTGTCTCACCTTGTAACAATTGTTACATTGTTACAATAAGGGATTTTGTTGCACTTATGGGTGTGTTTCACCTTGTAACTGTTACATTGTTACAATAAGGGATTTGTTACACTAATGGGTGTGTCACACCTTGTAACAATTCTTACATTGTTACAATAAGGGATTTGTTGCACTAATTGGTGTGTCACACCTTGTAACAATTGTTACATTGTTACAATAAGGGATTTTGTTACACTAATGGGTGTGTCACACCTTGTAACAATTGTTACATTGTTACAATAAGGGATTTTGTTACACTAATGGGTGTGTCACACCTTGTAACAATTGTTACATTGTTACAATAAGGGATTTTGTTACACTAATGGGTGTGTCACACCTTGTAACAATTGTTACATTGTTACAATAAAATATTTTGTTTCACTGATGGGTGTGTCACACCTTGTAACAATTGTTACATTGTTACAATAAGGGATTTTGTTACACTAAGAGTTGCCACAGTGCTGTGAATGACGCACTGTGTTTCTTGCACAATTATCTATGTTTATTTACAGCCGGATATGTGCAGTAGGATGTCTGTTCCGTCGTAAAAGTTCTTAATAAATCCGACCAGACTGTTACTGAGGAATCTTATCTACAAAATTTAACCAAATACTTGTCCACCAGTGGTATGTTTTTCTTTGCATATTTTTTGGTTCCTATATTTGTCTTGAAGACGTAGTAGCTTCATTTTTTCACAGTTTACAGATGTGTCTGGTCTGTTGACATTTTTATTCCAATCTAGAACTGCCACATTTGTTCGAAATGTGTGTTTTATTAGTAAAGTGTATTCTATTGTCATGATATTGCAATAATGCGTTAGTAAAGCTTTCAAACATAATATGTGTCCATACAATGAACATAATCCTGTGCAGTTTGTCTACTCTTCAGTGCTGAGAGAAGCACATTTTCGGCTTCAGGTTCTTTAATTATTAATTTGCTACACTCGTACATAGATTCGATCTTGCATCATGATTTCCGTTGTAATGTTCTGTGGTATGCCGATGCTAGCTTTGAGGGTTGTTTCACCTCCTTTGCAGTTTTTCATACACCAGTAAACATGCGTCTTGAAGCTTGCTGCCTTGTATGAATTCATAGTGCTATAGTGACCCTTCTTTGTACTCTGGACCTGAGCAAATGTTTTCAGTGGCATGCCGTGTGACATTTGTTAATGTTGTCCTTACTCTTTCTGTTTTAAGAAATTTATTGATACTAGCATTTTTATCATGGCAGCGAAGTTTAATCTTGAGACAATGCTGACATAGTTGTCAAAAAACATGGATAGTTTTCAAGACTCTATGTGTATTAGCTTCAATGCAAACAAAATCTGTATGATAGGAGTTTGTGCGAGTGCCGTGTCTTGCATCAGACAATATAGCAATGCCTATATCTGGATATTCGTTGGAAGAAAGTTCCGATTGTATTGCATCATTGCAGGTTTCATCGGTCATCTCCTGAACCACTTCTCTATACGTTTTGAATATTTCTATTACATAAACCACCTTTAAAGAACCAATGCCTGTAGCTAAACAGGACTTCTCAAAGTGTTTTGGTGATATTCCTGATGTGAGATATCCATGTAAGAGTCGTTGATTTACTAAGTATTTTATGAGTGAGCTACTCATTGATGCACTGTGTTCATTCAAACAAGTTAATATTATCATCCCAACATGACCAGGTATTTTGATGATTATAGATGCATTGGCTCCTTACACAGTTTGTTAGGGTCACCAATTCGACAGACAAGCTTTCAACAGACATGGATGCTGTCAGAAACAACTGTTTATCACCGTATTCTTGTTCATTGACACACTGAAGTACTTGGTCATGGAATGGATAATTTCTTATTGGAGAATCAGTAGCAGTACATTTGTCTCCATTGTACCCTTGTAGGACCTAAGTACCTCCAGTAAGAAATCCTTTGAGGTGACATTGTTTATGTCGCGGAATTCGCGATTATTTATTGATCAGAACTTATTATTTAAAATTAAACTGAAAACTAATATCTTGGAAATTATTATAAAGGGAGGTAATTCATTTAGTATGCCAATGTGTGTTAGTGTATAAACATTATATGGAAATTATTAATATGTCATGTTTTAAGTTTGATTTTGATATAAATATATGTGAGAAATGTTTTAATATAATTTAATATAGTTTTCAGTATATCGTATTTAAATATTTGTGATTGCTATAAGAAATATAGGTAAAGTATAAATAAAGCATATTTGACAGCAATCAGGTTCTGAAAAGTTTGTGATATTCATACTGGATTCCTATAAGTGTTGCATACATTGGATTTAAAGTGAATTCTACAGTTGGATTTAACTACTAGTGTTAAAGTGTAATATTTTTTTTTTTTTTTTTTTTTTTTTTTTTAATTTCAATCACTGAAAAGTGATCCATTTAATCACCCCGTAATAGGTATGTGAGGGTCGGGGTGGGCCATCCCTCAACAAACCGTACACATATATATATATCAGTCAAGTTGTAACATACATTCATATATATACACTGAAAGGAAAAAGAAAGCATACATTTTGGTTTTTGAAATTATTTCATTATTGACTAAGTTTATTCATGTGATGGAAAATGAACTGATTTTTATCTTATTGTTTTGCTTTGAAATGAATTAAATGTTTGTTTTTTTATTCAACAGTATGATGAATTATAAATATACAAAATTTATATGCAATACTTTTTTTGTTCCTTGACCTGTCGACGTTTATAGGTATGTATACTTTCTTTTTCCTTTCACCGAATACACATATATACATTAATCTTAAAGGGACACACCAGTTTAAACAAATTATAGATTGAAGCTCGAGCTAAAACAGAAATCAAACAGAAATAAAATATAATTTGACACAGTGGATCATAGTATAAGAAAAGTATGTTGTCTAATGACGTCAGGAGATTTTTCTCTCTTAAGTCCATAGTTGCTGGCTTGGTGTAGGACCATAATAAATATTAAATATGTATTTTGGTTTATCCCTTTTTACAGAAAAGATAAAGTGGCAATGATTACATGAATTTTATTATATTGGGGTTGTTTTTGTGTGTTTATATTTATTAGAGGTATCTATAATTGGAATGGTTTATAAACAAAATTTTGTGTGTGTTAATTGATGGTGTTTATTGAAAGCCAGGAGAAAACATTAAAAAAATTTCAAAGATACCTTGGCTCATTTGATATTTTTCAGTAAAATTTAACTTTATTTGAGAATCAGAAAACACAAAAGAATCACCTATTTCTTAAATTTTATAAAACATGTGTTTTCAGTTATTGGATTGGTTGAATATTAGTGTAATATATTTCTCATTTGCATATATTTCATGAAAAATTAAGCAGATTCACATACAAACTAAAATATTATGTTAATTATAAATATAAATATACAGAAAGAATAAGTAACAAACTTATATGTGAATTCAAGAGAGACAGGTGTGTAGTGTAAGGATGTTTTTGTTATTGATTTTTAAAAATCAAATATTAAAAAATAATAAGATGAAACAACAATTGTTTTGAAAGAAACATTATTAAGAGTGTACATGTGTAAACACTATTTCCAAGCAGATATTTATAGTTTAACATAGTCCCTTATAATTATAATGATTCCATTTGTGACACAAAAAATATAGGCTAACTATTGATGTAAACAGTAATTAAGATCTTATATTATTGCAAAATTTGCTTATTCATATTGGATTAACTATAACTAGAAGAACTGGAAGCCAAACTAGGAAGAAATAAAATTAAAGACAAATTATCAATTATAAAGAAAATATCAGTGTGAAACTATTAAAGAACATATACTATTCATGTTGAATTACCGTACTGTAAACAAACTACAACTATAAAACTACAAACTTTAGATATGTGATTTATTACTATCAATACACTTATATTTGTCTTACATTGAAATGATTATATTGATCGATGTGGTTGAGAAGTATGTTTATTAAACAATGTAAATTTATCAATTGTTTCTAATATTAGTTCGCCACAGTTTAACTAAATCAATTATTTCTTGCCTTTCTGCCTCCCTTTCACAAATGAATCTAATTTTCCCTTCTATGCGTTTTGCTTTTCGTTCAATATTCCTTTTATTACAGCTTCATGATTGTTCTAATAATAGTTTTTCCTTTTTTGGCCCTGCTGTGACGTTCATGCCTTTTTTGGTGAATTTATATTATTTTACAAATTTACACCTATAATTCAGCTAGAGTGTGTATTGGTGTGTTATATCTAATATTCATTAATTAGATATTGTTCCCATGTGGATTATATAACAATGTTGGGCAGTTTCATTTTAGTGAAGGTAAAGCTGGTTATTTTGATTAGTTATAAGATCAAATTAAGCTTTGATAACATGTACATTTAAAGTGATAAAGTGTTAAAAGAATTAAAATTATATTTTTGTTACAAAGGAAGTTCATGAAATGTTTTAATATTAAATTTAAACAATACAAGTTTCTCTCGTATACTTTTATTGGAACATACCAAAGATTTGGCGGCATTGGCCAGGAATGTGAGGTTAGGAAAACAAACGCATCAGTGTGTTGTGCCATTATGATTAACCAAATTATATATTATCAATAATTGTAACAAAGAAACAAAAACTTACCATTGAATATCTTTTCAATCATTATAATTGAGATTTTAATGTAATAAAACAAATTTACAATGAGAATGAGGTTGAAGAAAACAAAGCACCATTGTCAACCTAAAGGTGGTGATATAATAGCATCACAACCAGTTAACACCATCACCATCATCATTATCATCATGATCATCATCTTTAACAACAAAAGTTAAGGCCACATACCAATACTAGTGTTGCAAGGCGAATCAAATATAAAAATCTTTTGACTATGTTGGAAAGAAGTGATGCCTGGAGGAATGAAAACTAGCTAAAGAAGAAAGCAAAACATAAAAGGAGAGAAATTGTTGATGAAAAAGATATACATAATAAAAGAGAGATTATGCCAGATTGGTCAGGTCAAGGTATCCAAATCCGCCTGAGGTACTTTACACAGGCCATGGTTGGTAAAAGTTTGAGTGTCTGTGATGATGTGATATATTTTGCACAGTCGAAATATTAGTTAAAGTAACTTTATTTATCATATTATTTATAAAACAGATGCCTAACATTCTTATATACAAGTGCTACTATCAATCAGCAGTAAATGATAACAACATGTAATAACATGGAACATTTACATCTTATATACAAGTGCTAATATCAATCAGCAGTAAATGATAACAACATGTAATAACATGGAACATTTACATTCTTATATACAAGTGCTACTATCAATCAGCAGTAAATGATAACAACATGTAATAACATGGAACATTTACATCTTATATACAAGTGCTACTATCAATCAGCAGTAAATGATAACAACATGGAATAACATGGAACATTTACATCTTATATACAAGTGCTAATATCAATCAGCAGTAAATGATAACAACATGTAATAACATGGAACATTTACATTCTTATATACAAGTGCTACTATCAATCAGCAGTAAATGATAACAACATGTAATAACATGGAACATTTACGTCTTATATACAAGTGCTACTATCAATCAGCAGTAAATGATAACAACATGGAATAACATGGAACATTTACGTCTTATATACAAGTGCTACTATCAATCAGCAGTAAATGATAACAACATGGAATAACATGGAACATTTACATCTTATATACAAGTGCTACTATCAATCAGCAGTAAATGATAACAACATGTAATAACATGGAACATTTACATCTTATATACAAGTGCTACTATCAATCAGCAGTAAATGATAACAACATAGAATAACATGGAACATTTACATCTTATATACAAGTGCTACTATCAATCAGCAGTAAATGATAACAACATAGAATAACATGGAACATTTACATCTTATATACAAGTGCTACTATCAATCAGCAGTAAATGATAACAACATGGAATAACATGGAACATTTAGTTTTATAATTTTCACTTTCGGGTTTTACATCAATATGTACAAGTACTAAAACAGGATGAATAATTCCACCCACCTTCAACCAAAAGTAAGTTATAAATTATTGTAATTTATAGTAATAACCAGTTTATCATCTTCTATACATATGAACATGTTTGCCGTGTGCTTTCTGAGCCAGCATGTTTACTAGCATTACAGGTCAAGTGAACTCATGAATATTTAACCCCTCTAAAAAATTTCAAATTTTCATCAGTTGGAAAAAAAATCAGGTTAACAAGAGCATCATTTTTGCATGTATCAAACTTAAAACTGTCAATATATGTTACAATATCTTATAGAACTTCTGGGTTTTTTTTTCAAATTTAAATAAAATTGTTTTTTAGTTATATTTTCGAAAATACTGTTCCTGACATGAAAGCTGTTTCAAATATCAGGGGAAACCACCCACCCGGCCGTTACCTCCCTTTTATACCCAGGTTGGGCCTTAACATATATGTACACAAGGTATATGCACCGATATACACAAACTAACGATAAACACACTGTGCTAAATATAGGCATACAACAGCATGTATAATACAACACGAGTTTCCGATATGTGATACGCTTATTTGTCTTTGTATCGAACTACTCCCTTTGGTTAATTTGTATATACACAATTTAAGTAGTTTATGTGGGATAAATACGAGGTACTACTGTATATGGATATATATATAACATATGTTATACCATACACAGATTCATATTCAGTCGGTATGCTGAAATGGACTATATTTGTATTTATGTGTGTTGGTCGTCAGTGATGTGATAGATCCGCACTTTCTTTAACAAGCAAAACATGATCTAGTTTTACGTATGGAGCAATACTTAAAAATCGGTTTTAGTGTTTGGAGCAATTCAATATCGAACAGTTTTAAATGTTTTATGATGGATAAAGATAATACTATAATATGGACAGATAGATAAGATTGAACTTCTCATTTATAAGTTAAGACAATCAGCTAGTTAACATTTTGATAAAAATCTATCTGTTGTGATAAGATAGACAGGAGAGCGCTAGTTTTAGTGTTAACAATGAGTCATCTCACCTTGTTTGTGTTGTTAAGCTAATCGTAATGCCTATTTAAGTCTTAATATAATTACAATGACTTTATACCATCTAGTCGGTTAAAACATTTTGTCTGGTTGATAAACACGACTGCAAGTTGATTGAGTTTAACTGTTTGTCATAAATACTCATTTAGCGTGTAAAACTACCACGTTTGAAAGTTGGCTTCGTCGTGACGTAATAATGTCAGGAACTAATGATATCATACATTGTCCAATATGCCTGGAGGTATACAGACAGCCTAGAGCATTGCCATGCCTACATACGTTCTGTCAGACGTGCCTTCAGGAATTTATAGACGCCGCTGCACAAAAAGGCAACATCATATCCGGTTTTGAATGTCCTGTTTGTCGAAGAGGCACAAAACCTCCGATGGCAGTACCACTTCAACAATGGGCTGAACATTTTGAACACAATCATATCATAATATCTCTTATTGACAGTCAGAATGCTCACTCTTCAGAGAATAAACTAAAAGTGCATCTAGAAGAACCCACACGGAAATACGAGCCTAACGTACACTCAGATGTTAAAGGCTTTGACACAG
This sequence comes from Panopea generosa, assembly GCA_029582155.1. NCBI lineage: Eukaryota > Metazoa > Mollusca > Bivalvia > Adapedonta > Hiatellidae > Panopea > Panopea generosa. Next base: position 66,697,903 of record CM055903.1, on the reverse strand, counting down.
AATTTGAAAAGAAAACAGTTAATCCAAGTTAGTAGATTTATGATAGAAGTGTGTTAATTATACATGTTATACATGTGTTTGCTTGTATGAAATTCGTCAATATATTGTGATAAAATAGTTTTATTTTCTCATACGTTACTAAATATTTAAAATAACAAGGGAAACGTCTTTAAACCGGAAAAAATAAATACAATATAGCAGTCTTAAATCAGTCGCAGAAAACGTATATTTCCATATCAGATGTCAACAACACATATGAACTTACCATAATTTGCCACAATGAGAAGAAAATATAGTCTAAAACATGAGTACTGTTGCATATGTCTAGATATAGGCACAGCTGTCACAAAACACAAGTCTTTGGGTTAAAAAGGTTCAGTACATAGTATATATGAGATATAGCATATTTAAAAAAAAAATCTCCGAGAATATATAATTCTGCCACAGTTGCCATTTCTGAAGTGTATTCCGTCACTGTTACAATTCATGCTTTGTATTTATTGCTATAACATAAACAACAAAAGCAAATATTTTATTTCTCTCTGTTCATACTCAGTTCATAAAACCTGAGGTATATAAGTAAACCTATCATGGCAACACAATAAGACCATAAGCATATTTAATAAATAAGGTAATTATGTGATAGTTTGGTTCTTCTTATCAGTTTTCAAGGCATCAACACTCATTTTAGAATGTTTTACCAACCAACCTTTATTCTAAGTGCCATTTTATTAACAAATTTCATCATGCATTACTTGATGTATACTAGTAATTAACATTATAGTTTCATGTATATACATGGCCGCAGGAACGTCAATCTATCCCCCGCCCCCGCCAAAGAATGTCCACCCGAGTCCGATCGCCCGCCTCTATGTCTCTCACCATTCATTTACTCATATTATTAATCTAATTATTCTTGAATAAGTTAATTTGTCCGCTCATTGGTTGTTTCTCGCTCTTCATTTATTTTAGATTATCAAGAGTATAAGGAGGGAGATTGGTCTACGCAACCTGAAGCCTGGTTTCCACCGCCACGTCATGGTCCACCGCATTGCGGTTCACCGCCATATTACAGTCCACCGCATCACCCACCGCCACATCGTGGACGTCCGCCACATCACGGACCACCGCATGGACCACACCATCCACCTCCAGGACACGACGGGCCATTCTTTAGAGGTAATGTATCACATGGAGTTACTAAATGAACTTAAAAGTAATCTTTGTTAACAACTTGCCGTAACCATGTTAACAACTACAGAGTAACAATGGCTACAATATTATACAGGACGGTTCAAACTGACTATGTGTCAGATAAAGTCATGTGGGTTTGGTCAAAACCGTGAAATTTCCATCTCTGTCCTGGATTTATTGTGGTGCTGTTCAAACGTCTACGTAACTGTCTCAGTAATATTATTATATAGCCGTGAATTACTTATTTTCACACAATCGGTTTGTCGCTCGGCAAAATACATTGGTTTAAATGGTTAGACTAAACGGATGTATCCTAATGCGTTCCTGCCATCATAGTAACATATCATTAACATATGTTTAAAGAACATCAATTGATTTATTTGTTTAATGGAAGAATTTATATTATATTTTAATGAAATGTAAAAAGCAGTAGTGAATACGATATCGTCCTTATATATATATATATAATCTTAAACTAACCAATCAGATATCAATTTTAGACACACTTCCTCATTCTTGTATGTAAACTACTCGGTCTTTATTCAAAGTGTTCAACCAAATATGGTGCATAAAATCAGCCTATTACAATGATTGATCTGTTCCGAAAGTCTGTTATATACATGTTGTTCAATAGCAAACTTTGACAATTCTAAGATTTTAAGACTTTTCCAAAGTGTGTATCATTAATCAAGGGGTCTTTATTAATTCACTACCGTTAAATTGTTACTTCTTTACTGCTGTTATAGGTCCTCCACCTCACGGGAGACATCGCCCACCACCACACCACAGAGAGCGATTTCACCACCCACATGGGCAAGGACAACCACACTGTCGGCGCGGACCGCCGCCTTTTTGATATATGTGTTCCAGCTTTCTAGATTTTATGCTGACTGTAACCAATTTTATGAAACCAATCAGACAAGAGTAACGGTCGAATAGAGAAAATGGCGTAAACGGAATTTTAATTGTTTTGAATAAGTAAACTTGTAATTAGCATTTCTGAATTTTTGTTGTGACAAATACATGCATCCTATCCGAATGCGAATACCAGAAAATCATTTTGAAAAACTACGGGACTTAAGTTATTTGCTATTTATGTTTTACATTGTGAACTTATGATGTTTTGAATTATGTGTGATAAGAATGTATATGTCCGTGTTTTTGTGTATCAAAATATAGTACTATTATATTAACAAATGTCAAACAAATGCATATTTAAGTTTTAAGTTTCAAAGTTTATTAGCAACTCGGCAAGACATTTGCCTTTGGCTATTTACAATGATAACAAAAATATGACAAAGACATAAATATACAAATACAATGCGAATAAATATGAATGTAGAATACATATTAAGAAACTAGTAAAGTTTCAAGAGTAGTTATTTTAATAATTAATTCTTCTTTGATGAATTTTGAAAGTTTAAACATCCTTTTGTATTTTGTTGACAAAAAATATTGAGTTTGTGTACTGAAGGCCATGATATATACCCTAAATATGTTTTCCTAATATCAGTTTACCTTGTACAACATTAGATGAAATGGTACTCAGATTCAATTACATTTCGATTACACAATTTACATATACAGTTATTGTTTAAGAATTAACATACATGGGGTGTCAATTTTCTCATTTAATAAGCTTTCATAACATAACATAGGTATTCATACCTCTCTTTTAACGCTTTGTGGGTTAAACTATAGCAGTCGGTCCAGATATTTGCCACACCGACTGTTCTATATATTTCAAAAAATTTAAATCATTTCATTAAAGTATGTCCATGTCAATATATAATTTGTTATTATCTTTGACTTTGTTTTAAAACATCATCAACACAATTTGTATCGTTTTTATTACACAACCGTTCTGTTTTACCCTAGACCATCGCTATGGTTATGTTTATCATATGAAGAAATAGAAACATATATGACTAATGACCTTATATCAGAGATAAGAACTCTCTTAATATCAAAATAATATATTAATGCAAAATTAAGTTCAGCTATGAAAATGTACGAAAACTACATTACAAAGAGGGCATCCATAGTCCTATATTGGCATCTAACAAGTCATATAAATCATATAATGTCGTAACTGATTTTTAGTCAGCAAAAAACAGAATTTATTGAAAAATCAGTAAACGGGAGTTAGAGTCTGATATGATCCGACTTAAAAGTACATTCTTATTTAATTAACTGACGGGCGAACTTTTAAAAGCCTAATGTATGACAAATGGTGTTGTTAAGAAACAATCTTTGTAGCCTTTAACTGCGCAGTAAAGCCTTCTTTTACGGGGTAAAGCCTTGTTTTGTCGGGTAAAGCCTTCTTTTGCTGGGTAAAGCCTTCTATTGCCGGGTAAGCCTTATATTACGGGGTAAAGCCTTCTTTTGTCGGGTAAAGCCTTCGTTTGCCGGGTAAAGCCTTCTATTACGGGGTAAAGCCTTCTTTTGTCTGGTAAAGCGTTCTTTTGCTGGGTAAAGCCTTCTATTGCCGGGTTTAGCCTTCTATTACGGGGTAAAGTCTTATTTTGTCGGGTTAAGCCTTCTCTTGCCGGGTAAAACATTCTATTGCTGGGTAAAGGCTTATATTGCTGGGTAAAACCTTCTATTGCTGGATAAAACCTTCTATTGCTGGGTAAAGCCTTCTATTGCCGGGTAAAGCCTTCTATTACGGGGTAAAGCCTTATTTTGTCGGGTAAAGCCTTCTATTGCTGGATAAAACCTTCTATTGCCGTGTTGAGGCTGATATTGCTGGGTAAAACCTTCCATTGCTTGGTAAAACCTTCTATTGCTGGGTAAAGCCTTCTGATGCTGGGTAAAGCCTTATATTACTCGGTAGTAAAGCCTTCTATTGCTCGGTAAAGCCTTCTATTGCTGGGTAAAGCCTTTTTTTGCTGGGTAAAGCCTTATATTGCTGGATAAAGTCTTCTATTGCTGGGTTAAGCCTTCTTTTGCTGGATAAAGCCTTCTATTGCCAGGTAAAGCCTTCTTTTGCTTGATAAAGCCTTCTATTGCCGGATAAATCCTTCTTTTGCCGGATAAAGATTCTCAGCATCTATAACGTTTAAAAAACGTCTTACGATAACAATAAAGAGACTTTGTACAAGCTAGAAATAGCTTTCTTATCAATTCTGTTGTTTTGAATCGCTGTATAATGAATATATATATATGTAAAATGTTGATAAAAAATAAATATTGTTTAAACCAACAACTTTATCTCACAAAGCGTTGTTATACAAAGGGCCTATAGCCATTTTTTCTTTTCTTTGTTATCCTTGGTATTAGTGTGCATTTCATGGCCTATCATTGTTGTTCTATCGTCCATGCATTATGTTGCTGCCATGCCTTATATGTGCATTTATTACCAAAATAGTATCTAACTGTTGAGAATGCAAGTCTTGTAACCATAATTTGAACGCTTGTCTTGTTATTAACAAATATCAGAATGTATGTGATTAGTTTTGTAATTAATCTATAATGTAAAAAAGCACACGAATATTTATGCTAAACTTAGTATTTTGAAAGATGGAAAATAAGGCAATTTAGGTAAAGTATTCAATATGGGTTTTCTTTTACAAAATATACAATTCCTAAATAGACACATAGATCTAGTTGGTAAACCAATATTGGTAAATGTCAAAATACAGTACATACCTCTGTGTAGATTCAATAATTGTAAGCTGCATAAGGGTCCTCAGAAATAATCCTTGTTTCTTTTTATATAAATGCACTTTTATTTTGTATGGTTATTTTGTGAATTGAATGGCATTATTGGTGTATTTAGTTTTGTCTTATTTTAATTATGAATTTAGATAAATCAATCCCGCTTGGAAATGGAGTTACGACTACATTATTTTGGAAACCTTCAGTTTGTCCCGGAATGCGGCATATTTAACTCTAGAATAATTGTAAAACCTTATTTATTATAATCTAAGCCACACCGCAAGGCAAACTACTATTACTGGAAATAGAAGAAAATGGCAAAAAAAGAACGATTGCACAAAGCATGGCCATAGCCCGACATCTTGCCAGAGTTTTCAGTAAGTCGTGAAAAGTAAATGTGATATAAAACAGACTAACATCTTAACTTTTTAACATTCAAATTTAATTTCCAAAAAAAAAGGATTAATTCCTTTGAATCACAAAATGCGCTAAATTACAGAGAAAAATAGACTCGATTTTATTGCGACTGTTCATAAAACTCATATTTGCATCAATGAAGTCCATTTTTTATCACCTCGTGTCGATCCTGGAAAACAGAAAACGGACATGTTTGTGTGTAAAAAAACGTATATGGGCTAAAAGTGTTTTATTGGATGACGTTTGACGGTTAGGCAGGTATATGTAATTTAGGACTCAATGTGGCAATATGGTAAAAAATAGTTTCATTTTTATATACCCTTTTATATACATTAAGACTAAATCTCCGAAATCATTAGGAGTTTGGTTAAGATTAGCGTTGAGGTAGTAAGTGTCATAATGACCACTGAAGAACGAACAATTAAAGTTGGTAGTCCTTAACTTCCGCCTGGTACATGTAAGTACAGCTTTTCTAACGTCCAGTCCAGCAGTGCTATCTGTTTCCAATTGATAAAAATGGCGTAAATAATGACAAAGATCAAAGGTCATGTAATAGTCACGTGTTGGGTGATAAAATGGAATGGCGCACATATATTTACATATATGTATTGTCACTTTAATTTGTACATGCATTTTGACGCGTCGGAGAGGGCTGTAACTACTGTTGTAAATCTAACAGCCCCATCTTTTTGTATGTTATTCATATTGATGCTACAATTAGATGTTTTGAACATATTTTGCAATAGAATATTATAAAACAAAAATGACATTAATGGTTTAAATGTGAACATTGTTCTGCAGATAGATATAAATATTTTAATTTGAAAATTTGATGGGACTCTTCAGAAACAGATATTCTCATTAAGTTAGATGCATTTGTGAAAATGGGGTTCCTTTTTCAAAAAATGATTTCTGTATACCAGCTTCCATTTTCATTCACCTTCATCAAGGTATTAGTTTAAACCAAGTCTCAATATAGATAGGCTAGTTTTGCGTTTAGCCCTCCATATATGCATATGATGTATATTATGATATTGTGATTTATTTTATTGTTTTGCATGTCACATATATTATAGTATAAGTATCGTGTCAATTCAGTTTATACGGACCTTGAGAAGAAATACAAATCTTAAAAATCGTGAAATCTTGTTGTTCCGATTCCAATGGTCGTTTGCATGATTTAAAGGGTATTTAGCTGAAATGTCCATACGTATTATTTTCGTATCGATATGTATGGCAGTAACCAACGGAAGAAAACGTACGTTGACGAGATAGTAGAAACTTGCTCTGACCTCTGGGTCCCTTTGAAAGGCATTCTGTCAGGTACAGATCCAAGGAAAGTAGTAAGTTATGCGAAAAGTTAAAAAAAAAGTTGTTTTTTTACTGCTTTATTTAGTGTTTCAATAACTACACTTAATGCACGAAATATCATTTTTAGGAATGGGACAATGCTTAGACCTTCCTTTGAGATTACGCGCGTTAAAACATCCGAGCATCAAGATTACACAAATCGGACTATCGGGTCACTACGCTTTACTGAATAAATATTATAATGAACCATTCAGACATTTCAAAATAATTGATATTGACAATTAATCAAATATTGAAACATATTAAAACCAGTGAATATTAATGAAATAAATGAATATCTTTATTATCCTATTTTGCTGTTGTTTTATGTTAAACTAATCATTGATTAGCCAATACATCTTTTTGTATAATCAACCTTGAAAACTTTATTATAATTAGTTGACACCAGTCGTATACACTCGGTCAATTCCGTCATTCTTCGGTTATGGCAAATAGGCGAGGTCATCCGAATGTATACGATACGTCGTAAAAACAGTATAACATACGCATTATTGTCAAAACTACCGTAGAGCATTATATCCCAAGAATTTCTTACTGAAATCGGTCAAAATGAACTACTAGTTTAGCCAAATAATTCATTTTGCAATGATAAAATACATTTGTTGCTGGACGGAGCTAAAAAAATACCAGTTTGAATTTTATTGAATATGCCAAAAATTCAGTTAGATTATTGAATTTGTTGACAACTTAACTGTTTTAATAATGATATTAGATTGGCAGTTGTATGTGTTTAATTCTATTTTTATATCAAAATGCCAAAATAACATTATATCTTAATCTGATATTGAAGCACAATATTGAGTTTTCATCCTGTGATGAAAAACACTTGTCTATTTTAAAGTTACCACAAAAGCCGCTTTGGCTTCAGTAATCCTTAATTTAAATTATTCTAAAAATGTGATTTATGGATATAAAACTTATAAAATTAAAGTTAACCAAAAGTTAAAAACTAAAAACTCTGTATAACTGGAACATCGTTAACTTACCCAGAAAAAATACCGAAAGTTGTACACTTTGTGAAATGATATTTTTTTTACATAAGTTCGGCATAAAGAGGTCTCACCTATATATCGCTGATATTTTTTGGATCTTAGCAGTACATTCACTGCACATTCACACCAAACATTAAATATTATGGATATTCTGTTCATTAACTTATATTGTATTTTGCCTCGGCAGTGTATAATTATTCAATTGTGTTGACCAAATACTAAATCGCGACACGCGACAAAGACACTCATTGGCCAGTATCGAGTAATGCTAAAACATTGACGCATAAAACGGAAATGTCGACTGGTTTATTTATAAATTTATCATAAATAAGATAAACTACAAGGACAGAATCAACCATAATTTTCGAATGGGACCTTCCTCTTTGTGACTCAATAAACCTTCCAACATTTACCGAACAGAAAGGTATAGGTGATGCATCTTTAAGTAAAAGATGTTTAACGACACCCTGTCTTTAAAATCACTTTTCATATTGCATCAGGCAATTTTCTCTTTTAGGAATTTTGACAATCTGTTTAGATTTTCTTCAGGCAGTTCAGCTTGCACATTTTAGAGAAAATCACGTGAGGGACCACATGCGATTTCTGACACCGCTCGTCGAGGCAACCGGTATAAATGGATTTGCTGTAAGTGATAAGGTAGGGACTGATGCTTCCACTCCAAATCTAGATGAGGTTAGACATTGAATGGTATTTTATCCCAAAATAAATTGAATAACTGGTAAGAGAAAAGTTTGACGAGGGTACTTCTAATGACAGTGTGTCATTTTATGATATGAAACCAAGGGATCGAAGGGGATAGGAGCGAGGTCCAGTGTACCTGTTAACCAGAGTTAAGCTCCCAGGTTGTGGCTTTTTGATACTGATTGTTCTAAAGTAATGTTTCCTGGGGTGGTATTCACCAACCATTCTTAAGAATATTCTTAGACATTAACTCAAGAATAAATTTTAAAAACACACTTAGAGACTACTGTTTGAAGTCAAACTTTTCATGCAAGTAGGGACACCTGACATATAGTCAAATAAACTCTCTGCCACGGTAATCTATATATCAAAGGTTGAAATTTGGATTTTCAAGCTCAAATCTAAGAATATTCTTAAGAATGGTTGGTGAATACCACCACTGGTGTCATTGCTTCTGTGTGTTAATATGATTAGCCTGTATATTGGTTTTGTTTACCTTGTGGTATCTATATAATGTTGTTCATATATATGTTTTTCTTTGGTTTTGTATCTGTACTTAAGATGTGCAATGTTTCCGATAGCCGGAATATTTATATTTCTTAAAATATGTAAAAATATGTTATAATCGTTTGGTACATTATATTGCCTTTTGAAATATAGTCCTCTTTAATAAGATTTGCCATGATATTAATTTTACAGATATGATATAAGGATATACAGCAGTTATCTAGTTCAAACTTATCTAATTTACCTATTATAACGGTTTGGCGAAAATATTTATTGTTTCTCGTCCATGGATTCATATTCAACAGTCCTATTCTTAGTGTTTCTTCACAACTAGACACGGTATTGTCCTAATTATGTGCATACACTTGACCGTAGATAACAGGTTTTACCGTTACGGAATTTCCATCGTTTCTTTTCTTGCTTCAGCATGCCAATGACATCTTTCAGAGAGTTTGTAAACCCTGGTCCGTTAATATCGTCTATCAAAATGAATGGAACTTCGGACAGATTATCTCGTTGATTGGTAATCAAGACATTTCAGAATGAAGGAAGAGTAAAAGTAGTAGCAACAGTTGAAGTATTGTTACAACTAACATTATCATTATATTTCAGTTGAATCTGGCAGACTTGTTCATCCACGTGATATTCGACTATGCAAAGGTGGACATCGATCTTAAAAAAGATTTCCCTACTCTTAAAAAGAATTGGAACACAGTCGAGAAGGTGCCAAATATTAAAACGTATCTAGAAAAATCGCAAAAACGGTCCCAGCATGCATAATGAATACTTTATTATAACAATGTTTAAAAACAACTGTGATAAATCTTTGATCTTAGAGGGGTTTGATGTTTGACTCTTTTAGTTGGTCGGGTAATAACATATCATCTGCATGACATTAATAATATGAATGTACGCGGTGGCTGTTCCTAATATTTTCACTGAACAAGTTCATCGTTTAATGCTTTCTATTCGGTGTGACTTATATCATTGTATGGCACGTGCAGTTATACAACATTCATATTCAACAAGTATCATTTTATGATACATGTATAAATTCTTACTAGACATTGGCAATATTCAATATACAAAGCAATATTTTGTTTTTACTATGCATATGATTTCTTCTTTTAAACATTTCTTTTTTTAATTATACATTATTTACCACATATTTAATCTGGTGACTATTGCTTATTGTTAACAAACTGTTCCTACTATGTTGAATGTTCTTTTGAATTAAGTTAATGTACCATTTGTAACATATATTAAGCATATTCAGTTTTATTGGCACTTGAAAACCTCACTTTGAATCTGGGTAGAACCATTGTCCTTTTGCAAGTTACCGGCAAACTTTTTCACATATATTTTAACGAAAACTGAACTCGAGCCTGCGACTCCAGCGGCGAAAGGTAAGTGATAGTGAGACGACGTCGAGGACTTGCTGTCTAGGGAAGACCTTATTATGAATTTAAAAGTCGTATTCAAACTCATACTCTTTGAACCATCCAGAAACTACAATGATAAGCTAGGTAATATGTCAATGTACTGTGATACTGATTGTAAGCTCCGACTATTATTTATATTTTCACTCCGTATTGTTTAAGTCACCTAATGCTTAAACTTTGTAAATGGTCAAAGGCAAAATTTGCCGATTAATGAATAAACTTGAAACTTGCTAAAGAGTTACTCGTTGTTGAATGGTGTTAATATTAAATGTTATATCCTGTCATTGTTGTGATAAGTGTTTACAAAATGAATAAAGCTAAAGATGAATTTGATTTTAACCCTTTACTCCATATGCATTTTAACTGGACTGTTCCAAACTCAAAAGCCACACATAGTCAATTTCCATGAATAGATACGTTTAACTGTTTATTGATAGAGAAGAAAACAGTGCAGAACCTGTTCTGATTGCTCACGAGCAATCAGAACTGGTTCTACACTGTTTTCCAAAGCCTTCTATATTAGAGGTGTTCAAAGGTATCCATATGAAGTAAAGGGTTAAAACAATTTTATAAAAGTGTTTTATTCTCTTTTTTTTTTAGATAATAAGTCGGTTCTAGTGAAATTTAATATAAAAAAGCTATTTGTTGAAGATAACGAAACGATAGCTATATTTTTTATATTTATAACAGAATACATTTAAAAACAAACTTTTCTTAAGCAACCAATCAAGTGAAGGAGCAAGATTGACCTTTTAAGACAGGTTGTTGCTTAATACATGTAAATTTGTTCTAAAAGCATGGAAATGGGAAATAGCAAATATGTCTGCTTAAGACAAGTGGCTGTTTAATAGAGGTGACCGCTTACACAGGTTTTACTGTAAATAGAGAATCTACATCATCTTGAAATTAAAATACTATATGTATAAGGTTTCGAGATTATTAAGACATTTTAATTAAATAAGCAAAAAACATTATTTTTACTGTATCGTTTGCCTAGTTTGGTTACAGTGACATTAACTGTTGATTTACGCATCATATAAACAATAAAATATACTCTTTGAATTATTAAGGTGTTTATCCAGACATAAAGTTTCATATTGTTAAATGATTAAGAGACGGTATTGATTTTTTCTGTATTATTTGCATAGTCTGGTTACGGTGGCAATAAGTTTCAATATTGTAATATAATAATGTGGAATTGACATATTAAAACTTACAGACGGGCAAAAAATGTACCATATTACGAAACTCATTTTAAAATGGGCGTTTGAAATGTTAACGATATTGCTGCGTGTTATAGAGTTTTAATTATATTATTCCATCAGCTTCAGGTTTCAAGGTTAGTGGCGTAATGATAATACACAACTGCCTTGTAAATTAAATGAGATATGACATTGGCATAAACTATATACAGTAAAACCCGTGTAAGTTGCCACTTCTATTAAGCAGCCACTTGTCTTAAGCAGTCACAATTGCTTTTTCCCATTTCTATGTTTTTATAGAAAAAAATACCTGTATTAAGCAACAACCTGTCTTAAAATGAAACTTTTGCTCCTTCCCTTGACTGGCAGCTTAAGAAAGGTTTGACTGTACTTGTGAGTTTAATAATACTTTTAAAGAAACATTATTAACAGACTGTAACGGATCAAATCTAAACATTAAATATTTGAAACTTTGATTCAGGGAACAAATTGTTCATACTGTTATAGACGGATAAGGATTTTCAATGAAAATTGTTATGTTTTATTTTTCAAAGATATTTGTGTTTGTGCATAACAGGTTATTTTATAATATATACAAAATAATAAATGTATGTGGCATTGTGCTGTCTACTTTCATTGCATCTATAAAAGCCACGTTCTAGTTTACAGACTGTATATCGAACATATTATAAAATAACTATTGTACCTTCGAATCAATTTTTACTTAAGTTATCTCCCGTTCCACAGTAAATATTGTTAACTTCAAGATTAAAAAAAAAATCATTCTTTTTAGAAGTATATCATAGGATTTCTGAAGAATGAGCCCAATGCACATGTACGCTTTTTGACCACTGTTAAGGCAAATGTTATAAACACAAAACAAAATATATTACATAGGGATTATTTAAATCATATGTGTGAATGACGTTAAATTTATTCACGAGAGCTGGGCCCGATTAGCTCAGTCGGTCACGCGTCTGACTATCAAATAAGTCGTGAGTTCGAATCCTCACCTGGCAACAGTCTCCGTGTTGATAAATATACAACATTGTCATTATCATTATTATTATCATTCGTCTCTCACCACTGATTTAAGTGGGAAAATTATCAGTTACTTGCGGAAATTGCGTGTGCTCGAGTACTGGTTAACCTTTCAGGATCCCTGGAAACAGTGTTTAGGTTAACTGATCGTCTGTTTGCCCTCAATGTCTTAAAAATGACGCTCAATATTAAATCAATCAATCAATCATTATTCACGAGTGGAGGTGCTTGATTTTGTTTTCACGAATGAGTGTAGCCAGACTTGTGAAAACAATATCTCAGGCACCAACAAAAAATTTACCAACAAACATGAAATAAAAGTGAAGTGATATGCACAGTGACAGAATGATTACGAACCACTGTACGAAATTAAAAACTTAGTATATAAATGCTGAGAGCTTCAGCAATCATCTGCCTGCTGTCACGGTTCAAATCAGTGGTCATACACATTTACAGAGAGTTAATTACAATCAAATGAATAATGAAAAATGGAAAGATGATATCAAAGGATATAGAAAGAATTAAATCTTCTGGACCCTAAGCGTAAACTTACTTGGAACAAATTTTAATAAATATATCAATGGTGCAAAAAGTAGATTTAGGAATCTATAGGTCACGAAAAGTAACTTTTAAAAATATATTTTGGTAAAATCATTTTATTCATTTACATTTGGCGGCGAAGTTTACAATATTTAGAGAAAAGTAATTAATACTTCCACCTAAATTACCCTGCCACTTCATGAATACTTAATTTAGTGAGTTTGATAATCACTTTAAGCTAGCATAATGTATTATAAATATTACACTTGGGAAAAAGTACGTTGACAATATCACGGAAGCCAGTCACATAGACAGATTATTTACGTTCTTAACGACGCTTTGGGCATATCGATTTTAAATGTAGCATGGGTCGTTTTTCGGGGAGACAACTCGCATATCAGGACAATTAAATACAGAAAATTACAGACTTGTCTCCCTTGCCAGAAATATTAGAATGCTTTCACATGTCATAATTTTTAAACGACATTCAAATAATGTTTTCAAACTGCTCCATCATTTGTACCATCACAAACCAGTGTTATTTGGTAATTTTATTTACAAAAGGATTTGGATCAATTTTGAAGTCAATAATATCTGATAAAAGATTCCCTTGATAGCATATGACGTCACAAAAGGAAGAAAATAGCAGCCTCGTTTTTTTAGTTTATTCAAGTCAAAATCTCTATAGAGCTTTACAAAGATTTGAAAGTCAACAAAATTGGCATACACACACATACATACATACATAACATCAAACACGTTAAAGCAATGTTACATATAAGATAAGATGTATTCCGTTATATAAACATTAAGACACTATATTTACTTACGAATTGTGACTTACATCCTGGGCGATAGAAAATCAGAATAAATGTTCAAGCGCACTGGAATACTCACAAACAGTTCCAATAATGAATAATGATAAATAAATTAACAACACCATGTGGAGTGTGTGCTTCAGTGGTAGAGCACCTAATCCAGAATCGGAGGGTCGGGGGTTCGATCTTTCCAATTTGGCAATGTGTGGTGTATTTAAAGAAGGCATATGCCCGCTGCTTGTTCTGCACAGGAAGATTTCGAGCGTGATTTTTATAAGTTGTAATAACTAGTCTTGCAATCAAATTAAAATAAATATGTTTAAACCGTAACATTTATACATGCTAAAATAGCTATAAACTGGTTAAATACTGAATCATCAACGTGAAAAAATACTTTAAATATTAATGAACAGGCAAATATAATATAACATAACTCATCATGCATAAGTAAATTAACAACGCGGAAGAAGTCACATGCCAAAGCTAAAAACCACAATGTGTACACATCCCAAATACACGTCTGCATATATTCTGAATTATTTCAACTTTATATTTACATAACGTAGGCAGTACAATTAAGTGAACATTTAATAAAATGTGCGTGTCTTTATTCAAGTCGACCGCGGCGTGGTCTAGTGGTAAAGCGTCCACCTCGCATGCGGAAGGTCGTGGATTCAATCCCTGGCCGGGTCATACCAAATACTTTAAAATGGTACAAAAGCTTCCTCGCTTGACGCTCAGCATTTAGAGGAGAGTTCTAGGTCTGGTCGGCCCGGTGTCAATATAATGTGACTGGGTGGGGTATCATACCATGTATCTGCGGCATGATACTCCAGTGTGACAGCGCTTAGAATACTATCTCAAGTAGACACCGTCGCGATATGACTGAAAAATTGTTGAAAGCGACGCTAAACACCATACAACAACAACAACAACTATTTAAAGTCGTGGTGTTTCATAATTTTAATATTTTCAGTGCGTTCAAAGTTATGAATGAGAAAATTGCTTCGTATGGACGGATGGACATATTTACGAGACGACACTTGGTGGTCGATTCTGTTAGATACAATCACAGTTCTGTCAATGATCCACATCCAACATTGCACACAAGTATATCAATAAGTTAAGCATTTTCTTAAATAAAGCTTTTTTGGTCAGATCCGAAAGGCTTTATAATAATAATAAAAATAATAATAATAAAAATAATAATAATAATAATAATAAAAACAATTCTTATAATAATAGTAATGATAATTAAAAATAATTAAAATAATAATAATAATTAAGAAAGACTCAATATATGTACATATGTCCAATAAATGGTATTGATGAAAAATGCGACTGTTAAAATATGTTGATGTTTCTGTGTTGGAAATGGAAGGTAGAGGTAGCACGATATGTTCTTTGTGTGTACTAAACGCAATGACAAATTAATACCGGCAAGGAAGGCTGATAAACCATACAAACTCAATTATTTACAATAATTATATGTTGTGCTTGCTTAATGCAGCTCTCTTAAGTAGCCAACCACACCAATATGCAGCTTGTTTTGCAAATGGGAATCAAGCGAACATGTCATTTTGTTTTACAATAAAATGACTATAATGTAATATATAATCGATTACATTATATTATAATATGCGTAGAATGTTATATGCATGACTATTTAACTAACATTCTTACATAACATGACTAGTTAGAAAATTTAATAATACATTTCTGTAATTAAATCAAAAATTCCCACAGCAAAAGATGGGCAACTATCCGCCACTCTACAGCCCACCCAAAGATAATGTAGTTGGATACCCAAATTTTAAAAAGCAATGTCGAACAACAACAACAACATCAATGTGCATCTGCATGAATAAAGCTAACAATACGTCCTATCTATTATTCATACAAAAAATCAAACAAACAACAAGCCATATATACAAACAGATGTAGCAAACATAATAGGCATGTATTTCGATATATTGTATATTTCAAAACGTGGTCGACTCGCCCAGGGAAAACCAGAGTTGTAAAGCTCCGGAAACCTGTGCCCAGTTATCAAATGTCTCTTTACCACTAAATGTCGGGCATCATTCTTGAAAATATTTTATGAAAAATACGCCTACATATTCAGTATGATCAGAATAACTTATTGATTAACGATATTTATCAGATTTATGTTTCGTATTGTTGTGTAAATGGAGTACATGTAACAATTAATTTTCTCTGTAATTTCGAGCACAAAGGTACTCCGTAAAACAACGTAATGTGGAGTACGTCACAAAATCTAATATTGGCTTCTGTATTATGCATCAAAATTTCCAATATATGCATCTATAATTTAATAAATATACGAACACTTAAACTAAAAAAGCGGTTCTCAAACCGCAATTGAATATAAGGACACACAGGTATACATTGATACCAGTTGTCATTTTGAAATATAACCGCAAATAATGGATACCAGTTGATCTCTAGAAAACAGTTATGGCATCAGACTTCCCTCTGTTGGGTCGTTTTGACTATGAATTTAGTCAAAACGATCATAATTATGTGGTATCAAACCAATTTTTTTTGTATGTGGTATTTAAAACAAATACGTTTTATATGGTATTCCAATTAATACCTTTTTTTGTAGTATTTAATCCAAATATTTTGTATGTGTTATTCAAGCTAAAAATATTTTATGTTGCATTTAAACCAAACACCATTGTAGATGGTAGTCAAACCAAATACCTTTTTTGTGGTATTAAATCCATATATCTTGTATGTGTTATTCAAGCTAAATACAATTTTACGTGGTATTTCAAACAAATACAATTTCTTATGTGGCAATTAAACCAAATATCTTTTTATGAGGTATGTAAATCAAATATATATATAATTATATTTATACAATTTTTACTTTTTTATGATATTCAAACAAAATTTCCTTTTATATGATATTTAAACTAACTACTTTTTGTATTATGTTGTATTCAAAACTTATACCGTTTTCTTTTTATTTTTTTTTATTATTATAATTTTTTTTTAATTTGTTCATTTATTTCTTTCTTTATTTTTTATGTGGTATTTAAACCAAATACCAGATTTCATTTTGTGATATTCGATCCAAATATCTTTTTTCAATGTGGCATTAAAATAAAAAAATACAACAACATTGTATCGTTTTTGTGGTAATCAAACCAAATAACTTGTTATGTGCTATTTAAACCAAATACCTTTTTATTTTTTCTTTGATTTTCAAACTTAATACCTTCTTTATGTGGTATTTAAAACAAATGATATTTTTCGTTTTATTAATATTCAAACCAAATATCTTTCTTATATGGTATAAACCAACTTCATTTTTTATTATGTGGTATTCAAACTAAATACCTTTTTATGTGGTATTTAAACCAATATCATTTATGTTTTTGTGATACTGAAACCAATTTTTTTTTATATACCATTTATTTTTATGTGGTTTTCAAACAAAATATCTTTTTCATGTGGTATTAAAACCAAATACCCTTTTTTGATTATGTGGTATTGAAATCAAATTTTTTAAGTGGTTTTCAAGCAAAATACCTTTTTATGTGGTATTTAAACAAAATATATTTTTTAATGTGGTTTCAAATAAAATACCGTTTTATCGTTTTTGAGGTTATCAAACCAGATAACTTTTTACAAATACAATTTTATTTTTCTATGATAGTCAAACTAAATATCTTATTTACGTGGTATTAAAAACAAATACAATTTTTTCGTTTTTGTTATATTCAAACCAAATATCTTTTTCATATGGTACTTAAACCAAATACCATTTATTTTTATGTGGTGTTCAATCAAATACCTTTTGATGTGGTTTTAAACCAAATACCATTTATTTCTATGTGATATTCAAACCAAATATCTTTTTATGTGGTATTAAAACCAAATACCAATTATTTTTATGTGGTTTTCAACCAAAATACCTTTTATGTGGTATTTAAACAAAAAAAACATTAATTTTTATGTGATGTTAAACCCAAATACCTTTTAAGTGGTATTCAAACCAAATTCAATTTTTTTTCGTTTTTGTGGTTTTCAAATCAAATATCTTTTTATGTGGTAATTTTGTAAATACCATTTATTGGTATGCAGTATTCAAACACAATTTATTTTGTATGTGGTATTTTAACCAGATACCATGTTTATGATATTCAAACCAAAAACCTTTTTATATGGCATTAAACCAAATACCATTTATTTTTATTTGGTATTAAAACCAAAATTCTGATTTTTATGTGGTGTTTCAACCAAATACTATTTTTTTTTTTTTTTGTAGTATTCGAACCAAATAGCTCTTCATGCGGTATTTAAACCAAAAAACTTTTTTTCTTTTTTGTGCTTTTTAAATCATATATCTTATTTATGTTGCATTCCAACAAAATGCTATTTCATGTGGTATTTAAACCATATACTATTTTTTTGGTATTCAAACCAAATATCTTTAATGTGGTATTTAAACCAAATATCATTTTTGTGGCATTAACCCCAAAAATCTTTTTATGTGGTATTCAAACCAAATATCTTGTGGTATTTAAATCAAATATAATTTGTGTGGCATTAACCCCAAATATCTTTTTATGTGGTATTCAAACTAAATATCTTGTGGTATTCAAACTAAATATCATTTTTGTGGCATTAACCCCAAATATCTTTTTATGTGGTATTTAAACAAAATACCATTTTTGTGGTATTCAAACCAAATATCTTTTTATGTGGTATTTAAACCAAATACCATTTTTGTGGTATTCAAACAAAATATCTTTTTATGTGGTATTCAAACCAAATATCTTTTTATGTGGTTTTTAAACCAAATACCATTTTTGTGGTATTCAAACCAAATATCTTGTGGTATTAAAACCAAATATCTTTTTATGTGGTTTTTAAACCAAATACCATTTTTGTGGTATTCAAACCAAATATCTTTTTATGTGGTATTTAAACCAAATACAATTTTTGTGGTATTCAAACAAAATATCTTGTGGTATTAAAACCAAATATCTTTTGATGTGATATTTAAACCAAATACCATTTTGTGGTATTCAAACCAAACATCTTGTGGTATTAAAACCTAATACCATTTTTGTGGTATTCAAATAAAATATCTTTTTATGTGGTATTCGAACCAAATACCATTTTTGTGGTATTCAAACAAAATATCTTTTTATGTGGTATTTAAACCAAATACCATTTTTGTGGTATTCAAACAAAATATCTTTTTATGTGGTATTCGAACCAAATATCTTTTTATGTGGTTTTTAAATCAAATACCATTTTTGTGGTATTCAAACCAAATATCTTGTATTAAAACCAAATATCTTTTTATGTGGTTTTTAAACCAAATACCATTTTTGTGGTATTCAAACCAAATATCTTTTGATGTGGTATTTAAACCAAATACAATTTTTGTGGTATTCAAACCAAATATATTGTGGTATTAAAACCAAATATCTTTTTATGTGATATTTAAACCAAATACAATTTTTGTGGTATTCAAACCAAACATCTTGTGGTATTAAAACCAAATACCATTTTTGTGGTATTCAAACAAAATATCTTTTTATGTGGTATTCGAACTAAATACGATTTTTGTGGTATTCAAACAAAATATCTTTCTATGTGGTATTTAAACCAAATACCATTTTTGTGGTATTCGGACAAAATATCTTTTTATTTGGTATTCGAACCAAATATCTTTTTATGTGGTTTTTAAACCAAATACCATTTTTGTGGTATTCAAACCAAATATCTTGTGGTATTAAAACCAAATATCTTTTTATGTGGTTTTTAAATCAAATACCATTTTTGTGGTATTCAAACCAAATATCTTGTGGTATTAAAACCAAATATCTTTTTATGTGGTTTTTAAACCAAATACCATTTTTGTGGTATTCAAACCAAATATCTTTTGATGTGGTTTTTAAACCAAATACAATTTTTGTGGTATTCAAACCAAATATCTTGTGGTATTAAAACCAAATATCTTTTTATGTGATATTTAAACCAAATACAATTTTTGTGGTATTCAAACCAAACATCTTGTGGTATTAAAACCAAATATCTTTTTATGTGATATTTAAACCAAATACCATTTTGTGGTATTCAAACAAAATTTCTTTTTATGTGGTTTTCAAACCAAATATCTTTTTATGTGGTATTTAAACCAAATATCATTTGTGTGGTATTCAAACCAAATACTTTTTTTATGTGGTATTTAAACCAAATACCATTTTTGTGGTATTCAAACCAAATATCTTGTGGTATTTAAACCAAATACCATTTTTGTAGTATTCAAATGAAATATCTTTTTTATGTGGTATTTAAACCAAATACCATTTTGTGGTATTCAAACAAAATATCTTTTTAAGTGGTTTTCAAACCAAATATCTTTTTATGTGGTATTTAAACAAAATATCATTTTTTTGGTATTCAAACCAAATACTTTTTTTATGTGGTATTTAAACCAAATACCATTTTTGAGGTATTCAAACCAAATATCTTGTTGTATTTAAACCAAATACCATTTTTGTAGTATTCAAATAAAATATCTTTTTATGTGGTATTCAAACCAAATATCTTTTTATGTGGTATTTAAACCAAATGCCTTTTTTCTTTTTTGTAGTATTCAAACCATTAAGCTCTTTATGTGGTATTTAAACTTAGTAACAATTTTTCTTTTGTATGGTTTTCAAACCAAATATCTTACTTATGTGGTATTGAAACCAAATACCATTTTTATTTAGTATTTAAACCAAATACCTCTTTAACGTGGTATTTCAACCAAATATCATTTTTGTGGTATTGAAGCCAAATACCTTTTAATGTGGTATTCCAATAAAATACGATTTTTTCTTTTAATGTGGTATTTAAACCAAATAGCATTTTTACGTTGTATTTAAACCAAATACAATTTTATATTGTACTTAAACCAAATGCCATTCATTATGAGATATTTAAACCTTCAAACAACATACCCTTTGAATTTTATGTGGTATTTAACCAAATATCTTTTTCTTTTTTAATGTTGTATTCAACCAAATACATATTTTTTATGTGGTTTATAAATCAAATACCTTTCTTAATTTGGTATTCAAAACCAAAAACTTTTCTTTTGTGATATTAAAAACCAAATACATTTCTTTTTGTGGTATTAAAAAACAATAATCTTTATTTCTTTATTTTTATTTATTTGTTTATTTATTTATTTGTTTATTTATTTATTTATTTATTTATTTATTTATTTATTTATTTATTTATTTATTTATTTATTTATTTATTTATTTATTTATTTATTTATTTATTTTATTTATCTATTATTTTTAATTCAAAATCAATACTTTACTATGTGGTTGCCTACCAAATACACTTCAGCCTTATACCTAGGTATATAACGAATTACGTTATGGTATGGTATTCAACATTAACTGCATTTTATATGGTATTCAACACCAAACACATTTGTAAATGGTTTCCAATACCGAATACATTTTTATTTGGTATCCAATACCAAATACATTTTTATATGGTATTCAACAAAAAATACATTTTTATATGGTATCCAAAACCAAATAAATTTCATATGGTATCCAATACCAAATACATTTTATATGGTATCCAAAACCAAATACATTTCATATGATATCCACCACCAAATACATTTTATATGGTATTCAACATAAATACATTTTATATGGTATCCAACACCAAATACATTTTTATATGGTATTCAACATAAAATAAATTTTTATATGGTATATAAAACCAAAAACACTTCATATGGTATCTAACACCAAAAACATTTATATGGTATCCAATACCAAATACATTATTATATGGTATTCAGCATAAATACATTTTTATATGGTATTCAACATAAATACATTTTATATGGTATCCAACACCAAATACATTTTTATATGGTATTCAACATAAAATACATTTTTATATGGTATCCAACATCAAATACATTTTAAATGTTATCCAACACCAAATACATTTCCTATGGTATCCAAAACCAAATACATTTTATATGGTATTCAACATAAAATACATTTTTATATGGATTCCAACACCATTTACATTTTATATGGTAACCAACATAAAATACATTTTTTAATGTGGTATTCAACACCAAATACCTTATATAGAAATAATTTAACCCTAGTTTTCATATTTACATGTATCTGCACTTAAACACAGCGGAAGTTACTTATTTTGTTAAGTATATATTCTCTGAGGTTTCATCGTACACGAGCTTAAAAACTCATGTTGTATATCACCATGATTATATCAACAAACCCCTTTTTATGTGGTATTTTACTATATACCAACCAATACTAATGCAGTATTTTGTATATGGATGTATATGTATGTATAAAGTAGATGGATAATATGTATTACATACATAACCTATCTCCTAAAATTTCACCTTATGTTCATGCTTGACCTACCCCATTACATTTTTGTGGTCTTTCCTTTATATATATATTTACAAAGAGTGGTATTAGAGTTATACATTAGCTTATTTCTTTTTGAACTTTACCCTATATTCTATATTTTGACCAGTCGATACAGCAAACTTGGGACTTAAATATTTACACAATAGTCGAATGAGGACCATTCTGTCAGTTCATTGCATATCATATATTATATTCATAATAATTTATTAGATCAATGAATATATAAGACTTTAATTAAAAATAACAAAACATTCTTTATTTCTTAATTATCTATTTTTTTATTTGTATTATTTCCATCATTAGAGTTACAGGTTTTATTGTTTTAAATATATTAAGCTATATTTTACTTGTTATTCTGCATTTATATATATATATATATTAAAGTATGGCGCGTGGTCCTGTGGTAGAGCATCGGACACAGGATCGGAGGGTCGTGGGTTCGATTCTCCGCCACGGCTATGTGTGATGTCCTTGAACAAGACCCTTTTTTTTCGCATATGCTTTGTACAGGTTTCTATCTAGGAATATATCGAGCGTGATTTGTATAAGTTGTAAGAACTTGGTACACAGTCCACGTTAAATAAATAAGTTTAAAACTGTAAAAGTATACTAAACAGAACAGCTAACCCGCCACTCTTGTTTTTTAAATATATTCGTCAAAATTCATGACACTTTTCGCTTGATTTCTCATACAAAACCACTTTTAACTACTCGCTAAAATAAGTTTGACACAGTTCTACAATATTTTCATCGTATCTGACTGTTTGATAAATGACCCTCGGGGTGATATAGATTATTTATTCAATATATGAAATGGGAAAAAGCCGATTAAGTAAACAGAACCGAAAAGAGTGTATTGCCATTGACTGACCAATTATAGATTATTTACGCTACGTTTATTTTTAAATGTGAGAATAAAACAAGCTGTTAAAAGTGAAATATTCCTATATTGATTGAGCTAATTGCATAAATAGTGTAACAACTTACATTAAGGGTTGACAATTGTTACACTAAGCGTATATTTGGAACATGTATTGACATTTGATTATAAAACAGGTTCACTTAGTGAAACAAAGTTTTTTTTTTATTAAAAATTTATTGATCCCTGCAATGAAATGGGGGTATATTGTGTTACCCATGTTCGTCCGTCTGCACACACGAATAGGTAGTTAAGTGTCTAGGGTTAGTAATTTTGTTTGACGGTTGAAAAACAGTTGAAAAAAATATTTGGCTATTTCTTAAGACTTAAAACAACTTCTACGTGTTTTTTTTTCTTTTATTACACAAATGATTTAGTGATTAATAAACGACAAAGTCGAACCGGGAGGTGATAATCGGCCCGGAAAATGAATAATGGCCTGAGCGCTTTAGTCCGAGGGCCATTATGAATTCGGGCCGATTATCACCTCCCGGCCCGGTTTTGTCGTGTATTAATATCTTAAATACACATGTTCGGTTGCGTCACTCAAAGGGAGTAATTACGTTTTCACTTACCACTACAAGGCAATGCTCATGATTTCCATTAATCAACCTTTTTATTATACGTGCTTCTAAATTATGTGTACACATACTTTATTTATATTTTAACCGCGTGTAAAATGAAAGAAAAATAATAATGAAAACAATTTTAATTTAAAACAAAAAGAAACCGTCATTGACGCGTCTTGAACACACGACGTTCAGATTGATTCTATATATTATTTCTGTAAGCAGCCGTCTGTAAATTGACGTATCTCCTCCGAAACCGCTTGAAGGAACGTGCTAATTTTTCGTATGTGGGGCTTTATAAATGTGGCGAAGAAGATAAGCTATGTGGCAAAGTGGATAATGTATCAACGTAGCTTCAGGAAAGATTTTCAATCACCACGATCGCAGATTCAGTCACTATCGCCATGGAACTTGCCGGTATTTGCTGCCACCTGTGAATGGTGAAACACACCAATAGGGTGCCGGTATTTGCTGCCACCTGTCAATGGTGAAACACACTACGTAGGGAGCAATCGGTATTTGCTGCCACCTGTCAATGGTGAAACACACTACGTAGGGAGCAATCGTTGCATTGCAACAAAAAAATTGTGATAATAATAAGTGTGATGCGTAAAGATTAAGTAATAAAGCTAAGTTAGGAAGAATTTTTGTATTTTATTGAACAGAACTGGAACCTGATGAAAATGTTCTTGCTTCTCCCGCCTGCTACCGTATGCTCCCGGTGCCATGCAATGCATGCTCCCCATGCAAGCCAGTAGTTCGACAATCTGCCGCTATCACGTGCTGCCACACAACGAAGGGAGCAATCATTGCACTACAACTGAATGATAACACATGAAAATTGTGATGATAAAAAGTATAATGCGTAAGGATTAAGTAATAAAGCTATGTTAGGAAGAATATTTGTATTTTATGGGACAGAAGTGGTACGTGATGAAAGTGCACTTGCTTCTCCCGCCTGCTACTGTATGCTCCCGGTACCATGCAATGAATGCTCATCTCGCTCGCCAGCATTTCGACATTCAGCCGCTATCATTATTTCTATCAGACAGTTTTCGACGTTTTTCATGTTTTTTATAGAGTTCACATCACTTATTAAGGTAAGGGGAACGCGGAAAAGGTTAGGGAAACGCAATTTAGGGAAACGCAATAACAGTTACACCCTACCGTCAATATGTTTATGCGGTTTATAAAGCTTGAATGAATGTGCGATTCCCTGTTCGAAAATAGGTGCCGCCTACGTATAACGTAAGCATGACAAATACATGAATCAGTACGACTGTCCAGAAATAGGTGATCGGTACAATAGGTGTGCTCACAGCTTAATAAGGCCCGCACCAAACGGAGCCAATTTTTAAGAATTTTAAAGCTTGATTGAATGTGCAAATCCCTGTCCGGAAATAGGTGCCAATGACGAGTGGAAGCATGACAATGCATGTTGAATAGTATGCCAAGTATGCTTATCCGCAAATGGGTGACCGGTAAAATGGGGGTGCTCACAGCTTAATAGGCACTTGCCAAACAGAGCCAAATAATTTTATAGGCCCTGGAAATTACATCCTCAACACCGTGCGCAGCACGGGTCATTGCTTGAGAATAATTTTGCCACAGTCAACCAAACCATGCTCCACCAAACACCTGCCTCAACTCCGTGCGCAGCACGGGTAATAGCTAGTAAAATATAATAAAATATAATACGACGTGCAAGTTAACCAACTGAGCTATTGCGCCATTATGACGTCGACGTCGTATTTTAAGATATTTATTTACTTTTCGGTTTCAAATGTAGGTAGCCGGGCCCGATTAGCTCAGTCGGTTACGCGTCTGACTATCAATCCAGGGGTCGTGAGTTCGAATCCCCCGCCCGGCAACAGTCTCCGTGATGATTGATATACGACATTGTGTCTCATTATCATTCGTCTCTCACCACTGATTCAAGTGGGAAAGTTATCAGTTACTTGCGGAGATGGGGTGTGCTCGAGTACTGGTTAATCCCAGGAAACAGTGGTTAGGTTAACTGATCGTCTGTTAGCTCGATGGCATAAAAATGACGCTAAATATTCAACCAACCAACCATCAAATGTAGGTCGCTATGCAGTTGCTTCCCTTGATTTGTTTACATTAGAAACAGAATGGAAATAATAAAATAATGTACACAAACACTCAACACCATATCAGCGATTTTCTTTAAAGAAGACACTTACTTTTTATCCGTGAAAGAATAAAACGACATGTTGAAAACAAACTTACAATGATGACGTTTGACGTGGCCATTGGTTTCACGCGCAAGCGTTCACCGGGCCGATTATGATTATGAGTTTTCGGCCCGGGCCGATAAGCGATAATCAGCGCGTGAAGGCAATAACCGGCTTAAAACACGCCCATTTTTGTTACTATATATAGTAACATGTGTATTAAAAGCTGATAACTGCAACCCTTAGTGTAACAAAATAAGTTTTATATGAACGTGATTTGATGAAAAAATCGTATGTCGACGATAAGTATATTTTTGTTATACGAAGGGTTATTTATAACCGCAGCCTTAAGTGACATTGACCTTGACCCGGAAATCGTGAAACGCAAAGGACAACTGTTCTGAATATCTGATGGAAAATAATGCAGGTAAGTGCTGACAGCGATTTTCTATTTTCAGTAACAATGGCATTGATCTTGACCTGAAAATCGTGACGTACGGAAGAACGAGCGGACAGACGGATGGGCGAACGGTACGAGGGACGGATAATGGTAGCACTATATCCTAGCTTATTGAAAACATCAGTTTAATGGTATTGACAGAAATTCTCCTCGAAATGGTTGTACATATTGTTTATTCTTGTACTGTCGTGTTTGCTGTCATGCCAGTTATCAATTTGGCCATTTTGCGGACTTCCGACAATACAGAGTGGGGTTTTTGAGCAAAACAATTTGTCTGCATTAGCTTAGTACTTGATCTACCCAGGAAATCATAGTGTATATTTTGTCTAAGTGGTAATCACTTGTTTTGCATTCAAGGTCAACTATATAAGTCTGTATTTCATTTCAAGGTGACGATCGAAACTTCTGTCAGTAAAAAGACTTAAATATTGCCTATATGCATTCATTAATTTTTTTATAGAAGAAAACTATATAGACAGAAAATCAAAAGATTAAAACCGTGTAAACAGCTATCTTGGAAAGTAATGGAAGGTATATATTGTTTATATGTATAATACACATTTTATAATGAACCCCAACCCCCACCCCTCGTTTTACCGAAGAGGGTTTTTATGTCTGAATTATTTCTCAAGTTAACAACAAATAAGTCGATATTAATTACGAGTTTTAAAAAATTGTTTGAAAAAATGTCCTGATTGGTATTTCAAATAACATGTTCAGTCAGAGAGTAGTTTAAATACTTAACCACTTTAAAACATGACTCGATCAGAATTAATATCACTCAGTGTTTATTTATACCTGGCACTCTTTTAAAATCGGGTAAGTAGGCAAGCATTTAGTTATCCCACTTCAATCCACTTACCCGGCAACATAGAGCAAATGATGGCTAAAATTTACAACCAACGATGAATTTATTTATATTAGATTTGGTTATTTTACACTTGTTTTATTTTTATTTTTTTTAAAGAGGTGCAATTTGTCGCACTTAACAATCTAGCTTGTGCACACATAATACATAGATTGTGGATATGTCAATTGTCTGAAAATAGACACCAATATCTATGTAATTTCTGCGGAATAATGTGCTATTTCACATGTTGTTTGATTATTCACGCTCAACAATAATGCGACAAAATCCTCTACAGAATCATAGAATCAGAATTTGGCTATTCTGTCATAAATGAACTCACTAACGGCATAAATGAGACTAAACTGCAAAAGTTGATTGGTCGAAGATTACTATCATTATCAAGTAAGAAGGTTCACAAACACTTTCTCGGAATAGAATTAGAATCGTTTCAAAATGAATGAAATTAATCAAACTTTTAAAATAAAGAATTTTAAAAAATCCAGCACATAAAGAAATAGTAAAAATAGAAAGCTAATCTGTTTGTATGCACAGTTACTTTGCTATAGATACACACATGAATATAATAATGCATGAAATTTGTCACTCGGGTAAAATTGAATTAACGTATAACTCAATATTCGCTCTCTCTCTCTCTCTCTCTCTCTCTCTCTCTCTCTCTCTCTCTCTCATATGTATCATAATATTTCATGGTATATGTATATAATGTTTTTGTTTACATTCCCTGCAAACATATATACTTGTTCGCATTGAATGCTATAAAATGTGTACATTTCATTTTGTTTTGTTAACAATCCATGTTCATAATGTCCTTAAGGAAATACAAGGAGATACAATATCAAGGCCTGTGCCAAACCAATAAATTTGGTGTCGACCATAAACTTATATACTATGGAATTACATGCAACACATATGGACAGGGTGGACAAATTTACATAAATGAACTGATAGCTTTATATATACACTCGCCGTAGTCTGGTCTGTACATTTATGTCTTGGTTATTCACAAATAATTATCTCCATATAAATATATATATATATATATATATATATATATATATATATCATGCATTGTGAATGAGCAACTGAAAAGATCACGAAAATCGTAAATTCCGTTATTGTGAATTTAATTATCTCACTTTATATATATATACATACATGAGCATGTGCATAGACATTTAAGGATTGAAGTATGGCTATTTAATTAGAGATTATGAAATTTATAAGTTCAAGCGGTGAGACATTGACTTAAACAGTTATTGACTTTAAAGGGTATAGTAGTCTTATTTATTTATTTAAGACGATTAGCTAGCGTCTAGTGGTACTTTTATTTGTATAAATGACTCAGTAATAAAATGTATTAAACTTATAAAGAATGAGTATGATTATTTATTTTGAATGGAAGTTTTTTTAAGATTGATAAGGTTATTTATTTGGCAGTCACATTCATTGCGATAGAAAAGTATCCAACTTTTATGTGTATTTTGAGAAAATTTGAACTAAATGCATGTTTTCAAGACAAAGAGAAAATATTTATTAATATATGAATTTTTAAAATATGATAATATTGATAATAACTACCTGTAGACAGCCAACTTTAACACACTTTCAGATTTTTCTGTAAGCAATTATATAAATTCTCCAATCATTCCCAAATCGCCTTTTCATTTCGTATAAAGCGTCACTAAAATCAATATGATATAAGTAAACAATGTTTATTGTTAGCAGGCTGTTAAGTCAACGAAATAAATGGACCTATGCCGCAACAGAAATAAAATATTTAATAGTTTTATATATCTAGGTGTAGTAGTGTCAAGTGGTGGATCATTTATGAAAAATGTGGGCACTCTATCTGGTAAATTCTTGCGGTCAACAAGTCCAATGTTTTGCGTGAAAACAGTATTAAATACATTTACAATAATGTTTAACCTATTGGACACATATGTTCCATATGGCTTAAATTATGGTTGTGAAAGATGGGGATTCGGTGAATTAGAACAGTTGGAGAGGGTGAATAGACTATTTTGTAAATGGACGATTAATGTAAAAATATCTACAAATAGATTATCTATATATAACACCGGGCAACAGTCTCACTGATGATTGTAATGCGACATTATGTCTCATTATCACTCGTCTCTCACCAATCAATCAATCAATCAATCAATCAATCAATCAATCAATCAATCAATCAATCAATCAATCAATCAATCAATCAATCAACCAATCAATCTATATATTACAAAACGGGTTGGTTTTCATTGTATATTGAACGATATATTTGAATAATTTAAATATTGACTTATTTTTTAAGAAGAAATAAACAGATATTGAGAAATTGTATGTATATACTCTTAAAACTATACAAGCGTATATATAGAGTTAAGACGTCGAAACAAACTATTTTATAAAATATTGATCGGCTAAATTTAGTACAAAACTGATGATGCCAAAAAAATCCATGGATGTATCCGGATTCAGTTATAACAAGTCTCCTCATAATCTTGTTAAGGACAAGTTGAGAGATGTCCATATAAAACATTAGCATGAAAACATTTTAATACAATCTTTGCTGATTTTTTACAAGCATATTAAACACACTTATTAAATAGTTACTACATGTTAAAATTTAACAACAGAAACAATAGAAATATAAAGGCTAAGTTAGGATTGTCATCTCACAGTTTGTACATAGAAACCAGACTTCACGAAAATAGATATAGAAATGAAAGAAACTATGTGCTTTGTATCAAAAATGGTGTAGAAAATGAATATAATTTATTTAAATCTGCCCTATTCATAGCTACGAACTGTGGGAAAGGAATGGATTTCCCTGCTTGTTTGATATGGAGTACACAGGTAAAAATACCTCGTATGTTTAACATATGTTGGACAAAACATACGTTAAACCCATGTTTAACGTATGTTTTACATGCGTTTTGATTAACATACGTTTCAAAACATATCTTTAACATACGTAAATTAACATATAATAATCAGAAACGTATGTTAAAAATACATTTACAGAAACATATGTTAAACGCATGTTAAACGTACGTTTGTCAAACGTGTTTCAATTCATATTTAACATATGATAAAATGCATATAATAATTATTGCACTGAAATCCTCCATAAATATGATTTATTTTAATATGAGAATCAAAGATACGTGTTTGAAAATCAAAAACGTATGTATAACATAGTACGTTAATATCAACATATGTTAAATGCATGTTAAAGATATTTTTATCATATGCGTGTCGATTTATACATTAAAAATATGTTAAAAATCATACATAATTATTGCGCTAAATTCTCCAACAACACTTACATCCTACTGTTTTAGGGAATGTCACTAGCAGAGGCAGAGGCAAATTTGAATATGAGAATTAAAAAAATCAACAGTGTGTACTAGTTACAGCAGACGGAAACTGTTCTTTTTCGGTAGTACGTAATAGTCGCGTGAAAAGTCAATGAACTCTGGTCAGAAATATGACAGTACACGACTCAAAATAAGAGAAGGTACTCACATATATCAAAAGTATTGAAGAGTTTGTCAATGAAATACATATGCGTAACAGCTAGGAAATAAGTAAAACACAGTAGCATATTGTCTCCCACTAGCAGTCGGTGATGAATACAATTCAATTATTCCAGTTCAATGAATACACCTGTCCATGATGTTCAACCCAACAGACACGTCGCTGGGACACCATGATGCAACTACTCCAATCATTTCAAAACTAAACCAATAATATATAATTATTATCATTATTGTTGTTATCATTAATATAATTATAATTATTATCATTATTATTATTATTTTATCATTATCATTATTATTATTATTATCATTATCATTATAATTAGTATTATCAACATCATTGTTATTATTATTATTATTATTATTTCATCATCATTGTTATTATTATCATTATTATTAGTATTATCATCATCATTGTTATAATAATTATTATTATTTTATCATTATTATTAATATAATTATCATTATTATTAGTATTATCATCATCATTGTTATAATTATTATTATTATTTTATCATTATTATTATTATCATTATTATTAGAAGTATTATCATCATCATTATTATTATTACTATTATAAGTAGTAGTATCATCATCATTATTATTATTATTGTTATTATTATTAATTTTTTTCATAATTATTATCATCATTATTATCATTATTATCATTATTATTAGTATTATCATTATCATTATTAGTAGTAAGAGTATAAGAAGTAGTATCGTCATTATTATTATTATTATTATTATTTCATCATAATTATTATCATTTTTATCACCATTATTATTATTATCATAATCATTATCATTATTATTATATCAATATTATTATAATTATTACTATGATTATCACTATTATTATTGTTATTGCTATCATTATCATTATTGTTATTATCGTTATTGTTATTGTTATTATTATTATCATCATTATCATTATTATTATTATTATTATAATCATAATCATCTCATTATTATTATTATTATTATTATTATTATTATTGTTATTATTATTATTGTTATTATTATTATTATTATTATTATTATTATTATCATTATTATTATTATTTTTATTACTATTATTATTATTACCATCATCATCATTATCATTATCAGTGTCAGAATCAGTATCATTGTTATTATAATTGTCATTATCATAATCATTATCATTATTATATGTTTATGGCTTTTCTTTTGAATAATTATTTCGGAAACTGGTGTTATTACAACGTCTCCCATTAAGACGTTGTTTTCCTTTTACCATTACCTGCTAAAATTACACAAACATTTGAGGGAGAACCACAGTGTAAATATTGAAGTCAAAATTTCATTGACTGTTGTAATGTTCTTTACAAATAAACCGGTTTTGTTAAAGTCAGTATGTAGTACAACCGCTAGTGGGTAATACTCCTACGTACGAATTCATTAATCCTCCCCGGCGACATTCCTCGTGATGATTGATATACGTCATTGTGTGTCATTATCATTCGTCTCTCACCGCTAATTCAAGCAGTTACTTGCTGAGATGGGGTGTGCTCGAGAACTGGTTAAGTTTTCAGGATCCCAGGAAACAGTTGTTAGGTTAACTGATCGTCTGTTAGCGCTCGATGGCATAAAAAGGACGCTAAATATTCAATCAATTCAATCAATCATTAATCGTAGTTCACCATAGCCTTTGATCCTAAGAAACCGTTCGTAAAATGAATTTCACTTGATTCAAGGCGAAATATTCTGATTTAATATGCATGTACATAGGATATTTTTACAGTATAAAAATTACATTTGATACCGGAGTTACCTAGTAAACCTATTATTTCTGTTGTTTATGGTTGTGTTGTTATAGTTGGTGCGTTATTTGTCTCCTTTTGGACACGTGATTCCCTAATGTTTATGTTTTTGTTGTTATAGTGGGTGTGTTATTAATCTCCTGTCGAACATTTAATTCCCTGTAGTTTATGTTTGTGTTGTTATAGTGGATGTGTTATTTGTCTCCTGTTGGACATATAATTCTCTATAGTTTATATTTGTTTTGTTAAAGTAGATGTGTGATTTGTTGCCTGTTGGACATATAATTCCCTATTGATTTTGTTTGTGTTGTTATAGTGGATGTGTTATTTGTCTCCTGTTAGACATATAATTCTCTATTGTTTATGTTTGTTTTGTTAAAGTGGATGTGTTATTTGTCGCCTGTTGGACATATAATTCTCTATAGTTTATATTTGTTTTGTTAAAGTGGATGTGTTATTTGTCGCCTGTTGGACATATAATTCTCTATAGTTTATATTTGTTTTGTTAAAGTGGATGTGTTATTTGTCGCCTGTTGGACATGTAACTCCCTATTGTTTTTGTTTGTGTTGTTATAGTAGGCATGTTATTTGTCTCGTGTTGGACATATAATTCTCTATGTTAATGTTTGTGTTGTTATAGTTGGTTTGTTATGTGTCTCATGTTGGACATATAATTTTTTATTGTTTTTGTTTGTGTTGTTATAGTGGGTTTGTTATTTGCCTTCTGTTGGACATATAATTCCCTATTGTTTTTGTTTGTGTTGTTATAGTAGGCATGTTATTTGTCTCGTGTTGAACATATTATTCTCTATTGTTTCTGTTTGTGTGTGTTATTTGTCTCCTGTTGGACATACACTTGCCAATTGTTTTTGTTTGTGTTGTAATAGTGGGTTTGTTATATGTCTTCTGTTGGACATATAATTCCCTATTGTTTATGTTTGTGTTGTTAATGTTGGATGTGTTATGTGTCTCCTGTTGGACATATCAATCCCTATTGTTTATGTATGTGTTGTTATAGTGAGTGTTTTATTTGTGTCCTGTTGGACATATAATTCTCTATAGAGTATGCTTGTGTTGTAATAGTAGGTGTGTTATTTGTCTCCATTTGAACATATTATTCCCTACATTTAATGCTTGTGTTGTTATAGTTGGTGTGTTATTTGTGTCCTGTTGGATATATAATTTCCTATTTCTTTATGTTTGTGTTGTTATAGTGAGTATGCAATGAAGGTCTCGTATTTGTCTGCTATTGGACACATAAGTCCCTATATTTTTGGCGTATTTAATTATAATAGGTATATCATTTATTTACCGTTGTCCCATGTTAAACATCTAATTTCCTATTGTTTATGTTTCTTTATTACGGTGGATGTGTACTTTGTAAACTTTGTCTCTTGTGGGAAATATAGTTTCCAACTGTTTATTTTTGTGTTGTTAACTGTGTCATGTGTACCTTGCGTCTCTTGGTCGACATACAGTCTCTATTAATTATATGTTTTACAGTTGTTTTGTATGCGGTGTTTACTGTTATTATAATTCCCATTGGTCATTCCGATATTTATACTGTTATAGTGTATATTCCCTATCAGGCATAGTACCACCACTGAAAAAAAGGAAGTGTTTCCGTAGGGTAGTCGCATAATGGCGGTTATAAATAATCCTTGTTTCTTCTTTTTAAAAAATCATTATTTTTTATATGAAAGGCATTATTGATGTATTTTGAACATTTTGAAAGCACTGACATATTTAAATTGTGAATTTAGAAAAAAATTGATGCTTGGAAATTGGAGTATGAATACATGACTTTCATTTTGTCAACAATGTACACGATGAGCAGAAAAAAAATTTAATGACACATGACCCAAATTTTTCGCATCATATTTTATTAGTGCAGAGGTTGACAAACAGTAAAAAGTAAGTTTTATTTCTTCCATTTTGGTCCCTATTTGAATGGCAAGCCGTCTAACTTTTAATATTTACTAAAGTATAAAGAACAAAAATCAATGGTTGACTAGCACCTTTAATACAATATTTTCTACCTCGCATACGTATAGACTTTACAATACATCTCCGCCGTCGAGTTCAGCAATGATCACAATGATATTTTTTGTCTACCTTCGAATACCGCAAACCTTCTCAAACGAGGAGTACAGATATACAAAGATTTAACGGCATTGCCTTAGATCACTCGGTTAACAAAGGGTCCCTAAATCTATAACACTACAGCTATTGTAGGTAATAGTGAAAATGGAATAGATGTTTGTTTTACGTTTGTTGTATTGTAATTCTTTTACAACCACAATGTTCCCGTTCCTCACCCTGGCTATACATCGTTCTACATAACAAAAATAAACATGTTACAGCCCGTGGGAATTATTCAAACAAAAAGGGTCATTTACAAAGTTTTGAAATATTTTGTTTTTATTCATTTTTACGCTTTGGTATTAGGTTTAATTACTAGCCAATGCAGCTGTCAGCTGTGGAGTAAAAGAGATAAACCTTTAAAGGTGGTATATCTGGAAATAACGCTATAATTGTCTTATAATGGATAAAAAGCATTTTATCTGCATTTAAATTTAGTAATTAAAATCCGAATGGTTTGATAAGTGAAATTCACCAAAACGTGACAAAATCAATATTTAAAGTGGGGAAAAATCGCAAACTTAAAAATAGACAGCACTTAAAAGCTGATTGACGACCTTCACATCACCGGGACTATTTCTCAGATGAAACAAATTTTTGCTACATGTAAACCTGTATAACGGATCATATTGAAATCAAAATTTTAATCACGTGACTCATTTAATACGTCACAAAATATGTTGCAGTTTTAGGTGGGAACACTATTTTAGGTTAACCCAGGCGCATAGCCCAAATTAGAAAGAAAGTCCCTTTTCAATATAATATTTGGGCATGTTTAAGTAAGTATCCTTTGGGCAATACATGAGTATATAGAGGCATTATATATTGGTAAACAGTTGTTAGCTAATTTTAAAGTTTATAAAAGTCCTGATACATTCCCTATAATAATAATGGAAGATCGTTAATGACTCGGTTTTAATACAACATTCTGAACACATTGAACGTTATATATGTATCAGCGGATGAACACTCAATAATTCATCGAGAGTAGAAATACCGTTCTTCCAGTTTGTTACTGGCAAACTATCTAACTTAAATAATTTTGATCGATCTGAATTGCAACCCACCATCTTAGCCGTAAGAGACAAATGGTCTGAAACGGCGCATTATAACACTCGTCCACGGAGACCCTTTCAATATTAAGAACTAACTTCAAACTACCAATGAAATATTACTTTTTTCTAATCAATTTTAATAAGAAACATGTAATTAAGTCACAGCTTTTGAAATGTTTATATTTAGAATAACGGATTTTTTTTTTATTCTTAAACCTGTTGAAATATACCTAGTTCAATTACTGACTCAACAAATTAAGTTATAACATTTTTCTCTGCTATATAATGGCTAACCGTTCCACTGAAACCCCCATAACATAAGTTTTCTTTTTATCTTGGTAAAAGGCCTTTTCATGATATT
Organism: Panopea generosa; assembly: GCA_029582155.1. Classification (NCBI taxonomy): domain Eukaryota; kingdom Metazoa; phylum Mollusca; class Bivalvia; order Adapedonta; family Hiatellidae; genus Panopea; species Panopea generosa. The sequence goes on along the minus strand of CM055903.1, from coordinate 66,661,639 downwards.
TCAGATTATATATGCTATCTCCAGTTCTGTTTGCAGAGGAAGAGATTAGAATTGTTCTGAATATAAGTACAGTTTATTAACAAGTTACTAGAAAACCTAAAGATTTTCTGACATATCTGGGTTCCAACCTGCTGCATCATGTTCTACCCTTTACTGACGACACCAATATAAATTTATGTATACAACATGTTCATTTTATGGTAGTTTGTGGTGTTCATATAGGATTTTTTCCACATTTCCACAAACTTATGTACACTTGCACTATGAGGTCTCAGGTTCCGTTTTAACTTTCTTTTTTTATTAAATATAGTACCGCAGTTTCGCCGTTTTTACATCATAAAATGATCAATATTAATTCTAATTTGTTTTGATAAAAAAAATCTAATATCGTATAATTACTTTGCTTGTATTTAACCAATATCTCCTTTTTGTGCACGGACACTGGATTAAAGTAATTTTGTTAATTATCTAAAATATATACATATACATATATATTTAATAAAAAAAATCATCATTTATTTTAAAATAACAACAGCATTAAAACCTCACAACTTAGTACTGTGTTACTAGTATTTAATGTTCAAAATAGGAAATAATAGTATTTTGAATAATTAAGTACCTATTTAACGAGAGAACAAAATAAAGGTTAGTTACCACTAATATTGTATCAGTACTATTATCCCGAGTCGATTAGATGTACTATCATACATATTGGCTGTGTTTTATTATTAAATGACCCTCGAATTTTGAGCAAGGTGTCGTATTTTTCTGAAATTTAATATGCAAGTTAAATAGAAACGTAGACGTGGGTGATTGGCTGTCATCATACTTTGACACGTTCTATAAAGATTGATTAAATAGGACACGCTAGGGTATAAAAGTTGGTGGTTAATCTAGAATAAACATTCACTGAATTAGTAGACTGAGTGTTGGACAATAATGCCTAAGTACCAACTACAATACTTCGATGGCCGCGGAAGGGCAGAACTTACACGGTTGCTCTTTGCGGCCAGCGGTACTGCGTTTGAAGATATTAGAATATCATCCGAGGAGTGGCAAAAAATGAAACCAGGTAAAATATATAATTTCATATCCTTACATGTTTGTATTATAATATATTGTATTTTAACAACATTCATTACGGCCAGTGTATTGGTGTTAACCAAGCATAGATTTTTGTTCTTTATTCTATAGTAAATAAAAATATTTGTATACGTATCATTATAGAGAGGGCAAAATGAAAGAGGTGAGACTTACATTTTATTTTTTGTCAATCTCTGCACTACCAAGTTATGATCAGAAAAGTAGTGACCATGATTTTGTTGTACAGTGTGTATACTATTGGCGAAGTAAAAGTAGACTACCGAAATCATGTCTTCATACCCTAATATCCAAGCATGATTTTTATCTTTGAAATTCACAATACAAACATAACGATGCTTTCCAAATATTCAAAAAAACATCATTAATGCCTTAAAAAAAATAATTGAGAATTAAAAGAAGGAAAATGCACTTTTAATAAGAAGAAACAATATTACTTATAACCGCCATTATACGACTACCCCACGGAAGGCAATGGTGGCACTATGCCTATATAAAGAAAGTGTATTTTGATAGGATAGGAGACACAGTAGTTTCAGGGCAATGGTGGCACTATGCCTATATAAAGAAAGTGTATTTAGATAGGAGACACAGTAGTTTCAGGGTATTGGTGGCACTATGCCTATATAAAGAAAGTGTATTTCGATAGGAGACACAGTAGTTTCAGGGCATTGGTGGCACTATACCTATATAAAGAAAGTATATTTAGATAGGAGACACAGTAGTTTCAGGGCATTGGTGGCACTATACCTATATAAAGAAAGTGTATTAAGATAGGAGACACAGTTTCAGGGCAATGGTGGCACTATGCCTATATAAAGAAAGTATATTTCGATAGGAGACACAGCAGTTTCAGGGCAATGGTGATACTATGCCTATATAAAGAAAGTGTATCTCGATAGGAGACACAGTAGTTTCAGGGCATTGGTGGCACTATGCCTATATAAAGAAAGTGTATTTAGATAGGAGACACAGTAGTTTCAGGGCATTGGTGGCACTATACCTATATAAAGAAAGTGTATTTAGATAGGAGACACAGTAGTTTCAGGGCATTGGTGGCACTATACCTATATAAAGAAAGTGTATTTAGATAGCAGACACAGTTTCAGGGCAATGGTGGCACTATGCCTATATAAAGAAAGTATATTTCGATAGGAGACACAGCAGTTTCAGGGCAATGGTGATACTATGCCTATATAAAGAAAGTGTATCTCGATAGGAGACACAGTAGTTTCAGGGCATTGGTGGCACTATGCCTATATAAAGAAAGTGTATTTAGATAGGAGACACAGTAGTTTCAGGGCAATGGTGATACTATGCCTATATAAAGAAAGTGTATTTCGATAGGAGACACAGCAGTTTCAGGGCAATGTTGATACTATGCCTATATAAAGAAAGTGTATCTCGATAGGAGACACAGTAGTTTCAGGGCATTGGTGGCACTATGCCTATATAAAGAAAGTGTATTTCGATAGGAGACACAGTAGTTTCAGGGCAACGGTGGTACTATGCCTATATAAAGAAAGTATATTTCGATAGGAGACACAGTAGTTTCAGGGCAATGGTGATACTATGCCTATATAAAGAAAGTGTATTTCGATAGGAGACACAGTAGTTTCAGGGCAACGGTGGTACTATGCCTATATAAAGAAAGTGTATTTCGATAGGAGACACAGTAGTTTCAGGGCAATGGTGATACTATGCCTATATAAAGAAAATGTATTTCGATAGGAGACACAGTAGTTTCAGGGCAATGGTGGCACTATGCCTATATAAAGAAAGTGTATTTAGATAGGAGACACAGCAGTTTCAGGGCAATGGTGGCACTTTGCCTATATAAAGAAAGTGTATCTCGATAGGAGACACAGTAGTTTCAGGGCATTGGTGGCACTATGCCTATATAAAGAAAGTGTATTTAGATAGGAGACACAGTAGTTTCAGGGCATTGGTGGCACTTTGCCTATATAAAGAAAGTGTATTTAGATAGGAGACACAGTAGTTTCAGGGCAACGGTGGTACTATGCCTATATAAAGAAAGTATATTTCGATAGGAGACACAGTAGTTTCAGGACAATGGTGGCACTATGCCTATATAAAGAAAGTGTATTTAGATAGGAGACACAGTAGTTTTAGGGCATTGCGACCACAAGATCACATACACAACCAATAAAAAACAAACATAACTAGAACAAGTACAATGACGCAACCACTGAACTGGAACGGTGGGTAAACAAAGTGTCAGAATTATTATAATAGTCTATCAGTAATTGCTTATTGTGTTTTATCCTTGATAAAGACCCACCGGGTCGAAATATTGGAAAGTGGGTGCAAACAAAAAGTTATGTTATATAACAGTTTTTAATTTTTCTACTTCATGTTTTTGTTGTGTTGTTGTTGTTGTTGTTGTTTTTGTTTTAAACATAAATTATTAATCAGTCATGTACAAAATATTCCATGACATACAATTTAAAAAATAATTAAAACAAAAGAAAATAGTTATTTTACAGTGTATTTCCACGGTTAATTATAAAATCATACGTATTTTTGTGTGCATTTACTTGAGAAATTGAGATATTTCCTTCAAAATATATATTAAAACATATGTTAGGTTTTTATTTTTTATTAAAAGTTGAATGGCAGCCATTTAGAAAGAATAAGCTTAAAGTGGCCCGTAATCTTCGGAGCCAATTTGTTTGTTTAACTTATTATCATAAACATTCTTTGAAGTTTTACGTGTCCGACCTCAGCCCACGTTATATTGGCTCTTCGACTAGTAAAACAGTTTTTCGACACTTCTATAGTATAGCACGTGCGGTTTTGCTTTCGTAACATTAGCTTTTGTACTGATTAAAGACCTGTGTCCACTTTTAATGGATGACGAGGTTCTTCATTGATCTTGTCGCTCATTGTTGTTTATACAAAGTAAATATTAGCTTGCTCTCCTCTCTATATATAAGTATTTACTTTGTTTCCCTCATATGTATAGCCATGGCAACACGCCAATCTGGTCAGTTAGAAGCTATTGCGTTATTTATAATCTCTGACAATACACTTTTACAACATAAGTATTGGATTATCGTTGCTAAATACACGCGTTGGCATCTTTAAAATAAAATAATCAAGAGAGTTTATCAATGCCATTGTCTAGTCTATAAATCAAGAGAAGTTTATCAATGCCATTGTCTAGTCTATAAATCAAGAGAAGTTTATGAATACCATTGTCTAGTCTACAAATCAAATGAAGTTTATCAATACCATTGTCTAGTTTATAAATCAAGTGAAGTTTATTAATACCATCTTAATTTTAGATGGAAACTGTCGAATTATCTAAAAGGACACTAAATAACTACTTCGTCATCATCATCAGATGTTGTTCTACATTTTCAGCCAAAAAAAATCGCCCAGAATTTTCAAAATAGAACATTCCATTTTACATAGAATGCCATGACTGTCAGTAGATGTTGACCTACTTCCTCAGAAATCGTTCTAGAAATGTGAAAGTAAATCAGCATCTTAGCCGGTTAGAAGATACGTGGAATTTTACTTAGTAAACAATATTTACCTATAATTGGATGATTCTAACAATAAATAGAATTACATCATTTCCGGTGATCGAATTTGGTTGTCTTAAAGTACCTGAATCGGCTGCAATTACCGTATATATGTTTTTTTTCTTCTATTTTTTTCCAAAAAGAAAAACAATATATCAAACCCATAATGGGGCATATACCTGTTTGAGAAAGGCTTTTTTTAAACTGAATACTCTGTTTTTGTAAATCAATATGATATTTTTTAAATCTGTATTTTCATATTTCTCAGCCACTCCACAGGGGTCACTTCCGATCCTTACTATTGACGGTAAAAAGCTGTGCCAGAGTATGGCCATTGCAAGAAATCTCGCAAGGAAGTTCAGTAAGTTGTTCATTTTGTCTTTACATGTTAGGCGATTTGATTGATTTTGGTTAAACATTTACTTTTAATACAGAAATGGGGTTAGGTCACAAGTTCTTCCAACATTAGACTCGACCATCCCCATACAGTTTAACAAATAACATATAAAGTATACAGCATTAATTGAAGTCTATGATCCAACAAAAAAGCAACTGTTCGGTATGTCGGCAATGAAAAAGGAAAATATTTATTTATCTTTTCCATACTAGCGCGATACAAATAGTTTGTTAATAAAATTCGTTGTAATTTCTTAAAATATAACTCTTCAGATAGAGATGAATACGAGGGCTGTTCAATACGTAACATGTAACATTCTCTGCCTTCAAAAAATGTCCTGCCAAAGGGTGTCGTTTGTAATAAAATGTTTTTAAAGGGAATTTATCGGAATTTTTAAAATTGGCTAAAATATATTCCCCCAATATATAATGCCTATAAATACTCATTGACCCCGTATTGCCAAACTATATATATTTAAACCTGTCAAAATAACATTGTTAAAAAGGAATTTTCTAACTTGGGCTACGCGCCTAGGCTAATCTTAAATATATTTACTGCTTAAAAGTGCAACATATTTTTGTACGTATTAAATGAGTCACGTTATTTCAATATTATTTCAAATCGATCCGTTTTACACAGGGGTGGATTCAGAATTTCAGTTTAGAGGGTGGGGGGGGGGAGCAACACAAAATCTGAACGGGCAAACACGTTTTCAGATGATATATAATGCATTTCAATTACGTATAATTGGAGTTTAGCGGGAGTGGGTGTACGCCGGGTTTTTTAAAGAGTAGATCCGGCATTGATACTGCTTTACACGTAGTAAAATTGTTTCATCTTAGAAAGCGTCTGAATGACGTCAAGCAGTAGTTCAGTGCGGTCTTTTTTAGAATTGGAATTTTGTTTCAAGTTTACCACTCCAGTTTAAATATCGATTTTGTCACGATTTAGTGAATTGGCCATACCTAACCATTCGGATTTGATTTATTAATGATAATGAGATGATTTTTTATCAATTTTCATAATCATTTTATTTTTTAAGACATTTTTAGCTTGTTTTCCTGATACACACTCTTTAAGTACAATATCACAGTTATGGCGATTTGTAACAGTTTTGTCCTACGGCACCGTGATTTGTATGGCTATATCGTCACTTAAGACGAATAAAGCATAGATATTTTTTTTTCTCAATGTCCTTTTGACAATTACAGGACTTCTACCATGTTTAAATAGGCTATCTTGTTAGCCATTTTTTCCTACTGGTTCCAATTAATATATACCCTTTTCTCCTTACTAATAACAATAATAGTACTTGGTTAAAATGGCGCATCATCTTTGTCATTTTCAAAAAATACTAGTATCCTTTTTTGATAATTCAGTCGTGAAAAGATAGGGTATCCATCTGGCACAAATCAGTCGCATTTTCAAGATACGCCTCAAAATGAAATGTACTGCCAATACTGTTATGCCGAGTAGTAGCGACTAGTATATCTGCCGGGGTATTCAAGAATATCTCTTACTTTTGAGACATTACTCTTAACTGTTGCAGTCACCGGTCGCCTGGATTTTCCAACATTCTACATCTGTATAAAATTTATTTTTCACCTACGAACTGCCTCATAAGATACCCAAGAATACCAATAAATTTGCCTCAAGTCAGTAAAAATCTAATTTACCGAAATACCTAGTTTTGTGCTTTCATATGAAAAAGCTTTAATTTCTTTCAACTCGTATTCTCAACCATTTTTATAAAAGCGGTCAACGACCATACTGTATTGAGATGACAATTATTTTACCATTGTGGTGAACTAGAGATCCATGTAAGTTACTGAATAGATCTACCTATGGGTATCAAAATCGGTGTATACTTTCACGGGATGATAGCATTATAGCCGAATACACATTACATACTATAAAGTCCTCGCTTTCCCATGTGGTTATAAGTCCATAGGTGCGAATATGAATTTGATGCGACAAGATTAGCAAAATATATATCAACATTGGCTGTGTCTCTTTTATCATGGATTCCACAAACTTTGACAGTACTCAGAACACGTGCAATGTCATAATCTCTCTAAGACAGTTTTTAAAAGGGCTTAACGCCAATTTTTAACAAATTTCATCATGTTGTATTTGGCATATACAGTTTTATTGGCGAAGCTAAACCTCAGAATGAATCTGAATAAAACCTCCGTCCTTCTGCAAGTAACTGGCAAACTGTCTCACATAACGCTTTTTGGACTGAACGGGATACAAACCTACGACCTTAGCGGTGAGAGGTAAGTGACGTTGAGACAGCGCCTTAGACTACTCGGTCATGGCCGACCCTTCGGATAATTGATGCCAATTGTACAGTTTAATATTTGATAAAAGGACACATTGAAGCAAAGAACATTAAATAGGAGACTCGGCTGTATTGAAATTGTTTATGAGGGGTGATACAATAAGCATCAGTTCTATTTCGAGTAATACTTAATGATACTCTACTTATTGTATTATGTATTGTTCTGAAAAAATCACAGGTCAGTTGCTGTAAATACGTGTATGTTTATTTGAGACTATAACAGAATAAAAGTTTTCCGGCCTTTTAAAATTGAAATTTTCCGGAGGATTCACTTGGAAATGTGCCATTTTTAGATATATATAATTTTGTTGTATTAAATTAAATAACATAGTTCATTGAAGAGCATTATTCATTTAATCCAAATATACTTTAACTTCTGACACCATGTTGTATTATGTATTGTTCTAAATAAATCACAAGTCAGTTGCTGTAAGTACGTGTATGTTTATTTGAGGCTACAACAGAATAAAAGCCCCGCGACCAGAGCGGCATAGGTTTATATACTCAGGATACATGCAAAAAAGTGTGTATCAAGTTACCATGCAGAGTGCATTTAGTTATGTACAACAATACTGAATGTACATTTAGTTATGTACATCAATACTGAATGTACATTTAGTTATGTACAACAATACTGAATGTACATTTAGTTATGTACAACAATACTGAATGTACATTTAGTTATGTACAACAATACTGAATGTACTTTTAGTTATGTACAACAATACTGAATGTACATTTAGTTATGTACAACAATACTGAATGTACATTTAGTTTAACTTCTACTTAACACTTTTAATTTCAGATCTTTATAGCAGTGGTGATGCAATGGGGGTGGTGGACCAGATATTAGATAATTGTACAGACATATTCACGAAGTTTATTTCCATAGTGTTTACCTCAGACGAGGCTCAAAAGGTAAGTATCGAACAAAATTGTAGGTCGGACTTTTAATTTCTTCGTGCTTCCCAACAAAACACATTTATAGTTGTACGAAGGCGTTCGAAATGTTTCCAGAAATGTGCAAAATCTCTATTAACAATAAATATTTTAAAATACATTTTTGACTGTAAAGACATCAAAGTATTAGTAAACTTTACGAACACCCCTCCCATATCCCGAGAAATGTAATATGCGTAACTAATCTCAACAATTTTTGGTTCTACTGAGGACAGTATGCTTTTCTTGATATAGATTTTATTTGCTATAACAAAACATTTCAAAAGCCAACCAACATAAGTAATCCGAAACACGCACATATCGTAACGCACCATTTATAACCGCACCCACCATTACGTCCATTCTCAAATAAATCAAATTCCCAAGGTTTGAAAAAAAAAACACCTTCAGTTAATGCTTTCTATATGCGCGGTGGTCATGACTAAATAACTATGTATCGATTCAGTTTCTAGACTTGTTCGTTTTTTTTCAAAATTGAAGCTTGAAAATAACTTATGGTTTGATCATGAAAATTACGGGGTGTTCCGGTAAAATTGACTAATGATTGACTTAAGCGTGAAAAAGAGGAAAGAAAACAAATGACATGTGTGAGCTAGTTATACTTTAATATGTGTGTGAAAGCTACTATCTACAATACCATAAGTAGTATAATGTAAACAGGTATAAATGATCAATATTAACAGTGACAGATTGGTTCATTTCCTAAAGATGCCAGAGATAGAAGGAAGTGACACTCTAGTTTGCCATGAAACATTATGTTCAACTGTATTATTTTGACGATGTTTCAAACCTTTTAAAACTTCTTCTTTCTCGCATACAGGCGACCGACATGAAAGCTTTCGAGACGGGTGCACGCCAAAGTAATCTAGAATATTTGAATACGCTAATTAAAGACAATGGCAAGGGAGGATTTGCAGTAGGCTCATCTGTAAGTATTGTTTATCTGTCAGTGTGGTTTATCTGTGAGTATTGTTTATCTGTTAGTATGGTTTATCTGTGAGTATGGTTTCTCTGCATGTATTTGTGTGTTTGTGTCTTCTATATTCTTTTATAGACATATATATGTCTTTGTGTCATTTATAGCCATGTGTGTGTGTGTGTGTGTGTGTGTGTGTGTGTGTGTGTGTGTGTGTGTCTTTTATAGGCGTGCGTTTTTTAGTTTGTATCTTCTATAGGCATGTGTGGGTTTTTGAATTTTCTATAGAAATATGTGTGTGTGTGTGTGTGTGTGTGTGTATGTGTGTGTGTGTGTGTGTGTGTGTGTGTGTTTGTATCTTCTATAAGTATGTATGTGAATGTTTCTATCTTGTAAAGGCATGTATTTGTGTGTTTGCATCTTTTCTAGGCATGTATTTATGTGTTTGTATCTTCTATAGGCACATATTTATATGTTTGTATCTTCTATATGTATGTATTTATGTATTTGTATCTTCTATATGCATGTATTTATGTGTTTGTATCTCATATAGGCATGTATTTATGTGTTTGCTTCTTCTCTAAGTATGAAGTTATGTGTATGTATCTTCTATACGTATATATTTATGTGTTTGTATCTTCTATAGGCATGTATTTATGTGTTTGTATCTTCTAAATGCATGTATTTATGTGTTTGTATCTTCTATATGTATGTATTTATGTGTTTTTTTCTTCTCTAGGTATGTAAATATGTGTATGTATCTTCTATATGTATGTATTTACGTGTTTGTATCTTCTTAAGGCATATATATTATATGTTTGTATCTTCTATAGGCATATATTTATATGTTTGTATCTTCTATATGGATGTATTTATGTATTTTTATCTTCTATATGTATGTATTTATGTGTTTGTATCTTCTTAAGGCATATATATTATATGTTTGTATCTTCTATATGGATGTATTTATGTATTTTTATCTTCTATATGTATGTATTTATGTGTTTTTATCTTCTATATGTATGTATTTATATGTATTATCTTCTAGAGGCAAGTATTTGTTAGTTGTATCTTCCATAGGCATGTACCCATGTGTTTATGTGATCTCTAGGCATGTGTTTATGTGATCTCTAGGCATGTGTTTATGTGATCTCTAGGCATGTGTTTATATGATCTCCAGGCATGTGTTTATCTGATCTCCAGGCATGTGTTTATCTGATATTTATGTTCCATAGGCATGTATTTATGGGCATGCATATATTGATGTGTTAATATGTTCTATGGACATGTTATTTCGGTTTGTGTGTTCTGTAGACATGTATGTATGGATATGTAGGTTTTCTCCGCAAGTATTTACTGGTTTCAATGTTCCGTTTACAAGAATGTAAAATTTTATGTTCTATTAGTATGTAGATTTGTTTTGTGTATTTATCTACGTATTCGTATTGGTTTGTTAGTTCTGTGGGCATATACCTATGTGTTCATATGTTCTATAGACTTGTAGGTGTAAACCCACCATTGATTTTTTTTTTTTATTCTATAGTTAATAATAAAAGTTTGAAGGCTTGTCATTCATAGAGAAACCCAATTGAAAGAAGTGAAACTTACATTTTACTGTTTATCAACCTCTGCACTATCAAAATATGATGAGAAAAGTACGGGTCATCTATCATATCAGAGATTTTTTTTCTGCTCAGTGTGTACACTGTTGACAAAGTGAAAGTAGACTTCCGAAATCATGTATTCATACCTCAATTTCCAAGCATCAATTTGTTTTTCTAAATTCACAATTCAAACATGTCAGTGCTGTCAAAATGTTCAAAATACATCAATAATGCCATTCGAATAAAATCATGAGCAGTAAAATAAGGAAAATATATTTTTAAAGAAGGAAAAACGAGTTTATTTATAACCACCATTATGCGACTACCCCACGGAAGCACTTCCTTTTTCCAATGGTGGTGCTATGCCTGTATTTACGAATTTGTTAGTTGTATAGATTCGTATGTAAGATTCTATTACCGCGCATGTTCTAAAGATATGTATCTATGTTCTATCTGGGCTATATGTACTTATGTCATTTGTTTATGTGTTTATATGTTCTATTGACATATATTTATAAATTTGCATGTCAAATCGTGGGGTATTTATGCGCTTGTGTGTTTTATCTTCACGTATTTGTGAGTTTGTATGGTCTGTCTACAAGTATGTGCGAGTTTGTATGGTATATCTCAAGTATATGCGAGTTTGTATGGTATATCTACAAGTATGTGCGAGTTTGTATGGTCTATCTACAAGTATATGCGAGTTTGTATGGTATATCTACAAGTGTGTGCGAGTTTGTATGGTATATCTACAAGTATGTGCGAGTTTGTATGGTCTATCTACAAGTATGTGCGAGTTTGTATGGTCTATCTACAAATATGTGCAAGTTTGTATAGTACATGTATATCTACAAGTATGTGCGAGTTTGTATGGTCTATCTACAAGTATATGCGAGTTTGTATGGTCTATCTAAATATGTGCGAGTTTGTATGATCTTTATGCAAGTATGTGCGAGTTTGTATGGTCTATATGCAAGTATGTGCGAGTTTGTATGGTATATCTAAATATATGCGAGTTTGTATGATCTATATGCAAGTATGTGCGAGTTTGTATGGTCTATATGCAAGTATGTGCGAGTTTGTATGGTATATCTGCAAGTATGTGTGAGTTTGTATGGTATACCTACAAGTATGTCCGAGTTTGTATGGTATATCTAAGTATGTGCGAATTTGTATGGTATATCTACAAGTATGTGCGAGTTTGTATAGTATATCTACAAGTATGTGCGAGTTTGTATGGTCTATCTGCAAGTATGTGCGAGTTTGTATGGTCTATCTACAAGTATGTGCGAGTTTGTATGGTATATCTGCAAGTATGTGTGAGTTTGTATGGTATACCTACAAGTATGTCCGAGTTTGTATGGTATACCTAAGTATGTGCGAATTTGTATGGTATATCTACAAGTATGTGCGAGTTTGTATAGTATATCTACAAGTATGTGCGAGTTTGTATGGTCTATCTGCAAGTATGTGCGAGTTTGTATGGTATATCTAAGTATGTGCGAATTTGTATGGTCTATCTGCAAGTATGTGCGAGTTTGTATGGTATATCTACAAGTATGTACGAGTTTGTATGGTATATCTAAGTATGTGCGAATTTGTATGATCTATCTGCAAGTATGTGCGAGTTTGTATGGTATATCTACAAGTATATGCGAGTTTGTATGGTTATCTAAGTATGTGCGAGTTTGTATGGTTATCTAAGTATGTGTGAGTTTGTATAGTATACCTACAAGTATGTGCGAGTTTGCATGGTCTGACTACAAGTATGTGCGAGTTTGTATGGTTATCTAAGTATGTGTGAGTTTGTATGGTATATCTACAAGTATGTGCGACTTTGTATGGTATATATGCAAGTATGTGCGAGTTTGTATGGTCTATCTACAAGTATGTGCGAGTTTGTATAGTATACCTACAAGTATGTGCGAGTTTGTATGGTCTGACTACAAGTATGTGTGAGTTTGTATGGTTATCTAAGTATGTGCGAGTTTGTATGGTCTATCTACAAGTATGTGCGAGTTTGTATGGTCTATCTAAATATGTGCGAATTTGTATGGTATATCTACAAGTATGTGCGAGTTTGTACGGTCTATCTACTAGTATGTGCGAGTTTGTATGGTCTATCTACAAGTATGTGAGACTTTGTATGGTATATCTCAAGTATATGCGAGTTTGTATGGTATATCTACAAGTATGTGCGAGTTTGTAATGGATATCTACAAGTATGTGCGAGTTTGTATGGTATATCTACAAGTATGTGCGAGTTTTTATGGTCTATCTACAAGTATGTGCAAGTTTGTATAGTACATGTATATCTACAAGTATGTGCGAGTTTGTATGGTCTATCTGCAAGTATGTGCGAGTTTGTATGGTCTATCTAAATATGTGCGAGTTTGTATGATCTTTATGCAAGTATGTGCGAGTTTGTATGGTCTATATGCAAGTATGTGCGAGTTTGTATGGTATATCTTAATATATGCGAGTTTGTATGATCTATATGCAAGTATGTGCGAGTTTGTATGGTCTATATGCAAGTATGTGCGAGTTTGTATGGTATATCTGCAAGTATGTGTAAGTTTGTATGGTATACCTACAAGTATGTCCGAGTTTGTATGGTATATCTAAGTATGTGCGAATTTGTATGGTATATCTACAAGTATGTGCGAGTTTGTATAGTATATCTACAAGTATGTGCGAGTTTGTATGGTCTATCTGCAAGTATGTGCGAGTTTGTATGGTCTGACTACAAGTATGTGCGAGTTTGTATGGTATATCTGCAAGTATGTGTGAGTTTGTATGGTATACCTACAAGTATGTCCGAGTTTGTATGGTATATCTAAGTATGTGCGAATTTGTATGGTATATCTACAAGTATGTGCGAGTTTGTATAGTATATCTACAAGTATGTGCGAGTTTGTATGGTCTATCTGCAAGTATGTGCGAGTTTGTATGGTATATCTAAGTATGTGCGAATGTGTATGGTCTATCTGCAAGTATGTGCGAGTTTGTATGGTATATCTACAAGTATGTACGAGTTTGTATGGTATATCTAAGTATGTGCGAATTTGTATGATCTATCTGCAAGTATGTGCGAGTTTGTATGGTATATCTACAAGTATATGCGAGTTTGTATGGTATATTTGATAGTTTTTATGACGTTGCATTTTCTATATGCAGGTATTTGTATTTTGTGTTTTTTTCTACAATTATTTATGATTTTCATGTTCTGTCTGTAAATTTTTGTGTTTTTGTATGTTCTATTGGGAGGAATTGATGAGTTGGCGTGGTTTAGCTGCAAATATTTACAACTGAGTATATTCGATCGTCATGTGTACAAACTTTTTGCAGTGTGTATAGGTATCTATAATCTAATGACAGGACGATTTATAATGTGTGCAAATTTAACTTATAGCTGAGGTGCAGAATGCTTGATTGTGTATTTAAACATAATTTATAGCTAGTCTATCTGCAAGTATGTGCGAGTTTGTATGGTATATCTACAAGTATGTACGAGTTTGTATGGTATATCTAAGTATGTGCGAATTTGTATGATCTATCTGCAAGTATGTGCGAGTTTGTATGGTATATTTGATAGTTTTTATGACGTTGCATTTTCTATATGCAGGTATTTGTATTTTGTGTTTTTTTCTACAATTATTTATGATTTTCATGTTCTGTCTGTAAATTTTTGTGTTTTTGTATGTTCTATTGGGAGGAATTGATGAGTTGGCGTGGTTTAGCTGCAAATATTTACAACTGAGTATATTCGATCGTCATGTGTACAAACTTTTTGCAGTGTGTATAGGTATCTATAATCTAATGACAGGACGATTTATAATGTGTGCAAATTTAACTTATAGCTGAGGTGCAGAATGCTTGATTGTGTATTTAAACATAATTTATAGCTGGTCTATCTGCAAGTATGTGCGAGTTTGTATGGTATATCTACAAGTATGTACGAGTTTGTATGGTATATCTAAGTATGTGCGAATTTGTATGATCTATCTGCAAGTATGTGCGAGTTTGTATGGTATATCTACAAGTATATGCGAGTTTGTATGGTTATCTAAGTATGTGCGAGTTTGTATGGTTATCTAAGTATGTGTGAGTTTGTATAGTATACCTACAAGTATGTGCGAGTTTGCATGGTCTGACTACAAGTATGTGCGAGTTTGTATGGTTATCTAAGTATGTGTGAGTTTGTATGGTATATCTACAAGTATGTGCGACTTTGTATGGTATATCTCAAGTATATGCGAGTTTGTATGGTATATCTACAAGTATGTGCGAGTTTGTAATGGATATCTACAAGTATGTGCGAGTTTGTATGGTATATCTACAAGTATGTGCGAGTTTTTATGGTCTATCTACAAGTATGTGCAAGTTTGTATAGTACATGTATATCTACAAGTATGTGCGAGTTTGTATGGTCTATCTGCAAGTATGTGCGAGTTTGTATGGTCTATCTAAATATGTGCGAGTTTGTATGATCTTTATGCAAGTATGTGCGAGTTTGTATGGTCTATATGCAAGTATGTGCGAGTTTGTATGGTATATCTTAATATATGCGAGTTTGTATGATCTATATGCAAGTATGTGCGAGTTTGTATGGTCTATATGCAAGTATGTGCGAGTTTGTATGGTATATCTGCAAGTATGTGTAAGTTTGTATGGTATACCTACAAGTATGTCCGAGTTTGTATGGTATATCTAAGTATGTGCGAATTTGTATGGTATATCTACAAGTATGTGCGAGTTTGTATAGTATATCTACAAGTATGTGCGAGTTTGTATGGTCTATCTGCAAGTATGTGCGAGTTTGTATGGTCTGACTACAAGTATGTGCGAGTTTGTATGGTATATCTGCAAGTATGTGTGAGTTTGTATGGTATACCTACAAGTATGTCCGAGTTTGTATGGTATATCTAAGTATGTGCGAATTTGTATGGTATATCTACAAGTATGTGCGAGTTTGTATAGTATATCTACAAGTATGTGCGAGTTTGTATGGTCTATCTGCAAGTATGTGCGAGTTTGTATGGTATATCTAAGTATGTGCGAATGTGTATGGTCTATCTGCAAGTATGTGCGAGTTTGTATGGTATATCTACAAGTATGTACGAGTTTGTATGGTATATCTAAGTATGTGCGAATTTGTATGATCTATCTGCAAGTATGTGCGAGTTTGTATGGTATATCTACAAGTATATGCGAGTTTGTATGGTTATCTAAGTATGTGCGAGTTTGTATGGTTATCTAAGTATGTGTGAGTTTGTATAGTATACCTACAAGTATGTGCGAGTTTGCATGGTCTGACTACAAGTATGTGCGAGTTTGTATGGTTATCTAAGTATGTGTGAGTTTGTATGGTATATCTACAAGTATGTGCGACTTTGTATGGTATATATGCAAGTATGTGCGAGTTTGTATGGTCTATCTACAAGTATGTGCGAGTTTGTATAGTATACCTACAAGTATGTGCGAGTTTGTATGGTCTGACTACAAGTATGTGTGAGTTTGTATGGTTATCTAAGTATGTGCGAGTTTGTATGGTCTATCTACAAGTATGTGCGAGTTTGTATGGTACATGTTTATCTACAAGTATGTGCGAGTTTGTATGGTCTATGTGCGAGTTTGTATGGTCTATCTACAAGTATGTGCGAGTTTGTATGGTATATCTACAAGTATGTGCGAGTTTGTATGGTTATCCAAGTATATGCGAATTTGTATGGTATATCTACAAGCATGTGCGAGTTTGTATGGTATATTTGATAGTTTTTATGACGTTGCATTTTCTATATGCAGGTATTTGTATTTTGTGTTTTTTTCTACAATTATTTATGATTTTCATGTTCTGTCTGTAAATGTTTGTGTTTTTGTATGTTCTATTGGGAGGAATTGATGAGTTGGCGTGGTTTAGCTGCAAATATTTACAACTGAGTATATTCGATCGTCATGTGTACAAACTTTTTGCAGTGTGTATAGGTATCTATAATCTAATGACAGGACGATTTATAATGTGTGCAAATTTAACTTATAGCTGAGGTGCAGAATGCTTGATTGTGTATTTAAACATAATTTATAGCTGAGGTGCCGAATACTTGATTGTGTTTTAAACATAATTTAAAGCTGAGGTGCAGAATACTTGATAGTGTATTTAAATATAATTTATAGCTGAGGTGCAGAATGCTTGATTGTGTATTTAAACATAATTTATAGCTGAGATGCAAAATGCTTGATTGTGTTTTTAAACATAATTTATAGCTGAGGTGCAGAATGCTTGATAGTGTATTTAAATATAGTTTATAGCTGAGGTGCAGAATGCTTGATTGTGTATTTAAATATCATATATAGCTGAGGTGCAGAATGCTTGATAGTGTACTTAAATATAATTTATAGCTGAGGTGCAGAATGCTTAATAGTGCTTTTAAATATAATTTATAGCTGAGGTGCAAAATAATATGGATGGGCCGATCTGCAGATATTTTAATCTTTAGCTTGGGAGCAAGTTTACATATATTTTTATTGTAATATTTAGCTGTAATGCAGTATGATTGATAGTGTTATCGAACTTATAGAAGAGGTGCAAGTTGATATACGGTGGGTTGTTTTGTAGGAAATTTTGTATAACTTTTAAGTTTTTTTTAATTTCAGCTGACCGTTGCAGACCTTTGTATATACACGACACTTGAGAGTTTGGGTGTTAAGGACGATCTCGCCAAGTTTCCATATGTTGAGAAGAACATAGCCGCCACCGCTGCACATTCAAAAATAGCCGCATATTTGAAAAAGAGAAAGGTCACCTCATTTTAAGTAGGTCAGACAATACGTTTTGCTCGCGCCAAACAATGTAACAATGGAAGTATCGATGTAAACAAAGACCTACTTCTACTTCTGATCTTATTTTCAGTTGTCATTACAATATTTACATGATCATTTTTATGATATATCAAAATAAAAGTTCCGCATAAAAACTTTTACATGGATATTCTTGTCTTTAATTTATTTATTATGAATTGACATAAATCATTTCAAAACCTTCATCGACGATTTTTTCATTTTCATTTCTGAAGTCGTTATGCATCTTGCACTACTATAGTTACAATAAACGAATGTTAAAAGTCAATTCATGTATTGTTGGAATATGTTTCATGTTACCTTACTACTTTTCATTAACTTGAACTTCAAGGAACACGAATACAATGTCCCTCAAGCAAAGCACTTTATCCGCATATGCTTGGTACACCAGTGGTCGTATTCACCAACGATTCTTAAGAATATTCTTAGACTTGAGCTTAAAAATCGAAGTTCAACCTTAGATATCAAGTTCACCATGTCAAATAGAATACTTTTGATAGTTTATTTAACTATATATTATGTGGCCCGACATACTTACACATTTTGTTCTTAAAAATGGTCTCTAAGTGTGTTTTTCAAGTTGCATTTGAGTTTGTCTAAGAATAGTCTAAATAATTTTTGGTGAATATCAGCCCAGTTCTGCCCGGAAAGGCATTAAAAGAATGTGTATAGTTACTATCTCCCAAATTAGTTCTAAGAGTATTTACCCCCAATGAAAAAAAGCAGGTCACACAATTCCACAATTAATAGCTAATGAACGCTTACTAAGCTATGGCCGCACGCAGACTTTCCCTGAAACAATTAACCAATCAACGTACTCCAATGCATTGCTATGTAACGGACCCAATCGGGAGAGCTAGGTTCGTTTCATAGACTTATAATTTGTATTGTTGTTTAAAGTAATCCACAGTTCAAGCGAAGAAACAAATGGGATAAAACTTACCACCCATATATATATTAGATGCAACCAGAATATATATATATATATATATAACTTCTGGCTGCATCTAAAAATATCTACGTCTACAGAAAATGTGTTTGCTTTTTAATTTGAACGCCATTTGATGGAAAACAAACTTCACGAGGTACATCAGTCTGCATATCACTGAAACGACTTTACTTAAGGTATAAAATGACATTCTTCAGTCTCTTGGTAACAACTGTTTCAGTTCTGGTATCACTCGACCTTTCTGCTGCACTTGACACTACCGATCACCGAACGCTACTTCAGCGGCTAGAACGTCACTATGGAATCTCAGACAAACCGCTTACATAGATGACGTCATACCTGAATAACGTTACCAGTAGAGAACTATCACGTCCTGTGTCAATGAAATACAGTTTTCCCCAGGGGTCTGTTTAGTGTCCCAAATATTTTACCATATATACTAAACCGGTTGGTGCTATATGCAGGAGTCATGGGTTGCTCCATTATTCCTTTCAGGAGTCATGGGTTGCTCCATTAGTCCTACGTTGACGACTATCAAGACCTTCAAACCAATTGCGTTGTAAGGCATTGCATCGCACTGAATGTTGCCTAGATGAAATTGTGTCATGGATGAATAATAACGTGCTTAAATTAAACACTGACAAGACAGAAGTAATAAAAACAATTCCAAGCACGTGGAAAATGAATAAGTGAAGGTTGGTGATAACTAATACAATCTACTAACAGAGTGAGAAATCTCGGTGCTATATTTACTCCCAACATGGACATGGAGCAACATGTAAACTCCGTGAGTATGTCTGCTTATGTCCAACTTATATAAATATTGGACACATTAGACGATTCTTAATTAACAAGTGATGACGCAAAATCCCTGGTGAATTCTCACGTTACTTGTAGGTTGGACTACTGCAATGCGCTCCTTAATGGCGTTTCCAACACCATGCTAAGCAAATTACAGCGTGTGCAGAATACTGCAGCTCGCATTGTGGCACGAAGTTCCCGCTTTAGTCACATCACCCAAGAGCTGAAAGAACTCCATTGGTTGGTGTGTGACCGTATTTACTACAAACTGTTGGTTCACACCTACAAAACCTTGCACAATCAGTCTCCCGACTATATCAGAAACATGTTGGAGGAGTATAAGCCAAATAGGGATTTAAGATCCAAAGCTTCTCTGACATTAGGTGTGCCTAGACCCCGTACAATCCTGTATGGAAACAGAAGCTTCCAGTAGGAACGCTCTTCCCACCAACATCCGAGACGCTTTTAAACTGAATATGTTAAAAAAAACTGTGAAAAACACTTTTTATACAATATTATATAAACTGAACTTTCTGGATGTTTTAGGTGATTTACGGAATAGAATATATGTTTTATGTTTAAGTACTTGAGTGAACTGTCTGTAATTTTAACTTTCTTATTTGTGTTATGTTTTAATTGAACTTATTTTATGGCTGCAGTGTATTGTTTTACCTGCGACATTTTATAATATGTTTGCATCACCACCACCCACCCCCACCCCCATGAAAGTTAAATTTGTTCTTAAATAGTCTATGCTTTATACACTGTATGTACTTTTTTATTTGTAAAGCACTTATATATGTATATGAAAAGAATGCTATGTAAATACGGTATAATAATAAAATTAACAATAATATAAATAATAATAATAATAATAATAATAATAAATAAATAATAGAACCTTAAGACACATTTACAATCCTTGCTGCTTCATCCTTAAATTTAAAAGTCTTTTTTTTTTATAATTATTTTTTTTTTTATTTCTTAGCAATTATTGGAAATGATGGTTTTTGAAATTATGCTTTGCAAATAATGGGGTTGTTTTAGTTAAAAGACGTCTTGATATGAAAGATTATTAAATATTAAATTGAATCTATGGTAAGCGATATAATCAAATAGAGAAAGCAAGGATGAGTCAAATATCGTTTATCGTAAACACCGTAAACATGACATAACGAAAACTATATTAACAAGTGTTCCTGGAGATTTCTGTATTAAGATGACCCGCCTGTTCAGTTGTTGACATATGGGCAAAACATTCAAAATAAATATGAGGTATTCTTGCGTTGCTCAGGAAATATATACACTAGAAAACTTAAAAATGCAGGCGCGGTTTCATCACTGTTAGCACAAAGTATATGAAGTAATGTACTTTTTGTAAACATCGTTTACAATAAATCACCCAACTTTACTTTCATGTATACATCGTCTTGCTTTTGGCATAGTATCACCATTGGAAAAAGGAAGTGCTTCATTGGGGTAGTCGCATTATGGCGGTTATAATTAATCCTTGTTTCTACTTCTTTGAAAATGTCATTACCTTATTTTAATGCTCATTTCTTTTATTTGAATGGCATTATTGATATATTTTGAACATTTTGACAACATTGTGTGTGAAAAGGATCGATGCTTGGAAATTGTGTTATGAATACATGATTTCGGAAGATTACTTTCACTTTATCAACAGTGTACACACTGTGCAGAAAAAAATCGTATATGTTTTCGCATCATGTTTTGGTAGTGCAGAGACAGTGACAGTGCTGGCAAACAGTAAAATGTAAGTTTCTTTTTTTTCATTTGGATATCTCTATGAATGGCAAGCCTTCAAACGTTTGTTATTTAGTATAGAATAAAGTACAAACAATCAATGGTGGGCTTACACCTTTTCTAATCCTGGTGCTACGTTAGATCCACACGCAATCCCGTTAGTCCACGTGTGTGGATCTGCCTTAAGGTCATGAGATTCACACGCGGAAAAATCACACGCATTTGTTATGGTTTTGGATCGACTAATTACATTTGTTGAACGATTATTAATCATTTTACAACGCTTGTTTTTGTTTTAACATAGATTAAACAGGAAAAATAACCCACTGGAGTGCTATATTACTCTTAAAACATACATTTATGGCATCAGAAAACAACCGTGTTATTGACCATTATAAGAGAAGGACAATCTTCAACAGTGAATCACGGTTAAACACATTTTTTTTACTTAATTAAGAACTGTTATTTTAGTGAAACATACACCAATCGAAAGCAATTAACCCTTTACTCCATAGATACGCGTTTTCCCGCACCAATCACAGAAGGCCTTTGAAACGAGCAATCTGAACACTTCCTGCACTGTTTTCGACTCTGTCAGTTAATATAAACATAATTCACCCAATAATTCAAAAGCCTTCTATATAAGGTGTCAAAAGCTGTCTATATTAGAGGTGTCCAAATGCGTCTATATGAAGTAATGGGCTAACTGACCGAATGATATTAACATATTTCATATAAACTGGTGTAACTATGGATAATTATGCATTTATCCACAGGCATTCCATCGCAAAAAACGGCGAAAATATACCCATTACCATTTAACATAGTATTGTAATAGCTATTCAAATTGCTGTTTAAACAACATGAATGATAAACTTATAATTTGATTATTAAAGAATTAAAATAGAATAAAACATCGTAATTAGTTTTAGAAAAATAAAAATATAAAGTATCGAATAATACAAGATATAAAAACATGAGGAACAACATATCATTTGTGTAAATTACAAAATATGCTTCATCCGTTTTATCAAGAATATATTTACTATACAAATAAACAAGTTATTCTTAAAACAATAACCGATCGGTGGGTCATGTTCGTACAAAATCAAATGTATAGTGTTTTTTTTCTAAATGCGAATATTTTTTTTTTAAAAATGAGCATTAATTTAAGACAATATGCAGTTGCAAATCACGTGTCACGGAAACGAAAATTGGCCATTAAATACTGTAGTACTCATTACAGCATACTGGTACATACTTTCATTCATTCATTAATTTATTAACTCACTCACACACTCAATCATTTATTATTTATCCCTGTCACTCATATTTTATATCAATTAACAGTGTGAATCTAACATGACACCGGTCATGGTCAAAATGACAGTGGAGATATACTCGGCAGGCCTATCGGCCAGCGTGCTTCGTAAAACTAAGATAAATAGATGTGGTAAAGAAAATGACCTTTCCATGCTACTTCGATCATTTAAAAAACAATATTCAGTTATAACAACGGGTGTCAGTCCTTAGATCATTCTTCTTATACTGACCATGTGTTTTCCTCTCGGTTACTAAAAGTATATCTATGAGAGTAAAACGGGGAAGCACAATATACCAGTTATATTTAAACAAAATAAGACCGACGCAATTGATTTTTAATTTAAAAAAAAAACATGCTACTCACCTAGGTGTGTTTCACTCTCACACTGGGTGCGTTTCACCCTCATACTGGGTGCGTTTCACCCTCACCTCACTGGGTGCGTTTCACTCTCACACTGGGTGCGTTTCACTCTCACACTGGGTGCGTTCCTCTCCCACAATGGGTGTGTTTCACTCTCACACTGGGTGCGTTTCACCCTCATACTGGGTGCATTTCACCCTCACCTCACTGGGTGCGTTTCACTCTCACACTGGGTGTGTTTCACTCCCGCTCTGGGTGCGTTTCACTCTCACGCTGGATGCGTTTCACCCTCACACTGATATGGCAAGGTATGTCGATGTTGGGAAATATTATTACACGAGTTTATGTTTTAAATTAATGAATATACTTCTGTAATTCACACAAATGTTATATAAAGGCCTAGAGTACAGTTTATGACAACACGTGGCTCAAGATCACTTACCTCTCATCGCTAAGGTCGTAGGTTCGAGTCCAGTGTGACCAGTGACATGAAAATAAATTACTGTAATTAATCACTGATATGACATGATAAAAAGATTCTTCTATGTGTGTAAAATTATATGCTAGACTTCAATGAACATAATTATAGTAGTGATATTGCCATTGTGTCTTGTGAAATAAATCATCTGTGGTTTAGTGATAGAGCACCGAATCCATGACCGTAGCCACGGCTATGTATGGGGTCCATGAGCAAGACATTTTTCCGTATAAACTTAGTACTGGTTGTAACCAGGACGATTTCTAGCGTGATTTGCCCATGTCCTAGATCCTTGTTTCAAATCGAATTAAAAAAAACAACTAATCAAACAAACAATCTAGTTTATGTTGAATTGATATACCTGATGTCAAACTCAGAGTTATGGTGTAGTATGCTGGGAAGTTCTGGTTCTGCGCCAACACATGGCGATATATACAAACGACAGCACAAATTTAGATACTCAATACAAATGTTTAAAGCTACAGTCTTAAAATGAATCTATCAGGATTTTTTCAAAATTTTGAAATTGGCTCAAACATTTTTTCCCAAAAATATCATGCCTGTATATACGCATATACCCCATATTGCTAAAAGAATACATATACACATGCCAAAATAATTTATTGAAAAGGGATTTCCCAACTTGGACTTCACTAAAATAGATTTCCTGCTTAAAATTGCAACATATAGTGTGACGAATTAGATGTGTCATGTGATTTCATTTTGTTTTCCATTTGATCCGTTGTGCAGGTTTACACGTAGTAAATATTGTTTTATCTTAAAAATAGCACGAATGACTATGCGATGGTCGTCAAAAAGATTAAAGTGTTTTCTATTTTTAGAATTGGAATTTCATTTATGTAAATGCTATGTCCCTTGATGAGTCTACTTTTTAACATAACAAGGATTATCCATTGCATGGCCATCCATTAACGTGCAATATAAACTGAATTCATAACCTGTGCGTTTAGTCATTTTTAACTAACAGTTATTTATGACGCCACGTCGCCATCTTGGTTGTACGGACGGATAAATTTAAAGGCTTACGAAGGAAGTACTAGAATCATGTAAATATGTTATGCTGAATTTCTCCAATCCAACATGGAGCCGTTAAAATAGCAAACTAAGCAGCCATTACCATTGGACCGTTCGTGCATCTGCAAAATGTATATAATTGCATTTTGAAATAAAATATTTTCATTTAGGAATTTATATTCAATAAAAGAAGAAATGTGGTGTTTTGACGATATTTCTGTTCTACAGCACAGACTTATATAACAAAAGTTGTTCAAACTAAAACAACAAAAAAGTATATCAAACTATACGTCACAATGACATGGATGTTCCATTTACTGATATTGTGTAGACAAGAACCATACATCTGTTTATTTAGTGAAGTTTTGACAAACAAATCTGTTTCAGTACAGTATAGATATGAATTAGCATTTTGATTGATTGAATATTTAGCGTCATTTTTGGGCCATCAAGGGCTAACAGACGATCAGTTAACCTAACCGCTTTTTCCTGGGATCCGGAAAGACCGGCCAGTACTCGAGCACACCCCATCTCCGTAAGTGACTGATAACTTCCCCACTTGAATCAGCGGTGAGAGACGAATGATAATGAGACAAAATGTTGTTTATCAAACATCACGGAGACTGTTGCCGAGTGAGGACTGGAACTCAGGACTCCTGGATTGATAGTCAGACGAGTAACCGACTGAGTTAATTGGGCCCGGCTAATACAGATTTAAACGGAAGATAAGTTCTTCTCCATGGCATGTACTAATTGTAAACAAATTTGGCATATCATTAACAATTTCAGTTTATAATTTTAACATTACGAATATAACCTTGTTAAAATAGTTAGAAATATTGGTGCTAATATGTTAAAGAAATTTAGAAAATGAAGCGAGTAATTAAAAAAAATCAACATTTAAAATGTCCATCAAAATAGAATGAAAATTATTTCAAAACACTCACTTTTGTAAGGGAAATAAATCTCATTGACCACGTTTATCGGTTTGTATGAGTTGTTACGCTTTGAACGATACTTACGACTATCATCAACGTTCACAATAAAAACATCTTTATTTGGACTCGGTTTTGCTCTAATGATTAAAAAAAAATCAGATACACGTAAATAATAGTTTTATATATGTTTTACTAGTTGACAGATTTCCTTGTTTCTCAAAAGGTAACATTTCGATAAACATTTCGATAAAAAAAATGTTTGAGTACAAATGCCGTGTTAAAATTTGAATTTGTAACTTACTGCAAGGGCGTTTCTAACGCCCGGGCGTGTAACTCAGAGTTGAATGTGAAAATTAAAAACAGGTTAAAATGCGAAAAATGCAATTAAAATGAAGCCGAATGGGAGGGAGGGAAAGGAGGGGTTAAGGGTTTCCTGCTTTAGGAAATAGAAAACACGTATAATTTCACAGTCTGTGTGAAAGTCGTTAAAAACTACTCATTTTAAGTCCTATTATAAAAATCGCGTGGGGGTTGGAGCGGCGGAAGTACGATGGGTGCAACCCCCTCCTATACCCTTTCCCGGAAGTATACTAAAAACTATTTAAGCACTCCCATGTATTGCTTGCTGATATGCTATTATTAACGTGTTTCTGTTGTTATATTTTCTTGTGTAAACACTAGTATTGTGGCTGTGATTTCGCCCACGTTGTTCCACCTGGATACGTTTTACCACAAAACATATTACATTGGTGAGTCACGTGGGACCTCAACAAGGGCCATTCAATATGTATCGACTATACCCATGGTATGTGTTTTTAATCTCAAATTTTATTTTACGGAACTAGTTGGTCAGTATCTATGTAATTTGTGAAGAGTGTACTGCATTCTGTCATTGTGTACATGTCAACCAAACAATTCTCCTTCGGTTCTGTCAAATGTAAATCCATGTAAATGGTTTATCTATTTGAGGTTGGATTTTTATACTTTATTAATGTTTTTTAACAACGTATTCAATGCATATCCAGTTTATTGGTGGATGGAGACCTCAGAATGAATCTGAGTAGAACCACCATCCTTCCAAAAGTAACTGCCAAACTTTCTAGTATACATTTTAGGAACGAGCGGGACCCAAACCTACGGCTTTAGCGGTGAGATGTTGAGACGGCACTTTAGACCCCTTGGCCACTCTATTTGATGTAAACATTGGAAGGTAATCGTGCGTACTAGATTTATGAAAAACGACGAAGTTGTACATTAGTTAAAATAATATTTGTTCACACAATGTGTACATTATTATGATAACATTAATTATTGCTGGCTGGCTAGCTGGCTGGCTGGCTGGATGGATGGCTGGCTGGCTTGAATCGTTGAATTTAATGAATATTAAACAAGAGACGGACGGACGGACGAACGAACAAACGAATGAGGAAACATACGAATGAATTAATAAATTTATTGAATGACCCACTGCACACGCGTGCACCTTTGCGTAAGCTTTACTGACATAAGTATCGATTAACATTTTACACATTAAATAAATATAACACACGTTACATCGGAGTTGGGAGAAGTTTGTCGGCAAAATAGCAGATTATTGTATTAATTAGAGAGCAGAAAATTAACTAAAATTGTTCGTGTAATAATGCCTTCCTACAAACTGACATACTTTGATACGACTGGCAGAGCTGAGCTCTCGCGGATGATATTTGCGGCCGCTGACCAGAAATATGAGGACGTTAGAATTTCACAAGCGGACTGGCCAAAATTAAAACCAGGTAGGTTCGTTTACTGTTTATCTGCACTTTATGTTAATTTTAACATGATTTGGATAGATGATTTACTGATTCATTCTCTGGTTTAAAATTTTGCTCTGTATTGCTTCTTTATTAACCTGAAATAGTATAATTTTAATAAATTTCAAATACTTGTGTTGATGTGTGTGTGTGCGCGCGCAGGTAAATGCGTGTGTATGCATGTATATATGTACGCATGTATGCAGGTGTGTATGAAAAGGATATATATATGGGAATATTGGTTGTGTATGGCACGAGTATTGTATGTGCGGATGCTGTTCATATGTATATGAAAGTGTGGGCAATGTGTATATGAATGTGTATGCATGTGTGAATACGAGTGTGTGTATGCTTATGCTATATGAATGTAAGTAAAAAAAAATGTTAACATGTTATGTGTCTTTGTAACTGTCGGCAAATATCTTTACAGCTAGTGTTTTATATTTGTAAATCCGACACAAAATAAAGTTTCTTGTATCTTGTATCTTGTTGAATTCCATATATAAGTACATGTGCCACTAACAATCTAAAGCAAATAGATATATGATAATCGAAAAGGGACAAAATGCATATTATTATTTTGAAAATAAACTGTCAATTACATACAACATTAACTTATTCATTAAATGGACTAAACTGACATTTTGAAGCTCTGCGAGACCGCCCGCATGCCAAATGGTAGGATCCAATCAGATCATAGAATTCAGTAAAATATTGGTCGTTTTAAAAATATACTGGTATATCGAGGACTTTACGTAAAACTAGTTTAACTAAATATAGAAAAGTATATAGATAGACTAGATTGCGCAAAGCCCTCGTATGTATTATCATTAAAATGATGCACATTGGCGGATCTGGGACTCCAGTAGGGGCTGACCTAGGGTGCGCAACACAAAATCTGAATGCACACACATGTTTTTTCTGGATATTGATAAAATATGAGCGTTAAGAGCGGGAGCGGGGTGGTGTACGGCAGCTTTTTTGAAGAGAAGATCCACCATCTATGCCCATTTACATGTAGCGATTTACTAGCTCTTCCGAGATCGGGGAAGGATTATGGCATACAAGCGAACGCTGCGCAAATTTTAAGGAGTAATATTGGCTATCGCCACGACATCCATGGTTAAATGTAATTGTCGTTATGTTGGGTGGATACAAGCTACGTGTATAGCTAGGAATTTATATGTTTAAACAATGAATTAAATTGTGTAATGGATTTTATGTGACGTTATGTAACAATTTGATCTGAAGACAACGACGCCCTCAAATGAAAATTTTATAATGTGCTTTAAAAATGCAATGCCACAGCGTTGGTCTATTGGGGACATGCACTCGCCTTGCAAGCGGAACGTTGCTTGGTTTGATTTCCGAACGTGGTATTTCAAATTCTTTAAAATTTGTACTGAAAGTTTTACCGCTTGGATCTTCGGCATTTAAAGGAAACTTCTATTTATACATGTTATGTCTGTCGTCAAAGTTTGATGTTACTTCAATACTATTCAAAATAAATAGTCAAATTACTCTCAGTTTATGGAGCACAAAACATTGAATTTAAGTAGTGCCTTTTGCAATGAGGGAGTTTCATTTTCAACAGATCTCAAAACACCTGAGTAAAATATCCCATTGCTGGGAATATTGACGAATATGTCTTTTTTTAATTAGTAATTTGTATTTGTGATTTGAAAATATGAAGCATTCACAATAATGGCGGGAATAAACAGCGTCGTTTTTAACACATAACAGAGTTTATATGGCATCAGTTTTGATTCAGGAGGAAAACCTTAAAACGAATCTGTGTAAAACCACCGTCCTTCTGCGAGTAACCGACAAGCTTTTTTCACGAATAATGTTCGTACCGGCATGGGTCCGGACCCGCGACTTCAGCAGTAATCTTTGGGCGGTGCTTTGTGCCACTTGACCAGGTGGGGGTGGGAGGGGGGGAGGGGCCTTTACGTTGTACGATTAATTACATGTCGGCCTAAGTATGCATATTGAATACTATGAAAATGTGTCTCTTTTTTTACGAAATATGACTTTAACAGATAAATATAATGATTGTAACAATTGATGTGTTATCATATTACTACCACAGCGACTCCCCAAGGAACAATGCCGATGCTACAGGTGGACGGGGATGATGAGAGAATAATATCACAGAGTATGTCGATTGCAAGATATCTTGCAAGGACGTTCGGTAAATGTTTGTTTGTTGTTGTTTTTTTACTTTTTTTTTAGTTTATCCATTTAATGAACTTTTGGATCGCTCTATTTTTTCTTTATGGATATTTATTAACTTCTGGATCACCCCCCGGCTCTTATACTTGTCTAAACTTCTGTTTTTTTTGTTTTTTTTTACTGTTTATCCATTTTATGAAATTCAAGGCCGTTTTTATATGCATCTAGACTTGTGTGTTTTTTTAGTTTATCAACTTTTTGATCGCTCTAATATTTGTCTACACTTATTTTTTGGGTTATGAAATTCATTAACTTTTTTATTACTGTTATATTCACTTTCATTGTCCATTGTAGGACCCTTAAATGTGAAAATGGTCACAAATATAAAAGTCACAAATGTGATATAATTGTACCATTTGTGTAAAAACTGTTCACAAATGTGTAAAAATGACGATGGTCACATAGTATGCCATTAAAAACAGTCACAGATGTAAAAGTTTTTGGTCATATGTACAATATCTTGCTCCGTGGGTTTAGGGTGAGGCGGTGGCAACACACTATTAACTAGATTTTATGTTTATTGACCTAATATGTGTTTATCCTTTTTACGAACTGTTATATCACTTTAATATTTGTTTAAACTTTTTCAGATTTTTACGGGAAAGACATCGATGATATGACTATCATAGACCAGATTTTGGACAACTCTGTCGATGTGTTTGTCCCGTTCGCGGCCATAGTGCATATACAAGACCCGAGTAAAAAGGTGGGTTAAAGATTAATGATAAATCTATTTTATTTTCAAATTTAACTTTCTTTAAAGGGATTATATTGGCATGTTACCGTCAATTCCCTGTCCTAAATACACACGCCCAGCATGAAGATACACTTATAACTTAGAGATATACGCGTCTAAAGTGTCTAATTGCATAACCTCTTTATTACAAACATCGGGTTCCTGAAGCCACGTTTTTGTTTTTGTTTACATGCGTCATTTTCAACGAACCGCTTTCGGGTTTCCGATCTATCATCTGATAACATTGTGAAGACTCGTTCCTGATCTCGTTTTCGAGGCTTCGTTCGGGAAGTATTCAAGTTTTGGCTAATATTCAATTACTGTTTATTTGATAACTTTCAAGTAAATAAAGGTTATACGTCAATACATAAGCATTATTTTGTGCACACTGCATACAGGAAAAGTCTGGATTAACAGCGTGTTTGTATTACTTGCCAATATAATCCCTTTAAAAAAAGTCAGTACTACTTTTTCTATATTACACATGGCATATAAAATGTGTACCGGAAAACTAAACGGTTATTTTTGAACGAATCGTTAATATTTAATTCATCGATCAAGTACATTGTAACCAAAGGTAATACGTGCGGTGTCAATTATACTAAATGCCTTTAAAACAATTAAAATTGAATATATTCTTTATCACAGCTCTGCTATAATAGCAATCGATTCATATATATCGACCGCAATAAAATTGTTAATTTTGTATTTTAAAGTGATGCGATTGTCGGAATAAAATTGTAAAACAAGATAAGAAAGATTTGTCTTGATTAAACACATCCATGTCATATCCATGTAACAATGCCGATACTTACGTTGTCAAGGCTTTAAGTATACATGTATATGGCATGTCTATAAATACTATGAAAACCAATAAGTTTATATCTTTAGTTCAAAAACAAACAAAAAAATGTGTTTTAATGTAAATTCACCATCTATCATTTCTTATGGAGAATAATACATTGCAGTGAAGATGTGGTGTACCTTAACAGTTCCTAAAGGTTCTTGCCATGACCATGTTGGTATATATTTCAGTTCCTAAAAGCATCTTTTTCAATGCTTACATCTTGCCCTCATCTTCAATATTGTGTTATATATGGGAGTTTTCAATACATTTAAGACGCATTCTTGATTTTTAAAAAAAGAGTTTGATCCGCCATCTTTTGAACATTTTGTAGAACTATATTGCATTCGGAACACCTCGCTTAATTCTCCGAATCAAATAGTGCGAGCAGTGCCCGAGGAGTTCCGAATGAACTATATTGCTAAGTATTTAGATTACTATAAATAGTCCACAAATGACGTAAGCACAATATGTTTTAATATAAAATGGTCCAAAAAGTAGTACTATTCTACAACTATTCTACACGCAAAATATCCAACAACAACCATGTTTCTATGTGAAATACCGCTCTGGTTTCCGACCAAGGCGTGTAACTGTGTAGTAACAGTAAATATGTCCATATTGGAATTGTGTCCCTTGATTTTTGATAATTACAGAAGGTTCTGAAAATTGGGCATCAGTTAAAAAGGAGTTCTATTCTACACACAAAAAACCAACTAATATGTATCAATGTGAAATAATTAAAAATATGATTCTATTGTATGCAAAGCCGTGCCTTTATTTCACAAGTGGCCCGTCACCGTAATGACTCGTACTAGTATTATTATTATTATTATGCAGATGGCTGAACTGAAACAATTTAAAGAAGGTATATGCAAACGATTCCTGGGGTACTTTGAGGCGCTGGTTAAAAAACGTGGAGAAGACGGATTTGCTGTTGGCAAGTCGGTAAGTTGTTTTTAGCCATTGGCATGGGAGGTACATATTGACTTAACATATAACCTTCGGGAAGTATTTCTGGTCAATGGGATGTTTCTATCTCTTATGCTATGAACAAAATGTTGAATGATACAGAAATAAATCGGTCAGAAAATATGGTTATTATAATCACCTCAGTAAAGTATATAAAATAGTTTCGACGCATTTGCATTCAAATAATATTGTCGTATTCCTTCGCCCGACAAATAAGTCATGGTAAGACCCGGGTTGGCTCTACAGCGTGTCGACTATATTGTCAGTAATAAAAAACGTCAGTAGCCCCAGAGGGTATTCCGCTGGAACTACTTTTATTATTTATGTTCTATTGTACATTTGTATATTATTGTAAGATGGACTACGTACGGCAGTTTTAGTGAATCCATCTGTTTCCATGATGTTCAGATTGTTTTTGACACCTCTCTTAAGTTATTGTAACATTAAATTAAAAAGCAGACTGCATTGAACATTTAGGTTTTATGTCAGTATAAATGCTTATAGTATGAATCCCTTTTTCAGCTGACGGTCGCTGACCTGTGCCTTTACGTGACGCTGGACGCTGTGAAGGCGATAAATGACATCGACAGCTACCCACGTTTAAAGACTGTTGTAGCTAATGTCGCCGCAAATCCGAAAATAGCAAAATATTTGAAAGAAAGGAAAGTTTAGGGATGCCTGCTGTTTAATTTTGTACACGTGACATGTCGGGATAACTTGGCATACAAGTCCATCGTCCTTTCGCAAATAACAAGCAAATGAAAACTGTTTCATATACGTTTTTTTACCTATGACCTCAGCGGTTGTGTGTCAAGTAAAGGATCTTGAAACAGTCACTCAGACCAATCGGCCATGTAGGTCACGGATGTCAAGTACGGTATTTCTAGCAATACATTGTCGCAATAATGTGGAACAGCATACAAGTAGTTGTGAACGGCATAAGATTTTATTAAAGTTATATTTAAAGATTTCGAAAAAACATCAACTGTAACAGCGGCTAGAAATAATCTTGTTGTTGACATGTATTTGCAGCTTAAGACAAAACAATCATATCTCAGTTGTTTGTGTTGTAGTTATATAGTTTGTGAAAAAAAAAAGTCAATAAGTACACAATCTTGTTTTGTATTATTATCATACTAGTATTTTGACCTGCTAAAATCATCACACACCAGGTGTCAGTATAATGTGACTGGATGGAGTGCCATACTATGTGTCTGCGACATGATACTCCAGTATGGTAGCGCTTACATAATGACTCAAGTAGACACCGTTGTGATATAACTGATGAATCGTTGAAAGCGACACTTAACACCATACAACAACAACATTTCACACCAGGGCCTCTAAGTTAAGACATAAAAAGTTTCATTCAACCCACCTCAGGTCATTCAAACCGCCTCAGGTCATTCAACTCGCCTCAGGTCATTCAACCCGCCTCGGGTAAGCTTACATACACGAACTAAGACATCATCTAGGGGACTAATTCTGTCAAAATGAACAAAACACAAATCTGGCATTTCTGCGCGGTACTTGCTAGTTAACACAAATGTATCGTTTCATAAACTCCCTCCAGTGGTTATTCAGAAATCTGGCATTTCTGCGCGGTACTTGCTAGTTAACACAAACGTATCGTTTCATAAACTCCCTCCAGTGGTTATTCCGAAATCTGGCATTTCCGCGCGGCATTTGCTAGTTAACACAAATTTATTGTTTCATAAACTCCCTCCAGTGGTTATTCCGAAATCTGGCATTTCCGCGCGACACTTGCTAGTTAACACAAATGTATTGTTTCATAAACTCACCCCAGTGGTTATTCAGAAATCTGGCATTTCTGCGCGGCATTTGCTAGTTAACACAAATGTATTGTTTCATAAACTCCCTACAGTGGTTATTCAGAAATCTGGTCAACAGCTTACAGAGCTGTTTTTATGCTCAACTCAAATTCATACTCCGGATTCATGTTTACCGAATATCATGCCAACACTTTCGAGTTGGCAAGTATTGATCCTTACTTTTATTTCCTCCAATATCCAGGAGGGTATATGAGTAATACAGTCGAACCTGTGTAAACGGCCACCTCTATTAAGCAGTCACTTTTCTGAAGCAGCCACATTTGCTGTTTCCCATGTATATGCTTTCAAAGTAGATTAACCTATATCAAGCAAGAACTTGTCTTAAAAGGCCGCATTTTTCCTTCTCTTGACTGGCTTAAGACAGGTTGCACTGTGCAATGAAACAAATGAACCAGTACAAGTCAGCATATCTACCCAAATGAACAATATATAAACATATTAAAGGAAATTCAGAATTTAAACAATATATTCAATTCAATTAGACACTACCACTCAGGACAAACAACACAAAAGTTCATCGCCCTTACAATACTGGCTGTTTAACCCTTTACTCCATAGATAACGAGCAATCTGAACACTTCCTGCACTGTTTTCCACTCTGTCAGTTAATATAAACATAATTCACCATATAATTCAAAAGCCTTCTATATGAGAGGTGTCCAAAAGTGTCTATATAAGAGGTGTCCAAAAGTTTCTATATAAGAGGTGTCCAAAGGTGTCTATATAAGAGGTGTCCAAAGGTGTCTATATAAGAGGTGTCCAAAAGTGTCTATATAAGAGGTGTCCAAAAGTGTCTATACAAGAGGTGTCCAAAAGTGTCTATATAAGAGTCGTCCAAAAGTGTCTATATAAGAGGTGTCCAAAAGTGTCTATATAAGAGGTGTCCAGAGGTGTCTATAAAAGAGGTGTCCAAAGGTGTCTATATAAGAGGTGTCCAAAAGTGTCTATATAAGAGGTGTCCAAAAGTGTCTATATAAGAGGTGTCCAAAGGTGTCTATATAAGAGGTGTCCAAAGGTGTTTATATAAGAGGTGTCCAAAGGTATCTATATAGAGGTGTCCAAAAGTGTCTATATAAGAGGTGTCCAAAGGTGTCTTTATAAGAGGTATCCAAAAGTGTCTATATAATAGGTGTCCAAAGGTGTCTATATGAAGTAAAGGGTTAACAATGAGAAGAGCAGCACGTGCATAACAACATGCAAACAAAAGCAAAACTTCATATTCATATCCCCATGTTTCCACTTGTAGTAGGTATTAATATTAAAACAATTAAACGTGTTCACCTGTTTAAACTGTAAGAAAACGTTGCCTTGCACACAAGATCTTAAAACATTTAACATGTACTATATGTTGAAGTATCGATTCTTACCGATATCTCAGCTTATAGCATATAATAGCATACTTATATATTGTAAACTTGAGCATACACCGTTTATTGAGCATGGAACACAATTTTATAATCTTGGACCCAGTTTACACATAAATCTTCAACCATTTCTGACAGCAACGTCGACGCCGACAACGGATTGATAGATGGCCGGAAAGGTGACATCTGGGGTCGTATTCACAAACCTTTCTTGAGAATATTCTTACAATTAGGCTTGAAAATCCAAATTCCAACCTTGAATATCTAGTTGAAAGTTCATCGCATTTCATCAGAAGCCGATTTCTCGCCAAGTTCCGAGCTGTCTAGATGTCTGTACTTGACATTAGTGTTATATATTGTGACAGTATGATCAGTTTAATTAATTGTTACACTATTTAATTTGATAACTTTACGCTACTCTTTGTTGGTATTATTAAAACATAACATGTCTGTCGATAGTATGTTTCACCAATTTCAAGCCGTCTGGATGTTTGTATTTGGCTACATTGTGATATTATTGTGTCGGTGAAAACGTTAATTTAAGTGGCTACGCTACCTGTACGCCAGTATTTGTTACTATACATCACATGACTATCGATAGTATGTCTCAACTATAAACTATCTGTGGGATTCTAAAGATATGATGTGCGGCCAAGCGTTATGTTCAGGTCCATATTTAAGTACATGCACTCTTCGTTGTAAATTATTCCTTTCAATAACCAATGCATACTACTGTATGCTACCCGCAATGATCGCATTTCTTTATTTTGCTTTGCCCAGCATAGCGGAAATCAACAGTGTTATGTTCCCCTTTAAAACTAGTAACATTGTAATATGCCAACTTCAACGTACATAGATCAGTGAATCTATCACTGGTACTTTCGACATGCTAATTTTGTTTTGTTTTAGAAGGTGGTATCATCTCTGTTTGAACTTTTTTTCTATCTTGCTTAAAGTACTAAATCACTATATTTTCACGTGTTATTGAAAGTACAAATAAGGTTTTTGAATTTAGCTGATAATAATTATCTGACTTACAAGTTCTAAAAGTTGATGCCATCATTGTTTGATACATTTTATTTATTTATTTCAATTTTGTTGAAATTATTGATTCTTTTCCTCAAGTGTTATTAATAAGTACAAAGTAGATTTGTTTTTAAATTTTGATGATATTTAGTATCTGTCTTGGG
The DNA here is from genome assembly GCA_029582155.1 of Panopea generosa. NCBI lineage: Eukaryota > Metazoa > Mollusca > Bivalvia > Adapedonta > Hiatellidae > Panopea > Panopea generosa. Next base: position 66,625,269 of record CM055903.1, on the reverse strand, counting down.
GTAACATGCTTATTTCAACTTACGTTCTACTTCAAATTTCCTTTTATTTTTAAATCAACCAAATAGTATTTAATAGCATATTTGCTTTGTTTGATTATATTCTATTCACTGTTATGCACGTCCTTGCACCATCCTCCTCTGAGTCATAAGAAACACTTTAAGTACACATGAACAACTTTGTAAAATTGTATTGTGATTTTATCTCAAACGTAGCTTGGAACGTACTGAGCTATATAACATGATGTTCATGATTTATTATTTTAACTATTTATCCATCTAATCAAGATACCATAAGCTTTCAGCGTAATTATGCCTATAATCCCATCTTCATATTTGTACTGTGTCTAATGCTGCTTTCTTCCCCAGCAACAGAAAGCCTCATAGTTTTGTATTACTATTTTCCTTCTCCTTTCCCCCTTCTCTTCTGCAGATATTGATGGCGAGTCTGGGTTGTTCCATATTTGTTGGAGGTCTGTCCTGTATTCCGTGATAAGTGCGCTGACATACACGTGTAGATGTGCTATGCCAATGGAGGGTTTGTTCATGATTTTAACTAAGTGGAATAACGTAGTTTATAATTGTATTAATTGTAATGACTTCTATATTGGCGTGTCACAATACCGCTGTAGTTTCATTTCACATCTAACTCTGTTTTTGCTTGTAAGTGTTTCAACATTGGATAGTTACAGACACATATCATCGTCCACATATTTTTCTCTCTGATCATCTGGCGACATTAACCCAAACCCAGGTCCAGACCCAGATATCTCATCTGCGTTTCTGAACATGCCTCAGCATAATGACACACACGGTATACCAACTCTGTCGAAACATTTTTCATTTGTGCACTACAATATTCAAATTATTCAAAACAAAATTGACATTTTACAATCAGAGCTTTCCGAATTTGATATTTTAGCTTTTACAGAAACATGGTTACAAGGACAGTCTTCAGATTCCTTCATACCATACTCCTATTCGTAAAGATTGAGTTAGTGGTAATCACGGTGATCTCATGGTATATATAAATGATAACACTCACTTTAAACGAAGACTATATTTGGAAGTCAATCAGCTAGTGTGTATTTGGCTCGAAATCGGTCTTGATAATAACAAACGTATACTTTTTGGCGTCTTTTAAAGGCCCCCAAATTCTGACAATACATATAATAATCTAGTTGAAAACTCTAATGGGTTGGCAAGGGATAGCAGAATTAAGGACATCATTATTACTGGTGACTTTAATTACAATACTAAATCCAGGACGTCTTTGAATAAAGTAGTTTCAATATGTCAACAATTTAGCCTAACACAACTAATTGATGAACCTACACATTTTACTGAACACAGCTCTTCTATCATTGACCTTATTTTTGTGTCCTCTGAAGATAACATTATTAATTCTGGCGTGTCCGACCCTTTCTTGGATCAGCAACATAGATACCATTGCCCAATCTTCGGTATCATTAAATACAAAAAAAAAAAAAAAAAAAAATCATCCAAACGTAGTTTTTTTAAATATGATCAAGCAGATTTCAATAATCTACGAACTAGTCTACGCTTGACTGAATGGAATAATCTTAATGACGAGGATATAAATGTATATGCATCGAACTTTACACATAGCATAAACGAAACTGTTTCTACTTGCATTCCAAACAAGATAATAACTATAAATTCATATGATATTCCATGGATGAACTGTACAATTAAAAGTTATATAAAAAAAAAAGGAAAACGTGCTAACAAAAAAGCTAAAACTACTCACAATTTACAACACTGGAAAACATTCAAAGACCTCAGAAATGAGATCGTTTTCTTATTAAGAGAATCTGAAAATAAGTACTTCGAAAACATGGCCGACAAACTAAAACATAATAGATCCAAATTAAAACAAAAGGACTGGTGGAAATCACTTAAATCATTCATCTCTGATAAAAATAGCCAAACAAAAGCTCCATCGGTCAACCCGACTACAAATGAATTAGCTAGTGGTGATCTTGACAATGTAAACATTTTAAATCATTGACGAGACAAATAAGGAATTACCTCTTCCAAGAATACCTGATCAAGAATTAAATAACATTACTCTTTCACCTCATGAAATTGAAGATGTTCTCAAAACACTAGCGTCTGGACCTGATGGAATCAGTATTCACGTTCTTCGCGATGCAGCCTCTGAGCTTTCTGAAGCTCTCTGTCATCTCTTTAATACATCTCTCAACCTAATAATGGTGCCTAACTGCTGGAAAGAGGCTATATCACAGCTATATACAAAAAGGGGAGAAATCCCTCCCATCAACTGCCGACCAATATCACTGTTAAATACTGTGTTAAATATGTCTCTTTAAAATCAGGTGTTCCTCAAGGCTCCATCTTGGGTCCTTTATTATTTCTTATTTTCATTAATGATATTGTCGACGAAATTGGGAACAATATACGCCTTTTTGCAGATGACACTAGCTTATACGTTATAGTTGAACAACCAGACGAAACAGCTGCTATCCAAAATAATGGGCAAGAAGATAGCTGGTTACGTTCAATCCATCTAAATCTGAATCGGTTCTCTTTTCCCGCAAACACAACAGCCAACCATGTCCTCCTTAAATCATATCAAACGAGTTCATTTAAGAAGTCAAAACACAGAAACATCTGGGCTTTGCCAAACAAATGACTGCACATGGCACGAACACATTAATTACATTACTACAAAGGCCTTGAAACGAATTAAGATTATGCGTCGCCTCAAATACAACTTAGAACTTAAATCTCTTGAGGTTATCTACCAATCATTTATCCGACATGTCCTGGAATATGCTGATACTGTCTGGAGTAATTGTACCCAGTACGAAAAACAACAACTTGATAAAGTTCAGAACGAAGCAGCACGTATCGTCTGTGGTGCAACAAAATTAGTTTCTATCCATGAACTATACAACGAAGTTTGTTGGGAATCGCTCGAAACGAGAAAAAACACAGCACAAACTCACGCAATTCTACAAAGCTAGTAGCAACCTCTCGCCTAAGTACCTATCCACTTTAATTACTGCATCTGTTGCTGACACCTCTAATTACAACTTAAGAAACTCTGAATATCTCCAAACAGTCCGCTCACGAACTTCACTCTATTACAACTCGTTTCTTCATTCAGCCATACATGAGTGGAAAGACCTTCCATTGAACATACGGAGTGCCTCTTCTGTTGGTGCATTAAAATCACTCCTAAACAAGGAATAAAAGAAAGTCCCACAGTACTTCTAAAATAGAAAGGAGCAAATTCTTCATTGTAAGCTAAGAACTAACTACAGTAGCTTGAATTAATATCTCTTTCAGAAAGGCATTGTTGAATCGCCTCTTTGCATATGCGGCGAAACAGTATCACTTCTTTTTCAAGTGAACTTGCTACTCCAACTTGAGAAATACAATGACGATTGAACTTCGTAATATAACTACAATATCTCTCGACATTTTACTTTTGGGCAATTGTAACTATCTTTACAGCAAAATAATGCGATCTTCAAATCTGTTTATAACTACATTATTAAGAACAATTGATTCTCTTTAGGTGGTCTCGTGCAGTCTTATATATATTTTTATCTATAATTTTTGTTTTATATATACATGACCCTCGTCAGACTTCCCTTGACATCAGCAGTAAAAGCCCGACAATCTCTCTCTCTCTCTCTCTCTTCGTCTCTCTCTCTCTCTCTCTCTCTCTCTCTCTCTCTCTCTCTCTCTCTCTCACTTTCTCTCTCTCTCTCTCTCTCTCTCTCTCTCTCTCTCTCTCTCTCTCTCCAATTTAGAATTAATATAATAAATACATACTTTTGTTCTCCTAACTTTCTACACAATTTATTAACGTAAATTAGGTACTGAAACATTGAAACATTACCAATTACACTAAACATTTATCTGCCACCATTGTATTTGTTTAAGCATGGAGCGGATTTACATAAGCATGCTTTCAATCCAATCCATTTTCTATCTGTGTATCATTCTTACAGCTTATAAAATATTACATGTTATTGTATAGCAACATATAGATATTGAAATAAAATATGTTTGAACTAACCTTGAATATCTAGTTTACCATTGCATGTATATTTGGTGTCCCTATATGCTTGCAAATTTTGGTCTAAAAATGTTTTTTCAGTGTGTGTTTCAAAATTCATTATATTGAGTTCAAGTCAAACAATATTCTTCAGTATGTTTGATAAATATCAACCAAACGCATCGTCCTTTTATCGTGACAGAACAAATCAGCGTACCGTGACATTATTTTGCTATTTATAAAACATTCCGAATACTATTCTTATCAACAAAATATATCCGGAAGTTCCATGCTTCTTTCTGTAACAATACTTTAATCAATTATATGTCACTTACTTGTTTACGCGTATTTTTGTTCCGAGAGTCTTTGTCAATAGCATATGTGTTGCTGTAGCGGTAACAACTGTGACGTGCACGATTCGCACATGCATACACACTCAATAGCTTCACCTCGTATCATAAGTCAGCCGAAGGATGAAGGAATTAGCCGAGTATGTCCGATTATCAATAGATTTGCTTCGAAACCACACGGATTTGTGGTCGTTAATTCTACTGGTCATGTGTTATCAAATAACGGACTGCAGCCATTCTAAAAAAACTAACAGATTGATCCAATATATGCAGATAACCATTAAAATTACAACACACCTGTCGAAAGCAATGCAATGTTCTGGTACATAAATGACAGATGCTCACGTCTTGCCGATTTTTTTGGTGCGTCTACTGTTCGCTGAACTAAAGCCAATCTATGGACTCGAGCAACACATAAGTATGTTTCAATTGTAATGTAAATACTTAAAGAATTAAAAGAATCAGGGTTCCGTTTCTCTAATCTTCGCAAGTCTTAGATATTCGTACGAGCAGATCGTGACACATGGGAACGATTCGTGTGCGCAGTGTTTTTTAAAGTTTTAAAAAGAAGTTTATTTACAAGATGACTGATGTAAGCGAAACACTAAAGAATTTTCGTAACTTCAAATTTTACAATAAAAAAATCTTAATCTTAACAATGTTGGTGGAACAGAATGTTAGTGGAACGCAAATACTATCTTATCAAACAAATTACACGTTTTTGTTTTGTAGCATTCGTATATATTTGAGTATTATACCGTGTCATACACGAAAACTTGTACCTAATACACGTGTCATGGAAAATACAGTAAATAGGCGACATGCGAAGATAACCATGATATTCTTTATTTCTTTAAAAGTCACGGTTATTTCCCTTTAGCTATAAGAGAGTTGCCTGGGATGTATATGCATGTCAATGAATAAATAAAGTAAACCGCTATTAACCGCTATTAACCGCTATTGTACATGCAGTTGAAAGTATTTTAAAGCCATTTATATTTAGAGAACAAAATTCTAAACAATTAAAATGGTTATAATCCTGATCGGAGATGGATAGCAATGATACTGGGAATTATGATCATGGTGATATTTCTTCAAGTGCGCAAATGTTATAAAAATGAGAAAATTCGACCTATTAATTTAAACTTCCATTATCTCATTGATAGTTTATTTTTCCTTTTTATTACAGAATGTTTTGAACAATCAAAACAATACATGTAGACCTATCATCCATATTCCTACAGCCAGCTAGGTGGAAACCAATATATTATTGTAATGCTATGCCGCTAATAGCTATTTGCATGCCAGACGTGTCCAGCAATATAATTGCTTCTGATCCATGAACTAATTTACGTTTTTTGTCAACATGTTAATGGAAACTATCTAGGGAGAGAATATTGAGGCGATGGTGTAACGTGAGTCGATTGTGTAAAGCGAGCGATAGTGTAAAGCAAGGCAATAGTGTAAAGTGAGGTGATAATGTAAAGCGAGGCAATGGTGTAAAGCAGGAATGGTGTAAAGTGAGGCGATAGCGTAAAACGAGGTGATGGAGTAAAGCAAGGCATGGGTGTAAAGCGAGGCGATTGTGTAAAGTGAAGTGATGGTGTAAAGTTAGGCAATGGTGTAACGCGAGGTGATGGTGTACACTGAGGCAATGGTGTAAAGTGAGGCGATTGTGTAAAGCGAGATGATGGTGTCAAGCGAGACGATAATGTAAAGGGAGGTGATTGGTGTAAAGCAAGGCGATGGTGTAAAGTGAAGCGATGGTGTAAAGCTAGGCAATGGTGTAAAGGGAAGTGATTCATGTAAAGCGAGGCGATGGTGTAAAGCTAGGCAGTGGTGTAAAGCGAGGTGCTGGTGTAAAATGAGGCGATTATGTCAAGTGAGATGATGGTGTAAAGCGAGACGATGATGTAAAGTGAGGCATTGGTGTAAAGCGAGGTGATGGTGTAAAGGGAGGTGATTGGTGTAAAGCCAGGCAATGGTGTAAAGCGAGATGATTGTGTAAAATGAGGTGATGATGTAAAGTGAGACGATGGTGTAAAGTGAGGTGATTGTTTAAAGTGAGCCGACGTGTGTAAAGTGAGGGGATGGTGTAAAGAGAAGTGATAGTGTAAAGCGATGTGATGGTGTAAAGCAGGGGGATAGTGTAAAGTGAGATGATGGTGTAAAGCGAGGCAATGGTGTAAAGCAAGGCTACGGTGTAAAGAGAGGCGATAGTGTAAAGCGAGGTGATGGTGTAAAGCGAGGCAATGGTGTAAAAAGCGGGGATGGTGTAAAGCGAGGTGATGGTGTAAAGCGAGGCGATGGTGTAAAGCGACACAATGGTGTAAAGTAAGGCAACGGTGTAAAGAGAAGTGATAGTGTAGAGTGAGACGATGGTGTAAAGTGAGACGATGGTGTAAAGAGAGGCGATAGTGTAAAACGAGGTGATTGTGTAAAGTGAGGCAATGGTGTATTGTTGTTGTATGGTGTTTAGCGTCGCTTTCAACAATTTTTTAGTCATATCGCGACGGTGTCTACTTGAGACAGTATTCTAAGCGCTGTCACACTGGAATATCATGCCGCAGACACATGGTATGATACCCCACCCAGTCACATTATACTGACACAGTGCCGACCAGACCTAGAACTCTCCTCTAAATGCTGAGCGTCAAGCGAGGAAGCTTCTAGTACCATTTTTAAAGTCTGGCAATGGTGTAAAAGGAGGGGATAGTGTAAAGTGAGGCGATGGTGCAGTGGATAGAATGTTGGTCGTTCATGCAAAAGATCGCAGGTTCAATCCAATACTAAAAGCAATGGTTTAAAGCGAGGCAATATTTTAAAGCGAGGCAATGTTGTGAAGCGAGGCAATGGTGAAAAGAAACGCGATGGTGTAAAGCGAAGCAATATTGTAAAGCAAGCTGGGGGTGCAGTGGAAAGAGTGTTGGTCGTCATGCCAAAGATCGCAGGTTTGATCCTACAATCGACCGGATGACCTCTCAAAAACACAGAAATGGTTCTATACAGAATATCCTTCGCATTAAATCAGAATAAAACAATTATGTTTTGTAATAAATTTTGCGCTTTGGCTATTTAAACACAATTTCCCCAAAAACAGCCTTATATTTACTTTGAAAACAAAACAAAAAAAAAAGCCTTATATTCATTTTGAAAAAAAAAGGTACATGTATTGCGATTAGAGGGGAGTAGTTAAAAAAAATACGTCCCATCTTTAAAATATATTCCTATATACTGGTGACGTTCTTTAAAGTATACAAAACGGAATAAAGGTTTGTTCGATTTTGTCCAATTTACAGTTTGACGGTGGCGAACTCATGTGACCAAATGCTATGGACTGGTGTAAAAAACGGAGGAAATGTGTCCGTTTACCATTCCAATTTATAAATAGATTTTGTCACGTTTTGTTAAATGTTGGCATACTAAACCTTTCGGTTTATATTTATTACTGATGATGAGATCCTTTTTATCGATTTTGATAAGTATTTTCATTTTTAAGGCATTTATTTCGTTTTATCCTTCTAAACTCCCTTTAAGTATAGCTTAGTTTGATTTGCCTATATACCCGAGACGGGTCAACATGTGCCGTTTTAACACGTCTCAAGACTGCTTGTGTAAACTGTCAATATTTAGAAAAGTAACTGCATTAGTCTGTGTACTCTATTCAGTACTAAACATAGCTTGAAATGTAATGCGATTCAATAAATATATCGATGGTTTACTGAACATTCAAAATGGACAAGGTGAAAAGGTCTTCAAAACAACGAAAACGAGGTTAGATAATTTTATTTATGTTTTATTATACATAGTGTGAATGAGAACAATAATATTTTCTCATTTTTAATATCATGTTTTAGGCTACAGTTGCCAATATTCATTTGACTTGTTATGACTTTTTAAAGAAACCTTGACAAATTACTTAGACGGCAAGTTTTAATAGTTTATAGATTTGTGACGCCAACAGGCCTTGAATGTCTATTCCAGGCTCACTCCTCTTCATGTGCAAAATTATCAAACCAACGAGTATAATGAACGAAATAAAATAACAATTATTTGTGTAGATTGAATTGAGAACCGTAATTTATGTGCGAGTGTAGAGATTTAAGCAAATTAAATATTTAATAATCGCAATGTCGCCTCTCGTGACATGCACGTGTTACAGTTAGTCCTAGTTTTGCCATCGCTCAAATAGCACGTTGGTTTAAACATATTTATTCATAAATTATGTACAACATATTCCACAACATATTTAGTAAAAGGATTGAAACGAAAGAAAATATTTCTTATATAGTTTCTCTCCTCAGTAACTTATACAAACATTTGTGTAAGGTGGCGAAGATTCATTAGATTAGTTTTGATATATTAACAAAATAGAGTTCTATAAAAGATATATGATTTTTACATCGATAGTTGTATGTCTTGTTAAGTTTTGAAAGAAAACAAAATTTTATAATTAATCATATAAATTAGAATTAAAAACAAAATAAACAGAAAAAAAGGTGGACGAGTTCAGGACTAAGGCGAGCGAGCCAAGGGAAACAGACAGCAACATATAAATTATTATTATTATAATTATAATAATTGTTATTATAATTATTATTGTTATTATTATTATTATTATGATTATTGTTATTTACAAGTCTACAGCTTTACAGCGTTGTTAGATAAGTTTTTAGTTTTCGTTATTAAAACGCTTACTCGAGAGTATATATTTGTGGACAGCTTTAAAAATTTTGACGTTTGTATTGTGGGGGAGATGAGGTTCTCCAAAGAGAAGTGTGTTGAGGGTAACAGTGCATATATGAGAGATTGACGTTGGAAATGTATCTAGTGGTTTAACAACTATATTGTACTAAAAATGATAAAATAACATAGACTCAATTTGGAGAATTACGATCAATCGTTGTCTCTTTTTACCCGCCTCATTTATGTCACTACTTCAAAAAGATATCAGAACGTTTTGTTTCTATTAACTTGCAACTTATTCTATTGCCTTTTTGTATATATGAAATCAGTAGCAAGACGGTTGGCCAATCAGCTAAACAACCATTAAATTGAACCTCTCCAGCATCAACGTATTTACATAAAACAATCAATATGGCAATTAAGCATATTAATATGGGAAAAAAATATGAAAATTGGGTGAGGGCATGCTGACCATCGTCTGAGATATCATCACCCCTGTGTAACAAGGTTTTGACACTTGAAAGTGACATGTAGCACAAAAAAGGATGAAGACGATCATCGTTTCCTTTTAATTGAAGTCACATCACATCTATATACCAGTTCTAAGGCTCTTTTGTCTAATAATCTCTTACCTGTCACCGCCGAGGCCGCGGGTTAGAGCCCAGTTCGGACCAAAAACTGAGTGCAGGATAATTTGCCATTTACTTACAGAATGACGGTGGTCCTGCTCAAATTCATTTTGGGGTCTTACTTTACCAATGTAAGACGTTGCCAGCGCGGGTATTCGAACTCACGATCTCTAAATTAACATTCGGACGCGTTACAGACTGAGCTATCTTGATCCGGCATTAAAATATTAATATAAAAGACTGCATGGTCTGTATCTGTACAGAACTGAGCACTTTCAGGTATCTTGTGAAAATATATTTTTATTTATTTTAAGGAAAATTTATAAGAGCTTTCTTGAATGTAAGAGAATGAAGTTATCCATATAAGCATCTTCTGAAAACTGATAATACTCTACGTATTTGTGTTGCTCCCACCCACCCCACACCCACCCACACCCAAACGTCCCATGCCCTGATAATATTCTAATATTCTACATATTTGTGTCGCCCCCAACAAACCCCACACCCATGCACACCCAAACATCCCACCCCCCTGATGATACTCTACATGTTTGTGTCGTTCCCAACCACCCACCCTAACACACACACACACACACACACACACACACACACACACACACACACACACACACACACACACACACACACACACCTTCCCCCTTCCAACACACACACATCCCACCCCCTGATGATAGTCTACTTGTTTCTGGCGCCCCCCCCCCCCCCCCACACCCACCCACCGACCCCACACATCTTATCCCCCTGATGCTACTCTACGTGTTTGTTACGCTCCCATCCCTTCCCACTCCCAACCCCCACCCTCAGTACTTTACCTGCTGGTAACCATCTAAATGAAAACACCTTGATCTTACGGAAAGACGTACGGTGTAAGCTTGTGTTTATATTCTAAATCAACACACATTTGTATACGGTATTATATGATTAGACAGATCGAGTCGTTAGATCGATATTCAATAATTGATAAGTTTCGGAATGTATTTATTCTAACCAAGCGGTGATACGGGACATAATGAAAGTTAGATTTGTTTAGATTTTCCTGGTGGCGGTGGGGGGTATTTTTATAATACTATGTATCACGTTACCGCGTGTTAAAGGGATAGTGGCGTAGGCGGAGAGATGATTTGTCCTATGTAGTATACTTTCAAATACCTGTAGAAATAAACAAAATAACATCCTAAATATTGAGAGGGGAGACCGACTTTCCCATCAAGATTGGAATACATGTATGAACCAGGAAAATTAAATAAAAAAGGAGGTTGACCATTTTCTAAAGTTAATTTCGCCATGACAATGTGCCCAGTCAAAGAACAGTCATTACAGTCCTTAAAATCCCAACGGTTCTGTATGTCAAATCTACCAAAATGTGACAAAAATAGACAGCACCTTGACGACCTTATCATCTTCTTTAGGACTCTTTCTAAGATGAAACAATGTTAACTACGTGTAAACCTGTATAACGGATAAAAATAAAATCACACAGTATTCATTTAATAACGTCACAAAATATCACGGTTGCAATTTTAAGCGGGAAAAAATATTTTAGACTAACCTATAGGCGCGTAACCCAAGTTAGGAAACTCTTTTCCAAAATATTGAGTTTGGCATGTTGAAACATATATCCTTTTGGCAATATCAGGTCAGTGGGTATATAATTTTATGGGCATGATATATTGGGGTGGGGGGTGCAATTGTGAAATTGTGCAATATCCTGATATATTCCGTTTAATATAATAAGACCTAGAAATAAAACAACACAAAGGACTGGCATAAAGAGAAGATGAGGTACAGTTTGTTTGCCTGTTTGTCAGTCTTTGTTTTAATAATTTGTCCTTCAAATACTTGTAGATTATTTTTATAAAAAAGTTTAAAGGAGATTTTTTACCATTCATTACTGTTAATAATATTGCCTAAATTTATATTTCAGCTGTCTCTACAAGAGTTTTCTGGACCGTGGTAGTGTATGCCATATGTGGAGTTTTATTTCTCTACGTCGTTACCACCGACATGCAAGAACATTTTAACCTCTATATCAATGGTTATATGAAACCTGGCGGGAAATATTACGTCTGCCCAGACCTAAAGGGTAATTTACCAGAAATCTTGTTCAAATACGCATTTGCGTTTGGCGTGGCAACTTCCAACAATCGATCGGTTTCTGTGAATAAAGACGCTGTCATTTTAAAACTTTTTGAATTGTCGTCTGCAAAGATTTTAAAAAACACAGGCGCGTGTAGTGATCTTTTCCAAAAGAGACTTAAACCCGTTTGCTGTTCGTATAATAAAACTGTTATCAAAATGGAACATGGAAAACATTACACCTTCGTAAATGGAACTGGTTTTGTGTCATATAAATATTTTGATCGCCATAAATCTGAGTTAAAGCACGATCTACAGTTCAAAGATGATGTGAAAAGTAATGCAAATAATCTAAAGAGTCATATAGTACAAAAGTACTTAGCAAACACACACAGAGCTAATGCTCATATAGTGGTCATCTATTTGGCAAAACTGTCGAATTTACATCAAACTTTCGGACCTAATTTTAAAGAACTGACGTCAAAGTTCGTACATATGGCAGTGGATTACTTCCAAACACGGTTAGAAAATATCGTATTTATTGTATACTCAGAAGATACTGTTTTTGCAAAAGATGTTATGACATACAAAGATGTCACAAAAGTGTTTGTAAACGATGTAGTAATTCTGCAGCCGGAAACTAGATTGGCGTTTCTCGCGTCATTTAATCACGTGGTAACAACAGGCGTAGCAGATATGTTAGGATGGTGGGTGGGGTATTTGTCGTCTGGTGATGTTGTTTATCCCGTGATAGGGAACTCTACAGAAAACAGGAATTGGTCGAATGAAGATGTTTATCCACATGGATGGATCAGTCTAGTACTGTGATACCGGCAAAGATATTTCGCACGCACTAATTTCCGAGTTTTTTTAGTGATGTAGGGCATACTTTAATGTTAACAGTCTCAAATGGTTAGGAGAATGTATCAAAATGAGTATTAGTGATTAGAAAAAGGGAAGTAGATTTTTTTGTATTTAAAATGTTATTTAAATAAGTTATTTTGATGATTTCAACCAATTCATGTTATATCAATTCCTATTTTCCGAGTCACCATTGGCAGAACATTTGTTAAATTGCTTAAATGATTGGTGTAACAGAAATTATATGTCCATTAATATCAATAAGTGTTTAACCTCATTTGACAACTAATGGAATCACTTCAATTTTTAAAATTATGTCGCTCTCATTTGATCATACAGCCTACAAAATAATCTAATTATTAAGTTCCTTCTTAATAATTAAGATGTTCGTCATCACTGCGCATGCGTGAATAGCATTGCACAGACTCCACCCTTAATTCAATTCTGATCGAGTCATATACAAACTACAAAGCCGCGCGAGCTATGTCCTACGTTTGGGTTTCTTAATTGTTAAATTGTTACTAAATGAACACTAACTATTATTAAAAGTTATGTCGTCCATTTTCGTACAGAGTCTGTAATACTGTATGTAATTGTTGGTGTTCATTAAGTAAAAAAAACAATTAAGAAACCCAAACGGAGCGACCGCAGGGAGCGACCGGGGTTTCTTAATTGTTAATTTTTCATTTAATGAACACTAACTGGCTTAGTGTTGAACATAATTTGACTGACAGTCTTACGTCATTTGACTGACTCTGGGCGGGAGCTACAATGAAAGCTGAGATGATTGACGTTCGAAAGTTGACGTTTGCTAAGGCCGTTTCTAAGCATAGCACGCGCGGCTTTAGTTTGTGTAGATGACTCATTCAGAATTGAATCAAGGGCGGAGTCTGTGCAATGTCATTCACGCGTGAGCAGTGATGACGAACTTCTTAATAATTAAGAACTTCTTCATAATTAAGAACGAACTTAATAATTAAGTTAGTTTGTAGGCTGTTTTAACAAATAAGAGCGACACAATTTTGAAAATTGAGGTGAGTCCATTGGTTGTCAAGTTGACTCATTTGGACCATAACATGGTGATAAACGGAGGTATAGGTGCGACGTTTGATGACGAAATATAAATGTCCTATCACTAATGTAATATTTTGTGTATTTACATTTGTGATATATGTGATATCATTGTACTATGTGTGACAATAGTCTCTTGCAATTCTGATAGTTGAATGACATGTACATTTGTAAGTAACCTATCATTTCTCTCAAAATTAATTGAAAAAGCTCTTTTCTTGAAACTTAATATCCATGTGAATATTTAATATCTCATTCTCAAGAATAAATCCGCCTATAGGCGCTTTCATTCTTGTGAGTCGGCATTACTTAGACTGGTGAATGGCTTGCTTGACGGAATGGAGAAACAAGAGATATCTGCACTGATCGCAATCGATCTAAGTGCAGCCTTTGATACTGTTGACCATGATATACTTCTTGATGTTCTTCAAAGCCAGTATGGTGTCTTTGGAAAAGCGCTATGTTTGGTTGACTCATATCTCAGACCACGTAGCTGCCCAGTGAGTGTAAATTCAACCTTATCATCCCCACGTTTGCTACAATGTAGTGTCCCCCAAGGAAGTTGTTTGGGTCCTTGGCTCTATCTTACTTACGCGGGAACGATATTTGATGTTATTCCACCAAGCATTTCAGTCTATGGATTTGCAGATGATCATATTACAAATAAACGTTTCCAACCAACATCAGTCAACAAGGAAATACACGCGATAAAAGAACTTGAACAATGTGCAGAGACAATTAACGCTGAACTGGATGAATGAGAATAAACTAAAGATGAACACTTCAAAAACTGAGTTTATTATATTTGGTAGTAGAGCACAGTTGAATAAATGTAGTACAAAGGAAATAAACATTGCTGGTGATAAAATTAGATCTGAGAGTTGTATAAGATATTTAGGTGCTTTTCTAGATGAAACATTCAAGTTGAATTTCAAAGAACATGTTAAAATGAAGTGTCGTACAGCAATGTTAAATTACTTAAGGATTAAGAGTATACGTAAATATTTAACTAAGGATGCCACAGAAATTCTCGTTCTGTAATTGGTTATTTCTCACTTGGACTACTGTAATGTTATTGTATATGGTATATGACTTGCATTGGTTACCTATCAAACCTAGAATTAAGTTTAAATTACTCTCTTTCGTGTACAATTGCTCTATCGGCAATACACCATCTATTTGTCTGGGTATTAAAAAAATCTATTCCCAAAAGACCAGTTTGAGGTCTTCAGACTCCAAAGATAGGTGCTATGTGATTCCATTTAACAAAAGAAAGTGTTTTAGTGACAGAAGTTTTGGTACAGTAGGTCTTAGCCTGTGGAACAGTCTACCGTTGGGCATAAAGTTGTTTTAATCTGTAGAAAGTTTTAAAAAGAATCTGAAAACATTTTATTTCCGAGATTTCTATGCATTGTTGTAAGACACAACAGTCTGGTTTATTTTAATCTTTATTTGAAATTTAAGCGATGACTTTATGTAATTTGAACACTTTATATACGTTGTAATTATTCAGAAGATTTATACTAATGTTTTTAAGTTTTATACCTCAATGTATAAAGCCATTGAATATGAACTTGTATAGAAACAGGCGTTTATTCAAATAAACAAGTTTCAGTTTCAGTTTATATGTTTATTTTATGGTTTTTATGTGTATGTTTATGGATGAGACGTAATTGAAAGAACAAATCTAAAAATAACAGATAATGTGCATTGGCAAGCAAAAGAACACCTGCAACAACCGATTTTTTTTGAATTTGTACTTGTTTTTTTCCCCGAGCCCCTTAAAACTTCTAAAAAACGGAGATTTGTATGAAAGACAATAGGTGACCATCACAAGGGTTTCATTGTAAAACATTTTAACAAGCGTTCAATAAAAATTCGCAGGAGTTTACTATTTAAAAATATTTACATTGTGTCTAGATAAATGTGAAACTTAAGCGAAGATTTGCCAATGATGCGTAACCTGATGATTAGTCTATTAATATACATGTGCAATTGAAACACCGCTCGGCCATTTCCGTAAACGTTCGTAAATATTTCGAACGTTTACGGAAATGGCCGAGCGATGTTCCGATTGATTCATATGGAGCATATGTTCTGGTAGTAGAGGATCGGACCCAGGATTGGAGAATTGTATGATTCGAAACCCGATCACGGGTATATGTCGTGTCCTTTAGCAATACAAATTATTTGTATATGCTCATTACAGGCCCTGAGGTTATTAAAATATATATGCTTATTTCAAAATGCGAACTAAACACAATTCATAAGATTCATGAACGAACAAAAATACAAGTGTAAACATTCAATTCAAATTTAAAATTTATATTTATAAAGATTTCGGATAGAAAGCTACAGATATTTACATTTATCTTATTATTATGAACATTTGTTTGTTTTGTAGTTTAGTTAGCATGGAATCTTGAGTTGAACAAGAATATGTAGCAACGTTTTATAAACTCGGACCCTGGTTCTACCTACGAATGCACCGAGTGTGATTTGTTCTAATTGTAAAGAATTGTTTCACAATCGATGTAAAATAAATAAGTTTAAATAAATTAGTTTCATAGCTGTATTCCTATGTGTTCGTGCAGCTTTGGCCCTTCTGCATTGCCAAATTGGACGCCGCTATATATAGTAGAGTTAGCGGGGTCCGATTAGCTCATTCGGTAGCGCGTCTGATTATTAATCCAGGGCTCGTGAGTTCGAATCCCCACCCGGTCAGTCTCTGTAATAATTGATATACGACATTTCATCTCTCACCACTGATTCAGTTGGGAAAGTCATCGGTTACTTGCGGAGATGTAGTCGCCTCGAGTCTGGTAAACCTTCAAGGATCCAAGAAAACAGTGGTTAGGTTAACTGATCGTCTGTAAGCCCCCGATGGCATACAAATATTCAATCAATCATCAATATGGTAGAGGTTAATTTTAATATATCTTAATTTAGGACGTCGAAGATTATCTCCCTTGTGAAGCAATTTTAGTGGTAAAATGGCAATTTTATTGGCGAGATACTTGCTAACCCAAAGTCGCTTGTTTTATGTTTTTATTGATTACATTTAACAATGCCCAATGTTTACAATGTGTGTGATAATAGTTGACATATCACTATACATTCAACAAAATTAATGTAAAATTGAAAAAAATTATAATCTCTTATTGTGAAAACATAGTACTATAAAGCAGATGCTGGCAAGCCTTTGGTGGTCACGTGGCATCAGTGGTCGCGTGGAATGACAATGTCTATCCTCCCGATGAAAGTGCGTAACAACAGCTTCATAAATAGGATTCAATTAGATAAATTATAATTAGGCAGTCACAATTTAACGAAAATATTTCAAACTGGAAAAGATAAATTGTCATTACAAATGATTTTCGTCTTAAGATAACACAAAATGTCGGTATATTGACTAGAAGTTTCATAGAAAATACCAAGTTCGGTTAAAACATAGAGAACTGGTGTTTACCAGTATCGAGCAGCTATTACTGCATAAGTGCACAGTATCACATACTTGGAACAGACGCATGGTACACTCGTCTTACGTTCCAATCATTTCTTGTTAATGTCTTCGGCCGTCCGTGGCCGAGTGGTATAAGGCACTGTCGCCCAATCATCACTTATCTCTCACCGCTGACATCGTGGGTTCGAGCCCCACTCTTTCCAAAATATTATGCGAGGACTTTTGTCAGTTATTTGCCCTACTCGGGTTCATTCTCAGTTCTTCCTTATTACAGGTCCAGCTATATTCGGAATCGTGTACGTGAATGTGTTTACTAGTACTTCAAACCAATCAAATATTCAACGCATTCTTAAAGTATGACCTAGAAAGGATATTTGAAAATATGCTTAGTTTCATTTCAGTCGTAACCAATCCCAGAAGTCAACTGTGTATTAAAAAAATGATCAAATTTAGATGTGACAAAGTATATACAGGTATAACCAAACCATTGATTTTTGTTCTTTATTCTATAGTAAATAATAAAAGTTTGAAGGCTTGACATTCATGGAGAGACCCAAATGAAAGAAGTGAAACGTACATTTTACTGTTTGTCAACCTCTGCACTAATAAAATATGATGACAAAAATACGGGTCATGTGTCATATAATTTTTTTTTGACTGTTGACAAAGTGAAAGTAGACTTCTGAAATCGTGTATTCATACCCTAATTACCATGCATCATTTTTTTTTCTAAATTCACAATTCAAAATGACAATGCTTTCATAATGTTCAAAATACATCAATAACGCCATTCAAATAAAAATGAGCATTAAAATAAGGAAAATGCATTTTCAAAGAAAAAGAAACAAGGATTATTTATAACCGCCATAATGCGACTACCCCACGAAAGCATTTTCTTTTTCAAATGGTGGTAGTAACCCTACACTTCGCTGCCTGCACTTAAAGCTCACTGGGACCAATCTACTGACGACATCGTATTAAGCATCGCAGCATTTCATCTTCAAACTTTCTTTACCGTTGATAAATGTTTGTGGTCTTGAGGTGGCGACGTAACATCATCATCCGGACTATCATTTGTCTTGTATATACGAGCAGACGGCAGATTTGCTGCGTCGCAGAAAGATTTGCTGCGATTGCACTGGTACAAAAATGGTTCCGCGCGTCCCTGTGTTGGATACGGATTGGCGTTAATGAAAGAAGATGAGTTGCGTTGGCCCGATGGCTGGCTTCCCATATCTGTAAAAGATAACAAAGTATGTCAGTGTGTAAAACCGGGACATTTACATGTTTTCATTCGCCAAGGCATACGCTTAATATGCATACACATACACGCACGTAAGCACGCAAACATGCGTGCATGAATTTAAGAAAACAATGTATTAAATGTATGTCTCAAAAGTGCATTTCATATATTAATCTTGTTTAAATCCCATACATATACACCGTTTATGTATGTCATGTACAGAATAATAGCAATCACCTACACTTACTACACGATAACATTTAAATATGCTTGCGGGTAAACATGGATCTAACTATGCATTGTTCTATTAGGATCACACGTGTCAACAGATACAAGCGATGACCCGACAGTACGATAACCCGATGGTGATGATACGATAATACGATGACCCGATGGTGATGATACGACAGTACGGTGACATGTTGGTAATGATACGACAGTACGATGACATGCTGGTGATGATACGATAGTACGATAATATGCGTGTGCTTATACAACAGTACGATGACATGCTGGTGATGATACGATAGTACGATGAAATGCTGGTGATGGTACGATAGTACGATGACACGCTGGTGATGTTACGACAGTATGAAGACAAGACGGTGATGATACAACAATACGATGACACGACGGTGATAATACGACAGTACGATGACAAGACGATGATAATACGACAATACGGTGTCACGACGGTGATGATACGATAGTACGATGACATGATGATGATGATGATGATGATGATACGATATGACGATGACATACTGGTGATGATACGACAGTACGATGACACGACGGTGATGATACGACAGTACGATGACATGTCGGTGATGATACGATAGTACGGTGACACGATGGTGATGGTGGTACAGTACGATGACACGAAGCTGACGATACGACAGAACGATGACACGCTGGTGATGATACGAGAGTATGATGACATGCTGGTGATGATTTGACAGTACGATGACACGACGGTAATGATACGACAGTACGATAAAATGTTGGTTATGATACGACAGTACGATAACATAACGGTGATGATGCGGCAGTACGATGACATGATGGTGACTATTCGACAGTACGATTACATACCGGTGAAGATTTTACAGTACGTTTACGTGACGGTGATGATACGATGGTACGATGACACGACGCTGATGATACGACGGAACGATGACATGCTGGTGATGATACGACAGTACGATGACATAACGGTGATGATACGGCAGTAATATGACATGCTGGTGATGATTCGACAGTACGATGACATGTTGGTGATGATTCGACAATACGATGACATGCTGGTGAAGGTACGACAGTATGATGACATGCTTATGATGATACGACAGTACGATGACACAATGGTGATGATACGACAGTACGATGACATGCTAGTGATGATACGACAGTACGATGACATGCTGGTGATAATATGACAGTACGATGACATGCTGGTGATAATACGACAGTACGATGACATTCTGGTGATGATTCGACAGTACGATGACATGCTGGTGATAACACGACAGTACGTTGACATGATGGTGATAGGGACAGTACGATGACATACTAGTGATGATACGACAGAACGATGACATGCTGATGATGATACGACAGTAAGATGACAAAACGGTGATAATACGACAGTACGATGACATGGTGGTGATAGCGACAGTACGATGATATGCTGATGATGATACGACAGTAAGATGACACAGCGGTGATAATACGACAGTACGATGACATGATGGTGATAGGGACAGTACGATGACATGCTAGTGATGATACGACAGTACGATGACATGCTGATGATGATACGACAGTAAGATGACACAACGGTGATAATACGACAGTACGATGACATGATGGTGATGATACGACAGTACAATGACATGCTGATGATGATACGACAGTAAGATGACACGACGGTGATGATACGACAGTAAAATGTCATGATGGTGATGATACGACAGTATATGATGTCACGATGGTTATGATACGAAAGTACAATGACATGTTGGTGATGATACAACTGTATGATGCCACGTTGGTGATTATACGACAGTACTGTGACACGTTGGGGATCTATGTTACCTGTAGAACTGGAGACTTTCAACAACTACTAACTAATACCTAATTTGTCGCCTCTTATAGCATGCATGATCAACAGTGGTCTGTGCCTGCCATCACGCATGTGCAACGCTGGGTTCATGCAATTAAGACAGTGGAATAAAAGGGTAAATAATGAATTAACACTTCAACATAATATCAAATGTGTTTCTAAATTTGAAAACCCTTGAAATTATTAAAACACTAAGAGCATATGTGTTGGTTCACGTGCATATGGTAACACAAATCAGAATAATGTTTACATGGGTGCATATTTGCCCATATTACTTGTGCATAAAACATGTAGAATATTTTAACTCATCAGTCAGTTACTAATTGAACTACCGAATACTCACCTGGTGTTCTTGCTCACTCATTCATTCATTCACTCAATCTTCATATCACATTTACTCACTATTTCATTCACTCATTCGATCACTCACGTAATCAACCACTGACTTATTTTTTTTATTCTTCATTTTCACACACACACACACACAAACACGCACGCACGCACGCACGCACACACACACTCTCTCTCTCTATCAATCTATTTCTCTCTCTCTCTCTCTCCAGCATTCAATCACTCAGTTACCTACTCACTCATGAAATTACTCATGAACTCGAACTAACCCCCTCCTATGTAGAATACGCGGTGGATCCCAATACTGGTATATAACATGTTTATTAATTCAATCTCATTCGCTCACTCATTCAATCATTCGTTTGTTCACCATTACCTTAACATCCACATACCCACCCACCCATCTACTGTATCACCTAACCACCCATCCACCTACCTATCTACCGACCTTTCTACCGATCTATCTAACGACATGCATACCGACCTTCCCTACTGAACACTCCAAAGCCTACCCAACCACATACATACTAGGATATATTTTAAATTCCTTTAACTTTAGTGTTAATCTATTCAATATGCACGTACTCTTAAATCGAAGCATTTTCAGCTTTATGTAAATATCTACTTTTCAAAATCATATCAGGGTATGCATACAGCGAGGTATATATAATTTATCATTACCGACATGCTTGCAAAGTCGCCAGATTTTAAAGTAAAACTATTGGTTTATTAAGACATGCCGCGTGTGTAGTAGTGTTAATAGGGGTATGTTTACTGGCCCAACATGTTTAAAACATACTTTATGAGGGGAACCAATAGCTAACACGTCAGACTTGCATATAGCTACGCAATTTAAATTGGCGGCTATCTGCACAATCTTACTAAAAAATGATAAAAAAATAGACTACTTTACGCTTTTTTTTTAGTTTACAACTGTATCCCATCAGAAGATGGTTGGTTTCAGTTCCAGATATGCTAGTCCGGTATACTGGTGGGTGGGGTCCGTGCCAGTCTGACACCGCTCATATACTCGTGCTTACTCGGTCAATTCCGGATGTGTGTCACGTGGATCAATTCCGGATGTGTCTCACATATAAGACTGCTGACAGCGACGCTAGCACACCGGGATGAGAATACGATTTGAATCGTGAATCTGAGTATGCATGTCCATAAAAGTAAAATAATTATCCCTCGTTAACACCTCTGATTGACAGCTACCATTTTAAAAATATTACTTTAAGTCCAAAATACTGGATTTGTGACAAAAAATTTAAATAAAATATATATGTATGTTTGAAACATCTTACAATAATACAACAACTTTTAAGTTTGAAACAAAAGTAAAACGTACCTTATCATTTGACTGTTATCACGCAAAGACTAGCTGACAGGATCATGGTTTACTGATTATATATACAAACATTCAATAACACCGAAGACCAATGTAGAAATAAGTGTCAACGAAATTCACTGGCATAGGAAATGATAATATTAAGTCACCGGTACAGGTAAAGATTTCAACCATAAAACGACACAAATATACACGCAGGATCAGGGGCACTTACTGAACAAATAGCCTGGTCACGGTTATGCGTATACCTTCAATATATATATATATCAGTTTACCTATCTATTACATACTCGTAGGTGTATATAATGAAAACCGGACATTTTAAAAGAAATGCCAATAATTAGCCAAACTATTTAAGAGTTTTATGTGCGAGTATAACCACATGGTATGACCTAAAAAAAAACATATTGTTATGTTATTACATTGATTGTCTCCGATACAAAATTGTCATTTCAGTCTTATATCGAATAGCTTACATTTAATTGTGGGTTAAGCGTTCGCTTCTGTGTCATGCTTTTAGACTGGTTCTAAAATGTTCGCATATATTTTATAAAAGATAATCAGATATTTTTGCAATATATTATTTTAAATTGTATATAAACTTGAAAAAAAATAGTTTTGTATTTAAACATGGCTCGACTATGTTTCTTCCTATCAAATTCGGCTTATAGTAAACTATATGTTAATTTGGTAGGGTGTTACAGTATACGTGCTGCACCGTTATTTCTCTATAAAAGTAAGATATCGACTCATGTATTGTTGCCCCCCTCCCCCCTTCACCACACACACACATCCATCCACACCCACCCACACACAACACAACACCCACCCACCCACTCACCAATCACGCACGCACGCACGCACGCAAGCACGCACGCACGCACGCACACACACATGCATGATCATTATCAGTTACGATTAACCAATCAATCACCAGCGTTCTTATTTACTTACTTGCAAGTAAAGCTCCTATTAACTACTTCTGACGTACTTACTTTTTACTCACATCACTAAATGAATCGCTCGTTCACCCATTCACGTCACTAAATGAATCGCTCGTTCACCCATTCACGTCACTAAATGAATCACTCACTCATTCACTCACTCACTCACTCACTCACTCACTCACTCACTCACTCACTCACGCATTTACTTACTCAGGGTGGGTGGTGCACTCTACAACGTTTTTGAAAAACAGCAACGTAACTCAAAATGAAACGACATACTTATATAAACTTGATGTTTTAACTACCGAAACGACATACTTATATAAACTTGATGTATTAACTACCGAAACGACATACTTATATAAACTTGATGTATTAACTACCGAAACAACATACTTAATCCACAATAAATAAGCTCAAACAAAAATAAAACAGAAACGCACTAGTAGCTAAAGTGACTATTTCAAATAAATGAAAGTCAAAATACAGACATACATAAGTAGATAATCGTCATCACATTAATAGATAATTGATTGAACGACACATGCACCCACGGACAATTGATTAGAATAAAACGATCTGCTACTAAAACTGTCCAATTATTTATTGTAACAAAGGGATGGATGCTCAAGTGTTAATGGCGTATCATTGCTAAAATATTGATATACATTGCCTATATGATACACATTACCAGTGACGTTCCAGTGTTTGTTTTTGCTAACAACAAACTTTTATATAAATACTCGACTTTATCTTTTCCATGAGGTTTATATGCAGTCATTTTGGGTAACATAAGAGTGATGGAAAGACTAGAATTATCGTTATGTATAAACGTAGTGAGATGCTGACAGGTTGACAAATTGATTTTTGTTTCAAAATTATCAGACCGCAGGCCACCAGACTGAACAAAATCAGATGGTAGACCGAAATTGTAGCAGAATGGGATTCACCATTGATGTTGACATAATGGAAATGTTGAGACGGTAGACAGACTAACAGACTAGCAGAATGGAAATGTTGAGACGGTATGCAGGCTGACAGACTGGCAGAATGAGATTCACCATTGAGGTTGGCAAAGTGGAAATGTTGAAATGGTAGGCAGACTGGCAGAATGTTGAGACGGTAGGCAGACTGGCAGATTGTTGAGACGGTATGCAGGCTGACACACTGGCAGAATGAGATTCACCATTGAGGTTGGCAAAATGGAAATGTTGAGACGGTAGACAGACTGGCAGAATGTTGAGACGGTAGGCAGACTGGCAGAATGTTGAGCCGGTAGGTAGACTGATAGACTGTCAGAATGGAAATGTTGAGACGGTAGGCAGACTGGCAGAATGGAAATGGTGAGACGGTAGGAAGGCTGACAGACTGGTAAAATGATGTGTTTGTTTTATTTAAATGCACAAGCTGTAGATGTATCATCATGTAATCAAACAATGAATTCACATTCGCCAACAATTGGTATTGACGTCACATACTTAATCATACATACTCGGAGAATTCCGTAATAATTCTTGCCAAGACAGTTCAAAACTTCCATTCGTCACATTCTTTGCTAAGTTAATTAACATAATCACTTGGTTTATAAATATGTGTTGCTTTTCTGTCAAGTGAAATGTTTATTTCAGTTCTCAAAGGTCCATCTATATGTTAGATGTCATTCACGCATCATCCGCAGTTCTTTTAGGATGTAGGCACTGTATGCACTGGGACATATTTCCTTCTTCTTCCCATCTTCAAATAAAGTCTGTGAAGGATCTTCAGCGGCGTTCCTTAACTCCTCGTTAGAAGGCCACGTGTGGACATGCAGGGTTCAACTAGTATTTTCACTGGATGCCATGCATATCGGTTGTTCCAAAGATGGCGGTGATGAATGACGCACTTTCGGATGCGCGCGTTCAGTTTCAATAACGTATGCTCTGGCAGATGGAACTATTGGCTGACTGCAGGCGGAGAGACTTTGGTACAGGAATGGCTCTACATTCCCTTGTGTTGGGTATGGATTTGCATTGATGAAGGAGTTTGGATCGCGTTTGCTTGAAGATGGTTTACTTCCCATTTCTGCAAAATATCAAATAAGTTTGTTGTGTTTGTAAGGTGCTTTCAACACATTTTCAGCAATACCACGACGGTGTCTACTTGAAGCAGTATTCTAAGCGCTGCCACACTGGGGTATCATGTTGCAGACCAGAAATTTTTGATCAGGTGGTAGTCCACCAATTTCAGAGCGGAAAATAAATTGATCAAAACCGACATCCAACCCCACTTCACCCCACCACACCCCTCCCTCCGGATCCGTCAGTGGGGACCAAGCTATGAATAGTGAGTTAATCATAACCTTAACATACGGTCCTTGAGCAGCTCGTATAAAAATAAATAATTACTTCAGTTTTTTTCCTTCCATGAGAGGTTTACAAATAAATAAAATAAAGCGCCATCCATAAAATCTGGTCGTTTTCGTGACTTTGATTTGATATAATTACAATGTCCAAATTAGTTACTTCTCTGATTTGTTGCAATATAATCATGTCAGAAAGGAGAAGTAAGTTTATGAGAAAAAGAAAAAAAAATCCTCCTTGTAAAATATGCTGGAGGTGTTTTGTCCTCTTTGTAAAATCTGCGTGAGGGGTTTTGTCCGCCTTGTAAAATTCGTGGGAGGTGTTTTGTCCTCCTATACAAAAATGAGGGTGAGGGGTTATGTACGGGAGGTGTTTTGTCCGTCACTCGTTTATACTTGATTACAAAGTTATCACACTTTTTGGCGTACGGTGGTGATTCTAAGATCGTGTAAGGATCTTAAAGAGACTTGAAAATAGATCAAAATACATGTAGATCAAAAGACTCAAAATAGAAAAAAAGTATTAGAATTTTAATTCAGTTTTCGAATAACATATGGAAAAAATCAATAACCTGATATGGCATATGCCAAAAATTATTTCGCCTATATGGCATATGCTAAAAAATATAAATGAGCCCATATGGCATATGCAAAAAAATAAAACGAACAGACCCTCCAAAGTCACGGACACCAATTTAAGTCATTCATCAATAAAAGATAGTAATAGCTGATAAACGAATCCTATTGACATAGATATAAGTGGCAAAGTAAAGGGGAAAATGCACGAGCCCGTTAACATGTCTTAAGGATATACACCGTGCGGGGCTAACTTATTCAAGAATGTTGTCCAATTCAATACAGACAGACTTCATTGAACCGAACTGAACGCAGAGCAGGTAACTCAATTTTAAGCATGTGCTGTGTCAGATTGGCAGACTGAGGTTCCTATATAAAAACTTATATTTTGTTAAAAAATGACAATAAGTAAAATTAAAAACAACTTACCTTTACTTCATGGCACATTTAGTACAATGCGTGTATACCAGTACCTCTACATATACATTAACTCCACACGGTGGCAAATACACATTCCACTAACGAAACGAGTGGTTTTGTTAATAATTCCTTACAAAAATATTTAATGGTTAAATAGTATTCCAAATTGAAATCATTGGTCCATTTAGTTCACCATCGCTTGATCATTGTCAACATCGACTTTACTGGTGATTTAAAAGTCAGTGTGTATGCCAGTATGGGCGTAGACGCTGGTGCGGCATTGTGCGGCATTGTGCGGCACTAATAAATTCAAAATTTTTCTATATTTTTAGATAATTTCGATTTTTTTTACATTTATTGTGTATGTCGCACCAATAATTTCTTATATTTGTCTCGTTTTATAATTATCTTAAATGATGGTGGCATTTCATCATTTTAGAATTGATTACCGGCATATTATTGTCAGAGATGTCATATTTCAAACTTTGATAACATTTTTTATGTCATTGATGGTGTCTGCATTGGATTAAAACATATTTTAATTCCGTGATATATATACATTACTAGAAAAGGGATAAGAACAAAAGCATAATACTTATAAAGTTCTTCTCCTAGTCGTATTACAAATTAGACTTGTAAAACATATACACTTATTTACACATAAATGTCATGAATATGTGAAAATCAATTAGTGATAATGAAAAGAGAAAGATATGATTACAATGGGGTTCAGGTGATTGTTTAAATGTTACGTGATAGTTTCTTTTAAAAAAAGGAATTAGAAAAAAAAACTAGAAATAATGTGTAGTAGCGGGAGGACCGACAGCGATTACCTCTCTCCAATACAACTAGATCTCGAACCAGGGGAGTTAAATTGCATGTTTGCATTATATGGATATAAGATTTGAAGAAGTGCAAACATTCAAAAGATTTACATAAAAGTTTTACATAATGCCTAAAATAAAATATTGTTTGCTAGTTCTTTATCTACCTAATCTACCTACCCGATAATATTACCCCTACTCTAATTATATTGCATTCCCCAAGAAAGGTTTTTTTATTTGTCGTTACCAAAATGTTGAATAATGCCCGACGTTTCTGTTATATTTGTCACTTGGGCGTTCTGAGTTCGAATCCCATGACAAGAATTATATTTTTTTGTTTATTTCCCTTGCAACACTTTTTCGGTATCTCATATCCATAATGAAAATTCACGGAAATGTCAGTCATTCGAAAATATGTTGTTCATTTCTTCATAAAATAAACATGTTTAAGTACTGGTTGTCTACTCGCACTCCTTTAAAGAGATATAGATATGTCCGACAAACACAAAATGTAAAATATAACTAGCATAATTTACCTATCAACCTACCAGAGATGAAAATGATTGGTAGGTAAAAGACAAACACACAGAAAAACAAACACTATTATAATTTAGGCCTAATGCACAAGTTAAAGTAGATTAAATAAAAAACACTTTGGCAATATATTTACAATATACTTTTATTACGTGAGCAATTCCTCCAGAAAAAAAACAACAACATTCTTTTAAAATTAAATGTCGGTCTATTATCAACCTGGTTATAAATTTCACTATACGCACAGAAGCACAGTAAATATTTTTCTGTCTGATAAATAAGAGCTCTTGGAAAATTCTTTGAAAATTGTATATTTGATTAAATAATAGGATAATTTGTGTATCGTCTGCGAGACTTTGCAACAACAAGTGCGATTCAATGGTCACATTGGTAAATGTACAATATCATCGTCTAATATAAGTACACACATGAGGCATATGTGTCTATGTGTAGGACTAACATAAGTACACAAATGAGGTATATGTGTTTATGTGTAGGACTAGCATAAGTACACACATGAGGTTTATGTGTCTATGTGTAGGACTAACATAAATACACACATGAGGTATATGTGTCTAAGTGTAGGACTAACATAAGTATGCACATGAGGTATATGTGTCTATGTGTAGGACTAACATAAGTACGCATATGAGTCTATGTGTAGGACCCGCATAAGAACAGTAACATATATGGGTATATGTGAAGGACCCACATAAGTACGCCTAGGGTATATGAGTCCATGTGTAGAACCAACATTAATACGCATATGAATCTATGTGTAGGATCAGCATAAGTACAGTAACACATATGAGGTATATGAATATATGTGAAGGGCCCACATAAGTACACATATGAGGTATATGAGTATATGTGTAGGACCAACATAATTACGCATGAGGTATAGGAGTCTATGCGCAAGACCTTCATAAATACTCATATGAATCTATGTGTAGGACCCACATAAATATGCATATGAGATATATGAGTCTATGTGTAGGATCGACATAAGTACGAATATGAGGTATATGAGTCTATGTGTAGGATCCACATCAGTACGCATATGACGTACATGTGTATATGTGTAGGACCAACATAAGAACACATATGAGGTATATGTGTAGGACCCGTAATAGTACGCATATGAGTCCTTGTGTAGGACCAACATTAGTACGCATATGAGTCTATGTGTAGGACCTTTTTAAGTGCAGTAACACATATGAGGTATATGAGTATATGTGTAAGACCCACATAAGTACACATATGAGGTGTATGAGTATATGTGTACAACCAACATAATTACGCATATGATGTATATGAGTATATGTGTAGGACACATATAAGTACGCATATGATGTATATGAGTCTATGTGTAAGACCAACATAAATACTCATATGAATCTATGTGTAGGACCCACATAAGTACGCAAATGAGGTATATGAGTCTATGTGTAGGACCAACATAAATACTCATATGAGTCTATGTGTAGGACCCACATACGTACGCAAATGAGGTATATGAGTCTATGTTAAGGACCAACATAAGTACGCATATGAAGTATATTAGTCTATGTGTAGGACACACATAAGTACGCATAGACGCATATGAAGTATATGAGTTTATGTGTAGGACCCACATAAGTACACATATTAGGTATATGAGTTTATGTGTAGGACCCACATAAGTACACATATGAGTTATGAGTTGATGTGTAGGACCCACATAAGAACGCATATGAAGTATATGAGTCTATGTGTAAGACCCACATAAGTACGCATATGAAGTATATGAGTCTATGTGTAGGACCCACATAAGTACGCATATGAAGTATATGCGTCTATATGTAGGACCAACATAAGTACGCATATGAAGTATATGAGTCTTTGTGTAGGACCAGCATAAGAACGCATATTAGGTATATGAGTCTATATGTAGGACCAACATAAGCACGCATATGAGGTATAAGTGTTTATGTGTAGGACCCACATAAGTACGCATATGAAGTATATGAGTCTTTGTGTAGGACCCACATAAGTACGCATATGAAGTATATGAGTATATGTTTAGGACCCACATAAGTACGCATATGAGGTATATGAGTATATGTGTAGATCAATATAAGTACACATATGAGGTATATGAGTATATGTGTAGGACCCACATAAGAACGCAAATTCGGTATATAAGTCTATGTGCATGACCCACTGGATCAGGGCCTTGGCAGCAGATGACGCGATTCCGATGACCTTGGATCTATGTGCTGGTCAAAATCATCTTCCAAATCGTCTGTGCTTTCATTTTCAAATTCGTCCGCAGCACACGCGGCGTTATTCCTATCAGTAGCATCGTTTCCTGTCTGCTGTAGCAACATCATTTCTTCTGCTGTATTCGCAGCTTCCGGTATACCAAGTGACAGTTTTAAATGATCTAGTTCCTTTTGGATCTTTTTCTTTTTCAGTTCTAGTAACATGACAATAAGATTAATAATAAAAACAAAAAGGAAAAGACCACCACAGACGATTAAACCGGATTTCACTTTGTGTTTGCTGACATACATTCGTACTTTCTTAAGAAGATTTGGTGGTGGGTCAACAATTATCTTGTATCTAGCAGTTGGCCATTTTCGGTTTGTTTCCTTGTCGACAACTTCACAAAGCCAGATACCTCCTGAACCTTTTGTAGTACTTGTAAATATGTCGTCTGCTCGGTCTGTAGCAGTTTTCTCGTTTAATGTCTTACCATTATGAATCCAGTGTCGTTTAGTACCGGGGAACACTTTTCCAAGTTCGAAGCTGTTACACTGGAGACTAAACGAAAAACCAGGTGTTACACGTTTCCATTCTTCGCCAATGACAACACTGTAAACAGCCACAACAAACACCTGTTTTGGGCTTAGTTTGATTTGGCAATGATACACGCCACTGTCCTTTGGAACAAGACTTTGGATGGTTATAGAATCTCTGTTGTATCGCATCCTGGCAGGTTGCAGAACGAAGTTTTCACCGTTGTGTTTCCATCTCACTTCAGAAAAAGGATTTTTGTACAATAAAACGCGCGAAGCGCTGTTTCTGCATGACAGTGAGATGGATCCCATTGGCTTCTGGTCCACGTAAAGGTTCATCAATGAAAGTGTAGTTGATACTGTATCTCGCACTCCCTCAGATATAAACACTGCAGCTTCTTGCTTTGATCGTTTTTGTCTCTTGATATGATTCGTCCATCTGCTCGCAGAGATAGTTGCATTATCAACAACATTACTAAATACAAAGCAATACACAAATACACAAACCAGTTGTCTTGTCATTGTTACAGTTTTTAAAATGATCAGGTTATGTCGTCTGCGCGCTCTTAACCATCTTATCAAACGTCACTAACGTGACGTCATATTATCTTTAATGACGTTATTAATTAACATGATAATAAATAAGTAAATGTCACTATTGCGTTGGGGCAATAGTACAGGGTCTATGACGTTGAGGGCATAAAACAAGACTCAAATAGTGCAATGTTTGGTAATTCAAAGGCCGTTACTCGGACATTTACATAGCCTATTAGAATTATATATCTGATTTTGACAGTCAGTCTTAAAAGAATTAGTCCAACAGCTTACAATAAATGACATAGTTATAAGAAGATCTATACTGTGTACGTTTTCACTGTGAACGACGAATCGGCACGTACAAGACCAATGATCCAAGGGTCGTTACTCTAATTATTCTGAAATAATATTGTTATGTTATAGTGTGAACCTTTAATAAAAATACAGGTGCTAGAATGTTCACTATTTAGCTAAAAACTACCAGGACACATGGTCATACACATATAGATATAGATCTAGATGTATATAAATAGCTCATCTTGAGATGTTCTCAGGTGAGTAAATTAGCTTGAGCAATATGTCCTTCTCATTTGTTTAATTACTAGTAGCCTATAGTTTATTATTATCCCAGATGGTCATGTTTACAGTCGTTATGTTGTAGTAAGTAGTTGAGTAAGTTATGTAGATCTAGTTCAGTCAGTTCGTCAAGTAGTTTAGGCAGATCGTTTTGTAGCCTAGGTCATTTAGCTCGTTATACACAATTGTTAATTCGTAAAGTAGTTCAGTAACATCGTTTTGTACACTTATAAATTCGTTATGTAGATTAGTTCAGTCAGTTTATTACGTAGGCAAATAGTTTTGTAGGTCATTTAGCTCGTTATGTACACTTGTTAATTCATTAAGTAGTTCAGTTAATTCGGTATGTGTATTCTTTAATTCGTTATGTAGTTCAGTCATGTTTGTTATTTAGTTTAGGCATATCATTTTGTAGGTACTTTGGTTTGTTTATATACACTTGTTAATTCGTTTAGTAGTCCAGTTAGTTCGTTATGTACATTCTTAAATCCATTATGTTGTTCAGACAATTTATTACGTAGTTTAGGCATATCGTTTTGTAGGTCATTTAACTCGTTATATACACTTGTTAATTCGTTAAGTAGTTCAGTAACATCGTTTTGTACACTTATAAATTCGTTATGTAGATTAGTTCAGTCAGTTCGTCAAGTAGTTTAGGCAGATCGTTTTGTAGGTCATTTGACTCGTTATGTACACTTGTTAATTTGTTAAGTAGTTCAGTTAGATCGTTATATACACTTATAAATTCGTTATATAGATAAGTTCAGCCAATTTATTGTGTAATTTTGGCAGATCGTTGTGTAGCCTAGGTCAATTAGCTCGTTCTGTACACTTGTTAATTCGTTCAGTTAATTTGGTATGTGTATTCTTTAATTCGTTATGTAGTTCAGTCATGTTTGTTATTTAATTTAAGCATATCGTTTTGTAGGTATTTTGGTTTATTTATATACACTTGATAGTCCGTCAAGTAGTCCAGTTAGTTCGTTATGTACATTCTTTAATCAATTATGTTGTTCAGTCAATTTGTTATGTAGTTTAGGTATATCTTTTGTAGGCCACTAAGTTCGTTACAGATATATACACTTGTTAGTTCGTCAAGTAGTTTAGTTAGTTCGTTAATTGCATTCTTTAATTCATTATGCTATTCAGTTAGTTCGTTAAGTAGTTTGGGCAGAACGTTTTGTAGGTCATTTAGTTCGTTAAATATTTCAGTTGGTTCTTTATGTAATTCTTATTTCATTATGTAGTTCAGTCAGTTCTTTATATAAATTTAAACAGAACGGTCTGTAGGTCATTTAGTTCGTTGCATACGCTTGTAAACTCCATAAGTAAGTTATTTATGTATGTTCTTATTTCATTATATAGTTCCAGTTCAGTCAGTTCGTTATGTAGTTTAGACTGATTGATTTAGGTAATATGGTTCGTTATATACACTTATTAATTCGATAAGTGGTTCAATTAGTTCTGTATGTATATGCTTAATGTAGTTCAGGCAGTTTGTTATGTAATGAGCAACATAACAAACCGCCTGCACTGTTTAAAAAGTAATCAGAATATACCCGTCTCTGGTAACATGTATTTAAAGGAATCTTCATCTACGATGTAGAGGAATTCATCTAACTAACCTGGAAACAATACAGGTTCAAATTTCACCGGCCAAAGCAATCATCAAACCTATCATAAATTTGTATTCCAGCAATTCAATAAATGTGACAAAAACAAGGTAAAGAAAGAAAACAACAAAAAGACAAAAAAATTGAATGACCTTTATAACAAGAAAGAAATAACATTTGATATGTACCATTTACAAAGTAATTAAATAATTGATTCAAGACTGAAAATTAACACAAACTTATGAAACAACGAACATATATGCACCCTGGTATGTACTGATATGTACTGCATTATTTGTATTTAACATGCATACACATTAAACAACATGTAGTGTTCAGAAACATGCACATTCACATACAAATGGTTTTCCATTGCCGAAATAGATTATATACAATATAGCATTAGAGAGAACTGGTTATGAATTACTCGAATCCTTGGTAGAACCAGTACCAAATGTTGTATGTGAGCATCAAGTCAAGCCTAGCAATCTTGATTTTCTTTTTTTTTGTACAAACAAATAACTCAAAAACTCTTGAAATGTTAATATTCTAATATTCTTAAGATTTTCCGTAAAAATATGAAAAATGTAAGTAAAAGTGAAAAAAAAGTGAATTTCATGCATTGTCACTATTACAAATATATTTTAAAAAAACACATAAATCCATTGTTATCTTAATTAACTTAATAGTCATCCAAAATTATATTTTTATGAATATATAAAAAATTCTATATAATGTCCAGAATATAGATGACCATCGTATGGTTATGCAATAAATAATACTATAATAATGTTTTGAGGTGTGTTTTTGTTTGGTTTCAGACAGATCTATACAGTTTAACCTGCGTAAGTGGTCACCTCTATTAAGCAGTCACCTGTTTTAGCAACCATATTTTCTATTTCCCATTTCTATGCTTTCAGAGTAAATTAACATGTATTAAGCAATAACCTGTCTTAAAAGGTCACTTTTGCTAATTCCCTTGACTGGCTTAAGACAGGTCTTATTGTATTTATAATAGTAACATATCTAACATGTAAACACCCTATGGTTCTCAACAGTAAAATTGGCAACAATCATTGATGAAATTTCTATCAAATGCTCATTTAATATGTTATAACAACAAAATTATTAGTACAAATACCACATATAGTAAAACTCGTTTGATGAAATTTCTAACAAATGCTCAAAAACAACAAATTTGGTAAAACTTGTTTGACGAAATTTCTAACAAATGCTTATTAACACGACTTATGGTAAAACTTGTTTGATGACATTTCTAACAAATGCTCATAAACACCACGTATGGTAGAACTTGTTTAATGAAATTTCTAACAAATGCTCATAAACACTGTAACAGATGGTAAAACTTGTTTGATGAAATTTATAACAAATGTTCATAAACACTGTACCATATGGCAAATTTTGTTTGATGAAATTTATAACAAATGTTCATAAACACCACATATGGTAAAACTTGTTTGATGAAATTTCTAACAAATGCTCATTAACACCACATATGGTAAAACTTGTTTGATGAAATTTCTAACAAATGTTCATAAACACTGTTCCATATGGTAAAACTCGTTTGATGAAATTTCTAACAAATGTTCATCAACACTGTACCATATGGTAAAACTTGTTTAATGAAATTTCTAACAAATGCTCATAAACACTGTACCATATGGTAAAACTTGTTTGATGAAATTTATAACAAATGTTCATAAACACCATATATGGTAAAACTTGCTTGATGAAATTTCTAACAAATGCTCATAAACACCACATAATGGTAAAACTTGTTTGATGAAATTTCTAACAAATGTTCATTAACACCACACATGGTAAAACTTGTTTGATGAAATTTCTAACAATGCTCATAAACACTGTACCATATGGTAAAATGCTTTTGATGAACTGTTAACAATTGCTCATAAACACCACATAATGGTAAAACTTTTTTGATAAAATTTCTAACAAATGCTTATTAACACCACAAACGGTAAAACTTGTTTGATGAAATTTCTAACAAATGTTCATAAACACTGTACCATATGGTAAAACTCCTTCAAAGGAATTTCTTACAAATGCCATTAACAACAAGTATAGTAAAACATGTTTTATGAAAATTCTATCAAATGCTCATAAACACCACGTATGGTAAAATTTGTTTAATGAAATTTCTGACAAATGCTCATAAACACCACATATGGTAAAACTCTTTCAATGAAATTTGTAACAAATGCTCATAAACACTGTACCATATGACAAAACTTGTTTGATAAAATTTGAAACAAATGCTCATAAACACCACATATGGTAAAACTCTTTCAATGAAATTTCTAACAAATACTCATAAACACCACATATGGTAAAACTCTTTCAATGAAATTTCTAACAAGTGCTTAAAAATGCCACACATGGTAAAACTCTTTCAATGAAATTTCTAACAAATGTTCATAAACACTGTACCATATGGTAAAACTTGTTTGATGAAATTTCTAACAAATGCTCATAAACACTGTACCATATGATAAAACTTGTTTGATGAAATTTGTAACAAATACTCATAAACACTGTACAATATGATAAAACTTGTTTGAAAAAAGTTGTAACAAATGCTCATAAACACCACATAATGTAAAACTTGTTTGATGAAATTTCTAACAAATGCTCAGAAACACTGTACCATATGATAAAATTTGTTTGATAAAATTTCTAACAAATGCTCATTAACACCTGTAACAGATGATAAAATTTGTTTGATAAAATTTCTAACAATGCTCATAAACACCACATATGGTAAAACTCGTCTGATGAAATTTCTTACAAAAGCTCATAAACACCACGTATGGTAAAACATGTTTGATGAAATTTTTAACAAATGCTCAAAAACACCACATATGGTAAAACTCGTTTAATGAAATTTCTAACAAATGCTCATAAACACTGTACCATGTGATAAAACTTGTTTGATGAAATTCCTAACAAATGCTCATTAACACCACATATGGTAAAACTCTTTTGATGAAATTTCTAACAAATGCTCAAAAACACCACATATGGTAAAACTCGTCTGATGAAATTTCTAACAAATGCTCATAAACACCATGTATGGTAAAACATATTTGATGAAATTTCTAACAAATACTCATAAACACCACATATGGGAAAACTTGTTTGATGAAATTTCTAACAAATGCTCATAAACACCACATATGGCAAAACTCGTACAACAATTGTAGGCGACCGACACCGGTGCTCACAAGTACAACTTGCAGGTTTAGCACTTCAGTTTCTGTTCATTATCATGTAATAACATACTAGTAACAAGTACTTACATTGAATCTATTGTATCATTCCAATGATTTATTGATATCATGAACTAGGTATATAATATCCATCAGTGAATTCTTCATATCAATATACTGACCCAGTTAGCGCAGTCTGTAGTGCATCTGACCACAGGGGTTAGTGACAATATATATTCTGTATCCCTATCATATATATACAGTAGAACTTCTATGGCTCAAACCCAACTGGACGGGACTGGACAAAATAGCTTGAGTAAAGGGTTGTTCAACCCAAATTTTGTTCAACATCACACCATATATGTACATGTATATACATCAAAATAGGAATTTGGCCAGGACCAAATAAGTGGTTTGAGCCGACAAGTTCTACTGTAGTATGATGAGGACTTATTCTACTATATAATTATATAGAGAGATCTAGAATACATATTGTCACTAGCCTCTGTGCATCTGGCTATCAACCCAGGGGTCGTGGGTTTTATTCCCTCGTTCGGCCACTCTGTGATAATTGATATACAACATTGTGTCTCATTATCATTCTCTGCGATCTAAATAGGAAAGTTACAGTTACTTGCAGAGATGGGTGTACTCAAGTAGTGGTTAACATTCCAGGATCCAAGGAAAGAGTGGTTCAGTTAACCGAACATTTGTTAGCCTCAATGCCATAAAATGATCCTAAATATTCAATATAAAATTGACATCAATAAATACTGCAAAAATAGTGAACTGGCACTGAAATGAAAATGTCTGCAAATGACTACATTGTCAATAATTGTTGATATAAGTTTCATAGACTCCTATAAAGAAGACATTTATGTGTTGTTAGCACCTGACAGATTGGTCACATCACTATATCATCACAATAATTGTGAAAGGCACACATCAATAGAGCAAGGTACCTGCAGTCTGGGAACTACAATTACTTGTATTGTTTAGTTAATGTTCATTTATCCCAGTAGGAATGACAAAAGCACAGGGCGTACATGAATCAATCTCAAGTCTGTTTCCTGGGTAGAACCAGTACTGAGTGTTTTCCTTTAAACCATTGGGTTGAGTCTGGGATTGAACCCACCATCTGCGGCACAAATGACCAACCCCCTTGCTTTAATAGTATAATCAAACCTGTCTTGGGCCACCAGTCAAGGGAGGAGTAAAATTACCTTTTAAGACAGGTCGTTGCTTAATACAGGTGAATTTGCTCTAGATGCACAGAAATGGGAAATAGCAAATGTGGCTGCTGGAGACAACTGGCCACTTTATAGAGATGGCTGCTGGAGACAATTGGCCACTATATAGAGGTGGCTGCTGGAGACAACTGGCCACTATATAGATGTGGCTGCTGGAGACAACTGGCCACTATATAGACGTGGCTGCTGGAGACAACTGGCCACTATATAGAGGTGGCTGCTGGAGACAATTGGCCACTATATAGAGGTGGCTGCTGGAGACAATTGGCCACTATATAGAGGTGGCTGCTGGAGACAATTGGCCACTATATAGAGGTGGCTGCTGGAGACAATTGGCCACTTTATAGAGGTGGCTGCTGGAGACAATTGGCCACTATATAGAGGTGGCTGCTGGAGACAATTGGCCACTTTATAGAGGTGGCTGCTGGAGACAATTGGCCACTTTATAGAGGTGGCTGCTGGAGACAATTGGCCACTTTATAGAGGTGGCTGCTCACACAGGTTTGACTGTGTGCCAACAATGGGAAGGAACATCACCCAGTCCAAGATCGTATTTATTATGTAAGAAATACCTTTTTTTTGTGATAAATATCTTTTATTACATGTAAGACATAATACAATATTATACAATATCATACAAAAGTTGTTCAGGTATCAATATAAAAATGATGATTTTGAAATTTAACACATTATAAAGTAACTGTATATAAATTATAAAACTTAATGCAATGCCTTACAAGTAATATTTTTTATCAATACAAAAAAAATGGGAAGAGAACAAAAGGAGAAGAGATAAGAGATAGAAGTTTACAGATGGGGAACTGTATGCAGTATATTTTTCGTAGTTTTAGGTACATGTTTCCCAATTTAATTTGTGTGACCTAAGTTTGTTTTTGTTTATTGCAATAAGTCTTTCTATTTGTTTGTTTTTTTGTAAGTATGGTAAGAAAGCTGCAATACTGGGAATTATTCTCGTGTATTTATTTTTAAAAATAAGTACTTAGCAAGTAAATTTATACAGTTTAGTAGGTTAACATTTGATGAGTTATACAACCCAAAAAAATATTTTGGTAACATAATTATGTTAAAAGGTTTATTATTTGTAATACAAATATTATGGACTTGAGTCCAAGAGGCTCTTACAAAATGACATTCCCAAATTAAATTTCTAGAGTTTCTGGATGTCTAACACGAATTCACATGTACTTGAATTAACTATTCCTCATTTTGATAAAAACTGGTTAGTAGGTAAAATTCTCAAAATGTATTTGTATTGAAATGATCTAAGAAATACTTTGTATCTGTATTATTTAATAATTAGGTGGCATAACATGAAATCTAAACAGACACACACGTTTTTTAGTAGAATTATAATGGATTTTAAAAATGGGAGAGTGTATGCCAATTTTTTTTAAGAGTTGATCCACCATTTTATTTAGTTTGAATGTTGATTTACTGAAAATAGTGTAACCCCAACCTAATGTCACTTCAGCTGACTGTCCCTTTAAGGTCTCGTTACACAGCTGAATTTTGTTATTTGTTCTATATAAAATAAGGACCTAGGTCATGGTTAAAAAAGAACTCCACATAGAATTTTTTAAAATGTCTTTTTTTTTCATAGCAGGAATATATACTCACATAAAAATGCACAATAACTGGTAGGTTGACCAGCTTGGTACGATGCAGTGACACCTGGAATTTTTTTGAAAAAAAGAAGTCCTCAAATGCTCATAAATACATGCATATGTTGAAATCCTATAAAAGTCACTTTTTTAACACCAGTCATGTCTTATTGCAGTATATGCTATGCCAACTTGTGCACTACTCATCTGCAGCAAGAAATCATAACCACTATAAACCATTTTGAAAATATTTCAACACCAAATTGTGTAATGTGACATTTAAAGGCAGTGTGTTAGAAAAAATCGCAATATATGTCTAAAATAATTATTTTTAAGGTGGATACAAAATATCTCATTATTATTAAACAAATAAAATACTATTAATGATTTTGGTATTTAAAATGACAAAAATGATATTATAATAATTGGAGTGATAAAATTAAAATAAACTTTCCATTCTAAAAATAGACAGCACCTAAATACTCCTTAAAGGGAGTGTATGAGGAAAGAAACGCTATAAATATCTTCAAAAAGCATCTCATTATCATTAATAAATAAAATCCGAATGGTTTGGTATGTCAAATCCACCAAAATGTGACAAAATCGATAGTTAAATTGAAGTTTTAAACTTGAAACGAAATCTCCATTCTAAAAATAGACAGCATTTAAAAATGTTTGACTTCATTCAGACAATTTCTAAGTTGAAACAATTTTTACTACATGTAAACTTATATGACTGATCAAATGAAATCAATAAAATCATCTGACTCATTTAATACATCATAAAATATGTTACAATTTTAAGCGGGAAATCTATTTTAGTCTAACCGAGGTAGCCCAAGTCAGGAATTCCCTTTTCAATATATTATTTTGGCATGTTTAAATAGATATCCTTATGGCAATACGGGAACAGTGAGTATATATACACATGATATATTGGAAAAAAATGTTTATACCAAATTTTAAAATTTTGAAAAATCCTGATTAATTCCCTTTAACCATCTTTACCTTGCCATTTGGACTCGTTCTAAAATGAAACTAATTCTACAATATAAAAACCATTACGACAGATCAAATCAACTTCAAAATGTTATTTTGTAACTCATTTGATACGTCATAAAATATGTTTCAATTTTAAGCAAGAAATCTATTTAAGTCTAATCTGGGTGCGTAAGCCAAGTTAGGAAATGCCTACCGGTGTTCAATATAGTACTTTGGCATTTTTTGGGATCAAAAAAGATGTATATTGAAAAAAATGTTTTTAACCAATTTTATAATCCTTAAACCATCAATTTGAATCAGTCACTATATCAAACCATTTCTTCAGTCCTAACAACACAAACTCAATTGATTTCTCACTTGTTATGTCGGATGTATTATATTACATTAAATAAATGAAAATAAATAACCTTTTATAATAGCCTGTGCGCTAGTATGTGTTTTGTCCAACCTGTACAAAGGTAAAGACAATGCTTAGATATTATTTTCCATAATATTTGACTAGAATTGTGGAATATTGTACAGAGAAACTGCAATAACTTTGTGGTATTTCAAGTCTTGGATATTTTCAAATGCTTCAAATACAAATGTTCGTGAAAATGCCCATGTTTATATCATTCATCACTGAAGCTGCTTTTAACATAAATTTTTCTAAAACAACCCTATTTGAGTCATTTTTACTCATTATTTTTGCATTTATTTGAAATTTTGCTTGTTCATCCCTTTCCTGATGTTTGCCATTTACTAAATTATTAGTATGCAGTGCACAGTGAAATAAACACTGCCGTGAAAGTGTCACTGATCAAAATCTATGTCAGTGCAATTGTAATTAGCTAAACAATTAGTGATGTCATGATTGCTGTAAATTAAAATATCAATACAAGATATTACAGGTGTAACTAAACTAAATTAAATTGTGTAAATTAACCATCAACAAAAATCCCTGAAGTCTACTGATATGTTTTAAATAAATACAAATGTGTTACTGTATATTTAATTGAAATATAAGAGCACCATCTATAATGACAGAAATATAGCATCATTTCTATCAGAAATGAAGATTCAATGAATGTACAATGAATAAAATGGGCTTTTCATGTTCCGTAAACACATAGAGATTACATGATGTAAACAGAAAATAATATTCCATACCCACTCTTCATGTACAATGAATAATTTTTTTTCCCATGGTTTATGCTACATAATGTCAACAGAAAGCAAGATTCAATGCGTACTGTCCATGTACAATGAATAATTGTTTTTTTACGGTTTATGTTACATGCTGTTAACAGAATGTAAGATTCAAAGTTCACTGTTCATGTACAATGAATGAAATGGGCTTCTCTCAACATATAGATGTTACATGATGTTCACAGTTCATGCACAAAATAATCAATTTAACATGCAGATTGAAAAAAAAACAACATAAACAACTGAATATACCTTCACCGTCAATTATAAAGCACCTATAAAATCAGACATGTCTTCAGGAGGACATGTAAGTAGTAAGCAGATATGAATTCAAAACTATCACAATAAAAAACACAAAAATGTACACAAAAGCTACACCTATATTACGCAGTAGGTTCTCACAGACAAGTAACTAATGAAACTTTAGACCACTGCTGAAAATAACAAAAACCTCATAGCTGGTAAAACGCAATACCTGTAAGAAAACCTCACCTTCTTCAACAATCGTTGTAAACAAGGCGTTTCATTTTTAAGCTGTATGGTATTTATCATCACTTTCAATTATATTTTAAGACCATGTCTACTTGAGGCAGTATTTTGAGCGCTGTCACACTGGAGTATCATTCACCACCTAGTCACATTAAACTGACATTAGAACTATCTGCTTAATGCTAATTGCAATGCAAGGAATGTTCTAGTACCTTTTTCAAGTCTTTGTTGTGACCTGGCTAGAGCTCAAAGCCATGACCTCCCACATGCAATGTGGACGCTTTACCTCTAGAACACACTGCTGTCTGTTTTATCTTTGAACTAATATATGAACATGATTCAACATACAATTCTTAATGAGGTAAAGTGTGGAATGGATTTCTGATTGACGGACAGACAGAAAGAACAAAAACAAAATGTCCCATTCCCCACGAAAGGAGGAAGAAATAAAAACATCCACACCTTATACACATCAAATATTAAAAAACTTAAACAGGTTCCCGGAGTCAAATACTACTAGAAACATGATTTCACTTGGTTTCAACAATATGACTAGATTTTAATTGTAAAAAATACTTCATTCATATAAATGAAAAACAACATCCACTAGTATGTCATACATTAGGCAATAAAGCACATAATTATGATTCTCATCATAGAGGTCGTGGGTTTGATCCCAGCTCAGTCCAAAAACTTTATGTGAGAAAGTTTGCTAGTTACTTGCAGAAGGAAGGTGGCTCTACTTAGATTCATTCTGAGGTTTTCAAGGGTGTTATATTATTTTGTAGATCACTGACGCTGTAGGACTAGTGTCCAATAAAATCTACGCGCCCTTAGTAAGTAGTCACTCGCCCTTACATTCTTCATCAGTCTGCTGGAACAAAATATATTGAAATCCGATAGAAAAACTAATAAAGTATACTACCTAAATAAAAAAAATTGCCAAATAATGACAAAATAATTATGAATATGGTTGACTAGAATATAATTTTGTGAAAAAAAATGTAAAAAAATATGCATGCTAACCTGCACATTAGAATCTAAACCTTAAATATGAAAAATATTAAATACATTATAAATTAGTCTTTGTTTTTTATAACAAGAAGTTCATTCTTACTAACAGACAACTAAAATTCTACATGCCCACTCCAACTTCATGCAGGAGCATAGAAAGTAAAATGGATATCACCATGCATCTATAAAATAAAAACAATCAATACAAAAAAGGTCACAACTCTAAAATTATTTCTAAATAAATAAAAAAAAAGAAATGGAATGGCACAAACATGTGCAAAATAATTCATTAAAATATGAATGGATGAATAGAGGTAAATTACATACTACCAACCCAATGTCACATGATGCCACTAGGAAGGTTCACCCTCTAAAATTTAAATAAACATTATAAAATAAAATAAAAGCATTGAAGTATGAACATCAAAGAACCCTTAGTAACGCATGCACAGTTGCAGATATCAAATCTTAAATTGGTTATCTGTAAATATCACTCTTAATGACAAGTATGAGTAAAAATTCATATATATTCATTACAGAGACAAACTCAAGTTGTTGCCAAATCTTAATAAATGCTGCATTGTCAATAATGGAATGAATTTCA
This sequence comes from Panopea generosa, assembly GCA_029582155.1. Lineage (NCBI taxonomy): Eukaryota > Metazoa > Mollusca > Bivalvia > Adapedonta > Hiatellidae > Panopea > Panopea generosa. The sequence continues at coordinate 66,581,429 of CM055903.1, read as the reverse complement.
ATAAAAACCTTAAAGAGGAACAATATAAAATTTAAACATGTTTTCAACAGCATTTCATTTTCACAGGTTTGTCTGATATGTGTAATAAATAAGTCATATGTGTATATATGGCTATGACATATGGCATAAACTGTTGTACATGATCATATAGTTGTAAACATTGCATTTCAACACATATCCCAGATGTTCAATTGTTCTTCAGGAAGTGATGCATTCAAAAGAAATTCTCATCAAACAGGCATGTGTGATGTACTATGACCTTTAGTATAGCCAGGCAAACTTCGTGATCTAGAAAAAAGTGACGTTGAGCTTGCTGTATCTAACCTTGAGCCTTCAGATTCTATAGAAGACTGGCTCTCGATGTCGTCAGAATCAGCCGAAAATGGAGCAATCTTTGTCTGCGGACGTAATTTGATATTTGCTAAACTTACTGTTCTTTTTGTGACCCATTCTGTAAGTGACTCTTCCTTGGGTCTTTGATCTAGCACCTGTCGTATACAAGCTTTTAAAATCCTTGGCAGCTCATTTACATTTGGCTCATTAAGGATAGAATCGCGAAAGGAGGTGATCACTCTTCCACATTCATCAGGTTTTATCTGGTAGCACAACTCCTCCAACTCAAGTCTTTCTAGTTGAGGGATTTCAAAAGTTTTAACTGGAGCACAAATCAACCAGCTATAATCTACACCAGTTTTTCTTCTTTTTTCCTCTTGTTCACGTTCACGACCAATTCGCTCCAACTCGTGTATTTGATGCTCAAGTTCTAACATGAGAGATTCCGTGACCATCATGTGCTCATCTCGTTCAGGCGGCTTGTCAGACTCTGACCAAGGTTTCCATAGTGACTTCAGGGAGAACATATCTATCTGTATGGAAAATAAATGAAATATGTAACAAAGTATGATAAAGATATATATATATATATACATGTACAAAGGGAGATGCACATTCACAATGTATGATATCTATATGGAGATAATTTTTTGTGACCAATCAGACATATATATGCACATATCAAACTATGGTGAGCGTGCCTAGCTACACTGCAAACCATAGACACAATATCAAGGCCTCAACCAACCCAATAATATATATATATATATCAACTGACTCTTAATAATCACATCTAGTTCCCTTTTTATAATAACAAGATAAATAAATCAATGTATTTAATGATATCATAGTTGTAACAGGAAAAGAAAAATATGCCGTCAGTCCGGGACTTGTACCTGGAACCTTTTGTTTACATGGTGAATTCTCTACTGACTGAGCCAGCCAGACTGCTGACATATGTTTCCTTCCTACCGACTGAGCTAAATCAACTGTGTTTATGATTTAGAGGCATAACGGTGGTGTTTTTCCGTATGAAGACCAAGCTGAATTGGTCAACTAGAGCTTTGAAAAGCCTTAGATTGCCCATCACACAGCAGATGTCCTTTGATCTTCAATGGCAATATGCAGATCTTCAAATACCTCCAAGATGGTTTGATGTTGTTGTTTTTCAAGGCCACTTTGGATGGTTTTGTTGATATACGACCATTTCGCTCTCCTGAACATGCTCACAACTGCACTCCTGCTTGTCCCAGTTCTTGGTCTTTGACGGTGCAGTTGTGTCTTACGTCTGAGCATGCTTTTTGAGCTTTATTGAGCCATTAGTGCATGTTGTATCTTCTAACTGTTTTAGATTGTATGTTCTCTATGGCCAGGTGACTTGAAGGACTTCAACCAGGTGCTCTATATGTTAACCTTGGCTGTATATAATGAAACACATCTTGCGATATCTCCTAGCATTTACTCTGAGTGTGTCCCAGTTGGCTCTCCTGAATTGGTGGTACTTCCTCAGCTTCTGTTTGTTATAATGTGGTTAAGTGTTACTACAATGTTGTGATCCGATATTCCTGGCACATGAATGGATTTATTCACCAAGTATGCATTTGATGTGACACTCAAGTCGAGCACATCCAGTAACGGTTTCCAGCATTTGTGTCAGCTGTTGTTTAACTGAAAGGTCAATTAGATCCTGATGTTAAAATCACCACATAACATGTGCAGCTTGCGTTATTATTACAACAGCTTCTCTGTTAAGCTAGTTTTTATAGTGACATGGTTGTTATGTAATGACTGTCTTAGAAGCTAAGCAACGATGTACGTGGTAAGGTGGCTGCTGTCACATTATTATAAAATTCAGAGAAATTTAATGGCTCTATAAATAATAAATATAGCTTTTAAAATTACCCGTTTATGTCAAATTTAAGTCCTTTTCATTTTTCAGCATCTCTAAGAATCGATAAACTTGTTTACATTTGTAAGGCTAAATCTCATTGGCTTTAAACTGAAAAATAAACCAATCATATTTTATTTAACAAAATCCGCCATCAGTTTTTATTACAGTTTTTGATTGGCTCAATTTATTTCTTTAGACTAATCAGATTGTGGCTTTTATATGCCTCTCATACCCGGAAACAAAATATTCAAGATGTCGTCAGCTCCACAACCTAGCGCAGTCCAAAGACCCATCCAGCAAGACTGGGCGAATAGAGAGTATATAGAAGTTATCACATGTAGTATCAAAAAGATATCTGACTTTCTGAATTCATTTGGTAAGTATTGCATATCTTGTATTTGCTTCAATCCCGTAAAACATGCTTTATCATGGGTTTTCGCACAACTGTCAAAATCGCATAACTTGGACAGGTTGCTTCAAGAGTTTAACAGCAATGTGGACACGTAATTTAGATCTCTTAGACAATGGTAATAGATGTTTTATAAACTGTTATCTTAATATTTTAAAGAAATGTTCTGTTGAATGGTGAGGCTGAAAGAGGTTGAAAAAAAAAACCCTCCTTGGAGTAACCATTGACAAAACACTTAAATTAGACTCACATATATGCAATGCTACAAAGAAAGCCAATCCACTTTGGGATTTCAACAAAGCCTATCCACTTTGGGATTTCAATGAACAAACCTAAGACAATGTCCCCTGTCACTTAAACTCGTGGCCTACTACAGCACTCTAGTTAGATCTATACTTGAGTATGATGGTGTTACTGGTTTTCGATCACTTAAGAATCGCCGCGAAATATTTCAATGCAAAACTGATGTTGACACTAAATGCTTGTATTTAACTTTTATTTAACTATTAAATAATAATTTTCTACCAAAAATATAACAAATACATGACCATTGCCTTAACATTCATGTAAGATCACAGTGACCCCAATATGTGTGCAACAAAATGGCAACACCAGATTTCGATCACATGACTGGATGACATAATGTATCAAACTAAAATCACACAAGGCTGCAAAAGTGCAAATCGATGAAAGCAGATCCCATCTAAGAAGTACTTAAACAAACTAATTAAAATTTGTATTTGTCTTTTGAGAAGATAAGTTGTCTTTAAAAATGAGATGAGTTGTCTCAAAATGTGAGACTAAATGTCTTTGGGATGACTTATAATTCATATTGGAACTTTATCCTTAAAATGTTCTTTTGTCATTATATACTCATTGTCAGTGATGTCATTGTAGATGGCAGATAAAGTAAAATTACCTTAATGAAATTTCTCGTTCTGAAGTGAAGGTTTAAATCAATGTTTTAGACAAATGATAAAATTAAATTTCAATATTATTGTTTGATTGAATATTTAGCATCATTTTTATGCCATTGAGGGCTAGCAGATGATTACTCAATCACTCTTTCCTGGGATTCTGGAAGATTAACCTGTAGTTGAGCACACCCATCTCCCACAAGTAACTGATAACTTTCCCACTTGAATCAACATTGAAAGACAAATCACGTTGAGATGAATGTTATATATATAAATCAGTATGGAAACTGCGACCAGACCGTAATTCAAACTCATGACCCCTGGATTGATTGTCAGATGTGTTACCGACAGCATACCAGACCCAGCTCTTGTAATCTAATAACTTGAGTCTCTGTAATATTTATCATAGAGCTTCCTTGTTTATTATCTAAAATACAACTTCCTTAAAGTTATCTTGCATGGTGCATGTATGTGCTTTATAAGTGTTTTCTACATTTACTTATAGTGCTTACTTAGTTCTGTATGGCCAAATACACTGAAAGTAATGCCAACATCTGTATTATCATACAAAGTGGAAAATATACCTACATTTATCATCTTCTAAGTTCATTGAAATTCTATATTTATGTAGTACTGTATGCCACAAGCTTTAAAGGGAAATTCACGATCTTAAATTTAAAGCTTTTGGAGCTTTGTTTTAAACCAAATTAAAAAAGTACTGTAAGCTGTTTTTTTTTAGTAATGTATAGACAAAATATTATTGCGTAGGCCATAATAAATTAATTGCTAGATTATCACCCTGTCCACTCCTTAATTTTCATGCAGCCCCAACCCTTTTTATTTTCATAAAAAAAAAAATCAAACATTTTAAAAATGAAAATAAAAAATAAAATCCTCCGACCCTCCCCGTTTTTTAAGAAAAAATAAAAAATTAGATGATAGTCTAGCAATTAATTTATAATGGCCTTATCTATTAGTATTGTTTTGATGATTTTATATACCAGTACACCTGTTGTTTAGTACACAAACTATGTCAGTGTATCCAGCTTTCCATTGTAGCACACATTTTGTTATAGCACATATTAATTGTGTTCTGCAGTAATGCCTTGCCGTCTGTTTTTTTCCTGCCTAAGCCCCAATCCGATGATTATCTATCTTGTTTATGTGATTGTTTACTTTTGTCTAGTCACATTTCATATTTGGAACCTGGTGTATTAACTCATCCGACAAAGAAAAATTTCTACATTGAAATAGTTCAATATTCAATCTTTGTAAAGTGATGTATTAAATGTACCCTAAGCACACATGAGCATCTTAGTTTTCCATTTCAGATACGTCGTGCCGGTCAAGACTGGCAACTCTCAATGAGAAGCTGACGCAGATGGAGAGGCGAGTGGAGTACATCGAAGCTCGGGTAAATATTATAATCATACTTGCTCCTCTATTGCAATAAGTTAAACGTAGTGTCACCCTTGAATGTAGAACATATGTGGGTAAGATCTACTAGAGGTTTTACCTGTCTGAGGCAGACACTGTCTTCTTACATGCTCGTGTTTACTTATAGATTATACAAATTTATTTTAGCTCAATTGCGAAAAAAGCTCAGAATTCATATGAACGACTCTCAGGTTTGCTTCCTGGGTAGAACCAGTCCCTTTTTTTTTGAGAACCATTTTGTCAAATCTGCAACCTCTGGCATGAGAGGCCACACTCAATCCACTACACTACCGCTTCCTGACTTAAAGCCACAAAAATAATTTCATTTATTAAATCTGTTCTGTATATTTGCATTTGTCTGTTACAAGAAGCATTAAATGTATACAATGTACTTGCATTTCTTCAGATTTTACTGGTATGAAGATAAAAAATGGCAAAAAATAGCGTTTTTAGCTCGACTATTCAGAAAATAAAGACAGCTATTCTACTCATCGGGCGTCGGTGTCACACCTTGGTTAAAAATTTCATGCAAGGCCCTATCTCAGTAACCATTGCATGTATTGACTTGAAACTTTACACAAGTCTTCCTTGTCATCAACTCTACTACAGTAACTAAGTTAGATAACTCTTGCGTGAATATAAGGCAATTTATTTCCCTTGTTTGACTTAGAAATTCTTGTTAAAGTTTTGCATGCAAGTACCATCAAATCCATATCTCACCAACCGCTCAATGTTTTTGATTGAAACTTAACACAAGCCTTTCCAGTCATTTGTGACAAATAGTCAAGTGCTTGACATTACTAGTTCTATCTGTTAATATTTTGTTAAATACATTATAATGATCTTTCAGCTATATACATACTTGGAGATTATTATCTCAGTATGATTATACATTCATGCATAAAAATATCAATTTGGTGCATTTACAATTGCTGTGTGTCCCTTTAAGCCAGTTATCAAACTAAAGTTGTTTTTGTGAAACAGTAGTCCAGCCTTCCTGCAGTAGTAATGTAGTTCAATAATCATTTAATAAATTATTTGTTTGACACAGATTTTGCTTTCTTTATATTTCTTCTATTACTACTCTGTCTGTTACACTAGGGCCGCCCTTAAATGACAGTTGTTTGCCGTGTTCCTACCAACTTACTCCAAACTGTAGCTACCCAAAATTTTTTATTTAATTTCAAAGCATTTTTTCATGATTTTTGTCCATTTTTATTAAAAATTAATATAGAAAATTAAAATCTGGCAAAAAACATTAGCTACATACCTATCCACATGAAAAATACTGGGTTGGAACACAGCAACTAAACATTGTTTTGAGGATGGCCTCGGATATCATCTGCACTCTTTTCATTATAATATGCAATTTTTCCAAATAAAGAATTTAATTTAAATATTAATGGTCTCTATATTTATTGCAGATAACAAAGGGCCAAACACTGGATTAAGTAGACACTCATTGAAGAGGAGCATTTCCAGTTTGTGTGATGTCTCCATATCATTATCATCATCATCATCATCATCATCACTACCATGTTGAACAGTGTATATTCACTGAACTTGCCAAAGAAGAAAAGACAACACACATGAAAGGTGGAGTCCAAAACATGAAACATGAGACAATGTACATGTAGATCTGATGTCTGTGTTGTTCATTGAAGCTTGATCTTCTAGACTTTGATATTGGGATGTTTTTATAATGTAAGCATAAAAAATCAGAACATTGGGTGAATATATGCTTATGGTTAAACTTCTCCAGCTGGATAACGCAACATTCTGTAAAACTCGACCTTGCATGAATTGCTTTTTTAATTGTTTATGATATTTGTTTTTATAAATATTTGTATTTTTATTACATAGTTAAGATATTATTAATAATGATTCTTTAAATTCAACTTCAAAATTTGCAATTGCACATCACCATGGCATTTGTATGGTGTCGTGTGTATGAGACCATGAAGTTACCACTTGCTGTAAAACACACCTTAGACACGTGATGATATATATACAGGTGTCGTGTGTATGAGACCATGAAGTTACCACTTGCTGTAAAACACACCTTAGACACTTGGTGATATATATATATACAGGTGTCATGTGTATGAGAGCATGAAGTTACCACTTGCTGTAAAACACACTTTAGACACTTGGTGATATATATATATATATATATATATATATATATATACAGGTGTCATGTGTATGAGAGCATGAAGTTACCACTTGCTGTAAAACACACCTTAGACACTTGATGATATATATACAGGTGTCATGTGTATGAGAGCATGAAGTTACCAGTTGCTGTAAAACACACCTTAGACACATGCTGATATATATACAGGTGTCATGTGTATGAGAGCATGAAGTTACCGCTTGGTGTAAAACACACCTTAGACACATGTTGATATATATACAGGTGTCATGTGTATGAGAGCTTGAAGTTACCACTTGCTGTAAAACACACCTTAGACACTTGGTGATATATATATATATATACAGGTGTCACATGTATGAGACCATGAAGTTACCACTTGCTGTAAAACACACCTTAGACACTTGATGATATATATACAGGTGTCATGTGTATGAGACCATGAAGTTACCACTTGCTGTAAAACACACCTTAGACACATGATGATATATATACAGGTGTCATGTGTATGAGGGCATGAAGTTACCACCTGCTGTAAAACACACCTTAGACACTTGGTGATTTATATATATACAGGTGTCATGTGTATGAGAGCCTGAAGTTACCACTTGCTGTAAAACACACCTTAGACACTTGATGATATAGATATATATATACAGGTGTCATGTGTATGAGAACATGAAGTTACCACTTGCTGTAAAACACACCTTAGACACTTGATGATATATATACAGGTGTCATGTGTATGAGAGCATGAAGTTACCAGTTGCTGTAAAACACACCTTAGACACATGCTGATATATATACAGGTGTCATGTGTATGAGAGCATGAAGTTACCGCTTGGTGTAAAACACACCTTAGACACATGTTGATATATATACAGGTGTCATGTGTATGAGACCTTGAAGTTACCACTTGCTGTAAAACACACCTTAGACACTTGGTGATATATATATATATATGCAGGTGTCACATGTATGAGACCATGAAGTTACCACTTGCTGTAAAACACACCTTAGACACTTGATGATATATATACAGGTGTCATGTGTATGAGACCATGAAGTTACCACTTGCTGTAAAACACACCTTAGACACATGATGATATATATACAGGTGTCATGTGTATGAGGGCATGAAGTTACCACCTGCTGTAAAACACACCTTAGACACTTGGTGATTTATATATATACAGGTGTCATGTGTATGAGAGCCTGAAGTTACCACTTGCTGTAAAACACACCTTAGACACTTGATGATATATATATATATATACAGGTGTCATGTGTATGAGACCATGAAGTTACCACTTGCTGTAAAACACACCTTAGACACATGATGATATATATACAGGTGTCATGTGTATGAGAGCATGAAGTTACCACTTGCTGTTAAACACACCTTAGACACATGATGATATATATACAGGTGTCATGTGTATGAGAGCATGAAGTTACCACTTGCTGTAAAACACACCTTAGACACTTGGTGATTTATATATATACAGGTGTCATGTGTATGAGAGCATGAAGTTACCACTTGCTGTAAAACACACCTTAGACACGTGATGATATATATACAGGTGTCATGTGTATGAGAGCATGAAGTTACCACTTGGTGTAAAACACACCTTAGACACTTGATGATATATATATACAGGTGTCATGTGTATGAGAGCATGAAGTTACCACTTGCTGTAAAACACACCTTAGACACGTGATGATATATATACAGGTGTCATGTGTATGAGACCATGAAGTTACCACTTGCTGTAAAACACACCTTAGACACGTGATGATACATATACAGGTGTCATGTGTATTAGACCATGAAGTTACCACTTGCTGTGAAACACACTTAAGACACTTGGTGATATATGTACATGTGTCATGTGACTCGTGTCATAGTGTGAAAGAGATTCAGATTTTGCAGTATTAATTATAAACTTAAAATCTCTGTGGATTGTTTTACTTTGCTATAGATTGACTGATATAATATGATGACAAATCATTGACTTTAATATTATGGAAAAAAGTATACTATTAAAGTTTTAGTTAATCAGTTGAATGGAGGTTTTTAACCAACTTTAGCAGGCATAATCATATAATTGAAATGATTTGAATTTTTTCTTATACAATTTGTTCACTTGATTTGCTTGGAATTTATAAATTTGAAGTATTTTTTTGATAAACAGTTTTCTCTGACATTTATAAGAAATAAAACAAATTCTGGAATATCTCTATTTGGTGGTTAAACCAATCAATTATGGATTATTTTTTATCATCAGTATATCTCAATTTGATATGGATTTGAAACTAAACCATGGTTTGCTTACTTGTGTTTATGTCTGGAAAAATATCTTGGGCTATTATGAGAATATAACGTCAGCATCATCATCATTTATACATAAGTATTCAAGCACTTCCAGTCCATACCTATCATCATAATCATCATCATCATAATCATCATCATAATCATCATTTATCATCATCATTGCCATATGACCCATATTATTATTAATTTATCCATGATATGTATCAGTAATGTACATGTAACAGACATTGTTGTCTGCAGCAGGCGGCATTGTATTGTACCAGTCTGACACTTCCTGTTTCAAACTTCCTGGTTAGCTGATAAAAGACAGTTAGTTGCATGGTTAGGTTTATTTATATTCAACAAAGTAAATATTTATTAGTTTTAAAATTGAGATGGATGTATATTTTATAGGAAATGTAAAACATTGTTAAGTAAGAGGTGTAATGATTCATGATTTTTGACAATGTAAGGGAGATAAATCCAATAACTAATTTGACAGGACCGAAAGAGATAATTTAAGTTTCTTTTTATGTTATCAATAACACTGGTTGCATTTGAATAACAATACCCATTGTTGTAACAAATTTACTGTTGACTTAATTTGTTTTATTAAATATGTAATTTGACAATTTATAGAGATTTCTCAGTGATTTAATTTTTTTAATAATTTAACTAAAAATAAAAATTATTGTTTTCAGTGAACTGAAATATCACTTAAATTTCACATTTTAACAGTCCAGAGGGGTAGTGTAATGGATCTAGTGGCAGCTCATGACATAGGTTACAGGTGGGGTCACTTACTCAACCTGATGCCTCTCATAAAACAATATTCAGGTATTGGTTCTACCCAGGAAACGGTATCGAGAGCAGTTCATATAAGCTCTGAACTTTCAGCGTAATCAAGCTAAGATAAATTAGTATGAACTAATCGCCGTTTAAGCACTGAAAGTAGCATATATACAACTTCATTACTCTTTCAGTGAAATTAAAATGATATTTCACTGAGACCAATATGTGTGTATAGTGTATGTACCTTTAAATGAAATAAATGTATCTATATATGACTCTGTGCCTATAATTTGTTTATTTTACCTGGACACTGTGACTAGTAATGTTAAAACATACCGTATAGAATGATTGCTGGTTCCAGAGTTACCTCTGCAGTGGTATTGTCAAGGCAACCAGCAAGAATGCCAATACCACGTTCAAGAGAGAAATTTAATATTTTGATATTTCACTGAAGCTAACAGTTTTATTTTTATGATTGAAAACATGGAAAATAATATTTATAATTTCACTATATTTAGCAGTGAAATTATTGAAAATAAATTCACTGATATGTCTCTATAATTCATCAAAATGCATAAAATATATTGTTTTACTGAATTATTTATAAAAACTAACACTCATTCTGGTTGCACATAATGACAACCTGTACCGATAACATTAGAGTTAATATCAAGCCACAGGCACATGCTTATGGAACGTAAATACTTGTAAGATGAGTGTTGAATATTGTTTTATAATTTATTTTATACCAGTATCTGCAATCATCTCAGTATTATCATAAGTTACATCAGGCAGGTGTGGTATATCAAGGGAAATAACTTTAGCATCCTTCTCTAAAATATTTTTTAATAATATAAGTTCACTCCCTTAAATAAGATTTCTGCGTTATGGTCTCTTAAACGTTTACTTTGTTTGCAAGCATTTGATAACAGAAGTCAGCTGAACGGCATGTTTGCTTTAAACATTTGCTAACAGAGCAAACACCTTAGAGAGCTGTTGGTTTGTGTTTAATCACGTGACTAAATAAGAAATGGAGGGACAGCGCCGAGTAGACCGATTTCCATTTACTTTTCATTCGTTCGGCCATTGTTTGTGTTTATAAACAGAGTAAACATGTTTAACCATGCTGAATGTAGCCGAGAATTTACCATAACAGTGTCAGATCTTGAAAAGTTTGAGTGTTATTTATGATTGCCCTTTACCTGAAGTTTTAAGATATTTTTTTGGAAATGAGGTGGGGGGTCAAGGTTGGATGTGATCTTTTAAATGGATTATCCACTCAGATGCATAAATATCTGTACAGAGAAATTCTGGTTTAATTTGTTTGATACATTTATTATTGTACGGGTAAAATAAATATTGCTGAACAAGAAAAAAGGTTATTTAGATATGCCGCAGGTATTCAAGGGGATGGCTTGTTCTCTCGTTCTACAGTAGTCTTACCCCCTTAATATTATATTACTGTATACCCATTCCTTGCACTTCACACAAATGATGATTATTTTTTTTTGTTCACAATTTTTATGTACACCCAAAAAATGTATATATATATTTATACCCCCCACAAACAAAGTTTGAGGGGGTATATTGGAGTCCCCCTGTGGTCGGTCTGTCGGTCGGTCTGTCCGTTGCAATTTTCCTTGTCCGGAGCATCACTTGAAAAATACTGGATGGAATTTCATCAAACGTCATACAATGGTAGAATATAATGAGAGGAAGTGCAGTGTACAAGAAACATAACTCTATTCTTGCTAATTACAGAGTTATTGCCCTTTGATATTTTTTCTTGTCCGGAGCATAACTTGAAAAGTACCGGATGGAATTTCATCAAGCTTCATACAATGGTAGAATATAATGAGAGGAAGTGCAGTGTACAAGAAACATAACTCTATTCTTGCTAATTACAGAGTAATTGCCCTTTGATATATTTCCCTTGTCCGGAGCATTACTTTTAAAGTACTGGGTGGAATTTCATCAAACTTCATACAATGGTAAACCATTTTCTGTCACGGTGGCGTTCGGGGGTATTCATCACCTTCAGTGATAGCTCTAGTTAGTATTTAGCATTATTTTTATGCCATCAAGTGCTAACAGATGATCTATTGTCGTAACCACTCTTGGCGGTATTCTGAAATTGCAACCAGTACTGGAACACACCCATTTCTGCAAGTACATGATAACTTTCCCCCTTAAATCAGCGATGAGAAAAGAAAGATAATGACACACAATGTCATATATAAATCATTACGTTGCAACAGTCTGGCTTGGTGGGAATACGAACTCACGACCCCAGGATTGATACTCAGAGGCTGAGCTAACTGGGTTCGACTAAAAATTAAATGAGACTGAAATGTTAATTACAGTAAAAATATGTTTAAATGAGTATATTGGACTAATGTTTTTTGGAAAAATAACCAGATTCATGTACATTAGGATTCACTGTTTATTTTTTATATCATGTACTTAAAGGAATAATAAAGATTACTGCTATGTAAAATCAATACACAATTGTCTATTTATGTAATATACAAGTTTTGATAACCTAATCAAGATATTGAAAATACAAAAGTGGCAGGTTAGCGGTTCTCTTTGGTATATATGTTGACTTTTTTGTACTTATTTAAGTATATTGTTATCGGTAATTCCGCTGTATACATTATTTTATAATAAGTGGTAACTTTTTCATATTTATTTAGCTGGGCCCGATTAGCTAAGTCGGTAACACGTCTGACTACCATTCCAGGGGTCGTGAGTTCGAATCCCCCCCTGCCAACAGTATCCATGATAATTGATATATGACAGTATGTCTCATTATTATTCGTCGCTCACAGCTGATTCAAATGGGAAGTTATCAGTTACTTGTGGAGATGGGGTGTGCTTGAGTACTGATTGACCTTTCAGGATCCCAGTGATTACGTTAACTGATCGTCTGTTAGCCCTCGATGGCATAAAAATGATGCTAAATATTCACTCAATCAATTATATCTAATTAAAAAATAAAAATCTATTTCAACAAACCCACCATCGTTATTATGGCATGTACATGTATCTTGGAGGACATTTTGCCAAGTGCATTGTTAATCATGTGACTATTTCTTTGTTACCACACAAAGACTGAATTATTTAGATTATCTCTTATGGTATTTAGCCCCATTAACTATACTAGATCATGTTTCGTACTTGGGAGTGTTTTAGTATAATCTATCTGTATTGATTTAAGAATGTTATTATGTTTGTGTGTAGTTTGTGTTTGTGTATTAAGTATGTAGTATTGGTAAAGTATAAATATGTCAGGACTTGAATAGAGCGAAGTTTTGAGATTTTTGTATTGTATCAAGAACATGATCTGTTTTAATAAAATATTGTAAGCTGTATAGTTTTGGTTTGTCATTTTATATTTGCTTTTGTGATGGGAAATCTTGATTCACAAACCTGGTCATGGGATCGTATGGCATGTTGCTAAATTTGTCTTTATCCGTATGTTAACATTAAGTAGCAATTAATATAGCGTTAAAATAGTTTTTGTTGGTTCATTGAATTGGATGAATTGTGGACACAAGTATAATGAATGAATGAATAGCGTATCAACACATTATAGGTTATTCGACGCCAACAGGAAGGAAGATTTCAAGTTCACTCTACATGTACAAAAACAACAAATTAACATATAGATTAAAAAAAAAAATACACCAACAAATGAATATGCAGAATGAACCTAGAACCTTGATGCCTGCAGAACGGCAGAGTTTCAGCTAATTATAACGTATAACTCAATTTGTCGCTTCTTACGACATGCATAAGTCACAGTGATCCTATTCTTGTCATCACTCATATGGCTCCCTGAAACTACACAGGTGTTGATAATTTAACCACAATAGTGAACACGACAAAAAATGATAAAATGAACATGACACCTATTCGGGAGATTCTTACCCCTCTGCAGAGACCGGCAGTGATTCTGTTCTTAGCCGGAACCACGCGGGCTTACACGAGTACAAACAATCAATAGTTAAACTAAATAAAATAATGAGAAAATGTATTTTGTTTGAGTTTGTCTGAGTTTCACCTAGAACGTTCACACTTTTTGGTGAACGTGAAATAGACTGAGTACCCTGTAGTAAATACATATCGTGCGTGTCAATGCACCAATGCACACAGAGAAACACAAGTAAACACTATTTAGGACAAAAAGGTATTTTGATTTCACCTAGAACATGCGCATTTTTTATTGAAGAAAAGTGCATAAAGTACCTCTTACAAATAAACACTGTTCATGTACAAAGGTCCATCTTATATATACATACTGAAGTGAATACATATTCGATACGAAGTTGTATGTACACTGAAATACTTGTATATAGAAAGAAATAACAGCAATGGCTACTGTGAGGGAGAGAAAGTGGCAGATAGAAAAGAAAGAAAGAAAGAAAGAAAGACAGGTGTTTATCTTGGAGATGACAAATACATGCATTTTTGTAACAGTCTAATGGCTGCAGGAGACATACAGACAGACATACGCTTATCTTGGATATGATCAAGAAACGAACGAGATACATGCTTAGATTTCTAACAACCGGTGCGTATTTTATCATTTTGTGTTTACCGACACAATGTCGTGTATTAAATTGGTATCAATCAGATAAAGACATAAGCGAAAGCAGAACACAACCCGGACAATTATTAACTTAAATACATCAGGCGGTCACCTATATTGACGCTATCTCTGAAAGAGAAGTAAGAGGGCCACGTTGGCCAAAGAGGTAAATCTTGTTTTTATGATGCAAGGACCATGCCCCAGGAATTTAAAGGTGGTCGCCGGACCCGATTAATTCAGTCATTAGCGCGTCTGACTATCAATCCAGGGGTCGTGTGTTCGAATCTCCGTCTTGCTACAATCTCTGTGATGGTTGATATAAGACATTGTGTTTATTATCATTCCTCTCTCACCGCTGATTCAAGTGAGAAATTTATTAGTAACTTGCGGAGATATGATGTGATCGAGTACTGGTTAACCGTCCAGGATCCCAGGAAACAGTGGTTAGGTCAACTGATCGTCTTTCAGTCCTCGGTGGCATAATAATGACGCTAACTATTCAATAAGTCAATCAATCATTAAAGCTGGTCAGCTGAGATATTGTAGATATATAACTGTCGTGTAAGTTCGACGAATAACACTGAAATGAAAACTGCGGGTGCTGGAGTGTACATAACGTCAAATAACGCCCTTTATTATGATTCAAGGGCTATAACTCCGACATTTATTATCCAAGTATGTCAGTGCTAAAACGTGTTCAAGATTTTATAGTTATACAACTACTGTGCAAGTTTGGTGAGGATCAAATGTAGTAAACTGTGTGTGCAAGTTTGTACACATGATCAAATAATACAGATTTGGATGATTCATGGACATTAACTCCGACATTATCCGATATGGACAATTCATAATATTTCCATTCATTCAGGGATGTAGGTATATAACGAAAGTTTAAAAAAAACTTGTTGTTAATAGTATGTTTTTGAAATAGACGTCTCGCAGCGGAATTTATGACTTTTCTTTTTTTTTTATAAAGGCCAGTGACCGAAAATGTAATAAAGAGCATTTTTTTAACTTTTGTTTTTCAAAAAAGTTTGGTTATAAAACTATATATGTATAAGTTTTGTGAAGATCGAATGAAAACTAACAGTGCTATAAAAGCACGGATGGGCTTAAAAGGCGGACACCAATATGCATACACTAACAAAACTAAATCTGCACCAAGAAACGAGACAAACACATCCACCACAAATCAATTACTCGCTAGATACCCAACATGAACATACATGAAACTGGTTTGGGGGGAATTGATCGTCTTACAGTATTTATATACCCTGACAAACATGACAGCAAACTTAGGTACACTGTGTACTTAATTGCATTTGTTTCGCAAGATCAATATTAACCGTTGTAGTATGTTCACTAGGGAAGGCCAGACTTATTTCCCGATTTGTTATCGCGTTTAGCCAACGTCTATCATGTTTGTTTGTTGAAATTACTGACAACTGTCCCACTTGAATCAGCGGTGAGATACCAATGGCAATGAGATACAATGTCGTTTATCAATAATCACGGAGACTATTGTCTTCTATTTATTGATATTGTGTTTTAAATCAAACAAAGCAATGCATATGTTGCTGCATCACACAACCCGTGTAGTTTATACATCATAATTTTTTTTTTTTTTTTGGGATGGGGTTTTACGCCATTTTCAACATATTTCAGGTTTTATATGGCATATCCGGTTTTACTGGTGGATGAAGACCTCAGGCTGAGTCAGACAGTAGAACCACCGCCCTTCCGCAAGTATCTGGAAACATTTTCACAAAAAGGTTTTGGAGCGAGCGGGACTCGAACCTTCAACCTTAGCTGCGAGAGGTAAGTGACCTTAAAACGTCGCCTTAGACCGCTCGGCCACGGAGAACCCTCATTTATCATAAGACCGCGGGGAACGGGTAATAATAAATTACTCGGGTGTAGGCATTGTCCGGCTCGGTACATTCACTTATTATGTGTTATTCTGTAAATCTATATGGATATCTGAATACCGAAATATACAATTGTGAAATAGTTGCCAAGATTCACGTTACACATATACTATATGTCAGTTTCACTATTTTTTTCTCGTGTATATATAAACTTTGGTTGTGAAAATAAACTTGAAACTAAGTCTAAGGGTCCCGCGGTTCGAGTCCTTTAAAACTGACGTATACTATTTTGCTCGCCGGTTACATTTGGCACACCGTGGGTCGTCCAGGTCGCTCGTTTGATGATGTAGAGATTATCGCTATACCGTTAAACTGTCTGACCTTGGTTGCTGATGATACTTTTATTTATCGTCGCCACCGGTTTCCCATATTGGGCAACAACTCCAGAGAGTATTAGAAATCTTAGATTATTTTTGAAGACTAGTGCAGTGATATGAAGGACTCTTTTGTAGCGACTGTGGTTCTTTTTCATGTCCGGTGTTAAGCACCGATTCATGGAACCCTATTTTTTTTTAAAAGTCGCATCCGAAAAACTGATAAGTATTTTAGTTGGAGAATCGGCAACCGAACCTGCGACCCCTGGGTTCGTAATCCAATGCCTTAACCACTGGACCACTATTCCGCTTCCTGACCTTGGTTTGTGATTAGAAAGCTATGTATACTACAACATTAAACTAGAACTTAGTACATCTACATTATCTTAGTAATGAATTGTGCTTCATTATCAAGCCTACCATTGAATTCATAGAAGATTTAGTAAATGTGCCATGTTTTATAGTTTTCATTAAATACAATTTATTTTAGCTTGAGCAAGCTCAGGTTACAATTGTTCACTTATCGACGTGATTCCCCATATGCCGTCACCAGCGTTAGCACCACTGAATGGTAACACAATTGATCACTTATCAATGCGTTTTCTCAGATGCCGTCACTAGCGTAAGCACCACTGAATTGTTACACAATTGTTCACTTATCAAGGCGTTTTCTCAGATGCCGTCACTAGTGTAAGCACCACTGAATTGTTACACAATTGTTCACTTATCAAGGCGTTTCCCCATATGCAGTCACTAGCGTAAGCACCACTGAATTGTTACACAATTGTTCACTTATCAAGGCTTTTCCCCATATGCAGTCACTAGCGTAAGCACCACTGAATTGTTACACAATTGTTCACTTATCAAGGCGTTTCCCCCAGATGCCGTCACTAGCGTAAGCACCACTGAATTGTTACACAATTGTTCACTTATCAAGGCTTTTCCCCATATGCAGTCACTAGCGTAAGCACCACTGAATTGTTACACAATTGTTCACTTATCAAGGCGTTTCCCCCAGATGCCGTCACTAGCGTAAGCACCACTGAATTGTTACACAATTGTTCACTTATCAAGGCGTTTCCCCATATGCAGTTACTAGCGTAAGCACCACTGAATTGTTACACAATTGTTCACTTATCAAGGCGTTTCCCCATATGCAGTTACTAGCGTAAGCACCACTGAATTGTTACACAATTGTTCACTTATCAAGGCGTTTTCTCAGATGCCGTCACTAGCGTAAGCACCACTGAATTGTTTCACAATTGTTCTCTTATCAAGGCTTTTCCCCATATGCAGTCACTAGCGTAAGCACCACTGAATTGTTACACAATTGTTCACTTATCAAGGCGTTTCCCCCAGATGCCGTCACTAGCGTAAGCACCACTGAATTGTTACACAATTGTTCACTTATCAAGGCGTTTCCCCATATGCAGTCACTAGCGTAAGCACCACTGAATTGTTACACAATTGTTCACTTATCAAGGCGTTTCCCCCAGATGCCGTCACTAGCGTAAGCACCACTGAATTGTTACACAATTGTTCACTTATCAAGGCGTTTCCCCATATGCAGTCACTAGCGTAAGCACCACTGAATTGTTACACAATTGTTCACTTATCAAGGCGTTTCCCCATATGCAGTCACTAGCGTAAGCACCACTGAATTGTTACACAATTGTTCACTTATCAAGGCGTTTCCCCAGATGCCGTCACTAGCGTAAGCACCACTGAATTGTTACACAATTGTTCACTTATCAAGGCGTTTCCCCATATGCAGTCACTAGCGTAAGCACCACTGAATTGTTACACAATTGTTCACTTATCAAGGCGTTTTCTCAGATGCCGTCACAAGCGTAAGCACTTCCGAATGGTTACACAATTATTCACTTATCAAGGCGTTTTCTCAAATGCAGTCACTAGCGTAAGTACCACTGAATGGTAACACACTTGTTCACGTATATATGAAATCAACCATTTTACAGATGAGGCAGTCGACAGTGTTCCTGGATATGTCAATGATCTGATGATCTACTTCGTTTTAAGGTATTAAAATTGGCCCATGACATTTAATTTTTCAAGTAATTAATACATAAAAAATGTAATTCTTTAAAAAACAAAAAAAAAAAACAATTTCCCTAAAAAAAGTGCGGTAGGGTTCTACTTTAAGACATTTGAGGCAGTAAACGTTTCCTTAAATTTCTTGGAGTGCGTGGTCCAGTGGAAGAGTATTGAACCCAAGATTGGATGGTCGTGAGTTCGATCCTCTGTCAGAGAGTCGTGGGTTCGATCACCCACCATGGCTATGTGTGGTATCCTTGAGCAAGACACCAAGTTGTAATTACTTGTTTCGCAATCGAATTAGGCCGAAAACAAATAAAAAGTCTTTCATCGTATCTTGCCTGCTGTCTTAATTTTAAAACCACAAAATGGTTTTGTTGTCCTAATGTCGCGATAAACAAACGTAAACAATACCTGGTTCTTAGTTGATATTTATCTTTAATGAAGCGCACAATACGCCGAAAACCAATATTACTATAGATGAGGTAAAATTTGAATCGGGTTAGTTCAAAGTTAACCAATCGAAACGCCACAATGCCATGTGACACAAATCAACTAATCAGACATGTGCATCGACGATTTGCTATGCGACCGCATTCGACAATGATATAAAACGACGGAAATCGTTCCCTCGGCATCAATAGTACTCTCACAGTCGACCGTTTACGTCAAGAGTGAGCTTAACTTTTTGGTTTTTCGAAACTACTAATCATCAATCATGGTAAGTCGCCATTTATTTATTAAATGTTTTTCATTGACTTGTTGAATGTGTATTATAGTATTTTACATCTGTTATGTTAATTATGTGTATTGGCCGGTTGGTCCGTTCACGTATTTGCACATGGAATTTACCAAAATAGCAAACTGTTACATATTTTATTGGTAATTCTTCTCATTGCGGCGACTGCATTACAACGGTTCATCTTATTGTGCGTGACATTCGTATTTCCCATAACTCGTGCATAAATTACATTACTTTGTAATAAATATTAATAATTGAATATTCATAGTTATAGGTTGTATTACCACCCCCCTTGTTTACCATTCATTTTGTCGTTGGTAATTATAAAGTTTATACAAGTCCTTGCTCGCAAGTGTCTGCACACGTGGGCACCGACGCCATTTACTGGAAGCCGTTTGGCCATTCTATATACAAAACATTGATTTATAGTTTTAAAAAATTAAATTGGAAATAGAAAGAGATCTATATCCATGAAAAAGTTGCAATGAAAAAATCTTTCTCGATTGTTCTGTATGTAATACCACCGATTTCGATAAATAGTTGTACTAACAGTTTATGGCAGTTGGATTCCTCTTAAATTAGTTTTATTTTCCATGCTGTCCCAATTTCCCCCCATATTAATCGATCGTTTCTATAATTTTGGACAATTTCCACATCCTATATATGTATAACTTATTATCGTTGACCTTGGACAATTCGTTAAACGTTATAAATTGGTCTTGACCCAGCCTGACTTGTTCAGGAATGTTCTATATATGCCACTCGATTGTTTTATGGCTTTATCGATCTCTCCATGGCAACTTGAGATAATGGCGCACATTTGCAGACGATAAAGTTTTGTGAAAAACGTGTTTAAACATCGGTCATCAATACATGAACACTTCCTTTGTGTAGGGCGGGTAGAAATTTTAAAGCGGATGTGTATTGTTAACTGTTTTTAAAAGTTCAATCGGATAGAATGACATAGCATGAATCACGTACTTAATAGGTTATTGTGAAACGACCACAAGGCGTGTTCACCCACATAGATAAGCTGCTAGCGACGGTTAGGCCATTCCTATTAAACAGTTTGGTTTGGTGCATAGATGACGACTCGAGGAACATTGTTTTAATAGTTTAAACATAAAAATTGGGAATAAATCCTTGAATAAAAAACATGTAATAAAACCAGGAACATGTGATTAAGTCACCGATAAAACCAATTTGGGGAAATATTTAAACTAACAGTTGACGGGCAGTTAGATAACATGACACTGATTGGATAGCAACACTTTCTTGCAAATTGATACCTAATTTCAACTTTCTCTAATTAATCAATTGTCTTTCTCTTTCAGCGTGAATGTATCTCTATCCACGTCGGCCAGGCCGGTGTCCAGATCGGTAATGCCTGCTGGGAGTTGTACTGTCTCGAGCACGGTATCCAGCCTGATGGTCAGATGCCCAGTGACAAGACCATCGGAGGCGGTGATGATTCCTTCAACACCTTCTTCAGTGAGACCGGAGCTGGCAAGCACGTGCCAAGAGCCGTCTTCGTCGACTTGGAGCCCACCGTAGTCGGTAAGTTGAAGTTGTGCTACATAACTCCTACTCCTACATAAAGGGTTAAACTGAATTTCTCGATACAGTCACATAGTATTCTAAATTTAGACTAAACTCCTTTACGGTAGTAGTTCCATAAACGTATCTTAGTTTTGATTTTCGAAATTATCACAATTTTATTTCAAACCACTACAAAGATTAAAAAATGACCGTTACATCTGCGTCTTAATTTATTTGTAACTTAGAAAACGTAATTTGTAATTAAATTAAAACTGTTATCTATACATATATACATGTATGATAATGTATAAAACAAATATTGTACTACATGTATTTCGTTTTATTGCAACACTTGCTGATAAAATTGTTTAATGTATTTTCCAGATGAGGTCAGAACTGGCACCTACCGTCAGTTGTTCCACCCGGAACAGCTCATCACCGGCAAGGAAGACGCCGCCAACAACTACGCCCGTGGTCACTACACCATTGGTAAGGAAATCGTCGACTTGGTTCTCGACAGAATCCGTAAGTTGGCTGACCAGTGTACCGGTCTCCAGGGATTCCTCATCTTCCACTCCTTCGGTGGTGGTACCGGATCCGGATTCACCTCCCTCCTCATGGAACGTCTCAGCGTCGACTACGGCAAGAAGTCCAAGCTTGAGTTCGCCATCTACCCAGCTCCCCAGATCGCCACTGCCGTTGTTGAGCCATACAACTCCATCTTGACCACCCATACCACCCTGGAGCACTCCGACTGCGCCTTCATGGTAGACAACGAAGCCATCTACGACATCTGTAGACGTAACTTGGACATTGAGAGACCAACCTACACCAACTTGAACAGATTGATCGGTCAGATCGTCTCTTCCATCACTGCCTCTCTCAGATTCGATGGTGCCCTCAACGTCGACTTGACTGAGTTCCAGACCAACTTGGTACCATACCCACGTATCCATTTCCCTCTCGCCACCTACGCCCCAGTCATCTCCGCCGAAAAGGCATACCACGAGCAGCTCTCCGTTGCCGAGATCACCAACGCTTGCTTCGAGCCAGCCAACCAGATGGTGAAATGTGACCCACGTCACGGCAAGTACATGGCCTGCTGTATGTTGTACAGAGGTGATGTTGTCCCCAAGGATGTCAACGCCGCCATTGCCACCATCAAGACCAAGAGAACCATCCAGTTCGTCGATTGGTGTCCAACTGGATTCAAGGTCGGAATCAACTACCAGCCACCAACTGTTGTACCAGGAGGTGACTTGGCCAAGGTCCAGAGAGCCGTGTGCATGTTGAGCAACACCACCGCCATCGCCGAGGCCTGGGCTCGTCTTGACCACAAGTTCGACTTGATGTACGCCAAGAGAGCTTTCGTCCATTGGTACGTCGGAGAGGGTATGGAGGAAGGCGAGTTCTCCGAGGCCCGTGAAGATTTGGCTGCACTTGAGAAGGATTACGAAGAGGTCGGTGTCGACTCCGTCGAGGGTGAAGGTGAAGAGGAGGGTGAGGAGTATTAAACAACTTCCGCCGGTCATGACGTCACACCACGTGTGAGCATGTAAACAAACATTTATTGTGTAACACAATCAGCACACAAATGAACTTATAAAATCAAAAGTTACAGAAGTCGTGATCAAACAGTTTTTAATATCGCAACATAGTATTATTTACTTGAAATACATTACTTAATAGTTTTGTTAATTGTTTACATGTACAATATTATATGATCACAGTGAAAGAAAAATAAGAAAATGAAATTAAAAAATTAAAAAATAGTTTTGTAGTTATCGATATTTGTATTGTCAATTGTTATATTATATTTAACGATGTTTAGTTTAAACATATGTTATTGCATTTTAACACACACACACACACACACACACACACACACACACACACACACACACACACAAGCAAAAGGGTTGGTCCACAAGTTCTACCAATATTCGAGAGACATGAACACGCAACACAGTTACTTGGAAATGAAAATAGTGACACAAATGCTGAAGGTAGCCAATCATTCAGTATCTCTAGTAACATTGCTTGAATATTTAGCGTCATTTTTCGGTTAACCTAACCACTGTTTCCTTGGATTAACCAGTACTCGAGCACACCCCATCTCCGCAAGTAACTGATAACTTTCCCACTTGAATCAGTGGTGAGAGACAATGTCATATATCAATCATCACGGAGATTGTTGCTGGACGGGGGATTCGAACTCACGACCCCTGGATTGATAGTCAGACGCGTAACCGACTGAGCTAACAGGGGCCCGGCTCTCGAGTAACAATAACATAAATAGACAATATTTACTGTAGGATATGAATATAAACACTCGTGCTGAACATGTTTTGCATCTCTTCCTGTGGTCGTTTTCATATGTCTCGAGTGCACTAGCGTCCACACGTCCACGAAGCCATCCCCTTTCCTAAGCACTAGTAACCCTCTTAAGCTAACGCGAGTCGAAGGCTCGTGCGTAACCTGTTGTGGTCGCACTATGTCCGTCCGTTAAATTCGATTTGAGGATATCGGGGATCTTCCGTGGACGAGTGGTCCAATAACACTTACCTCTCACCGCTAGGTTCGAGTCCAGCTCGGTTCAAGAACACTTACCTCTCACTGCCAGGTTCAAGTCCCGCTCGGTCCAAGAACACCTACCTCTCACCGCCAGGTTCATGTCCCGCTCGGTCCAAGAACACCTACCTCTCAACGCCAGGTTCGAGTCCCGCTCGGTCCAAGAACACTTACCTCTCACCGCCAGGTTCGAGTCACGCTTGGTCCAAGAACACTTACCTCCCACCGCCAGGTTTGAGTCCCATTCGGTCCAAGAACCCTTACCTCTCACCACCAAGTTCAAGTCCCGCTCGGTTCAAAAATACCTACCTCTCACTGCCAGGTTCGAGTCCCGCTCGGTCCAAGAACACTTACTTCTCATCGTCAGGTTTGTGTCCCGCAAGGTCCAAGAACCCTTACCTTTCGCCACCAGGTTCGAGTCCCGCTTGGTCCAAGAACACCTACCTTTCACCGCCAGGTTCGTGTCCCGCTCGGTCCAAGAACACCTACCTTTCACCGCCAGGTTCGTGTCCCGCTCGGTCCAAGAACACCTACCTTTCACCGCCAGGTTCGTGTCCCGCTCGGTCCAAGAACACTTACCTTTCACCGCCAGGTTCAAGTCCCGCTCGGTCCAAGAACACCTACCTCTCACCGCCAGGTTCATGTCCCGCTCGGTCCAAGAACACCTACCTCTCAACGCCAGGTTCGAGTCCCGCTCGGTCCAAGAACACCTACCTCTCACCGCCAGGTTCATGTCCCGCTCGGTCCAAGAACACCTACCTTTCACCGCCAGGTTCGGGTCCCGCTCGGTCCAAGAACACCTACCTCTCAACGCCAGGTTCGAGTCCCGCTCGGTCCAAGAACACCTACCTCTCACCGCCAGGTTCATGTCCCGCTCGGTCCAAGAACACTTACCTTTCACCGCCAGGTTCGGGTCCCGCTCGGTCCAAGAACACCTACCTTTCACCGCCAGGTTCGGGTCCCGCTCGGTCAAAGAACACCTACCTCTCACCGCCAGGTTCGAGTCCCGCTCGGTCCAAGAACACCTACCTCTCACCGCCAGGTTCGAGTCCTGCTCGGTCCAAGAACACCTACCTCTCACCGCCAGGTTCGAGTCCCGCTCAGTCCAAGAACACCTACCTCTCACCGCCAGGTTTGAGTCCTGCTCGGTCAAAGAACACTTACTTCTCACAGCCAACTTCGTGTCTCGCTCGGTTCAAAAACACTTACCTTTCACCGCTAGGTTTGAGTCCCGCGCGGTCCATGAACACTAACTTCTCACTGTCAGATTCGTGTCTCGCTGGGTCCAAGAACACTTACCTCTCACCGCCAGGTTCGAGTCCCGCTCGGTCCAAGAATACTTACCTCTCACCGCCAGGGTCGTGTCCCGCTTTAAAAACTTTGAAAACAAAAGCAAAAGATGCAGTTGGGCGGTAATAAAGTTTCAATGTGACAGAGTATTTCATTTAATAAAAAGATAAAAAAAGAAATAAGGGCGGTGTGGGGTGGTCGATTGTCGGGCAGTATAAGGCACAAAAATAACTTAAACTAACCTAAACTTGAGCTTGAATATAGCAGCCCTTCACTAGTACAACAACTTAAAGTGTAAAGTTCATCCTTGTGCCAAGTATCATTCCTCTAACTGTAAGTACGCATTTAGTAATTCACAACTTGCACCAAAATTTTAAAAGACAAAATATGACATTGACTTTGATACAGAATATAAGCAGCACGCACACTTATGCACTTATACGAAGCTACGCACTAAAACATTAAGGCATCAAAACAGAGTTCTTTTATTCCACATAGAATTTTAGTGCCGGCTTCTTTTCATAGCAGGAATGTATCCCCAAATAAAAAGTGCGCAAAAACTGGCAGGTTTACCAGCTTGTTTTTTAGGGACAGTGCAAGGACAACCTTATATTTTTTTTAAAAAAAGAAGTCTTCAAATGCTCATAAATACATGCATCTGTTAAAATCCTATAAAAGTCCCTTTTTTCATACCAGTGATGTATGCTATGCCAGCATTTGCTCTACTCACCTGCAGCAAGATATCACAACCACAATAAAACATTTTGAAAATAATTCAAACCAATTTACATAGGTCAATTTTTAGCGCAATAATCCTGTTACCGTGACAAAAAGGGGCACAACTGTGTAGCGAGACGTAGAGACATATGAACCGTACGGTCGGACGACGGGTTCGAATTATTAACAAGGACATTTTGCTTACTGGAGCTTATACATTTGATATTTTTTTAGGCTTTTGTACACAAGCAGTATTAAGTTATAATGTAGTTATTATAAACTTTCTGTCTGACGGTCTATGTTGTATTACGTTTCTGTTATGTTAAACGCATCGTATTTACCTCTGCATCAACGAGTATGGTATGATACCCCACCCAGTTACATTATATCGACACCGGGTAGTTTGAGCTGGTGTTTTTATGTGTGTTTTTTTTTGTTTAATGTTACAACGCTATCACCGTTATAATAAATACTACCTTGCATATGTGTTTGTAACTACTGTATGTGATTCTATGACATAACAAAGTACCATTTATGGTGTAAACTGTCCAGTTACATACAAACCAGTGTGTATGTATGTGTGAACAACTTTATTTGTTACATGCATATGGCAAAGACATATCTGTTCACACCAGTGTAACTGTTATAGACATCCATAGACATAAACTTGTGTAGAAGGATAGGAAACTGGCATCTCTTGACTAAATGTTGATAAAATAGCACAAGAAGAATTACTAATTTTGCAAACTTATCATTCATAATTCACATTCAATTTATTTCTTGTGCATAAACTGTAAGTCGTATGCAATCTTAGATGTTTAAACATGTTTCGATCACGCAAATTGATCTTGAATTAAAGATATTGAGGTTTGAAGGAAAAATTCTCGTTATTTTAGTTGCAGTATACAAATTTTGTAATCAAAAGTACTTCAGCAGTTTTAAACACAATTTGCCAGGAATTGTATTGTTTTGATGAGAATTTCATTCTGCAATGTAATACTTTTGATTTGTGTTCCTGAGATGAATGGAAGGTCAGATAATAACTTTAAACTTACTTTAAACATATTTTATTGCTTTTTTATATACATGTAGTAGCAAAAGGGTTGGGCCAGAAGTAATCCTACGTTAAAATCGACCCTCCCCAACAACAAATTATTTACAAAAAAACAATAAAGATAGCAGTAAAACATATTCATATATGAAGCAAGAAGAAAAAAATGAAATAGGATACATTGTTTAAATATACGCTTCCGATGCTGACCTTAAATGAGGAGCTCCATTGTGAGGTAAATACTAAAATTAATAAGATCTATTCCTTATCAAAACGTTTAGTGTCTTTAATATAAGTTTAGATATTGTTAAATACAGCAATATTTTCATCGTCTGAAATATCATCTCTCCCGCGTAACAGGGTTTTAACACTTTAAGGATGAAGGTGACGTGTAGCATAAAACAGACGAAGTCGATCGCTTAAAAAAGAAGGACATTGCATGAAAGTGTTCGGCATTCTATTTGTCATGCCCACATTTTTCACAGGTTGAATATAATTTTAGTTTGTTGACAAATAAATCATAATTAAGGTTACCGCAACCATTTCTTAAACGTGCATGAAAAATAGATACTTTACGAGGACCTGTTAAATAAAAACATGGTATTTTGGTGGATTTAAACAAATGATTCATAAGCTGGCGTTTAAATGATGGTAGAGTTTTAGAATTGCATAAGTGTTCCGGAAGATTATTTCAAGAAGAAATACAAGATGGAATAAAAGAATTTCTAAATAATTGAGTTCTTGTGTTTAATAAAGAATAATAACTATTATTTCTTAGATTATATGGTGTAGGTATTCCTACAGTTTCAGGAAATACATTGTTTAGATATTATGGAGTTAAGCCGTTTTTACCTTATATGCAACAATTAATTTTTGGTTTAATCTTCTATCTTCTAAAGAAAGCCAACCTAGTTCTTTGTATAAGTTACGAAGAAAAGTAGACCGAGTTAAACCGGATACAATACGAGCCGCTTCGTGTTGAATTTTTTTAAGATTTTCTTTTTCATATTGGGTACATCCACCCAACACTACAGATCCATATTCTAGAATAGGTCGAAGAAATGACATATAAATTTGATTTAAAGCTGTTATGTTAACTGTAAACTTGATTTTTCTGATCATACCTGAAAACCTTTGATGCAGAGTGTAAAATATTTTGTATATGTTCATGCCATTTCCCATCGTTGCTTAATGTGAGTCCTAAATGTTAATGATGATCTAAAAACTTGACACTGGTATTATTAAAAGTCAAAGAAGGACACATGATAATTTTTTCTAGAGTAAATAAGATTGCTTCTGTTTTGTTTGGGTTAAAATTAACCAACCATTGTTTTGACCAGTCTGAAATCATACTTATATCATGGTTTAAAATGCCTTCAATATATGTTATATTAGATGCCGTGAATGCAAGAGATCTATCATCGGCAAATATTCTAGTAATACTTAATAAATGTTCGGCAATATCATTAATATATTAAAAATAATAATGGTCCTAAAACAAAACCTTAAGGAACTCCAGCGGATGTTACCTGACTGTTGGACAAATTTGAACCTACAAAGACCTTTTGTTGATCTCCAGTTAAATTACCTTCCGCCCATTTTATGATATCACCGTTAACACCGTTCTGTTTTAGCTTAAAAAGAAGACCTTTTATCCACACACGATCAAATGCTTTGGAAACGTCGCAGAAAACCATGTATGTAAATTAACCTGCAACGATACCCAGACAAACTTGATGGTAGATGTCGATTAACTGATGAACAGTTGAGTGACCTTTTAAAAATCTTGACTGTAACTTGTTTATCAAGTTATTTGCAACAAAAAAAATATAGATATGTTTGTAAACAACTCTTTCCATTAATTTACCCACACAACTGAAGAGTGTTATTGACCTATAATTAGACAATGTATTCGTATTTCATTTTTTGAATAGTGGTATTATTAAAACATGTTTCTATAACTCAGGAAATTTACATTCTTCTAGTGATTTATTATAAAGCATAACCAATGGTTTAGAAATACAGTTTTTTGTTAATTTTAAAAGTTTATGACTGGTTTTATCTTCTCCAACTATTTGTTGGGATTTAATGTATCTATAATATCCTTAATTTCATTTCAGTTATCTTGATATTTGTTAGAGTATTGTTTGTTTTAAGAGAACAAGTTGGTAGTAAAGTATTGTTTTGCTCATGACTTATTGATGAAATTGATACAAAATATTCGTTTAAACTATTGGCTTTGTCGATATCGTCAAAATAGTATTTTTCTTCGCCGTTAACTAATGTAGTTTTTAATGGAGGAATAATTTCACAATTTTTATTTGCTCTTATTAATTGTTTAAGTAACTTCCAATATAATTTAGGATTAGTCTTACTACTGTCTACAATCATTTCTTCCTTATTACTAAAATATTGCTCCTTGACATATTTTTTTAAGTTATTAACCTTATTTCTAAAATGACAGTATTGTCTCCAGTCTTCTGTTTTTTGCGTCCGTATAGCTTTTGTCCTTTGTCTGTCTCGTTTTCTTGAATACGTTCTTATTTCTGAATTGTACCAAGGTTTATCATTTGGTCGAATAGTTACATCTTTGGATGAAATATACTCGTTCATGTATAGTAGAATTAAGTCAGAAAACTGCGAACAAGCATAATCTATATTATTATTATTATTAATAAAACCCAATTAGTATTTGAGATTCTGTTATTCAGTTTATCATAGTCTCCTCGTTTATAAAACCATATTTTACATTTAACTACAGGAGTTAAAATAGCAGTTAAAGGAAATAATAAAAATAATAAAAGTAGATCTATGGTCGCTTATTTCGGAAGGTACGTTTATAGTTCCTTCATTTAATGATTTAATAGAATCAGATATAATAATTGGGTCTATCAATGTGGCCGTTGTATTTGTAATTCGGGTAAGTTCGGTTATAACATTGCGTAGATTACTTAAAAACATGATATTATTGTGTTGACAATTTGGGTTTAAAAGGTCATCGTTTAAGTCACCGACAATAACGATATTTTTGTTAATATCAAGGGTCATTTCTATTGAAATATTAAAATTACTTCAAAATAAAACATTTGAATTAGGGGGCCGATATACATTACATAATATTACTGTGGTTCCTTTGTACTTAATCTCTGTCCAAATTGAGTCAATAGATGGATTGTCTAAACATGTTAAACATTTATCAACTAAATTATTTGAAACATAAGTTAACAGGCCACTTGAGAATGCAGTCTTGTGCAGTCGCAAAGGGTCCGAAAAAACGTCCAATAAAAGATATTCGCTCGTAATGTCGTCAGTAAGGTGGGTCTCTGTAAAGCATAGAATATCAAAATCAAGCAAAAAATCCTTGATGTAATCTAGTTTCGTGCGAATGCTTCTAATATTTAAATGAGCTATTGAAAGACCTTTGCGTATTTCATTTAAGTTTTCACACGGTCCTGGATTTTCGGCAATGTCGCCAGATATTAAGACTAGTAAAAGAATGACTGAAGCAAAATTTATGTTTAAAGTGCAATTACGGATGAAGGAGTAAAACATAAAACTGTAATTTGTTACATTCCTTTTTAGTCCAAACAAAAATATAAGTACAATCGTTAACAATGAGGTATATTTGAAAACTTGACTTTTATAAGTGGATTAGATCTGTTGTTAAAAGTTCCGATTGTTATTCTCCACGCAGTTACATCATTATCTATGGGGTAACACAAAAATATAGACTATGAGAAGTGACAATCGGTTGAACAATATGAAAAGTATATACCTATGGTAGAGTCGCCTCATGAAAGAGAAACAATGGAAGCATTAACACAAACAGATGAAGAGGATTGAACCGTAGGACGGTTCAACAAGAGTAGATATTGAACATAATACAACTAATATAATCATGGTGACTAAAAATTCATGGAATATTGGAGCTAATAGAGGTTTGATAATTTCGACCAGAACAAAGCGTTTTTTAAATGTTCATTCAAACAAGTGGTTTGTTGTGCTGACGAACTGACGACGACATATAGCAGTCATTACATAGTTGTCAATTATACTACGTAACATTGACAGAAACTTACTGTATGGACGGACAACTATATATGAAAATAACTTGAATAATTATGATATACAATAACACATAGTTTACTGTACGGACGGACCAACGACAAATGGCGAACATTACTTCTTTATAATTGACGTATATTATTGATAAACACATTACATGTACATAACTGATTCACATACATACATACATACATACATACATACATACATACATACATACATATACATACATTAACACATGTACTCATGCACATATATACACACACATGTATATATATATATATATATATATATATATATATATATATATATATATATATATACATTCGTATACATACACTTACGCATACACATATATACACATACACACAAAAATACATATACTCATGTACATATTTTATACATTTATACATATACATACACACATATACGTATATATATTTATATATTAATTTATGAAATGACATACATTATTGTAACATTAAACAGCATAATAACCTAATGTTTACTAACACACAATTTTTAACAATAACAAAATTACTTGACCAGTACGTCGTACATTATTCAAGAAAATACACAGACTCGTGACTCTCTCTCTCTCTTTCTCTCTCTCTCTCTCTCTCTCTCTCGCTCTCTCTTCCCCTATAAAGCACTTGTTATTCACTTCAGTGATCACCGTCTATATGTGAGACATAATTTTACGATACATATATATATATATATATAACGGTAGTCTGCACGTGTTTGTCGAGATAAGTATCCATTATAACGAATGGTCTATGTGGGACATGTTAATCATACTGCAGGTAGAAGTTTACGCTGCAACAATGATATAGTAATAAATGTCTATGAGGTATATCTATCTAGACCAGATAATCTTGACACAACACACACAACACACTTTTTGTCGGTTTGTCCTTGACATAAATCCTGCCGTCATACGTCCAACACTGATTAATGTCTTTGTTTTTGACAAGTAGTCTTGCCGCCTTGTAAAGATTGTTGCGATTGGCCGTCAAATCTTTGTTAATGAAAACGTGGGGAAACTTCTTGTTGCCTTTGAGTGTTTCCGATAGAAGTTGTCTCGTGCACTTCACAATGATGCCCCTCGGCGTTGTCCTGGATCGTACAACGCGGTGCGTTCTGTTTATGTCTGCAAAGGTTATGTTGGAGTGAATCATGGACGCAATGTCCATAACGATGGCATCGGTGTTTTCTGACTCGCACTCTTTAACACCAATAATACGAATGCAGTTGCGACGACTGTATTGTTCAGCAGTGTCGCGGTCAACCTGTAGCCAGTCAACTTTGCTGGATAAGAGTGTAACCTGTTCGACCAGGTCAACCTTTTCCTTTTCAAGCGAATCGATCTGCCGTTGAAGAGTGAGCATGACCTCTGAAATGATTGACTTGACGAGAGGCTCAACTTGCGAGTTTATCATTTCCTTCATCATTGTTGCAATCCTCGTGAAATCAGAATCTGCTAAATGAACTAGAGCTGGTTCAGCGTTGTCAGCAATGTTTGAAATGTCTGACATGTCGGACTGTTTGGTCTTTTTCTCTGGATTAATCAAGGATTTGTTCAGAGATGAAGCTGACAGTTCACGTTTTTTAGTAGTCTCGTCAGACTTGTTGTGAGTCGATGCAACAATATCAGCAAACGCCATGACGAAATCTGCACCGGATCTTTGTCGAACAGTATAGTTACGAAATCATTGAGCGTGACAGTATTCAAAATTGCGCTGGCGATTCCGGGATCAAAACAGAGTTCAATGTAGATTAAACGTACTGTTCAAAATTATATTACGGATTACTCACGTTTCAAATGTCCATTTCAAGGAATTTCAAAAGCACTTACATAACACTTATATTCCGATTCACGTATATTGTCCGACTTTCCCTAAAATTTCATTTAAAAGTCACTTTCAGTCCAAAATTGTTCACCTCTGAGCTCCTTAAAAATAAACACTACATCGCCATCTTGATCACGTGATCACATGTAAGATAATTGAAAACGAGACAATGCAGTATCTGTCCCGCTTTGTAAATTTTACAACCGATCTCTTCAAATAGGCTCTGTTCCAAAATCATGGAAAACTGTAAATGTTAGTGCGATTTACAAAAAAAGCGACCCTACCGATGTATCAAATTACCGCCTCATTTCACTTTTGTGTTATATTGAAAAGGTTTTGGAAAAGACTTTCCATTAACATATGTTTAACATATTAACATTATTACAGCACTCCAGTCTCGTTTTGTACCTAACGATTCAACTGTTAACCAATTAGTTGATATATATAATACTATCTGAAATAAAATATGTTTAAACTAACTTTTTGTAAAGCATTGGATGAAGGTAAAGATATTCGTACTGTCTTTTGTGACATTTTTTAAGTTGTTGACAGAGTCTGGAATAAGGGACTCCTTCTAAAACTAATTGCTGTTGGTATAACAGGACCTCTTCTAATGCGGCTAATTAATTACCTAGAAAACCGTAAACGATGTGTTGTTGTATCCTGGTTCTCATCTGATATATCTAGTTCGAAAGCCGGAGAACTTCAAGGATCTATCTTAGGGCCTATCCTTTTTCTTGTCTATATAAATGACATTGTAGAAAATATCAGCTCATCTATGAAATTATTTTCCGATGATACAAGTCTTTTTATTATAGTTGAATTACCAGACCTTGCCGCTACTTTGTTAAATTCCGATCTCAGTATATGGGCTGACAAATGGCTTGTTCAATTCAATCCAAACAAAATAGAATCCATGGTTATTACCCGTAAAACCAATAAAACGATACATCCGAACCTCATAATGAATAATAATATTATACAAGAAGTTACTACGCATTAACATCTAGGTCTTACTTTTTCTATCAATGGGTCATGGCATGAACACATACAATTCATAAAAGATACGGCATGAAAGAGAAATAAATATTATGCGGCTATTAAAGTTCCAATTAGACAAAAAATCACTTAAGATTATATATATGACATTCATACGTCCAATTCTAGAATATGCAAACATTGTATGGGACAATTGCACTATATATGAAGCTAATGAAATCGTAAAAAAATATTTTTTTCATTACAAAATGTATAATGAACTATCTCCTTCGTACCTATATTCTCTTATCCATGAAAATGTTGGGAATCTTAATAACTATAACCTTCAAAATGCACATGACCTTAGGAACTTCTCATGTTATACACACTTATACTCTAATTCATTCATACACTCTTCTGTACGTGCCTGGAAGAGTCTTCCACAAAATATAAGAGTGTCAACCTTTCCTAATATATTCAAAGCAAATATTAATGCTAATAAACATAATGTTCCCAATCACTATTATGTAGGTAACCGAACTGCCCAAAAATACCATTCACGACTCCGTACTAACTGCAATAGTCTGAATCAACATTTATTTAATAAAAACTTAGTAGCAACTCCAAATTGCCTTTGTGGTGAAATTGAGAATACATATCATTATATATTTAGTTGCAGACTTTTTCGCCATTATAGACAAAGTATGATGACCGAAATAAAATTGACTAACCCACATGAACCCTCCTTAAACGACCTTCTGTGTGGAAAGGAAACTCTTTCACTAACTGACAACAACTCGATTTTCATGGCAGTGCAAAATTACATTACAAACTCCAAACGTTTAGAATATCGTGCACAACTGAATAGACCTTGATTTTATCCCATTTGATGTTATCTTTATATACACAAATATGAAGTCGTCGCGTCTCTATATGATCCCAGAAAGCTAAAATAGTAACTATTGAATGTATTGTATAGTAAAAATAAACACATGCAAATCACCTATCCCCTGTATCAGAATGAACCGATAAAGGAAAAATCAGTGATTTTTTTTCTTTCTTTCTCTTCCATAAATATTTTTTATTACTTGAACTATTCTAAATAAACTATTGTGTTATGTGTTCTTATTTAATGCATATTTTGCCAAACGGAAATTAGTACGGAACAATATGATAAAGTCTAAAATGGAAGGTAAAATAACTGCCACAGAAGCAGATTCATACAAGCTTCAAAAGCTTTTTTTCTGTATCTTTTCCACATAATGTGTCAGATGTATAACTTTATTTCTTCATTGTTAAATGTATTCTAAATATATGTACTTATGTGAATAAAATACTGTTAAAACTAAACTGACCAGTACATCTGCAGTTGATTTATGCGGGTGCATGGTCACTGCAGTGTTTATTTGTTCACGGACAAGTGCACTGGTCATGTCGATGACCACCGAGATAAGAAAGGTTTTAGTTTGTCCTAGTTGATTACATAATACATACTTAAAAGATAAAGAAATGACACAAGGTGAATTTTATAACCTTTACAGTTTCAAACTTTGATGATATATATGTATGTTCATTAATTATTTTGTCAATGCGGTCATTAGTATTGATGTGAGTTAGTTCAGTATGTGAATTAATGGTCATTGACAAATTAAACATATTTAAACTTTAAAATTAATTTATGGAGGGAAGTCAAATATTAACGAATACATAGGATAGGCATATAACCGGCGTTCTTCTGAATAGCATTTTGAATAAAGGATGCTTTCATTGAATTAATTTGGGTATAATAATGAAGAATAGAAACACGTGTAAATATCATGCATGCCTAGACAAAAACCGGACCCCGTTTCCAGAGTCACTGGCGTTTCACTGTAAAGTTCGTTAGTTTACGAAATTTTTAGTAAAAATGAAGGTACAAACTACATTTAGTGTTTCACTTACAATATTTTATAAATTTTCGTACGTATTGTTAGTAGTACTTTATAAAATTTTCAAAAATACAGCACAAACGAAACGTTCCTAGGTGTCACGATATGTTGGCAGGAAAATCTGTAGACTTACGAAGGTTGGTGAAACTGATTCCTATTTAGTCAACCCGCGTTATCGCTGAAAGAGAATTTAAAGGGACTTTCGATAATGTTCAAATCGCCATTTTTATGTTCGCGAGTTAATCAAGTAAATGTTTCATCTATGAAAATAATATCACGTGAAACTATCAATCTCCCAGACCTATTATCGGGAACTTCATATTTAAAGAACTATTCACGTTTTTTTATCAAACTTTGAAGTCACGCTAGTTTTGAACATATTATAAAATTTCTTAAAAATACATATTTTTAAAAAAAAAAGTTATCTATCAAACAACTAAAAACTCATAACAATAACATATTAACTACACTGGTAATCATCAATCATCACAAAAATGCGAAATATGGATGAAATATATGGTGAAATATGGTGAGTTATATGGTGAAATATATGGTAAAATATATATGGTGAAGTATATGGTGAAATATGGTGAGTTATATGGTGAAATATGCAGTGAAATATGCTAAAATATATGGTGAAATATGGTGAAATATATGGTGAAATATATGGTGAAATATATGGTGAAATATGCTGGAATATGGTGAAATATATGGTGAAATATGGTGAAATATATTGTGAAATATGGTGAAATATGGTGAAATATATGGTGAAATATATGGTGAAATATATTTTGAAATATGCAGAAATATATGGTGAAATATGTGGTAAAATATGGTGAGTTATATTGTGAAATATTGTGGAATATGGTGAAATATATGGTGAAATATATGGTGAAATATGGTGAGTTATATGGTGAGTTACATGTGGTGAAATATGGTGAAATATGGTGAAATATATGGTGAAATATATGGTAAAATATGGTGAAATATATGGTGAAATATATGGTGAAATATGGTGTTATATGGTGAAATATATGGTAAAATATAAGGTGAAATATGGTGAAATATATGATGAAATATATGATGAACTATATGGTGAAATATGGTTAAATATGGTGGGGTTTATGGCGAAATATATGGTGAGATATGGTGAAATATATGGTGAAATATATGGTGAAATATGGTGTTTTTAGCAAATTTTAGGCATTATGCCCCTTTACAGAATGGAAAAGAAACTAAGGATCTGTTCACAAGCTGTGCGTATATTTTAAGATATAACGCTACATAAAAATGCGTCTGTGTGTGCGTGCGTGCGTGCGTGCGTGCGTGCGTACGTGCGTCCGTTCGTGTGTGAATGTAAAGTATATAAAAGAAGTTTGTGTACAAATACCATAATATTTTACTTTAAGTATTTACAAGTATCTTTCAACAATTTGGTGTGTGTGTGTGTGTGTGTGTGTGTGTGTGTGTGTGTGTGTGTGTGTGTTGATAGGGTCAAGTGTGTGTCACTGGTTTACAACATCGTCAACAGCGCGTTTAGCCAAACCAGCATGCTGTCTTACGTTACGTAGCAGTTTGTTATTGTCACCACAAGGCTGACTGAGTCACTGGAATCAGCGGGTTAATTGCCGCGGGAGGCTATAAAGATAATGTAATATCGGCCAACATCATGTATCAATACCAGTTTGAATTTGGCATTATCACCAAAATTTGGATTTTTTAAGTTGTTTATAATCGTATCTTTATCATATCATGTTCTTTTCACATGTCTTGTAACCGCAACCTATACAAGAACATGTATGTTTATATGCCGAGATAAACGATTGAATATTGAATTGAAGGTTTTCTCTTCTAGGCAGAATTTCAAGAGATTCTGTTCGTGGACATATGTCTGAACCTGTTGATCAGTAGCGGAGTCTCTAACATATATGTCTGGTGACATGTATCTGAACCTGTTGATCAGTAGCGGAGTCTCTCGCATACCTGTCTGGTGACATGTGCCTGAACCTGTTGATCAGTAGCGGAGTCTCTCAGATATCTGTCTTGTGACATGTGTCTGAACCTGTTGATCAGACGGGACATTCTCTCAGATATCTGTCTTGTGACATAATTATGTCTGAATCTGATGATTAGTAGGGACATTCTCTCAGGTATCTGTCTTGTGACATAATTGTGTCTGAATCTGTTGATCAGTAGGGACATTCTCTCAGGTGTCTGTCTTGTGACATAATTATGTCTGAATCTGTTGATTAGTAGGGACATTCTCTCAGGTATCTGTCTTGTGACATAATTATGTCTGAATCTGTTGATTAGTAGGGACATTCTCTCAGATATCTGTCTGGTGACATAATTATGTCTGAACCTGTTGATCAGTTGGGACATTCTCTCAGATATCTGTCTTGTGACATAATTATGTCTGAATCTGTTGATTAGTAGGGACATTCTCTCAGGTATCTGTCTTGTGACATAATTATGTCTGAATCTGTTGATCAGTAGCGGACATTCTCTCAGGTATCTGTCTTGTGACATAATTATGTCTGAATCTGTTGATTAGTAGGGACATTCTCTCAGGTATCTGTCTTGTGACATAATTATGTCTGAATCTGTTGATCAGTAGGGACATTCTCTCAGGTACCTGTCTTGTGACATAATTATGTCTGAATCTGTTGATCAGTAGCGGACATTCTCTCAGGTATCTGTCTTGTGACATAATTATGTCTGAATCTGTTGATCAGTAGCGGACATTCTCTCAGGTATCTGTCTTGTGACATAATTAAGTCTGATTCTGTTGATCAGTAGCGGATTCTCTCAGATATCTGTCTGGTTACATAATTATGTCTGAACCTGTTGATCAGTAGGGCCATTCTCTCAGATATCTGTATTGTGACATAATTATGCGACACTTGTTATTTATCATGTATGTAAATTTGATACAAATATGGATAAAATATATTTTAGATCTATTATATCTTCAAAATTTATAATGTAAACTTAGTAATGCTAATACCATTTAGGAAGAACATTGCCTATTCAATGACTGGTAACAAATCTGTGACTCTTAAAGTTTAATATTAATAATTGCAAAGTATTATATTTTGGTCAATACAACCCGGAAATAATATATTATACTCAAATTCAAGAACAGTTTTCAGTTATTGACTTTGGCATGAATGTGACAAAAACAAATGGCTGGAGACCAACCGTACAATTGACAGAGGTTGCAGGAAAGCTATGGAACGTTTTGGTATTCAAAACCTGCTGCATATTACCACCGGAAGTTTTAAAGTTATCTATACTATATATGGCCGAACCAGTGTATACTACGGTATTCAGAGTAGGTCCTCGTGAAGTATTTAGAAAATTTAAAACGAGAGCAAATGTACGTCTCGGAGGAGATTAAGAGGTGGCCTAAGTGAAACCTATACTGACGATTAATGTCGTTAATTTTACTTTAGCTCATGTTGTGGGCATGGAATGGAGATGTTTAAAACAAACCTTCACAGAGTTATAATATGAGGAAAATCATTTTCAGCCTCTGCGTTATCAACAGCTGGAATGTCGTTCTCAAGTGTACCTTTGCGTTATCAACAGCTGGAACGTCGTTCCAAAGTGTACCTTTGCGTTATCAACAGCTGGAACGTCGTTCCCAAGTTTGCCTTGTGTTATCAACAGATGGAACGTCGTTCTCAAGTGTGCCTTTGCGTTTTCAACAGCTGGAACGTCGCTCCCAAGCGTGCCTTTGAGTTATCAACAGCCAGAACGTCGTTCCCAAGTGTGGTTTTGCATTATCAACAACTGGGACGTCGTTCCAAAGTGTTCCTTTGCGTTATCAACAGCTGGAACGTCGTTCCCAAGTGTGCCTTGTGCTATCAACAGCTGGAATGTTGTTCCCAAGTGTACCTTTGCGTTATTAACAACTGGAACGTCGTTCCCAAGTGTACCTTGTGTTATAAACAGCTGGAACGTCGTTCGCAAGTGTGCCTTTGCGTTATCAACAGCTGAAACGTCGTTCACAAGTGTACCTTTGCGTTATCAACAGCTGGAACGTCGTTCCCAAGTGTTTTTTTGTGTTATCAACTGCTGGAACGTCGTTCGCAAGTGTACCTTTGCGTTATCAACAGCTGGAACGTCGTTCCCAAGTGTGGTTTTGCATTATCAACAACCGGGACGTCGTTCCAAAGTGTGCCTTTGCGTTACCAACAGCTGGAACGTCGTTCCCAAGTGTACCTTTTTGTTATCAACAGCTGAAATGTCGTTTGCAAGTGTGCCTTTGCGTTATCAACAGCCGGAACGTCGTTCCCAAGTGTGGTTTTGCATTATCAACAACTGGGACGTCGTTCTCAAGTGTGGTTTTATGTTATCAACTGCTGGAACGTCGTTCCCATGTGTGCCTCTGCGTAATCAACAACTGGAACGCCGTTCCCAAGTGTGCCTTTGCATTTTCAACAACATGAACGTGGTTCCAAAGGGAGTCTTTGCGCTATCAACAGCTAGAACGTTGGACCCAAGTGTGGTTTTGCGTTATCAACAGCTGTTACGTCGTTCACAAGTGTGCCTTTGTGTTATCAACAACTGGAACGTCGTTCCCATGTGTGCCTTTGCGTTATCAACAGCTGGAACGTTGTTCCTAAGTGTGCCTTTGCGTTATCAACAGCTAAAACGTCGTTCACAAGTGTGGTTTTGCGTTATCAATAGCTGCAATGTTGTTCCCAAGTGTGTTTTTTTGTGTTATCAACAACTGTAACGTCGTTCATAAGTGGGCCTTTGCGTTATCCACAGCTGAAACGTCGTTCCCAAGTGTGCCTTTGCTTTGTCAACAGCTGGAACGCGTTCCCAAGTGTGCCTTTGTGTTATCAACAGCATGAATGTCGTTCCCGTGTGCCCAAGTGTTCCTTTGCGTTATCAATAGCTGGAAAGTCGTTCCCAAGTGTACCTTTGCGTTATCAACAGCTGGAAAGTCGTTCTCAAGTGTGCCGTTGTGTCTGCTACCCTGGACATCTTCAAACACAGACTACACCATCACTGGATCGAAATCGTTAACAATGGGACACAAGGGACAATGCCCAAATCCTTAATTCCCATATAACATTGAATTTGCATCGTAGTCAAAATTTTGAAAGCACAGTTTTCTGAAAATACGGTCCATGATTGTATACAGTTACATGTAACAACTACGTTACCGTTAGTTATTTTTTTCGTAAACATGTATTCCTCTTTTAGCTCAGTTGCTAGCGCTTCAGTGGTGGTGAGTTTGAATCCACAAACAGCCACAATCTCCGTGACGTATACGACATTGCGCCTCATTGTCACTCGTCTCTAACTGCTGATTCAAGTAAGATAGTTTTCAGTTACATGCGGAGATGGGTGTGCTTGAGTACTGGTTAATCTTTCAGGATCCCAGGAAAGAGTGTTTTGTATGTTTGTGATCGTCTGTTAGCCCTCGATGACATAAAATGACGCTTAAATATTTAAACAAACAATTTAATATGAGTTTTAATCTAATAACTGTTTAAACTTATTTATTTTACTTCGATTGTGAAACTAGTTATTACAACTCATACGAATCACTCTCGAGGTCTTCCTGGGTAGAACCAGTACTGAGCATATACGGAAAAAGTATCTTGCTCAACGACACCACACAGAGCCGTGGGGGTCGATCGAACCACGACCCTCCGTTCATGGGTTCGATGCTCAACCACTTGACCATTGACACATTAAGTGGTGTTCAAACAAAATAGAAGCCAAACTCGTAACTTAAAGGTGTCTGTCATATAATATCAGAACCGGCAATTATAAATACAAAAGTTAAACATCTAAATGATAGTCTGCTAAAATGAATTTTAAGTAGTCCGGTCATTTGAATCAACCAAATCAATCAAAATTCGTTTAATTTTCATAAACCTAAATGGTTAAAATGCTTGTCCTCTGGACATGACAAAGAATATTGGATTGGTATATGTAAAACAAATGCCAAATAGTTTCTAACCTTTATTTTTGTCTCATCTTTGTACAAACAATACAATATCATATAACACTATATAGATATTGTAGTAATGAACATAGTCATTCTAATCAGAATTATAAGAGACAAACGTTCATGGAAATCGAAAAAACAAACAACATAAAACTATCAGATGAAACTGCGTAATTACTGCAACTCTTTGTTTGTAAATCGGCAATAAAATTGTAATTAATAAATAATGTCACGGTCGTACCACATACGGACAATGTATCGGACGTACTGACTGATATTGCCAGATGGGGTGTATAATTATGTCTATAAACAAATCCAATGGTTAAAGTTGATTATTAGTATGATATCAAAGAATAGCCACGTTTATGTTATATCGGTGTATTCCTTTTATCTGACGTTGTTAGTGTTAAAATTAAGTTTAATATTATGTTTTTTTAATGGAGTTTAACGTAATTTCCAACAAATTCAGGTTATATATGGCATACCCAGTTGTGTTGGTGGAGGAAGACCCCAGACTGAGTAGAACCACCGTCCTTCCGCAAGTAACTTGCATTTTTTTTCGCATAAAGTTTTTGGAGCGATCGATCGTCGAACCCGTGACCTCAGCGATGTGAGGTAAGTGATAATTAAATGGCAGCGCCGTAGACCGCACGCAGGACCGCAAGCATGACCGCACGCAGGACCCCCTTTAAGATTGTAAGAAAACCGGATGAATTTCAGAGACTCATTATCAAACTCTTGTTAGCGATATTCACACTTTTATAATACGTTGTTAAGGTATTTCGCTAATAATAATGATCATATATGACAAAAGCAATAATGAAATACCTTTGTTTAGATTGATTGCGTAGTAAACTTGGAGGTTTTGCGAATCACTAAAGAGTCCGTTTCCTGGGTAAAACTAATACTGGAATGTGTTGTTTGTTAGATGCAATGGTGGGGTCAATCCGGGATCTTTTGTGCGACTATTCACTACAACATCGCCACACCCCTTCGGTGGCTGAGGCTGTCAAAACAATTTCTCAACCATATTTGTCCAAACTGAATTAAGATCATCAAAAACTACCGACTTCTAGACAAGTTTGATTTTCATTCTGTCAGCAACATAAGAATTTGTATTCAGCGAGCAAGACAGCAGCATGGTAAAGTTTAACTCCGAATATTTGTGTAAAGATTTAATTCTATAATATACTATACTGTTTACAAAGCTTTAATTCTATTTCATATTATACTGTTTACAAAGATTTCATTCTATAACATACTATACTGTTTACAAAGATTCCATTCTATAACATACTATACTGTTTTCTAAGATTTCATTCTATAACATACTATACTGTTTACAAAGATTTCATTCTATAACATACTATACTGTTTACAAAGATTCCATTCAATAACATACTATACTGTTTTCTAAGATTTCATTCTATAACATACTATACTGTTTACAAAGATTTCATTCTATAACATACTATACTGTTTATAAAGATTTCATTCTATATCATACTATACTGTTTACAAAGATTTCATTCTATATCATACTATACTGTTTACAAAGATTCCATTCTATAACATACTATACTGTTTACAAAGATTTAATTCTATAATATACTATACTGTCTACAAAGATTTTATTGTATAACATACTGTTCTGTTTACAAAGATTTCAATCTATAACATACTTTATTGTTTGAAAAGATTCCATTTTATAAAATACAATACAGTTTATAACATACTATACTGTTTGCTAAGATTTCATTCTATAACATACTATACTGTTTACAAAGATTTAATTCTATAATATACTATACTGTCTACAAAGATTTTATTGTATAACATACTGTTCTGTTTACAAAGATTTCATTCTATAACATACCGCTATAATATTTACAGCAATTTCATTCTATAACATTTTATACTGTTTACAAAGATTTCATTATATAGCATATTATACTGTTTACAAAGATTTCATTCTATAGCATATTATACTGTTTACAAATATTTCATTCTATAACAAACTACACTGTTTACACAGATTTAATTCTATAACATACTACACTGTTTACACAGGTTTCATTCTATAATATACTACACTGTTTACAAAGATTTTAGTCTTTAACACGCTTTACTGTTTACAAAGATTTAACTCTTTAATATACTACACTGTTTACAAAGATTTCATTTTACAACATATTATACTGTTTACAAAGATTTAATTCTATAATATACTACTCTGTTTACAAAGATTTAATTCTTTAACACCATATGCTGTTCACAAAAGATTGCACATTCATTTCTAATATTTGAATAACAAAAGAATAGTAAATGGTAACACGTACAGATCTGACAAGTTGTAAGTAACGAATAAAAAAATCAAAATATAAGC
The DNA here is from genome assembly GCA_029582155.1 of Panopea generosa. Classification (NCBI taxonomy): domain Eukaryota; kingdom Metazoa; phylum Mollusca; class Bivalvia; order Adapedonta; family Hiatellidae; genus Panopea; species Panopea generosa. The sequence goes on along the minus strand of CM055903.1, from coordinate 66,537,196 downwards.
AATAGTTAAACAGTCAAACTAACGTGGGTCTGAGGATATACAACTTTCTTACATGCTCTATATAAAATCGTATTTCGGGATTCCTATAAAACCACAAATTAAAGCGGAAACACCTGACTTGACATTGAATTTGAAAGTACATGTATTAATGCTGGTTTGAGGTAAATAGTTTACTTTGAGAAAACATTTGTTTTTGAATTGATCAGGAACTCTTGATCTGAGTATGGAACATAATCTCAGAACCAGGTGTTTTCATGTTTTCTTTTAAGTTTAAGGTTTCAAAAAATATCCATACAAAAACATCCTACGTTGCATATGTAAGATTGCTCTGACAATATTTTAAGTATATAATTTTTCTTAATCTATTTTATTCGGTACCAATGCCTCTATGAGGCCACTTTCAAACTTATATGTGTTTGATCCAATTAGATCCTTCTATTCAAAATTGGTTAGATATACAGGGAAAATATTCTTCTTTTTTTTTTAATATACATTTACAAGAACCGCCATGAACTGCTTATTTACTAAAAACTAGTTAATTATCCATTGTTACAATGTACTCTTTTTAGCTTTAAGAATACATGTAGTTTTATTAAAACAATTAATTTTAGTACCCTGACATAGCTTCTTCCATTCACATAACAATGTTCCGCGTTGTGCTTTATAAGTGTCCATTTCCTGAAATTGTCTTCACTTATGTTCACATTAAGGGAGTATATTAGGAAAACCAACTATAAATGACTTAAAAAATAAAATAATTATTAAAATGGATAAAAAGCATATCATTTCCATTAATTAATACATTCCGGATGGTTTGGTTTGTCAAATCCACCAAAACGTGACAAACATAAATATAAATTCGAGCGGTCAACTTTATATGAAATCTCCATTCTAAAAAATATACACCACTTAAATACTGCTTGACGACCTTTGTATCGTCATTCGGACTCTTTCTAATATAAAACAACTTTTACTAAGTGTTAACCTGTTCAACAGATAAAATTAAAAACAAAATGAATTCACGTGACTCCATTTAAATACGTCACAAAAAAATGTTGTAATTTTAAGGGAAAATCTATTTTAATCTAACCTAGGCGCGTACTGCAAGTTGGGAAATCCCTTTTCAATATATTATTTTGGCATGTTTAAATAGATATCCTTTTGGATAATACGGGGTCAGTGAGTATATATTTAGGCATAGTATATACGAAATAAATGCAGCCAATTTTAACATTTTGAAAAATCCTGATAAAATCCCCGGTTTTAAGCTCCCACAGGACGAACAATGTCGAAACTATTTGTTAACCCTTTGGAAGTATAAAAAATAATATATTTATGTTAAATTTTAGACTAATATTCAATTGATGGACGAGTACCATCGTGAATGTGAAGTGTGACGGTTAACAACTAAATCGACGGAAATCAGATTAGCAGGAAGTTCACATCTTAGTTATATCATATTATATTCTCATGCAGAAGGGAACACGTAACCGCTTTAAACAGTTTACAGAACGTCAATCTAATTATAAATTAATTTTTTTCGTAAGAAAATACATTTACCATTCAATACTATACTTAGTACAGTTATATCTGTTATACACGGTACATACAATTTCAATACACCCGTACACCATCGATGTTCGTTTCAGTCCTATTTCTCAACCATTTCAATATATACGATGCTAAAATCGTGTACACTCGCTCTGTGTGTCTAATTTAATAAATCGCACCATTTAGAATGTTCCCAACCTGCCAAAAATAAAACGATACTGAATAAAATATGTCAAGGACATTTAATTTGTCAAGTGATAAAGTTGATTTTCAATCACGATTTTCATCATTTCAACAGGTGCTTGTTTTATAACACGTGTATCCGAACATTTACACATAAGTTACTTATTAGTATCAATTAGTCATGGAAAACAGTTTATAATAGTATGTTTCGATCAACCTTGATTTTCGAAAAAATCTTATAATTTTAGTGCAATATCCGGTGTACGTTGTACCCCACACCAATTATACCAGTTGCATGTCACGAGGCTACTGGCTGAATGAGTACAGAAGTATTTTATTGATTTTTAGGAAACGACTGAGAAACAAGTTCTTGATATCCGTCCTAGCATTTCGTTTCTTGTTCATCACCGGAATCGTCGGTTCCTGGAGGCGCGAACCCCTCCCTGCAAACTAGCCAAAATGTCCGCACGCTGCCTTTAAACGTCATTAAAAGGTCATGGTCATTCTGTAAAGAAATGATAAATGCATGTTATTGGGCAGTGGAATGGATGTTTATTTAACCTGAAGAGAAGTGTCTATAAAGTGCCTATATACACAAATATATGTAATAAATAAACTAAAACATATTATTGGAAAAAAACTAACATACCCAAATTTGTTGAACTATTAAATAATGAAACTGTAAGTATAACTCGTAAACTGTCCATGTGCATTTTTGAAAGTAAAAAAAGGAGAAATGAATCATTTTATTCTACTTGACACAATAATAGTATGTGTATTTTCAGAAGTATGTATTAGAATTGCGCATCTTACATCGACAGACTATTGTTATTTATAAATTACAGAACTACGATTTTAACCATGATATAAAGACTAGATTTCACTGTCCATGACAGATGTGTTAAGACTGTATTATAAAAATGAACATTTATACATACAAATTAAAGTTTAAATTTAACGGTATTACTCATTATACTGTATTAAATCTGTCTCAATATACATTTGTATAATTAATGTTCCAACTCCACCTAACCTTGATAAATATGTAAAAACTGTACAACATTGCCATTGACTACTTGTTTAAATTGCATGTAAGTTGATGATTGTATGCTGATAGGCTTGTTGTATAAAATAAAAGATATAATATTGAATTAAAGGTGTCTTGCAATGTATTTAGGTCGAGGTTTTCTTCATTTTATTTCGCACTCTCACATTATTTCGCAATCTTCAAATGAGATTAACGTCCAAGTCACCAGACATTCCGTTTGCAGATTAAAGCGGTGGAGCAAATTAAATGTTTCTTGCACGTCGTCCCAATATTAAAGTTCTCAGGTTCTCATATTACGTATACGAATAAACAGTTCTTGTAGTCAGTGCCAATAAACTGTACCGGCACCATTAAAGATAACGACCACATAAATACAATTCATATTCACAATTTTAGAGGTTTATCATAATTCATGCACAGACGGAACACACCGAAAGCACACACCCTGTACTTCCGGTTGCAGTTTAATGAAAGTTATTAAAGCAACTCTTTACTAAACCCAAGACCTCTCGCTTGGGTCCGTTAAATAGCAGCACATTTGAGCACGTTGATTGGTCAGTTGCTTCAGAGAAGGTTTGAATGACGTCATAGTTTATTAAGTGTTCAATTGCTATGAATTGTGGGGCAGGCACAGAATTACCTGTTTTATTCATTTGGGGTTAACAGACCTTATCCGGGAGATATCAGGTTATGTATATAGACTATCGTTAAATAGCTATGAACTGTGGGACAGGAAAAGAATTCTCAGCTTTTTCATTTGGTTTGAAGGGACCTGATTCGGAAGACCTCAGAGACTGGGATCTACTTGAACTATACGCTAAGAAAGAAGAATACCATATTGGAGAAATTTTCCCTTTCTCTGATCACAAATCCTCCAACTTCTGTCAAAATGTCTGCCGTTGGTTTGCTTAGATGAATCTTGCAGGCTGCAACAAACAAAACAAAAGTACACAAAAAAACAAACAAAAAAATCCTTTTTAGTATTGATCATTAACATATTGTTTCTGGTAATCTGGACAATATTCTAATGGTTACATACTACTACTAGAACGTTCTAGGTTTTGAGTGGGTCAATTTGGTATTTATTTATGTTTTTTGGTGGGGGAGTGGGGTATTTATGTATTGATGTTTACCTCTGCCAGTCACGTGATAACTGGTGTTCGCATCATTTAAAGAAAGTAAATCAGGGTTTTTCAAAATTTTGAAAATTGCTTAAATTTTTTCAATCATGCATATATATATATATATATATATATCCACTAACCTCATATTGCCACAAGGGTATCAACTTTAACATGACAAAATAATATATTGAAAAGGGATTTCCTAACTTGGCTACGCGTCCAGATTAGACTAAAATAGATTACCCGCTTAAAATTGCAACGTATTAGATCTATGTGACGTATCTAATAAGTCATGTGATCTCATTTTGATTTCGATTTGTTCATCGTACTGAAAAATTTGTTTCATCTTAAAAAGAGACAGAATGACGACTTTAAAGTTGTCCCGCAGTATTTAAGTGTTGTCTATTTTTAGAATGGGGATTTCATTTCAACCACTCCGATTAAAATATCGTTTTGTTACGTTTTGGAAGATTTTATTTACCAAACTATTATGATAATGAGATGTTTTGAATCCATTTTAAAAATAATTTTATATTTTGAAGATGTTTTTTTTTCCTGATATACTACCTTTAATTTAAAAAAGCTCTTTAAAATGACATCGGACAAAAATACATGATATGGCATTCCTTACGTTTTCCAAGCGATTCCATTTTGTTGGCCACATTCACTGCCTCGCCGAACACACAGTAGTGGGGCATCTTTGTCCCAACTACGCCGGCGACCACCGAACCTACAATAAACGAAATTAGTAATATAATATTTTATTGCATCTTCAGTAGAACTTCGATGGCTCAAACCCGACGGGGACTGGACAAAATATTTCGAGATAAGGCTGGTTCGAGCCAAGGTTTTTTCAACATCATACCATACATGTATTCGTAAATACATCAAAATAGGAATTCGACCGGTACCATATGAGTGGTTTGAGCCGTATGCGGTGTTCGAATCACCCTTGTTCGAGCCAACGAGGTTCTACTGTATTATATATATAATTGTACGTTGTGAGCACTTGTGGCCAAACCTTTTTACCTTTATTTATTTCAATGTCCCTAATATGTACATATGTAATATGTATATGTATATATATGTGGCAATAAAATATGTTTAAACTGTAATAACTTGAATCGTAACACTACAAATATATTCGCTTTAGTGCAAATGGATCAGGTAACAAGTTTTAAAAACATTGGCAACAGCCCTTCACTTAAGAAAGTCACATTTTATTGTTAACATTTCCCCGATTCTTAACATGTTATGTATAATAGTTATTAGTCTAAAATATTACATAAATAAGATAAATATTACCGTATATTTATTACTTTGTCAATGACATTTTGTCTATTTCAGAATAGAAACAAATGATAAATAATCAAATAAAAAAAAACAAACGATTATGATATATCAAGATTTGAAACGAGAAAAAGATACTGTAAAGAAATTGTCATCATAACTGACATGATGAATATCCCCTAGGCTGCCGAACTCAGCACTGGATACGGTGCTTGACAGGTCGTCGGGTCAAGCTTGGGTTCGAGCACGCAACCTTTGAGTGAGTGGCTTATATTGTATCCATATTAAACTTCAGCTGCTCTTAACGTCAAATGCTATTATTTGCAAACAATGTCCAGATCAGATAAAATCTACAAATTGTGGTTTAAGTTATTGTACATATTAGTCCATCCCAGAACCTGATATTACCCGAATCAGGTCTATTAACCACCAATAAAAACACGGTAGGGAATTATATGCCTATCCCACAATTCATAGCAAATGAACGCTTAATAAACTTGCAGCAACTGACAAATGAACGTGCTCAAATGCGGTTTTCTTAACAATGCTGTTTTAGTGGACTCGTTCGGGATAGCGTTGTGTCTGTACTACAGTTGATTGAATATTAAGCACATCATTTTATGCCATCAAGGACTAAAGACGATCAGTTAACCTAACCACTGTTGTCTGGGATCCTGAAAGGTTAACTAGTACTCGAGCACACCCCATCTACGCAATTAGATGATAACTTTCCCACTTGAATCAGCGATGAGAGACGAATGATAATGAGACACAATGTCGTATATTAATTATCACAGAGACTGTTACCGGACAGAGATTCGAACTCACGATCCCTGGACTGACAGTCAGACGCGCTACTGACTGAGTTAATCGGGCCCGGTCTGTACTTAAGACTATTACACACATTATATATGCATTTTGAGCTTTCCATATTTACTCGTATTACTCGTAGCTACTGTCAGCCGAAGATCAGTTAATTTGTTTAGGTATTGAAGTTAAACCTAAGAAAATGTTGATGTTTTTACATTTAAATATTTTGTGATTTTAACTGTGGATCTAAATCTTACTAATGTTTGCAGTTGTACACGTGTATTACCCGTTAACATACATCCAACACGATTAATCTGTTATACTACCGAGTATATGTGTTACTTATATACATATACATGTATGTGTGTATTATGAGAATGTGGCTGAATGGGAGGCAGTTCTTTACAAGTTAAGTATTGTTTTAAGTGTACAATTTAAATAGGACAATGCTTTCAAAATTTTCCAAATACATAAAAAATAGATATCATTAAAATCACAAAAAAATGAGCAATAAACATACAGGAAAGGCAATTTTAAATCAGAAGACAAATGATTATTTATAAACGTCATTATGCTATTCCACGGAGCCGCCACATTCTATTTTCAATGGGTGTGTTATGTTTTATGGTTGCTGGAACCATCAGCGTAAGGAAACGAACTGAAGTTCTTACTTTCTGAAAAAAATCGATAATAAGCACACACAAGAAAACTAAAGAAATAAGAAGTTAACTTGGTATTCTTATTTCGTCTGTTAAATATTGGAGACCGAGATGATGACGGTTCGCTTAATGTTGGAAATCTAAAGACGAAGCACACACATCAAAGTAACTTGCGACTGCCGGAATTACAAACACATGTTTACCACTATGGCAACCAATCCTCAGCCGGACATTCGTTCCTGGAATGTGCGGGATCTGCATCCGGTTCACGTGTTCAAGAATATCCAATGACAGCGAGGCTATCTCAGAAGCGTGCCTTTGCCCATTCGGTTTAGGCACACCTGAATAGAGCAAATTTAAGTAGGTAGATATTATAGAATACTACAATAAACGGAAGTTGACGGCAATTTTCAACAAAGAATAAGTAAATTAGTGACACTTATGAAACCGTCAGTGACAATATTTACTTCAGCGTAAAATAATCAGACGCAGAAATATAGGTTATATATATATATATATATAATAAATCAAATGTGGAAGTAAGTATACAATACTGTCTTGGTACCAACATAGTAATGTAAAATTGCTATGTCACGATTTATCAAATGTACGATTAGATTTGATATTGGAAGAAACTTGCAAAATTTAGTCCAGTTGGTTTAAATTTATTTATTCCACTTCGATTGTGAAACAAATTATAACATCTTAGACAAATCACGCTCGTTATCTTCCTGGCTACAACCAGTACTAAGCATATGCGGAAAATGTGTCTTAATCAAGAACACCACTCATAGCTGTGACGAAGGATTGAACCAACGATACTCCCATCCTTGGTCCAATGCTCTACCACTGAGCCATGCGCTTGCAAAGGTTGAGACGTCGATAGAGGTTAGTTTAGACTTATTTTTTTACTTCGATTGTGAAACAAGTTATTACAACTTAAATACATCACGCTCGAAGTCTTCCTGTCTAGAACAAGTACTAAGCATATGCGGGGAAAAAGGTGTCTTTTAATGGAGCGAAGCACAGTGCACCCTTGGAAAGCACCTTAAGTGATAAAGGTACCGTCAATAGAAACACCAGTTATACAGAGATACTGAATACTAGCTAAATATATGTCAACTGATACATATAGCTTAAAGTTAATGACCCGAACGTGTATGTTCGATGGTGATTGAGCAGTTCTTTTAAACATTGGTGAAATATAAAACAAACAAAAACTGACCGGAGACAACAAGATACGCATCCCCGATCGTCTCGACCTTATATACGTCATAGAGGTCAATCCTGTCGTCAAGGCAGGAATAAATGCTGTTCAACATTTCAACAATCTGGAAAGAAAGACGGTTACAAGAAGTACTGAACCAGATCTCCCGATTGGGTCAATTAAATAGTAATATTGGAAAAGCCACGTTTGAGCACGTTGATTGGTCAATTGCTTCAATTTTAAGTTTGAATGGCGCCACAGTTTAATAGGCGTTCAATGACTATGAATTGCGGGACAGGCATATAATCATTGGGGGTTAACAGACCTGATCCAGGAGGTATCATGTTATTGGACAGACTCGAAAATGGCGTATTTGATTTATGCAATATTCTTTAGAATAGAACGTTGTGTTTTGTAAATAAAACACTGGTACATTGATGGTACATTGATGGTATAGATGGTACATTGATGGTACATTGATGGTACATTGATGGTACATTGATGGTATAGATGGTACATTGATGGTTCATTGATGGTACCTTGATGGTATAGATGGTACATTGATGGTACATTGATGGTACATTGATGGTACATTGATGTTACATTGATGGTTGATGGTACATTGATGGTACATTGATGGTTGATGGTACATTGATGGTACATTGTCTGTAACAGAGAAATGGTGGTGCAAACATTGATCATGTCACCGTTTTGCTGATAATTCTTTAAGTGAAAAAATATTATATCAAATCTGAATTAAATATTACATTTTAGGCACATGGCATAATTCGCTGATCAATTATTATTTTCTCAATACCAGTCCTATAAACACCCATGTTTGCTAATAAAGTTTCATGGTGTAAATATATACGGTGGTATCCACCGCAATCACATCAGCTGTATAACCTACAGATAGTATTTAAAAATACCTGTAGTGGCGAACTTCTGGACGAAATCTGTGTGAAACCAACAATGTCGCTGAACATGATTGTGGCTTGGGTGAACTCCTCCGTGTTCACTTCCTGATTCTGCTTCAGTTGCTCTGCAACGTCCTTGGGCAGCATCTGGTAGAGCAGTGTATCTGTCCGTTTCTTCTCTTTACTTAATGCTTTCGTTCTGTAATTGTGAGTATGAACGATATGTTCAACACATGGGCTCGCATGATTATCATTTAGGAATGCTCTACAAAATCGCCAATTATATCCCGTCTTTTCATTAATGGTTGACCTATTTTAAATATGTAAAGTACATGGAATGACGACACGTGTACATAATTAGTAAATATCTAATAATGCTAATCCGTCTGTGCAATTAGCTCAAATAATTAAATGGATTTACCGCCATTCTAACACACTATAAGTGTTATGTCATCCATTTTTCATGGGAGAATTAAGAACGAAAGTAGAACAATCGTACTTTTCAAAATAAACTTTCTCTTGTAGTGAATATACCAAGCTGGTCTAGAACTCGCCACCTCAGATGCGAAAGGAAAGCAATCTTCAGATAGTGCTTTAAACTACCCGGCTAAGAGGGATCCTTTGTTTAAGTATTGTACTCATCAAGTTCGATCTCTATGTAAGGCAAAATGTTTAGAGTAATACTAGTATATAACAAATTCTCCAACAGTGCACAATTTTCCTTGCGCCCCTTTCCCTGCACCCCAGTCATTGCCCCATCAAATTAATCAAGAAATAACGGAATGACAAATGGTTTGTAAGCGAATTAAAACTGCTGAAATAGAAAGAACAAAGGCAACTATAAACACTCAAGGGACATAGAAACGCAACACAGGAAGAGATAAAGACGATGATAATATGCTTCAGAGGACGATTTTGAAGTAGTTTTATTTCAGAGGGAGCTTTTTTGATGATAGTAATAATATTTATAAAGACAATTTTGATGATATATTGAGATGTAAGAAGATTTTGATGATGGTAATGATGGTGATAGTGTTGTTACTGAAGAGTTTAATGATAATAAAGTAATAATGTTTAAGAGGAAGATTTTGACAATAATATTGATGTTAAAGAAGATTTTGATGATGATGATGATGATGATGATGATGATGATGATGATGATGATGATGGTGATGATGATGATGATAGTGGTGTTGTTTCTCTGAAGAGTTTAATGATAATTAAGTAATTATGTATAAGAGGAAGATTTTGATGATAATATTGATGTTTAAGAAGATTTTGATCACGACGGTGATGGTTGTAATGTGTGTACGAAGATTTTGATTAATATAACACTATATAAGATTAAGAGTATGATGAAGTATATGATGAACACTTGTTAAGAAGAAATAATAATGCCGATGATAGTCAAACTGTTTCATTAGATATAGTTTACAATAATTTTCTTTACGGTAGAATCTGTAATAGTTTTAACTGATGATCATTCAGATGAATTTGATATTAATGAAACTTGCGTATTGTAAATCTTTTTATGTAATTAAAATATTTAATTTTTTATAAAAGTAAAACGTAATAATAATTAAACTGGCGTGATTACCTGTCAGCAATGTGTAGAGAACATCGCTATATCTCCAATGTGAGATTGTAGACGGCGTATATAATGACGGGACAGTAAAATTGGCGTACTTACCTGTCAGCAATGAGTAGAGAACACCGCTGTATCTGCACTGTGATATTGTAGACGGCGTATATAATGACGAGACAGTAAGTGGTGTACTTACCTGTCAGCAATGAGTAGAGAACACCGCTGTATCTGCACTGTGATATTTGAGACGGCGTATATAATGACGAAACAGTAAGTGGCGTACTTACCTATCAGCAATGAGTTGAGATCACTGCTGTATCTGCACTGTGATATTTGAGACGGCGTATATAATGACGAGACAGTAAGTGGCGTACTTACCTGTCAGCAATGAGTAGAGAACACCGCTGTATCTTCACTGTGATATTTGAGACGGCGTATATAATGACGAGACAGTAAGTGGCGTACTTACCTGTCAGCAATGAGTAGAGAACACCGCTGTATCTGCACTGTGATATTTGAGACGGCGTATATAATGACGAGACAGTAAGTGGCGTACTTACCTATCAGCAATGAGTTGAGATCACCGCTGTATCTGCACTGTGATATTTGAGACGGCGTATATAATGACGAGACAGTAAGTGGCGTACTTACCTGTCAGCAATGAGTAGAGAACACCGATGTATCTGCACTGTGATATTGTAGACGGCGTATATAATGACGAGACAGTAAGTGGCGTACTTACCTGTCAGCAATATGTAGAGAACAACGCTGTATCACCACTGTGAGACTGAAGACGGCGTATATAATGACGGGACAGTAAGCTGGCGTACTTACCTATCCGCAATGAGTTTAGAACACCGCTGTATTTCTACTGTGAGATTGTTGACGGCGTAGATAATGACGGACAGTGAGCTGGTATACTTACCTGTCAGCAATGTGTAGAGAACACCGCTGTATCTCCAATGTGAGATTGTAGACGGCGTAGATAATGACGCGACAGTAAGGTGACGTGCTTATCTGTCAGCAATGTGGAAAGAATACCTCTTTATCTCCAATGTGAGATTGTAGACGGCGTATATAATGACGCGACAGTAGACTGGCGTGCTTACCTGTCAGCAATGTACAGATAACACCGCTGTATCTCCACTGTGAGATTGTTGACGGCGTATATAATGACGGGACAGTAAGCTGACGTACTTACCTGTCAGCAATGTGCAGAGAACACCGCTGTATCTCCAATGTGAGATTGTGGGCGGCGTAGATAATGACGCGACAGTAAGCTGGCGTGCTTACCAGTCAGCAATGTGCAGAGAACACCGCTGGATCTCTACTGTGAGATTATAGACGGCGTACATAATGACTGGACAGTAAGCTGGCGTACTTACCTGTCAGCAATGTGCAGATAACACCGCTATATCTGGACTGTGATATTGTAGACGGCGTAGATACTGACAGTACAATAAACTGGTGTACTTACCTGTCAGCAATGTGCAGAGAACACCGCTGTATCTCCACTGTGAGATTGTAGACTGCGTATATAATGACGGGACAGTAAGCTGGCGTACTTACCTGTCAGCAATGTGCAAAGAACACCGCTGTATTTCCACTGTGAGACTGTAGACGGCGTAGATAATAACGGGACAATAAGCTGGCGTACTTACCTGTCAGCAATGTGCAGAGAACACCGCTGTATTTCCACTGTAAGATTGTAGACGGCGTATATAATGACGGGACAGAGAATCAGCACGGCACTAAAGATGATACAGATGATAATGATATTGGTGAGATCGGTCTGTTGACGCGCCGCCAGCAACCCATCTATGGTAAGTGCGAGGGACACCTGGGCCTCCCGTATGATATCCTGAAATAACAACATAAACCGGTGAGTGTTACAGTTTTTTATTCTATTGTGTACAGGTGATTGTCTTTTAATATTTTATTCTATGGTTGTGTAATTGTTTTTATTCTATTGTGTTTTGTTCTTTATTCCCATTCAGTGATTTGTATTTCTGTTTTACTGTAATGTTATTTTTTTTCCAATTGTGTTTTTTATTTTAATTTATATTGTGTTCAATTGTGTTAGTCTTTATCTTTGGATTCTTGTTTTATTTTGGTTTGGTTCTCATCTTTGTTTTTATTTTGAGATTTGTATATGTCAATCTAAATTTTTTTTTTGTTTTACTCTTTCCTGCTTTGTATGTGCTAAATTGTGTTTGTGTTTTACCGTGTTTTCCAAGAATTGTCCGATTATAATGTGTTCTGTTCTTGTGATTTACAGTGTTTTCCAAGAATTGTCCGATTATAATGTGTTATGTTCTTGTGTTTTACCGTGTTTTCCAAGTATTGTCCAATGATAATGTGTCATATTAGTGTGTTTTACCGTGTTTCCCAAGTATTGTCCGATTATAATGTGTTATGTTCTTGTGTTTTACCGTGTTTTCCAAGTATTGTCCGATTATAATGTGTTATGATCTTGTGTTTTACCGTGTTTTCCAAGTATTGTCCGATTATAATGTGTTATGTTCTTGTGTTTTTTATTTTAGAGGTATAATCTCACAAAATACTGTTGATACACGTTTAGTTTTAAACCCTGATGAATGCATATTAAATCAAACTTACATCAATTTCTTATTGTTGCATAGCGTTTAGCGCGGCTTTCAGACATGTTACGACGGTGTCTATGTGAGACAGTATTCTAAGCTCTGCACATTAGAGTATCATGCCGCATACATATGGTACGATAGCCCAGCCAGTCACATTATACTAACCTCGGGTCAAACACACCTAGAATTATACTCTAAGTGGTGAGTGTCAAGCGATGAGGTTTCTAATACCATTTTCAGTACCAAGTCTTTAGTATGACCCGGTCGGGAATCGAACCCACAATTTTCCACATGCAAGGCGAACGCTCTATCACTAGACCACCGTAACGGTTCATCATTTATTTGTATGAATGTTTAAGTGTGCTATGTTAAATATATGTTCGGTTCTGTTTATTATTAATTCATTGCAAATATATTAGCTGCTGCATATGACGCTTTTCAAGAAAAAAAAAGGTAATTAATTTGCAGATGCGCAGTGCCCACGTCACTTCTGTCCTGGGTCCGGGGTTCTAACATTAACTTACAAGCTCCACAAAACGCGTCTAAATTGTTGGCCTGTCTCAGCCTGATGCAAATGATGTTGCTAAGATATTGACATGCAAGGTATTAAGGGACCTGATTTTGCAAATAAACAATATCATTCATTATAATTCTTTCTATAAAAAGTAACTTTTGCATTAATTATTGAACATATTTTTTTATGAAAAAGCTACATCTAGTATGACATTTAATAAATGTATTGACAACTATGAATGTAGATACCTGAAAGTATGTCATATTTTCAAACCAAAACTTGGCCTCATTCAACGACCCAACGGTATTAATAACTGCACCGGAATTCCTAGATCGAATCTCTCCTCTTTTGTCCTGAATCGTTCTCATAATTTCAGGGTTTCCTTTAATTTTGGCGTCATATATCTCCTTGGCAATCGTCGAATATTGTCGCGCTGCGGCGAAAGAAGCGTTTGATGTGTCTTGACTCTCCACAAAGTACAGATATTCTTCTCGCGTCGGAAACTCCCCCAGGGTGTAAAAGATGACGCCCATTGCGCGTTCGCGGCCAAGGTACTCAGACGCCACAAGAAGTTCTTGGTACGCGACGAAAGCTTTCCAAACCTGTGAATTTATATAATTATGGCCTTTTAAAAGTCTAAAGACTACAAGAACAAAATTTAGAATAACAATAAGCAGAGATGTTTTGTTACAAATCTTGAAGTATTAATACAATTAAGGTGTTATTGAAGTTGTCCATAGTCTATTATTAAGATGAATGTCTACATTGTATTATCAAAGCCGGTAACTGCTGTCACAATTATAGTCAACCTTTCTTAAGACTTTTCTGGAGACATAACGAAACCGTTATCTCTTATCAATGAAATTGTTTTATACAGTCCGAATCTACTGATTTAATGAGCTTTGAAAACGTCTCAAACTATCTCGCCACGAAACTATAGTTGTGCACATTGAAAAAAACATTTATCTTCCAAAAAGGATGCTTGAGTCAAAACCCTGGTGGAAACAGCAATGTTCTTGATTTTGCAGGTATTTTTTTTAAATTTTTGTCTCTTTAATATGTTGAATGTTTTATAGAATTGGTACATGTATATTCAAAATACATGCAGTGTACATATCTCATTTACATCTGCTACACCATGGTGCGGCGTTTTTTAAAACCGATCTTTTTGGTATTTAATGCATGTTCCCATTCCATTCAGCATTTACAAAGTGTTCATCAGGTTCATTAAAAAACAAATGAATAAATCGTGATGTGTAAACACTTGTTTTGTTATGCTTGCAAGCACCAAGTCTACAATATTACCCCAAAGCTTAACGCCACAACTGCCATATGGCTCTGGGGCAGGTTTTATATAATTCAGTAGATGATTCAAATCAGAGAATCCTTTTCCAAAATTTCAGTCATCAATGCATTGTTTTTGTTATAATGATGCATTCTACTAGATTATTGTTAATACATTTAATTGGCAATAACGTAATTTCCAAAAAATGTTTGGTACATGCAGTTTGAAAAAAAATTGATTCTTGAGTTCAAGTCTAAGAATATTCTTGAGAATGGTTGGTGAATACCAACCCAGATAGCCTAGTGTAGCGATGTTATTTAATAGTCTCTTCTTACAAATATTTACTACCCTGGCAGTAAAAGTTGGGGAATTAAACATCGTGAAGTAGACTTGCACTGTGTAATGACAGTTTATATATTAACTAAATTAATTGTTTTAATGCCAGTTCTTTAACACACTTTACCTTTTCTGCTCTCGCCTCGGTGATAGATTTGTAAAACCATTTTATAAAAACTTCTATCCAGTCTGAGTATGTAATCAACTCCTCGTGGAAGGTCACTTTCATCGTGTCTAACTCGTACCTAGCGTATAACAAAATTAAATAGATATTTTCAAAATTGCCAACATATGTAATAGTAAGTTGTGTTGTGCCATTTACTAACACTGACCGTCAGAAAATAATAGTAATTGGCATGTTCTATTGTGTAGTGCCTGTACTTGATGGTTGCTGTATAACCTTTATGAGTATCCTTTAATTGAACAAGTTATACACAACAAAGTTAAATTTTAAAAAAAGTACTCCGACTGATTTTTATACTTAATGGCTAAGCTTAAAGCTTATTTTCAAGTGAGAAACTTTTTCAAGTAATGAATATGAAACGTAGGCTATCTGGCCAAATATTTTCCTTAAATATAAATTGTTTATAGGTTTTCAATTTCTGAAAATGAAGCATAGATCATCCGGCTAAATACTTTCCCTAACACATATGATATGTTCAAATGTTATATCCAAATTATTTGTTTTATTGTACGATTTTTGCTAAGGACTGCGAGAACATTTCTAAAATGAAACAAAATAACTTGATACTTTTTCATCATAGATACAGGAAGTTTTAGCTAGCTGTTCATGTTATTGAAACTATAAACAGTGAACCCGAGCAAATGAGGGGTAATTCAAACTGATCAGGACCGTCCTTGTTTGGCTACCAGTCATTTAATGACTCACTGCACTATCATTTCCCTTGAATACTCCGGACAGATGAAGGAGGTAGAAGTAAAAATATGCTTCCATTTTTCTTTTTTCAGGGCTTTATATTGCAGTGATTTATTTATATCTGCCATTTGTTAAATGATCAGTATTTTAGAAATCACCATAGAAAACTTGATGCAGATACCGGATTTCTAGCCAATAATGCGTCATTCGAAAACCATTGAATTAAAATAATGGATACTGTATGATTTTTTTGCTTATAGTTGCAGATCTTGAACTAGGTAGGAAATTGAATCCAAAAACATGCTTCTGGTTTTGATTGTGGTTGACAATAATGGAGTCATATGGGAAATTTAATAATGGAGTGAGACGTTAATAATTTAACATCTTTTCTTAATGATAAAGCAATGGTTTAAAATAATGGTTATGATTAAATAATGACAATTTTATATATTGAAGACACGTAAAAATCGGATTACCTGTGTCTATTTAAAGTTTTAAGAAAAGTTTCGCTGGAGTCAAATTCGGATCTTGTGTTACTAAGTGTTGTTGGCCATTCTGGAAGGTTCTGCACAGCCTCGTCTGTATCCAGGTAACGTTGAAGCAGAAACCCCTTAGTTTCCGGTCTAATAGAGCTGAGGTAGAGGGCACTTCCGTCACGTTCTCTCTGCAGAGAACGAATCATGTAAGCCATGTCCAAACTGAAAAATGCCATGGTTTTGCTAAACGTTTATGGTTCACAATATCTTTTAACCTAACAATGTTGGCTGGAAAATTTTCGGCTTTTTCACGGAAGAATATATCTTAAATAGAAATTGCATTTCATAGCAAACCATTATTGAGTTGAAGTCTCACAACTGCGTACACAACACAATTTAATCCACATGTACATTTGTTTTATTTTTCCATCATTTTTTAATCAATGAAAAATATAGGGTAATGGTATGCTTCAATGAAATAAAAACTATTTATACAGAGAATATATATCGTAGTTTTTTTTTCGAACAGTTGTATAAATATAAAAAACATGGTAGTATGTATTTGACCACTTTTAGACTAAAACTTGACAAACATCATTATCTGATGTTATCAAATATAAACATGTTTAAAATAACACAAATATATTTACTAGTCAAGTCAATTTGACATATATTTCATTGAATGTACCCGAATATATGTACGACCTTATAAATTCTGAAAAAAACGTTTACTCAGGACCAAAATACTGAAACAAAAAGCATCCCATGTTATATTTGTATTTGTCTTTGTAATAACAATAGTCTATGGGTATATGGTATTCATTATTATCATGAGTTTCACGCATATGCTAGAATGACATTTAATGACCTCATTTTACCAAAAATAGCAAAATATTACCTTAGACATAGGTATCCTGTTAACAAATTAATGACTCTATAACGAGCGCAGAGGCATTCCTTTTTCATTATTATCAAATTTTAGATAAAAATGATTTCAACTAACACAATCTGATTACTTTCATTATCCGAGCCAACATCCATAACGACAAGCCTAGTATAGTTGCCATGGCAAAAATTTTGCTTCCTGGCCACTTGCTGATAAATAATCCAATATACTGGTATATGTATATCGTAAATGACGATGGTTTTGTGGTACGGGGGGCATCTAAAAATTCTGTCACTAATTGCCTTGCTTAGAAACATATAAAACTGGTGCAGTTGTTTGAGTTTGTTTATTCAACACACTTGCGAATTCTCAATTTAATCCGATTATAATTAACCAAGAAATTCATTGTTGAATTATACATATAATTATATGTAAGTGGCTATATTTCAATGTCACAATGAAACCTGAAAAAAAAATTTGGGCTTACATTAAAGCCCGAGTTTTTTTGCAGTTTTCGCCAAAAGTGATTTATGCTGAATTGTGTCGTATACATGATAGTTCTACTATAACATTAAGAAAGTTTTTCGTTGGGTTAAAAATTTAAGGGAGTCAGCATAGCCTGCAAGAAGATAACCGTCCAGGTAGGCATGTTGTTGCAGCAACAAAGGAAAGCATTGGTGCTGTTAGAGCTACGGTAGAAGAAGACGGACTGTTTGAAATTGAAGAAGCTTTGTGTTTGATAGATCCCCCACTAAATGACACCTGACCAAAAGGCCTAGCGTTTAGACTGTGCTAAAAAAAACCTCTGAAAAAATATAAAATTGTGATCCTGGGAAAATTTCTGACTTGCTAACCTGGGATGAAACTTGTTTATTATTTTTAGTCCCAACGGCGCATCAATAACAAACAATAGTTTGGTAAAAATCAGGCTAGGCCGGTCATAGCAAATAGGACAAGAAGCGCCAAGAAGGTTTT
The DNA here is from genome assembly GCA_029582155.1 of Panopea generosa. Lineage (NCBI taxonomy): Eukaryota > Metazoa > Mollusca > Bivalvia > Adapedonta > Hiatellidae > Panopea > Panopea generosa. The sequence goes on along the minus strand of CM055903.1, from coordinate 66,518,870 downwards.
ATATGCCATCTACAATTCTAGTGACCCTGTTGTACAACTGAACTACTTGCAAAGAACGTAAAACAAAAGTTTTACCAAAATAAAGGCCCAATTAAAAATTGGAAGGCATACAGCTTATTCATGACAATACTTCTGCCCACAAAAGTAAAAGTGTACAAATCCTTCTTAGAACAAGAAAAAGTAATTTAGGTTATCCCGGTGTGTAATGTAGGCAAATTGCATATTTTTGCTGTGTATTTACACTTTGATGATATTGTTTAAGTGAAAAGCGTTAACTTGAAAAAATATACATGTTTAAAAGAATAAAAGCATAGGCCTCATTTATTAAAAAAAAAAAATCAAATTTACACACAAAAAAATAGGGTTAACTTTTATTGAATTATACTGGACCATATGGTGGGTGTAGGTCTTTGTCCATGTAACACCCTTATTTTGATAACATAAAATAAATATACCAATATACCTGAACAGTAGTGTAGAGCGGACAGAGGTCGAATAGAGGTAATTGTTTAGAGTGGTCCCAAATGAGTTTCCGGTTAAGCCGACCAAGATGGAGACGGGTATCAGGATAATCGCCAACATTTTGATCATCTGGTTTCGTTGGCCAGCCGTCGTGATGGGGTCTCCTGAAAGTAATTTCATTCAGTTGAATAGACTATTGGTATAGCGGCGGATCATATTATTATAAACAAAATGGTTGACACAGATATCGATCTACTAGTGGGTCATGTTTTAAAGCGTATTAAACTGGTTTTCCGAGAGTGGATATTATATTTTATGACACGGCTTAATCAATGACGTTACATAGATGACGTCACATTACAGTTGTGACGTATTTTCTATATTATTGTAAACATACTATTCGACAAATAAACCATGGGAAAATCCAAAGATTTGACGTCTGTCAAAAAAATAATTGTACAGAGTTATGAGAAGAGCACAAAATATGCAGAAATTGCCAGGAATCTTGGTGTTAATAGGTGTTCTGTACAGGCAGTGGTTAAACGTTTTTTACAGCGAGGGAATCTAGAGAATAAAGTGAGAACGGGTAGGAAAGGAAAACTCGACAAAAGAGACGTAAACTTTTGAGGTTGGTTAAAGCTAACAGAGTATTACCTTTGTCTGAAATAACTAAAATATATAATCAGCCCAGATACTAGACTGTTTCAGAGGTAACTGTAAAAAGATGTTTATATGAAAATAAATTCCACAGGAGAGTTTTTCGTAAAAGTATTCGGATTCGGACAGTGAACATTAAAAAAACGCCTGGCATGGGCAATTGGAAAGAGATATTGGAAGGTGAACAGAGAATGGAAAAAAGTGATATTTTCCGATGAGTGTAAGGTATTTATTGGAGAAAACAATAGAGTTTATGTCTGGCGCAAGCCCGGGGAAGAGTAGACCGGAATAATTTGAACATATTTTATTACAAATATATTTACAAATATACATATTCCAAGCATACAAGAAACATTGAAATAATTAGGCAAAAGGGTCTGGCTACAAGCGCTTACCACATTAGTTACGGCCATCCCCTTGTAACGATGGTTTCCGTTATATCTCGATGGCTTAGTAACATTTAAAAGACATATTAAATATATAAACATGTAGTAAAGAGTTACAGACATACATTATAATTCATGTCGAAATACATGAATAGGTTTAGGAAGAAAAAAAATGAAGTTTAAAGTTTAGACAATGATTTGAAAAGAAAAATGATATAGAAATTAAAACATTACATTCAGAAGAAGAGTTGCCTGTCCTACTGAGGTATTTCGTAAAACTCAAAACTAAATAAAGATAGTTTCACAAAATATGTAGTTAATGTTTACTAGTCATTAAAACGTTTTGTTTGTTTAATATATATATAAATGTTGTCAAATAGATCACAATTTTTTTCATATGTTAAAGCACTACTCAACGGATGATATGTTCTTGTTTCTGTAAAAAATTGAAGCCGTTGTTAGTGAAACGGGGACATTGAAAGAAAAAGTGACATGCGTTTTCTGTATCGTATCGGCATTCGCACTTTGATGTTTCATGTAAATAATTTATGTACAGATCATTATTCAAGTTACTACAGTTATTACGTAAACGTGTATGATAAACAGAAAACTTTGGAACGTCAGGTGCAAGCTAAAGATGGAGTTTCTCTCACATCTAATGGGAGATTATTCCATAATCTTACAGCAGAGGGGATTAACGAATTAGAAAATAATTCAGTTCTCCTAGCAATTGTTTGAAAATCATTTCTATTTCGAAGGTTATATTTAGAATGATCTCCTATTAAATTTGGTGCTATATTAAGTATAAAGGATGGAGCCATTCCATTTTTTATTCTAAATATAATAATTAAGTTTTGATATTGCCTTCTGTCATTCAAAGAGAGCCATCCTATTTCCTGATATAACCTTTCAAGTGAAATAGACCTGGTTACTCCAGTGACTAGCCGTGCTGTTTCATTATGATTTTTTTCAAGACATCTTTTTTCATATAAAGTACAATTGTCTCAAAGGACAGATGCATATTCTAGTAGGGGGCGTATAAATGAAACGTATAATTGGTTTAAAGATTTGCGCCTTATTTGAAATTTAATTTTTCTCATCATTCTTAGTGATCGGGACGCTGAAAATTATTAATGTGTTCATGTTTGTGATTTTCTACAAATTTAACTGGAACATTATCGAATAATAGCTTTTGATTATTTAAGTTGTCAGTCGAAAATAGAATTGCTTCAGTTTTATTCGGATTAAATTCAACTAGCCATTGTTTTGACCATAAAAGAATCATATAGAGATCTTGATTGAATATACCTTCTAAATCTGGAATGTTTGATGTAGAGCAAGCTAAGGAAGTGTCATCTGCAAAGAGTCGTGTTAAGCTTAAAATATTATTCGCAATGTCATTAACGTAAATTAAAAATAAAAATGGACCAAGTACAGAGCCATGGGGAACAACAGCATAAATATTTTTTGATTTAGATAAAGAAGTACCAACGAATACCTGTTGACTGCTTTGAGTTAAATAGTTTTGTAACCATTTTAGTAAATTTCCTATAATACCATTCTGTTTAAGTTTGAAAATCAAGCCTTTATGCCACACACGGTCAAAAGCTTTAGAAATATCACAAATTACCATACAAATATTCAATTTTGAATCTAGTGAATGTGTAATTTGGTGATATATATCCATTAACTGATATACTGTAGAATGAACAGTTAAAAATCCTGATTGCTTATAATAAATAAGTTTGTTTGCATGAAGAAAATTATAAATGTATTTATAGACACAGCGTTCCATTAATTTACCCAAGCAGCTTAATAGGGATATTGGCCTGTAATAACAAGAAACTGAAGAATCGCCCTTTTTGAAGAGAGGCATTACCAATACAGACTTCCACAATAATGGAAACGTTTGAGTTTGTAATGATTTATTTAAAAAAAAAGAGCAAAATCGCTTAGATATACTGTGTTTTATGTTCTTTAAAAGCTTATGGTTTATTAAATCAGGACCAACAGCTTTGTAAGCCTCCAATGCGTTGATTATGTCTGTAATATCTTGTTCGGTAATAAGAATATTTGATAGTTGATTATCAATTTATTTATTATAGGCAGTTGGATATTTTTATCGTTAATAGTTGAAATTGAAGTGAAATAATCGTTTAAGCAATTGGCTTTGTCGTTGTCAGTAACATGTAAAGTTTCAGTGTTGTCAGTCTCAATGGTCTTGAGGATCGGCACAGACTCAGTTTTACTGTTGGTCTTTATCAAATTTCGATGTAATTTCCAATATTGTTTCGGGTTGGTCGTAGAGTCTGAAGTAGTGGTTTCAATGTTATTAAAAAAAAAATTTTAGCCAATTTTTTAAGGTTGTTTACTTTATTTCTTTAATGTTTAAATTTTGTCCATACCAGTTTATTCGACGTTCGGATAGCTTTTGTACGTTGCCTGTCCCTTTTTCTAGTAAAATTTCTAATTTCGGAGTCATACCAAGGTTTGTCGTAAGGTCGAATAGTAATTTATTTTGAAGGAATACAATGCGTCATAAATGAAATAAATGTCCGAGTAAAACGTGAACAAGATTCGACAGTAGTACTTTCGTTTATATAATCCAAATTTTAAACTCTTATCATTTTATTTAGCTTATCAAATTCGCCCTTATCGTAGTTCCAAATTTTCCTTTTAGAACATGTTTGTTGAATTTCGTCGAACTGAAAATATGAGCAAATTTCTTTGTGATCACCTATGTTGTTATTTATGTCAATAGTGTCTGCGTCTAGTGATGTCATTTCGTCTGTTATTAAAATTATGTCTATGAGTGTAGATGAGATATTTGTAACTCTTGTCGGATTTTCTATAATGCTGAAAGACTATTTCAATACATGATGTTTCGAAGTTGAGTGACAGTTGTGTTCAGTAAGTCTTGGTTCAAGTCACCAACAATAACAATAGTAAGGTTAACATCAAGTGCTTTTTTTATATGTATGTTCAAATAATTCCGAAAGGATGCATCAGTAATCGGAGAACGATATATATTACATAAAAGAAAGGACGAATTAGCTGATCGAATTTCAGTCCCCTCTCCCCTCCCCCGCCCGTCAAGATAGGTTTCTGTAAAACATAATATATTGAAGTCAAGAAGAGTGTTATTAATGAACTTAAGTTTGTTTCTGATTATTCGTATGTTCTAATGAACTAGAGATATAGCGCCCATATTCGCAGAGTCGTTTGCATAAGCAGGGCCAAGATTAGACTCTATGTCGCCAGACATTAAAACAAGCATACAACTAATCAATGAACAATTCAAATTAACAACACATTTAAATAACAATTTACATACGGGAGGGCTATAACAAATTTGCACACAAGATCAATGGCATGAAAAATGTCCTTTAAGTGTGTTATAGTAAAAATAACTTTCAATATCCTCTGCAAGAGCCGTTATTGATCAAACCAATGACCACATGCCACGAATTTAAATCATTACGCATTAGGGAATTTAACTACATAATTAAAGATAGCGTACGGCCATTATTTAGCGCATTTGTGTGTGTTGAAAGAATGAAGACTGGGTTTAGTATTACTGATGAATAAAGTAAGAAAAAAGAAGATGTGAAAACAAATGCAAAAAGGTTAATCAAATTCCACATTCAAAAGAGAACAAAATAGAAAATTTATCCGAGCTAACCTAAAGGAGATTGAAAGTTCAAGTCAATTGATCGTATAATAGACTAGAATGTCTCGCACCATGTTGTTTAGCTTGATGATTTGGGGTGAATAAGTTGGCATGGCGTAGATATTGTGACTGTTGTAAATGGTAACATTAATGAAGAAAACTACATAGAAATAGTAGACAACAATCTTTGGCCAGTTATTGCCAGACATTTTCCTGCAAATACTTATATAATTCCAGGATGACAATGCCTCCGTACACAGGGCAAGAATTGTTCAGGCATACAGACAGGAAAACAGTATATGGGGTATGTTATGGCCTGCCCAGTCCCCAGATGACAATATTATTGAAAATTGTTGGCTTATGTTGAAAAACATTCTCAGAAAATGAACAGCGAGAATTCAAAGTGCAGTAGAACTTGTGTATGAAATTAAGGATATCCGGAGTAACCTTCCGTTAACCTACATAAGAAGCTTATATTCATCTCTGTCAAAGCTAATGATACAATTCATCAGAGGAAGACTCATATAATAAGGTATTAAGTTAAACTATCATAGATTAATGTTGTTTTATTGTTGTTGATCGCCATCAATTATGTCTAGAACGTCGTGCATTGTATTGTGACGCTGTCATTTTGTTTATAATACTATGATCCGTGAATAACGCTACAATCGGACTGCCTCGTCGGAGTATATTATATATCCATGTATATACTTGTACAATGTAAAATCTCGTATAGGTACGTTTAATATATAGGTACACTTGCCAACTCTCATTACCCTTACTGATTTTTTTGTCTAAAATTATTATATGTCAACTTTATATTTATGTTCTAAGTTTAACAATTATAATGTTAAACGAATAACATAAATATAAAACACCAATATGCACAATTTAACAACACGAAAATTAAGTTTGAACAAGAAAAAGTGTTATATATAATCTTGCAAACGTTTGGTCTGCCATATATACGTGTCAAATATCTTTGTTCCTATAGTTACTTTTAATACAAAATAAAACTACCAACCCCATTATCCTTACCGACCAAAGTATGTCTAAAATAAATATAGCAAATTAGTCAAACTTACTGTACGTGTTAATTCTGTTAACGCTCATGAAATATTTTAGTGATAAATAGAGGATCTCACATGAGTGCTAATTTATTATTGAATTTATTAAACGAGTTGGTGGAAATATATTTTGCGAGTCTCTGCCGAGCTTTATATCATTTTTGACGAGTTTTATAAATTAAATAATAAATGAGCACAATTGTAAAATAAAAATATTACATAAATTATTCACCATTTTTTTAACAAATCATGTGTAAAATCCGGCATATTTGTTTCGGTCATTCGTCGTGTGACGTAACGTCTCAACATAACGTCACATTACCATGACAAATTGACGTCATTTATATATTCGGGGAAGTCGAAACGTAGTTCGGCATTTTATGTACGAGAGCCAAGCTATACGGAACACACCGAACGATGAATCGGAAGTAATAATACACCAGGTTGATATCAAAAATATTTCATGGGTTTATTACACTCTTGCATCGTAAATTATGTGATAAATGTATATACATAGTTCAATTAGCGTTACTCTAGTGATATTGTATACGTCGTGTAGTTTTAATTACGATTAGTACGAACTTCATTGTATAATCTATAATTTCGATAGAAATACTATATGTTTTAAAAGAGTTCTTTGTGAGTGGAATAAACGAGGGCATGAGCTAAAATAAGACGAGCGTAGCTTTCCACCACATCATTTAATGATAAATAAACAAAGGAAAGTATTGATCATCCACGACTTATATTCTGCAGACGACAAGCACGTATTGTCCAGATTATTTTATCACAGTGTAATAAGCTCTTTTATGTAATACAAACCGTAGATGTGGTACATGCAATGGTATTGATATTAAGTTCAATGCTATTAATACAGGGGTCGTGAGTTCAAATCCCAATCCGGCAACAGTCTCCGTGATGATTAATATACGACATTGTGTCTCAGTATCATTCGTCTCTCACCGCTGATTCAAGTGGGAAAGTTATCAGTAACTTGCAGAAATGGGGGTGTGCTCGAGTACCGGTTAACCTATCAGGATCCCAGAAAACAGTGGTTAGGTTATCTGAGTGTCTGTAAGACCCCGGTGGCATAAAACTGACGCTAAATATTCAAACAAAAGTTGAATGTTTTTCTTATTTTTAAAACAAATGCCGTTTTGGAGGTGTGTCTGTACCATCCAATAAAATCGTGGTTACTCTTTCAAAACTCTCTCCGACGATTCCATGTGACACTCTCCATTGACACAAAATAAACAAAAAAAATCAACGCTTTGAAAGTCAATAAAAAATGTTTGTGTTGCTGCAGTTTTGAGTATACAGGTAAGATGACGGCAAATATGTGTTAACAACAAAAGCAGTATTATGTGTATTTGTTCTCAACATGATCTATTTCCAGTATTTACAGAAAGGTGCATACAATCAAAACATAAAGGATAAGAACAAAAGAATACAATTACAGTCAAACCTGTATTAACGAGCCAGTCAAGGGAAGAAACAAACGTGGCCTTTTAAGACAGGTTGTCGCTTAATACAGGTTAATTTTGCTCTGAAAGCATATAAATTGAAAATCGCAAATGTGGCTGCTGAAGAGAAGTGGTTGCTTAAAAGAGGTGACCGCTTACGCTGGTTTGAATGTAATATAGAGTTCTTCTCCAAAGTAGCTTACTATTTACCGTGTAATATAGCGGTACATTTAGAGATCGGATACCTTTACTGTAACTACAAAATGCAATATGTATATACAAGAAAAGATATTAAATCAAATCAAGACAGTTTGAAACGTGTAATATATATGATATTAATGTGGCAGACTGAAGTTAGTTTCATATTCGTTTTTTGATATTCGATATTCATCATATATCTAGCATTAACCTTTACCCTAACCTCCAATTTGAAGACTTGCGCCTTTAGATATAAAAAGACGAAACACAAATATCAAACTAACTTCTAACTGCTTATTTATGTCTTATGTTTGATTTTTTAAAAAGAAAACTTAAATAAAGAGCTTTTGGGAATGCCGGTGTGGGGATCGGTGATAATCCGTGTACATACAGTGTATATGTATGTATCTTATGGGACTTCCGGTGAGGGGATCGGTGATAGTCCGTGTACATACGGTGTACGAGTATATGCATGTATGTTGTGGGACTTCCTGTGAGGGGATCGGTGATAGTCCGTGTACATACGGTGTAAATGTATGGTATGTATCTTTGGGGACTTCCGGTGAGGGGATCGGTGATAGTCCGTGTACATACGGTGTAAATGTATGTATCTTGTGGGACTTCCGGTGAGAGGATCGGTGATAGTTCGTGCCCATATGGTGTATATGTTTGTATCATGGGGGACACTCAGTGAGGGGATCGGTGATAGTCTGTGTCCATATGGTGTATAGGTATGTATCTGCCTCTAGACGTATTACGAAAATTTAGTTTAATTTATGTTTAAAATCTGCGAGTATCAAGAGACTCACAGCCTACCTCACTGTAGAGGTCACGACAAAAAATAAGTTGTGTTTGTTTCAATTACTATACCAGTGTAACGTTGTAAACTGATCCCAAAAGAATAATGACCAGGGGGTCATTATTTTATATAATATAATGACCCCCCGGTCATAATATTATGACCGGGGGGTCATAATATTATGACTCCCCCACACGTAGAAAAATTACCCTCACATAGAATTGTGACCACATATAGAATAACGACCCCCTAACCCAAACCCTAACCCATCTAAGGTACACTTACAACATAATTATCCCCCGCCGATAGGCATCGGAGGAGAATATGGTAATGGAATCCGTCCGTGCGTGCGTCCGTGCGTGTGTCCGTGCAACATTTTTGTGACCGCAAGTCCTCATTCATTATTGGATTGAATCGATTCAAACTTTCAGGAATAACTACTATTAATGCTTTGTTGTGGAGGAAAAAAAATCTTAGATTTGCTCAACCCGTTCTGGAGTTATGACCCTTTTTTCAAATGGTATCGGCGGGAGATATGGCTGTCATTCGACTGCAGCCCTTGTTTTGTTCTAAGAATTGGTCCTGTCTTCCCTGGTTTCTTTAGAAACACATTACAACTTTATATATAAGTCGTGACGAGTATCGTAACAGAAACTTAGTTAACATATTGTGCAATGGTTTTAAATGTTATAAAGGGGTATAATTATTGCTCAAAACGTGTTACTTAAAAGCTCTTGAAAAGTGACAAAAAACACCCAAACTTCCAGGGGAATGACTATATTTAAATATTATACTGAAATTCGAACAACATCTTATTGTCATGGGCGTCACAAATCATAAAACATGGGACTTCCCCACAACCGATTTGCATATTTTATGCCTTATATTGATATAATTTTTCAACTTAAAAACGCTTGAAAAGTGACAAAAATACCAAAAATCCAAAGAAGTATGTCTTTTCAACAATATACTGAAACTTGAATAATTGCTAACGACGAGGAGCGTCACAGGTAATAAAACCAGGGGGCTACCCCACACCCGTTTCGCCTATTTTTGGAGGTATATATGAGTGACATGTAGGTGACATAATGAAGGTTACGGGTATTTGACATCACTTTCAGGGGTGGCATAAAACATTGTGCTTTTCCACGTATTAATTACCTTTTTACAATCTTGCACTCCAGAAAATGAACTATTTTACCGTCAATATCATTTTTTCGTAATGAGCCCGCGAGCCCATGCTATTACGAAATTAGTGCAACATGTAGGATGCAATTACAAAATGATGTTTCCTCTAAAATTTAGTACAAAATCACCATTACTATAAGTTATCCTCCAGCCTAATTATCGGTTTTCTCTATTTCTAAAGTAACCTTAAAACGACTTAGGTATATCTTCTATTATTGTTATACTTCTCTTTAAGTACAATAATGATAATTCAAATGAAAACCCTTTTAAATTTTCATTTTTCAATAGATGTACGTTTATTTCTTAGCGGGGTCTCTAAGTTATACTGCTGTTGTGTCAGCTGTAGACGCAGCAGCAGCAGCAGCAGCAGCAGCAGCAGCAGCAGAAACAACAACAACATCAACAAATATAAGCAATAGAAACACGACAGTGACTTGAATTGATATAGAGTATGTTAGTAATAGGTTAAGTGGGGGTCAATATTTTATAGATAAAATCGGGGGGTCATTATTTTATAAGGGGTGTCAGTATTTTATAGAAAAGGGGTCATTATTCTATATAAAATAATGACCGGGGGTCATTATTCTATGGGGGTCAGTTTACAACGTTACATCGGCCGTTTTTCATTTTGAATTTTTTATCTAGTTCAAGTTTTTAGTAGTTACTGCAGTTTTCCCAGATAACGTTAGCGTACTCCCAACAATGTTAGACAAAATGTAACTAACTTCTAGAGAGTTTTTTTGTAAGTTGATGGTTTAGTCTTCCTATAATGTTGACTCGAGTCAAAGCTATCGCTATTTAATATGAGTGTGTCAAGAGCAAGAGAAAGAAATATGGCAATGCGCTTGTTGGAAGACACTTCACCATTGGCTAGTTTACCATAAGTAAATAGGAATAAGAAGGTTGGTTCCTATTACGTGATATCAGTAAAGACTCAGTTTTTGTCGGATTGAAGGTAGCAAACCATTGCTCTGACCATTTCGGTAATCCGTGTGATATCTTAAAATAGTTTGAATTTCTCTGTATAGTTCTATCAATGTCAACAATGAGGTATAAACTAGTGTCAAAAAGTCGGATATTTGAATCTATATTGCCAACTATAATACATGTATGTCATGAATATAAGCGCTAGGATAGATTCTTTTGAGAACACCTGCCTGAGTTGTTTTCCAAAGAGACTTTGTGCCAGATAAATAACTCTATTTTGGGTAATCATATATTAATTTGAGAAGCTCATCAGATATAACTGCTGTTTCGAGTTTTTCTATAATGAGTGTTTGAGCGGATGCATACAGGTTTGTTTACTTGCATATATCCTTCCGCCAACCAATACAACGCACTTTGTATATATCTTTTTTAAAAACATCGTATAAAAATAGCGTATCAGTTTAGATATTGTGCACGATGTAAGAAATCATCAATTAAATGTTTAATAAATTTGTTCATCCTCTTATTTTTAAGAATTTATTATAAAAAAACTATTTCATGCATTATTTCGATATTGATATTAAGAAAAGAAAATGAATTTACTTAAAATGTAAACAGAAATTGGCGGTACCAATAATGTATTATATAACAATATATTTTACGTGATAATATGTGTTGTAAATATTTTATTATGACGATGTATTTATATACTAGTCTGAAATAAAATATCTTTTATGTTCTATTCTGTTCTCAGTGTAAGGATCTTGTAAAACTTTCAAAACGTTGAATGACAAAATAGCGCGCAAGGAATCTATGGATAAATCGTTTAGTTTGCTTTGCCTACTGTGTTAAGAAGTCTCAGCTATATCGTCGATATTTCTTCGATCTAAGCAGTAAAACTGCACATTTATCTCACCTATATCGCCGATATTTCTTCGATCTTCGCCGATATTTCTTCGATCTTAGCAGTAAAACTGCACATTTATCTCACCTATATCCCCGATATTTCTTCGATCTTAGCAGTAAAACTGCACATTTATATCAAACATGATATATCATGGATATTCTGTTCAATAACTTATATTGTATTTTGTATCTGTAGGGTAAACGTCTTTAATTTGGCTAAACTTTATCTTCGAATTGGACCTTCCTCTTTGTGATAATTTTTTTTTCTCCATCATTTGCTGAATAGAAAATTATAGGTGATGCATCTGTAAGGGGACAAAGAGGATCAATAATTTAAGTTTACCTCTACATGCATTTTGGCAATGGTTTCCTGTATAATTCACGTTCAACATATCCATTATGGCAGTATTCAGCTGTGATGGTGACAGTGACGTCATCGATGATGACATAGACTGCTTCGCCGGCTGAACCTTACCATCTCCTTTCTTCCAAAACATCTTTAGACTTTATAAAGTATATCAGAACGTCTGTAAAAGATAAATAGATCTATATTAAGTTAAATTTATTAACATGCCAGACCGGTTATATCTTAAGTTCTTGTAATATGTATTACTCATTGAAATCAGCAAGGCACGAAAATACATTTATATGTATTTATAAAATGGGTGTTTTCATGTACAAAGTTATGAATAAAAAAATCCACCACCTTATTTTTGCAAGTCCTTACTATCCATTAATGCGGAAATGGGTGTGCTCACGTATTAAGGATCCAAGTAAAGAGTGGTTAGGTTAACATTCAGTTAGTCATAGATGGCGTAAAACTAGTCTGTAGTACAGACCCACCTCTCCCGATTTGGTCCGTTAAATAGCAATGTTGGGAAAGCCCCATTTGAGCACGTTGATTGGTCAGTTGCTTCAACTGAAAGTTTGGATGACGTCACAGTTTAGTAAGCGTTCAATTGCTATGAA